>HG992247.1:13770000-14970000 GCA_905220585.2 Nymphalis polychloros
TGATATTTTTTTATAGTATAAGTAGGCCGACGAGCAAATGGGCCACCTGATGTTAAATGGTCACCAACGCCCATAGACATTGGCATTTTACAAAGTACTACTGTTTTGCGGAGGATTATCTGGAGACTGGGATGACATAACATGATTTTATCTCGCAGTGGAAACCTTCAGAAAGGTACCCTGGGGGGGAACCGGGTTAAGTGGGATTCGTGGGACCCACTAAAACCACTGCGATGGCCGTCCTCGGCACGGATCGGTGACCTACCTAACCTAACCTACCCAGACGAGCTTGCACAAAGCCCTACCACCAGCAAGGTGGAATTCGGCTAAATAAGAAGAATAAAGGTGTTTTAATATTGACACACTAGTCGCTTTGATTACTATATATCCTATATATATATGTGAATACTAATATTAAAAAACCTGTGCCTCGGAAAGCACATAAAGCCGTTAGGCCTGCGTCTGAACTCTTTTCGACCGTGTCGGATTGCCGTCCCATCGGATTACGAGAGCTAGGGAACAGAGAGTGCACCTGTGATTGCGCACATACTTGTGCACTTTAATGTATCCTGTGCAGTTGGCTAATCGCCCTTGAGATTGGCCGCCGTGGCCGAAATCGGGCTGGAGGACATTATATTTTTTTATAATATTAAAAATGCGGAAGTAACTCCGTGTGTCACGCTTTCAGGGCTAAACCACTGAATCGATTTTGATGAAATTTAGTTTGAAGCAACTTTGAACCCCAAGGCATAGGACATAGGTGCTAGTCGCGCTCGAGCCGTCGAACCGTTCGGACGTGTCGGAATATTATTGTTATCAATGTTCCTCGGATGTTTTTTACGATTACCCTCGCTTAATTTATACTGGATTATGTTTTTTCTGTCGCAACTTATGTTATTGGCTTTGTATATGGACTTTGTTATTTCCATTGACGATTGGTTTTGTTGCTAGGTAATAGGTCTTTTATAGACCTATTTTTATTGTTATTGTTGTTGTCATCGTACTTGTTGCTATTGTTGTTGTTTGTTTGTTTTTTGTTGTTTTGTCGGCAATGGACGTCGACACTGAACTGTCCGAAAACAATGGTGGGCGTAAACGCCCACATGTGGGAATCGCCCTATTCGATTCCGACTCCGATACGGAGGCGGATGTCAGAACTGTGGTGAAATGCAACAGTGCTGGTCGGGGAAAAGTCTCTTCCAGGGGACGTGGAAGCCTTTCTCAGGCTAAAGCTGAGCTTAAGGCAAAGGCCGCCGAGGCCAGGGAGGAGGCTTTCGAGCGCTCGCTCCGGAGTAGGGCTTCCGGAAGGGGACCCCAAATGTTGTTTTGGACTCCGAAGAGTCCGCATCGGATGCCACGAGGGATCCCGCGAAGTTGGGAGCGGAGGAACTTCGTGCACAAGCTGGCCGTAGTGCAGCCTGCATTTTAGAGGTGGCGCAGAAATCCTCGAACTTAAAAGGGGGGTTTGCGAAAAAATTGAGGGACTCCGCGGCCTCGCTCCAGAGTATTGTCGATGCACTGGCTTCCAGGACGGAAGCGGAGGAGACCCGCCGGCTTCGCGCGGATAACGACCGCCTTCGTAAGGAAATAGAGGACTTAAAGTCGGAGCTAAAAGCCCACCGCCGTGAGTTCACGGATATGCGAACCACAGTGGCAGCGGCGAACGATTCGGCGGCCAGCACCTCGCGGGATGCGCAGGCACTCGAGGAGTTAAAGGCCTCCATAGTTTCTGTGGTAGGCGTTATTAACGCCCGGTTGGACGGTATCGAGGTGCGCCTGCCTCCCGTAAAGGTGCATCGCCCCCCTTTAGCGGCAGACAAGAGGCGGGAGTTGGTACAAGAAAATGGTCCGACCTATTCACAGGCGGCCCAAACGTCTTCACCGAAGAATTCAGCACCCGCACAGCACAGCTGGTCCCTCGGTCGCCTCGACCGCGACGGAATCACGGGAGGCCCAGGAGATGTCCTGGTCCATCGTAGTTAAAAAGGGGAAGAAGGGGAAAAAACTTTCCCCCACGGCCGCAGTACCCAATACGACAGCGCCAATGGCGCCGAAGGCTCCTCAAGCGACCAAAATGAGACTGGCCGCCCCTAGCACGGCTGCAGTGATCGTAACATTGCAGCCAGAGGCGCAAGAAAAGGGTGTCACGTACGCCCACGTCCTAGAGCAAGCCGAGCAGGGTGTAAAGCTTCAGGACCTCGGAATCTGTGGCGGGCTTAAAGTCCATCGCTCTGCGACGGGTGCCAGAGTACTGGAGCTGCCTAGGGCACAGTCGGGTCAAGCAGAAAAGCTTGCCGACAAGCTCCATACGGTGTTGGATGGGGTGGCCAACGTTGTCCGCTCCATGACGAGGGTGGACTTAAGAGTTACGTACGGGTCTTGACGATTCCGTCACTAGAGATAAATTAATCGCCGCAGTCGCTCGTGAGGGGAGTTGCCCCATTGAAGCGGTCAGGTGCGGAGAGGTGTCATGCGGTCCCGGATACATGGATATGGCCCGTGTGACATGTCCGATAGCGGCGGCGAAAAAGTTGTCCGAAGAAGGTCGCTTACTGGTTGGGTGGAGCTCGACCAAGGTGTGCTTGTTGGAACAGCGCCCTTTACGCTGTTTCAAATGCATGAGCCTCGGGCACACTAAGGCGCTCTGCCCATCCAAAGTAGTACGTAGTTGTGGGAATCTACTTCTCCCCTAATCGCAGCCTGGCGGAGTTCGAGACTTTTCTCGGCTCCGTCAGAGCTGCGGTGATCAGGCAGTTGGCGGGGGCTCTTGGCGTTGAAATCGCCGAGGACCAGTACTGGCCTCGGCGATTTCAACGCCAAGAGCCCCCGTCCTTCCCGGTATGGGGGTGTTGTGCTATGCAGACGACACCCTCATCACCGCGACGGGGCGGGACTTTCGGGAGGCGGCCCGCCTGGCCGAAGTCGGAACAACCCTAACCGTAGACCGGATGGAGATGCTGGGCTTGAGGGTTTCCATATCCAAAACGGAGGTCCTCCTCTTTCACGGTCCACGGAGGGGACCCGTGATACTCGCCCCCCACGAGGAGCGAGTATCACCGTCCACGCAGACGGTGATCGAGGTGCGGGCCCAGGTGAAGTACCTGGGCCTGATCCTGGACAGGCGTTGGAGCTTCGGGCAACATTTCGTGCAGCTCGGCCCGAAGCTCGTTAATGCCGCCGCCGCCTTAGGCCGCCTCCTACCAAACGTGGGAGGACCGGGATCGCTATGCCAGCGTAGTGAGGTCGATGGCACTGTACGGCCCCGATTTGGGTGGACGCACTCACCGCTTCAAACCAGGCCCTCCTGCGAAAACCGCAGAGGGTCATAGCGGTGAGGACGATTAGGGGTTATCGTACGGTGTCGTGGACAGCGGCGACCCTCCTCGCGGGCGATCCGCCCTGGGAGCTCCAGGCGGAAGTGCTCGCGGAGGTGTACCGCTTCCGGGCCGAGGCGAGGGAACGCGGCGACCGTCCAGGGTCGGCGGAAGTCGGGCGGATCAGGGCTATAGCCCTGCAAGCCCTGATCACCCGATGGGAGGAGGACCTCGGGTCCCCCACGGCGGGCCTGGCGACAGTGGAGGCGGTACGGTTCCCAGCGTCCAAAAAAAAACACAAAAAATAGAAAAGGTACTTACCGGACACGGATGCTTCGGTAAGTATCTGCGCGAGTGGTGCGCCATTTGACACGGCGCATCACACCCTGACGGAGCGTGCCGCGTGGGCCCCAGAGGCATTCCCTGGCGGCGGTTGTAGGCGGAGACCTCTCCCTGCCGAGCATCATCAACGCGATGCTCGGAAGCGAGGGGTGCTGGTCGGAGATGGTCTCCTTCTGTGAAAGTGTGATGTCACAGAAGGAGGCCGCGGAGCGGGAGCGGGAGGAGGATGGCGCTGCAGATCCGCTCCGCCGCAGAAGACTGGGGAGAAGAAAGCGGCACTTTGCGCACCATCTCCCCACACCACAATAGGCGCCGCCGGGACTAGGGGGGTTCCCAGTACCCTGGGATTCCTCCCTAGTGAATGGAGGCCCGCATTGGCGAGCCGGCTGTCGGAGCGTCACGGTAGCATGCGCAAGCGATCCCGTGGCGCTCCCGTTAAGACGGGAAGGGTACCGCTGGGTTTTAAGTGGGTGGGGCACTCTCGGTGCCCTGGACATATAGCGAGCCCCACATAACCCCCCCCCCACTGTTCCCGTGGGGGGAAACGAGTAATGCGTTTTCCCAGCGTAAAAAAAAAGGACATAGGTGTTTTTACAACTAACACCTGCTCCCCCTGTAATACGCGGGCTATAACTAGAATTATGTATGTTATTTGTATTATTTACGTCACAAAACAATTCTGACAGTAAATAATGATTGCGTTTTTCGGAGTTTCGTATTCGAGTGTTTTCTTAAATCATAGCTCTGAAATAAATAATATATACATACAAAATACATACATTAGGTACATAAATACATGCGTACATCAAAATAGCAAATATATTTTCAGGATATAGACTAAAACAGCGATAGTTTCATTTAAAAAAAAATGTGTGGAATTTTAAAAGCAATCGAGTAAGTGATGGCAATCCATTTAATGGAAATCTGTTTGTAACACTTTAAAACGTCGGTAGGTATTGTAACTTTCCGCTCGCTATTTGTTTTAACTTTAAAAGGAACTGATAAGAAACAGCACTTTCATATTAATATTTTTGTTTCTGAAACTGAATATACTTCGGTAAACAATGTGTTGGAAAACTTCAATATTTAATTTAAAGAAAAAGAACGGTTTAATTTTATTTAAAATAATAAACTTTATGCACGACTATCAACCCGTCCCGGCTTCTTACGTGTACTTATGCTACATACAACACTTTTTTTTTTATAATACGCGGGAGGGCAAATGCCTCTACTCCACCTGACGCTCAGTGGTAGTACTTATATCTATAATAATATATAAAGCTCAAGAGTTTGTTTGTCTAATCCGGCTAATCTCAGGAAATACTGGTTCGGATTTATCACCGACCATTGTTGAAAGCCGTATGAAAATTCGTTCAGTCATTTTCGAGTTTATCGTGTTCAGACAGACAGGTAAAGGCGGGGGTTTTATAATAGGCAGTGATTTATGCCCGTGTTCACAAGCAATATTATATAGGAGACTTCATGAGTCTGAGTATAGCGCAATATGTGAGACGCTTAGGTAAAGCTAGATAATAAAATAGTTACAAGTATAGCGCAACTATGGTCGTGATATTTGATGTGAATTACCTTTTTGGCATTGATATTCCTTACATTGTCGAGTATGGGTTCCTATTATGAATTTTTCCCTTTTTCGTCTCGGAAAAGACAAAGGTCTTTCACCAGACAGCCCATTGCGTGTATATTTTAAAATAATTAAAATATATAAATGAATTTGAATAGGTCGATGTAATTTATATTCCAAACAGTATAAACATGTTAGCTAACAATTATATTAGTGACATAGCGAATATTAAATTAAGCTAATGTGAATTCATAATGACGTCAATTATAAAATAATTCAATTAGCTGTTCTCTGACATAGGTCTATAAACAATTAGTACACCAATTCAAATATAATACATGGAGGTTTGAATACTAATCGTGTTATCAACGCTTGAATGAAACCGACGTTGTAACGAGAGCTATAATATATATAACATACGAATGATTTATTATATACCGTGATGTTTGTTTAAAACGTATTTATCAGGATATCTTTATAAAGAAGAGGACAATAATTTCAGAATTGTTAATGATTTTAAGCGTCAATAGCGCAATGGTTTTCGAGCTGCCTAGCGATGTTAAAGTCGCAGATTAGATCCAATTCCTTAAGGTTTGTCGCCCCCATTTTTAATATAAGCTGCACGCCTAATTGGAATTGGAAACGAACCCCTAATATAAAATATGTCAGTACATTTTCAGAGTTAGCAGAGTTAGTAGAGTTAATAAATATTTTATTTAGAACCTAATGTATGTTGTATTTGACTGCCTCGTTGGTCTAGTGGCTTAATGTAAGGCCGGAAACCCGGAGGTCCTGGGTTCGATACCCAGGTCGGGTCAATAAAAAGTTATTGGGTTTTCTGGCAGAAAATTCTTAGTAGCTGGTTGGAGTCTGGAAGTTGGAAGTGTGTACACTCCTGTGCCTCGGAAAGCACGTAAAGCCGTTGGTCCTTCGCCTGAACTCTTTCCGATCGCGTCTGATTGCCGTCTTATCGGTTTATGAGTTCTAGGGAAAAGAGAGTGCACCTGTGTTTGTGCACACACTTGTGCGCTATAATATCTCCTCCGCAGTTGGCTAATCTCTTGAGATTGGCTGCCGTGACCGAAATCGGACAGGTCTACATTATTATTATTATATTGTATATGATGACAAACCTGCCGACTTTCATATCATAATGTTCAGCTCAAAATTGACGCTACCGACAGTATTATATTGGCGTAAATAGTTTGTGTCTGGTTTCGTATGTCTTCGATTTCTCGAAAAATCGCGTGTAAGAAGCTTACGACGAAAGATCCTCCACTTCAGTATAATTTATATGACAGAAACAAAAGACACACGCGTCCGTCTGTTTATATGTTCAATGTAGTTACAGGAACTAATTTGTGAATTTTAATCCCGTTTTCACTAATGTAAGCCAGCAAGCTTCTATGCCATGTGTTAGGTTATTAAATATAACCCAGCAAAGCTAGGACTTGTCTCAACTCATGATAAATTATGAATAATTTAATTAAATTACTCACAACAATACCTTAAAAATATATAAGAAGATTAAAGTCAGATTATTAGAACTTCGAATAGAAACTCAGATATTATGTTTTCAATATAAATTATGGAAAACGTTAAACTAGGTATATAGGAAGTTTGAAAACGTTTATATTTCAACACCTTCATTTATCATTGAAAAACGAAAAATAGTTTGAACGAAAACCGTACATTTTTTATTCGAAAATACTTTTAATAGTTTAAATTACATTTTTATCAATAAAATTATGTCACACACCAACGATACACGTGATAAACGATCACGCGATCACTTATTTTTAATACAAATACAGGAATAATAAATTTTTAGACTCGTATAACGCCTCCTTTTACAAATTTCAAGTTATATAAATCGAAAAATGATTTCTCAACGATGTGTGTTTGAAAGTATAAAGTTCAAAGTAAGTAAGCTTTCATCTCAATATAACTTATATAAAACATAAGTTATTTATGTTACATTTTATTAATACATTATTCTTATTACATGTAATTATATATCTCTGATTTTTAGAAAAAATTAAATTCAAAAGATTTTTGCCATGCTATGTTGCTGCAGTTTTGGAGCTATTATATAAAGTGTACATGTTTCTTTTTTTTATTAATTTATTGTACTTAATTTATTTTACTATTTAACTTACCATATACTAATTATATTGTAAATCAATTAAATATATATATTTTTTAAATATTTATTTGTTTTCGTTAATACATAAATCCTATCTGTTTAAACAATTAACGATAATCTGTTATTATTAGAAAATACAGATGTTGAAAAAAAAAAATTATATAACAGAATTATCAATTATTTAATTAACCGTCGAAAAAAGAATGGTTTCGAATATCAAAATACGATTATTGTAAATAATTTAAAAATCGAATTTAATCACACAATCTATAGATATAATAAAATTGTAACAGGCCGATGCTCGTACATTAAATATATTGGAAAAAAAAGTAATATAATCAAAACAACAGTTTTTAGAATGTTTCTCTGTCTCTCTGTACCTTTGCACCTGCATCATGCAAAAACTACTGCACAGAATTGAATGCGATTTTCATCGATGTGTTGCTAAAGGTCTTATTTAAAATATAGGTCTGTTTGTCTGCTTGTTTACAAATATAATTATAACATTTATTATTACTCGGTTTTTATCGTCGGCCATTCAAGCGCTTCCAGAGCACATGCAAATCACTAAAACTTAGGGAAATTAAAAATAAGGCTAAACCTGTGTATAATATGTATGAAATACACGCGAAAAATTAATTATATGGCAATTGTCGAAATATATTAGGGAAATCGTATAGCTAGTTATAGCTCCATATATAAGGACGATTGGTCTTAGTTTATGAATTAATACGCAACGTGTAATCTATAACAAAGACGATCACGTAATCTGGGCATTGTCATCGTGTCTAAGTAAGGAGAACACATAAAACGCGTCTTAACTAATGTTAAATTATGATATGAGTTAATCGATTTATTTATTTATTTAATGTACAATCGTAATCCTGAAATTGAACTTTTTTTGTACAATAAATGAACCATTAATTTATAAAATTAATGGAATTCAGCAACTGAACTAATTTCCAACCCATTTTTATTTTATTTGAAAAAATGGAAATAAATCCTAAAATAGAATTAGAAAAGAACGCTTTTACAGACTAAAAATAGAAGCAAATTGTAAGTAAGTACAAGTAACAGTAAATTGATATTAAAAGATTAAGTTTTTTTTTAATTAATTAAGGCACGTATATTTCTGAACTTTTTAATTAATGATGTACCTAATACCTTTAATTAGACGACAATAGCGTGTGAATAGAAACGTGTTAGAAAATATATCTAACCGATAGTACTAACCTATATTGAAATATTAATGTAGGCAATGGAAACTAAAAGGTAATTAATAAAAATATTAATTTTATTATTGGAATAATTCAAATTTCAACATGCATTCAATTTATTTATAGATTACGAATTGTCCTTTTTTTTAATTACATGGCACAGGTATAACAAGATACGGTCTAATTTGACTTGGCTCTACAGTGTACATCAAATATATACACTATATTATATTTATATATAAGGTAACAGGAAGTTTCTCGCTATCTCATAAGCATAAATATTTATATTTACCTCATAGTATTGAAGTTACTTGAAACAATAACTTCTACTAAAATATTCAATTTATTTAATAAATGAATGCAATATTAGTATTCTTAATATCATAGTTTTCAACGCAAGACTAATTCAAAATTAGCCTACAGGTAAATTTGACCAATATATTACAAACTTCACAGTTAAATAAAAATAATAAAACCTACAAGTTTAATTTGCACTGCAACTATACCTTTATACATATCTGTTTAAAGTATTTTACAATAAAATTATAATGTTATGCTTTCAAAACTTACCGAAACTAGTCGCTGTTTGTATTAAAGCGAATAACGTCAAAGCCGTAACTGAAACAAAAAAAAAACAAAAAATCTATCAAAAAAAAAATATAAAAAAACCATACTCATATAAATAAAATTAATCCATTTATTAATGTAATAAATAACTTTATAATATATTTTTTGAAATAAATAATCACAAGGATCATAACTTGAACGCGTCTTTTACCTTTCGCAAACATTTTGGCGGGAATTTGCGCGGGAAACGGTCTGTATCCCCTACGAACGAAACGATACTGCCGCCCTTAACGTAGTCGCCGTACGGATATCGTAGATAGGCGATGTTTTTACCTATATAACGTTATCATCACGTAATGTTACGACTCGATCATATTAAATATTATTTTTTTATCATCTTTATACAACGCAACAGTGAGCAATTAAACCTGAATCCCTTATATATTCAAAATTTTAATTCAATATTCAACACTTGACACTTGAGAAGAGTCAAAATAAAAACCGCGTCGGAGACCCGGACTTGGGACCAATTAAATATTTACATCGTTTGATTGTTTACGGCTTAATTTAATTAAAATAGGCTGGAGTCGTGTTTCAATTCTAAATCCCAATGCGACGAAGTTGCTATCTATAAATTCACTATTTACTTTTACACGTAACCGAGTCTGACTTTTTATGTATTCAAGTTCACAGGTCTTCTTCAAGTATTTTGATTTAAAAAATGGCCACCGAGCATAAAAAAATTATGTAATACAAATACTCTTATTAGCAAATAAAATGATTATTGGAACTAAGTTCTTTTACGCGGCTTACAGTAGAGTGTAATAGCAGTAGCCCAAGGTCACATCATATAACGAAATAGGGTTCATACTGTGCCTACGAAATACTACAAAATGCGATGCGTTGGGCGTTGGAATTTAGGAGGTCGATATAAAGTAGGTTGAGGTATAAGGTACAAAAATACAGTAAAATAATCAATTACATTCTAAATTTTAAAACACAGTTGAAAAAATATCGCACATAACTTCGTTCCTGAAGCAAGCACCCCGACCGCACAATTTTTATTATTTATTATATTAAATTACTAATATTACAAAGAGAGAGCGCGAATTATGAATTAGTACAGAAAAAATCTTTCACCATTCGAAAGTTACATTATTCCAGACGAACATATTTTATGTTTTATATGTATATATTTAGGAATCTGGATAGAAATAGTTTTTTTTTAAATGATAAATTAAAACCACTATACAACAATAAAACTTTATTGTTGTATAGTGGTTTTAATTTACACACAAAATTAGAACAAAGGAATCAATTCTGAGCAACTGAAATATGATTTATGAGATATCCGGTTCAACCGAGAGTTCACAGCCAGAGTGAATAATGCCGGGCGATGAGCTCGAAAGGGCCAGTCCCCACCACGATGACCATCGCGTGATCAAGTCGACGCCCCATCGGAAGATATTGCTAACAATATGTATATATAAAACTAAAAACTATCATTACATAGCAATCCTACATAGTGCTTTTAGGTATTACCTACCACACATCATTACTCGTTGGTAGAGCTTTGAGCAAGCTTGTCTGGGTAGGTACCACCCACTCATCAGATATTGTACCGAAAAATAGCAGTACTTTGTACTGTTGTGTTCCGGTTTCAAGGGTGAGTGAGCCACTACAATTACATGCACAAGGGACATAACATCTTAGTTTTCAACGTTGGCGGCGCATTGGCGATGTAAGCGATGGTTAACATTTCTTACAATGCCATTGTCTATGGGCGTTGGTGACCACTTACCATCAGGTGGCCCATATGCTCGTCCGCCTACCTATACAATAAGAAAAGTAACCAAACGTTATTTACATAAAATGTTTACAATGTAATTACTGACATTTGTACAGTGGGCCTAGTGCGAGTTTTTTTATAATTCGATAGTGTTGGCGTTAACTAAGATTTGTATGGAATTAAAACAGCACCGTATAGTGACAATAATCGGAATTCCATATAAACCGCAGTTAACGTCAACCCTATCGAATAAGTGAACTCGCACTAGGCACACTGATAAGAGTTAATACGTTGAATACAGCTAAAGTAACGGATTTTCCTATTCCAAATTTGTTTCTATTTTTATACATGAAAGAGGTTTGTCTTATGTAAAAAATGTCTTCATCTATATAAATTATATAATGATATTACGTATATGTATATACTTTGCAGACATCGTAGATCCACAAATCTCTCATACAAAGCTTTCGTGTGTAGCGACCCCCGTAAAAGTACTTAACAGACTTCAAATAGAAGGGTACCTGTAGGATCAATTAAGATAATGTGTAAAACATAATTAACACCAATATGTATAATTATTGTCTACTTATCGAAAACATGTATGGCATGATATTATACGTACAAAATACAAAAATGATTACGAAAGTCAAGCGGTGAACTGAATTTAAAAAAATCTCGGATTTCTTAATAATAAAATCTTCCAAAGGAAAAAGTAAAGAAACAACAGCCTTCTTAGAACATCGTGAATATTCAGTGTTCAGTGAAGTCTAATATAAACTTTGATGTAGGTTTAAACTGTACTTTAAGCTAGACGTTCAGTAAAGCGTGGCAGTTAGGTACTTTATATTCTTCTGCAGGCTACCTGTATAATTTTATTATACCATTCTATTTTTTATATTGGCTATATAAGATTTTCAGTATATGTTAGAAAATACATACAAACTATGACATATTATATGTTAAAATGCTATCTATTGATTTAATTGAATCACTGGCTGACTGACTGTGACTGAATGCCCAGCCCAAACTTTTAACTGTTAGAATGGCATGGCAGCAAAATCCTTCGCACTTTCTTTCACAGTCTAGCACTAACTACGTTGTCTTATTGTTGATTACCTTAAACAATACTTTTCCATTTGTTTATGATCAAATTACATAATGCCAAATATTATTTTAGTCATTCTTTTTATCAATAGATGGCGTTAGTAGTATTTTATATCGCGTTATAGCTATGTTTACACGGCTTGGCCTACATAAAACGACAGAACAATAAAACCTATCTGACCAGCACCCACCGGGTAACCCCAAGCACAAATGATAAATGAAACCATATTTATTATGCTGTTGAGTATTGAATCATTGATATAAGCTGGCACAAAATTTTGTGTTATTCATTTGTTTAGACAGAGCATCCGAGTGCGATATGTTTACAATATCAGTCAACTGGCTCATGACAACTGGCTGGCAAAAAACGATTAAAATAACTAACAAAATTATCTATAGCGATGCATACTCCCCAAGTGAGCGTAATATCATTTAAAAAATGCTGATCCAAATTATTTTTACGATTTGAAATAAATTTACGCAATTTGACCGACAGTGACTAAGTGAACTAAGTATATTGTTTAACATTAATATGTATAATCTTGTAGCAATTTTTCACAGTATATTTTCCACGATAATCATTTTTGGTATCCTAAGTCGTAACTTTGGACTCTCTCTCTAATTAAGGTTCAACATTAATAGTTATTGTCATCAGGAAACAATCTTATCTTAATAATCTCTTTCGTATTCGAACAACATTTGTAGATGTTGTTTTACCATTTGTTTAAAAACTCAAAAAGAATTATTTTCAGGAAAGTCGAACTCTTATAAAAAAAAAAAATAAACAAAGTGAAGAAAGATAGCCGCGTCGTTACTAATAGTTTAACAATATATCAAAAATAATCCTTATCATTAAACCATTTTTTGCTTTGAGCTACTTATTAATTATTTATTTGTGCTCAATACGAAATTAAACATTTAATAAAATTATGAAATATTTATATATAAAATACCTATGTTGATTTCACGTGACATCAAATAGTGACATCCATTAAATGACATAAATTTTTAGACGTGGGTACTTAACATGACATTGTGTAAATAAAGATTTCTCAAAAATATTTCAGGTTCTATATATTATAGCTTACACAAAGCTTAAATTTTATTGTAAAAAAAAAACATTTACTTAATAATATGTTTATATCAATTAATTTGTTTTTATAAATACATGCCCAAGCGAGATGACCCATTGACTAGAAGGCGATGATGCAGCCAAAAACCATTACATTATAATATGTTTCATGCTTGAGGGTGAAGGAAAACATTGTGAAGAAACCTGCATACTGTTACTTAACTTTTACTTCATACATATTTCATAAGTTATATTTTTAACAAGTTAAGACAGCTACATTTATTGATTGAGAACACATTTTTCATTTTCATTAAATATGGAAATTGAAAATTAAACTTACATGTTAAAATACGCATAATAATTAAATAAACTAAATAACTAAATCTAATGTAACACTGTTATAAATTGTATCCCTTTGATTTTCAAGAAATGATTAACTAGGAACTACATATTTTATTAAATTATCAATGGATATATGGATGGGTTAGTATTATTTATTTTAACAGGATTAGTGGAAAGTCACACTAACCAAGGCAGGGAGGGAATTATATATATTTATTATTCACCAAATGGATGATACTATGTTGATTTTTTTTTATTGTATATGTAGGCGGATGGGTCACCTAATGGTAAGTGGTCACCAAAGCCCATAGCCAATGGCATTGTAAGAAATGTTAACCATCGCTTACATTGGCAATGCACCACCAACCTTGGGAACTAAGATGTTATGTCCCTTGTGCCTGTGATTACATTAGCTCACTCACCCTTCAAACCGGAACACAACAATACAAAGTACTGCTGTTTTGCGGTAGAATATCTGATGAGTGGGTGGTACCTACCCAGACGAGCTTGCACAAAGCTCTACCACCGAGTAAATGCAATGTTGATGCAATAACATAATAATAAATATATAAAATGTTGTGTGCAAGTTTTAGGCCCGAGTAAAAAAGTTTACTTAGTGGCATGCAGTACATTTATGCTAATATACCCACAAATATACAAAATTATATACCATGAGTTTACCAACTTTGCTCATCTTACACCAACACAACAAACACTTTTATATGAAGTCTGTTCTCGAAAGGGTATGTGGATTGCGGTCATAGTCTAAGTAAATGGCACCAAAAGATTGATTGACAAATAATTCAAACAATCAATTTTTTTATTGTCATAATATGTTTGCTGCTAGTACCTAAGTGTAAATCCAAAAAGAATTACTAAGAACAATATAAGCTACAGAATTTCATGCTAGTTGTCTACATTACAAACCCGTAGTAGTATTTTGTTCAATTTAATCTTGTAACATCGCAATTCAAGTGCATTTAAGAAACCTACTGGTATAAATGCATACGTGAATAATTAAAATAAATCTCTTACAAATTTATAAATTGTTAAATTCTGAATAACTAAGAGTTAGAAAGAGAAACTTTTTGTAAAGATATTTCTTGATATTTATATATTTTATTTGTTTTATTTCAATTAAAATTATAACATAACAATGACAATTGCAAAGTTAGTCGCTTAATTTTTTTTTGATAATAAGCCTAGTCTTTCGCCGGTTTTTTAAGAAAAATCATACGGTAAACTGTACATAGTGGCAGAATTTTTAATGTAATAAAATGTAAATTACGTTTTGTACTCACCAATACCCATTGTTTAAATAAAGCTGGATCATCTATTTATGTGTAGGTATCATTTGAATTTGTTACTTTAATTTATTGTTTTGAACTTTTGACAACTTAAAGTTAAGTCACACCCACACGTGATCACACAGTAGACACTATTACTAAGCACCAAGCGGTAGCGGGTAGGTGCAACTGCAAAGATAGCATATAACACGTTATTAAATACAATAATATTTGGAACCAGTATTCAAAAATAAATTATTGTAACATTATATTATCAATATTTTTTCTTTCGATATACTATACACAGTGGCGTAGCATAATTCACTAGCACCCGGTGCGGATTTCAAATTTGCCGCCCTCTTATTTTTAAAAACAATTGTAGCTAATTGTGTATCTAGTTTTTATTAGCGATCGAAGGTTATATATTGTCTTCTATTACTATGTAATAAGTGCAATGGGCTCTCCAGCTGCAGCCCACCAAAATACTTGTTTCGGGTAGGTATCTAAATTTTTGAGCAGTGGTAATTGACACGAAACACCGTTTTATTAATTTCTTTTGAATCTTTTCACTTACCAACTTTGTGAATATATCCAATGAACGGGTCATCAGTAATCGTTAAATAATTCTTTTCTGTACGGAAAAAATGCCTTTCAAGACGTAATTCGTGTTGCAACAATGTACGCGTAACGCGTATCTTTGCTGTTTTTCCACCAGTAGCTTTTAGCTCAAAATGCCGTTCACCAACTATTATATCAGTATATACTGCCTACATGTGCATTAAAGGCCGAGTAACGAGAAGCCGCGAAATCGTTGCAACAATCCACAAGCTTGTTTTTATTTCTTACTTTTTACTCAAAGTCGATACCTTGTGAAACGACGGTCTAGCATTACGGTGAAGTACAAAAAATGCGCAAGGAGACATATTTATTTAAAATAACATTGAAACGAAATAAGTTTCCTAAATAATATTTATTAAGAAACCTTGCATCACCCATGTATATAAATTATAATATTATACCTGCTATACAACAAAAAAATAAATGACGAAAAAACACTGAAAGAAATTAACTTTATATTTACTTATTTTTTTCTTTTAATATTTTAAATTATTTTTTCTCTAACCGCCATCGCCACCTGTGAAATACCGCCCTCGGCAAAGTGCCGCCCGGTGCGGACCGCACACAACATAGGAATTTAGGAAGATAAATAATATGCCTTGAGTCAGATTTTAAAAGTGTATATAAATTGAGATCGTCTTAAGTAAAGTGGTAAGGAATTTCATTGGCGAACTGCTTAGACGGAGAAGGAATTAGTATAAAAGGAAGAAGAGTGAGAAGGAATTTTAAGGATAACATTATCATCGGATCATAGAGTTCGGCCGTGCAAGTCCTTAAGGAACTCCGTTTTGAGTTTCCTTGTTTAAGGTAGTGAGGAGAATTTGGATGAAATAAAATAGAGTGGAGAAGAAAAAGAATATGAGTATTCCTGCGAAGATGGATTGGGAGCCACTCGAGTTTTCTGCGAAATTCAGAAATGTGATCATATTTACGCAGCCCGAATATAAACCGAATGCAGAGAATATGAATACGCTCGAGTTTATTTAATTGCTCCTCTCTAAGATCAAGATAGCAGGTGTCAGCATTATCAAGGATGGGCAGGAGGATAGTTTGAGCTAACGCGATTTTTGTAGGAGTTGGTAGAAAATTACGTAGGCTGCGGATGAATCCAATCGAGTGAAACATTTTCCTGCTCACTGTACATTCCTATTTTTTTTACTTTAATGCTTAATGGAATTATAGTATTGTTTAAGAGAATAGGTGGTAAGAAGGAATAGTCTACGCGGGGAAATAATTTATAACTATCACTTATAATAGCCTGACTTTAAACAGTATTGACTTTAAGACCAAAAGATAAACTCTACTTTAAAATTTTGTCTAGGTCAGAATTAATCGATTCAATCATCTGAGGTAGGTCAATAATTTTGGAATGGGCATAAATCTGGAGATTGTCGGCATACAAGTGGTAGGAAGAGGAGTTTTGTTGAGTTAGAGTGCTTATGAAAATTGAAAAAGAAGAGGATAAGACACCGCCTTGGGGGACACCGGCATGGAATCCTGGACTCGTATACACTGACGGCGAACATTACGATAGCCTTAAAACTAATTGATTACCGATGGAGACATATTAAGAGAATTTAGAATAGCCAGGGGTATGTACGAAATCTACAGTATTGAACGCATTACTAAGATCAAGCTATGTTAAAGTTGTAAGTTCCTGGTTATCCATAGTTAATCTGATGTCGTCAGTAATCTTAACATATGCAGTAACCGTACAGGTCTAAAACCAGATTGAAAGGGATTTAGCAGGTTGTAGGAAGACAGGAAAAGTTTAAGTTGTTGATACAAAAGACGCTCGAGGACTTTAGAAAGAAATAGGAGGATGGAAATAGGACGGTAATCACCATAAGACGAAGAAATGATTTTTTTAAGGTAAAGAGACTATTTGAGCGTCTTTCCAGGAAGTAGGAAAGGTGCAGGAAGTAATGGAAGTCTTGAATATGCTTGTTATAGCACGAATTAAATAGTCAATAATAGGAAGGATCATTTTACGGCTAATGCAGTCAGAACCAACGGCATCAGAATTTATAGCTAAGATATTCTTCTTAATATCTTCTTCGGTAGGATCATGATCATGAGTTCATGACGCAGAAAGTAGGTCTAAAGTGTTAGATTTGTTTTCCATTAGATAGTTGTACTATTTATGGTAGTTCAAGATGCAAATTGATGGTTAAGTTGGTGGAGATCCAGGTTACTAGTGGACGTGTCGGTATATGACTTGCCAACTCCAAGAGATTTGAGGAATTTTCAGACTCTGGAAGTTTTATCGTCTTCAACAACAGATTTAAAAATGTGCCTTTGATGAGTATCTAGGGCTCACAGCAAGTTGCAACGGTTCCGATTTTTTTTATAATTTAATTTGTTCTTATCTTATATATAGGGTAATGTGCTGGAATACCCTGCGCATTTATATGTATAACGTTATTGTTATTATTAACATCGGAAAATTGGGAGTCAAGGGAATAACAAAGAGAAGGAGGAATACCATGAAAACTACAGTCGCTGTTCAAGTCATCGGATGAAAGAGAAAGAAAGAGGACGTTGACACTGTCGTTTACTGCCGTTATTGTAATAAATAATTAAATAAATAAATAATAATAATAAACTAATAATAATACATATATTATATAATAACTGAACTAATAAATAAGTAGTATAAATTATGTGTATATAAGACTATTGCAGCATGTTCTTTTAAGATGCTAACCCGCCAGTTAGCATCTTAAAAGGAATAATATTAATGAAAAAGTTACACTAAAAATCAACAACAGAACAATTACAACACTAAGATATAAGAAAAAAAACCATTAAACAAAGCAAACATAAACAAAAAAAAATAAAAAAAATTATCACCCTACTTTCAGCTTTTTTTTCATGTACTTTAACTAACTGAATGTATTTTTAGTCTACAACTGACATTGACATTTAATATTGACAAATAGTTATGTCAATGATGCGTGACACTTAACATACAAAATAAAAGAACATTATAATAACAAAACAATCTACAGAAAAGAGTAACTATATATAAGAAGAAATATAGCAAGATGGTTAAAAAGTAACTGTTACTTTTTAATCATCCTTTTAGTGCGTGGAATAGCAACCTTGTCACTTTTATTGTCGGTAGTCTTCAATTGTACGGGAGACTTCACATTCGACGAGCATGGAACAGCATTAAGATCCGACAGACAATCGACTTTATGCCGAGTACCATCTTGAGCTATGATATATATAAATCTATCCCGCGTCCAGCATTTGGCAATACCGCAACGAGATCTTATTTCAAGAAAGACATCATGCCTACTTTTTGTTAAAAATTACGATTGCGTGACTCCAGTTCCTTTACATTTTGTTTTGGCGTACCACACTTTATCTCGCATCGTGACGTCACAAAACTTAACTACGTTAGGTCTAGGCTTATCATTTAAGCGACCTAAGCGGTAGGAATTTTTTATACATGCACTGGAAAAATTCGGAAGAAGCAGATAGCAGAGAAGCGGATGTCCAATATTATTGTCTGACAAATTGTTACATCTGAATACAACCTACGTAATAGTTCAAATTAATTAAATGCAAACAAATATATTTCATAATTCAAGTTCAAACAATATCAATTTCCTCGCTTTATGGGGGGAATGTGTATTCACTTGCAACATAATTCGGTCGTATGTCGGTGTACAGGTACGTTGACATAATGACGCTGTTAAGTTCAATTTACTGCCGCCAGAGGTATGACAATTCGCGTAATAATTATCCCGAACGCTTTTTCAAATCCAAACAAAACAGTTAAATAACAAAAAATCCGCAAAACTCAACAAAACGATATAACAATGATTAAATAACACAATACTTGGGAGAGAAAAATATCAGCTTCGATAGCAGCGACGTAGTACCTCAAGCGGATGGTATTGCGAATTAGCAGTTGTAACACACTCGCACCTCATCTCACTACTGAAATTGGACTCAGTTGCAAGACCCGTGTATACGACCGTGAGCGAAACTTTATATGACACTATCCTTCTAAGCGTTATTATTCTATGCTTGACTATATAGTTTTATTCCAACCCACAGAAAAAAAAAATTGTTTCTTTTAAAAGTAAAACAAAATATAGACGAAATAATTAAGTATTAGGTACTGGTCCAAAACTCCAAACTCCAATGTCCTTGAATTTTATTTTAAATGCTAATTAATGTTTTTTGAATTTTTTTTTATACATACTTCCAGTGCTGCCAACGTAGGTGATTTTTCACCATATAGGCTATTCAGAACGAAAATCGGCAACGAAAAAGTTTAAAAGGCGACTGGTCGTCAATTAGGCTACTTCAGGTTTTAAGTTATTTAAATCAATCGAATCACAAATAACGTTAGGAAGCTTCAAACGTTTATTAAAAAAATCAATGTTCACGCGAATATAAATGTGTTTATGTGTAACTTAGGTACCATTTGATATCGAGATGATCATCCTATTTGTTTATGATTTGTTTGTTTCGGGGAATACCCGGAATTTGTCGTAGCTATCATGTAACGCAATGAAGTGATATGTATTCTCACTGTGAATAATGACTATCGCAATTATCTATATTTATATTGTACTGACCAAATAATTCATAGAAATTCAAGTTACATTTTGTCACTTACGCTTTGTACATCTTCTTCCGTGCAGTTATCGTGTAGTTTCAAAACTATTTTACTTTAATTAATGCAAAGAGTACTCCGCGTAATGATTTATACGTAAACTCCTAGTAGGCAAGATTTTTTGCAACCGCTTTAACTATAATCGTTATATTTCAGTCAATAAACCTTAATTAATTATACCGTAACATAAAACCCAGTCTCTAGTAATGCCAAATTTCAGCTCAATCGGTTCAGTGGTTTGATCGCCAACCTCGGACAGACAAAAATTCTAAAAGTTATAGACTTGGTCTCAGTCGTCACCCTGGACTCTAAAACACATTTCAAAAAAATTTCAAACATTTTCAAAAAAATATTCAAATGACAGTTTTGACCTCTACAATTCTATTATATTGGCTACATTATAGTGTTAGTGTGTCTATTTATAAATATATTATAAATAAATTGATAAAACTATATTTTATTTTATCCATATTGATATTTTGGAGCTAGGTTACTTTAGGCTATTGCAACAAAAAATCGGCTACATTAGGCTACTTTAAGCATGAGAAACGGCAACATTAGGCCAAGCGCTGTTGGCAACACTGCATACATTGATTGTCGATTGAATATACGTGCATATTAAAACAAAAGTTTTAAAATGTATTCGCTAGAATTAAAACAAGAGTGACAAGTTTTGTTTTGGCTTAACCTGTAATTAGATTATCGTGTATATGTGATTTATTACACGTAATAATAATAATGATTGTTGAAAAGTGTTTTATATTTTCTAATGACAATTGTAATCTTCTATTATAATAATAACATAACTGTTGATGTGCGATAACTTAATCCCGAAACTTTAATCGCGTGAATCAGTTTTGTGTATAAATTAAACGTATATAAATACGATATTACAAAATTTTAGAAAGTGAGCGTTTTTGTGGTCGTTTATTATTGCTATTCGTTTGAATACAATGGAATCTTCAAAAATAAATGTTTTGGAAGAGTTAAAAATCTATTTCCCTGACTTACCAAGTGGACCACTGGATTCATATCGAAGAAGGGCTACATTTAATTGGCGTCTTATGAAACTTGTTTATGATAATTTGACTACAATTAAACTTAAAGTAAGTATTTAACGATTAAAATTTGAAATTAAGAATTTTTTCATATGATAAATATTAAGTAAAAATCAATCACAAAGTGTACCAATGATTTAAAAATACCCATAAATAATTTAAACTATAAGTTATATTCGTCCAAGTAATGAGAAATGCAAGTTAACATAATTACACCTGTACAATGAACCATTAACATGTTTTTATAAATAACTTACCTGTTATTACCAACTTGACATAGTTAAATGAAATAAAAATCATTTTATTGAATGTTTTAGCATGATATGTGGAGTTTCATGGAGAATAATCCGTTATTTCAACATTCTGATAAACCACTTTCTCTTGATGAAGAAAGAAAAATAGCAGTAAAACAAATGTATGCAATATATAATGAGAATTTTTTACCCCAAGAACTGGTGAGTCAAAATCGTACACATGACAAAACAGCAAATACATAATTTATGTTTTTCTTTTTAATTTATTACATAATAATTTTTTAGATAGTAGAGGAGCCAAAATCTTTCCAAGCATGGTCAGAAGCTTTGTTTATGTTTAGCAGTTCACTTGCTGTGAAAATTTCTCTGACATTCCGTATGTTCTCGAATACAATTCTCGGTAGTGGAGGGAATCATCTCTATAATTTTGTAGAAGACGTTGAAATGGGAAAGATTGGTGGATGTTTTGCCCTTACTGAAGTATCCCACGGCTCCAATGTGAAGGGCATGAGAACAACTGCAACATATTGCCCAGAAACAAAGCAATTTGTGATGCATTCTGCCGATTTTGAAGCTGCTAAGTTTTGGGTTGGATCTTTGGGTGAGTTCTAATGCAAAATATGGGATTGTTATCTATTAAATCAATAAATTAATATTCTCGATAGTACTTGCAATTAAACAATTTAATGTATACTTATATACTTGGTAGAAAAGTTCGAAAATATCTTGATAAGTTCAGTTCCCGTTTTAAATTAATTTTTAACATTATTTTTGTTCTCGGAAGATTTATATATAAAATCTTAGGATGATGGTGACTTATAAAGTATTGAGAATTTGAAGTATTCTTGTTTGTCTTGTGAACCTCGGAAAATCTTTTTTTAAGTTAATTATATTTTGAAGTTTAGTAGATAAAATCTATCTTACATAGCATTGTACCTAAAGGCGATAATGTTTTCTAATATTTAAATTAGTGGTAAGGCTTTATGGAGGCCACTCTGGGCATATTGGCTTGTTACTGATACATGTGATACTTGGTGGTGCATTGGTGGTGTTAGAAATAGTTCCTTTTCCTTAGTGTATATTATGTAAGGCTCTGGCCTCTTATCATTTGCTGTCACATAAGTTAAATAAAAACTTAAAAAATTAATGCAGAAATAAAATTAACAATGAAAACCAATAACTTAACGTTATGTAATAAAATAATAAATACCGAATTCATATGGTAAGTAAATAAAATATTCAGTTGGTATATACATACTATGTAGTTATAACAGTGTAATTAACATAACTTTTGTTGTATTCGTCATTCTGACCTTTGATACATTAATATGGTAATGGAATTCCATTGTTTTCGTCTATTTACATAATTGTATATTATTTCATCAGGATATATTTTACGGTTGACAACCGAGAGTAAAATTTGTGAGGAACATTAAATTTCGATTTTCAAAATATATATATTTTTTTAATTAAGCTGAGAAATAATAGGTATGCCAATCCGATTGTTGTTTGTTGCGTTAGATACGGTCCGTTTATTGAACATTAGAGGTGCACTGCGGTTTTCCTAACGTTAAATTTTGTTATACATATAGAATAATTTAAAAAAAAGAGGTTTTTAAAAAATTTTAAAAGCGTCTTTATTATTGTGTTCATTGGCTTGAAATTTATATTTTTGCTTAACACTTGAATCGTACTAAAACATTCAGGGGTTGGTTATATGTCATTGACCTTGTCGGTTGTTATTTTTAATAAATACGCCACGCGCGGGTTTTGTTAGGTTTTAATGAAACCCAAATAAGTCCACTTTACACAAATCCATGCCTATAGGAAAGGTTAATTTTCCCGATATCAAACACGCCATGTTTTCGCGACATAATATATATCATACATTATTTATAATCTCGACTAATGATAGAGCTTTGTGTAAGCTAATCTGGGTATGTACCACCCACTGATCTGATATTCTACCGCAAAACAGCAGTACTTTGTGTTGTTGTGTTCCGGTTTGAAAGTTGAGTGAGCCAGTGTAATTACAGGCAAAAGGGACATAACATCTTAGTTCCCAAGGTTGGTGGCGCATTGGCGATGTAAGCGAAGGTTAACATTTCTTACAATGCCATTGTCTATGGGTGTTGGTGACCACTTTACCATCAGGTGGCCCAAAAGTTCGTGCGCCTACGTATGCAATAAAAATAAACTTATAAATTTAATTAAATTTGATTTGTTCTGTTGTCGTTTATTTACGGTTAGGTTAATTCGGAGTCCAGAACTCGGAATATCTACAATCTAATTAATGGTGTGGATCGAGTATATGGTGTAATTACCATGCAAGAATGCGGACAGGAAATGATTGTAAACGTCACTTGTTTATAAAGGGGTTATAAAAAAGGAAATGTGTTGACGACAGGTTAAATCCTCTGATCTAGCTAAAACAAATCTAAAAAGTTACCTATCGATATTCCCATGCTATTATGAAATAAATAATATGAATTAAAATAAATAGTATTGGTTTCATTTTTCAATAAAAATGTTCTAAGTCGAGAAAAGAGTAACTGTGACTCGAGTCAACGGGCGGATGAACTATCCGCCAGTTGACTCGAGGGATTTGAAAAACCCAATAACTATAATAATAATAATAATAATAATTCATTTATTGAAAGTAACGCGGACTCAATTTGTTAGTTTACATCTACTTATTATCTATGTTAGTAAATTAAAAGCTAATAGTATCAATTAATTACATAGTATATTCATTGCCGCGATCTTCCATAAGAAATGGCACAGCAATGACTCACGTACGTACAGTCCAGTCTACTCGCAATCATTTTAAGGATACTGTTGGTACTGCCTTGCAGCCTGCGCACCAGGGAGCCGCATCTCTTTCGCATTATAGTAAAAAAAACAATCAACCCGCGTTTCTGCGAACATCCCTGATGCACTACAAAAGCGTGGCAGTCCCATCAGCATCCTAAAAGCATTGTTATACTGAACACGGAGAGCATTGTCAGATTTTTGAGAGTATCTGGCCCACAGGTTGCAAGTGTAAAAAGTTGTACAGTAAGCTCTAAATAAAGTAATTTTAACGTTACTTGAACAACGTGCAAACCTACGAGCCAACATATTTGCTCTCACTGACAACGCTCTCCGTTCCCTTTCAATATCTGCATCGTCTTTAAGGCTGGGAGTTAAAATATGCCCAAGATATTTAAATTGTAATACTCTTTGAAGTGCAGTACCATTCAGTAAAATGGGTGGAACCTCGTTTGGCGCTTTATCTCCAGCCTCAAAGACCATAATTACACTTTTCTTGGCATTATAAATCAATCCATGTCTTACCGCATAGGATTCACAGAGAGCCACCAGTTTTCTGAGGCCACAAATTGACACACTCAACAGCACCATATCATCGGCGTAGCTAATGTTATTACAACATACCCCATCAATGAAACAGCCGACTCTAGTGTTGCTGAGTTCCTCAAGTAACTCATTAATATATAGATTAAAGAGCGTTGGTGAGCTTAATCCCCCCTGCCTCACCCCGCACTCCAACCCATACGGACGTGATAAGACACCAGCCCATCGCACGTTATTGACCTGGTTTCCATACCAATACTTAAAAATATCGGCCAGTTCCGGTGGTACGTTTATTTTTTTGAGTTTTCTCCATAAGATGTCATATGAAACCAGGTCAAATGCTTTCGATAGGTCCAGAAAACAGGCGTAAACTTGAGTCCGTCGCCTAGCATAGTATGTGACAGCATGCTTAAGAGACAGTACAGCACTTTCTGTGGACAAACCCGGTCGAAACCCAAATTGATTGTCATGTGGTCTAATGAATTTAATTAATTGCCTATTAAGCAAGCTATCAAACACCTTCGATATAACTGTAGCTAATGAGATTGGTCTATAGTTATTTTTATCAGCTATGTCTCCTGTTTTATTTTTCACAATAGGCACAACTATAGTACGCATCATTTCAGTAGGCATAAAACTATGACTCATACACTGGTTATATAATATATAGAGTAGTCTAATTAAGTGCGGCCCCGCATGCTGTAGATGTTAATACTAAGGCCGTCATGACCTGGAGATATATCTCTTGTCATATGCTTAATGGTATGTGCAATTTCTTCATAATTAAGGTTTATCTCTATTTTCCTATCAGTTTCAACATTAATTATCGACTCCGACGGCCCAAGTGGCGATTTAACAAAAAAGTTATCCATAAAAACATTAGCTATCTTACTAGGTTCACACTCACCACTGACACTCACAGGGACAGATGGCCTGTGGTTTAATTTATTAGTATGCTACCAGAAACCTCTAAAGTCGTTTTTGGAATGATGCGAGGCCAGAATGTCCATTTTAATCTGATCTTCGTGGTTTTGACACCATTTTAATCGAGACTTAAAAATCCGTCTAGCGTCACACATTTCCGTATAAATAGGTCCTACAAGTGGTTTACCGAAACGCAACCATTGTAGATATTTCTGCCTGGCCGCCCAGTGTGCCTCAGCCACGTGCTTATTCCAGCCTATCACTTTCTTTTTTGTTACATGCTTGATGCAATCTCGACCTCACTCGACTCACAGAAGCTTCTAGTAAAGCTTGAACGATATCACTATATAATTTAGTTATATAATTTTTATGCTCGGAACTATTGCAAGTACGATTGTTACACTCTTGAAGCTTGTGTGGGAGGTTTATTTGACTTAACCTATTTGCTGTTGACTCCTTTCCCCCCAGACAGCCTTATTTACAGTAGCATTTGCAACAGATTTCTTTGGTACTAACATTTCTACATTACATCCAATAATCAGGGGAAAGTGGTCAGACCATAAAACGTCATATAAAACATAAATATTACACACGGAATCTACAGAAGCTTTAGTTACTAAGCAATGATCAAGCCATCGCTTAGATCCATGGGCTTCACTTACATAGGTATAGGTATTACTTAGTAAACCTAGCTTTTTCATATCTATACATGTCCATTCTTGTTCTAAGCAAAACTGCGACAGTTCATTACAAAATCGTTCCCCAGGGTGCGCGTTAAAGTCCCCACATATGTACACACAATTCTCCCCGTTAGTTTCTATAGTAGCACTTACCGAGCTTAACACGTCCGTGAAATCCGTTAAATTACACACCACATCCGTAGGCATATATACACTCATCACTATAAACGATTTAGCTTCTGAAACTATTTTTATAGCACATATACGCGGATTATCACACTTAATAACAGAAACGCTTTGAAAAACACTACGTCTCCAGAGGAGAGCAACCCCTCCGTATGGCCTCCCTCGTAGCATACCCGTAGATGTATCCATCGCAGAGACTCCGGTAGCACTAAAATCGTCATTTAACGTATCGAGGAAACATAACTCCTCTGGCAACAACCAAGTTTCTTGCAGCGCTATTATATCAGAATTTTTACATAATTCATGAATACATGGTGCAGAGCGCTTCACGCTCTTGCAATTAAAAGTAACAATTTTACAATTTCTAATGTGTCTATCCATTAGCAGGCATGTTATTCATCTCAACCTCATGAACAGGTCTTTCATTTGCACGCTTATTCTTGAAATGCACAAAACGACGGAAAATAATGCCTTGTGGCCATAGATTTTCGTCTAGATAAGGTAAGGTCTAGATAAGGTATATAAAGGTAGCTTGCGATACCGATAACTTATATGCGTCATGTTCACATTGTCGTTTAATCGATATTTTTTCTAAACAGACGTTATCCTTCGTTTTATTCTTAATATAATTAATTATGTCCGATTCTGATGTATGTTTATTTATTGGCCCGACCTGGGAATTGAACCCAGGACCACCGGATCTGTAGCCTAATATCTAGCCACTAGACCAACGAGGCAGTCAGAAAAACCCAATAACTATTTATTGGCCCGACCTGGGAATTGAACCCAGGACCACCGGGTTTGTAGCTTAATATCTAGCCACTAGACCAACGAGGCAGTCACTTCGTCGAGGTTTTTCTGTCAGAAAATTCTCAGTAGCAGCCCGGAGTGTCATGAACGAAGGTTCTAGTGTTTTATAATTATAAACATTTCTGTTGAGTATAATTATAATTTAATTGAAGGTTATAAGAGTTTCTCGTGCAACATATATACATAATAATAATAATAACATGTACAAAGTACAAGTTGATTATATTATCTGTATAATATGTATGATAAGTTAATTTTGATTAGTACACATATAAGGGGTTTTCCAATAGGGACGCTTGAACTTTGACAGCTGATTGCGGCCATGTTGTTTGAGTGTCAAATGCAGTGTGTTATATTCATTCCGTCCTCCCAAACCACCATGGCAGGTTACAGTGTCGAGCAGCACGTGCAAATCATAAAATTGTTTTATGAAAATGGGTCTTCAGTTCGAGCAACGTTCCGCGCACTTCGCCCGTTTTACGGTCGCGATGATCGTCCTGCCGAGTCGACTATCCGTCGATTGGTGGACAAATTCGAGTCAACCGGGTCAGTTAACAATCAGCCGGTTCCCGTGCGTCAACGTAACGCGAGATCTGCCGAGAATATCGCCGCTGTGCGCGACAGTGTCCTCGAAAACCCGCGGCAGTCAATTCCGCGTCGCGCACAGGAACTCGGCCTTTCGCAGACGACAACTTGGCGAATTTTGCGTTGTGACTTGAGCCTGCACCCGTACAAGATCCAGCTGACCCAAGAGCTCAAGGTTAATGACCATAGACAGCGCCGTGTGTTCGCTGACTGGGCATTAGAGCAGTTGGAAGTTGACGCCGATTTTGGCAAAAAATCATCTTCAGCGACGAGGCGCATTTTTGGATGAATGGCTATGTCAACAAGCAAAATTGCCGTATATGGGACGAGACCAATCCACACGAGGTTCACCAAGTGGCAATGCACCCGCAGAAAGTGACTGTTTGGTGCGGATTTTGGGCCGGAGGCGTGATTGGTCCGTATTTTTTCGAAAACGATAATGGTGTGGCCGTCACCGTCAATGGTGAGCGATACCGGTCGATGATAACCAACTTCTTTTGGCCTGAAATCGAGAATATGGATCTGGACAACATGTGGTTTCAACAGGACGGCGCTACGTGCCACACAGCACACGCTACGATGGAAGTTCTGCACGAGCAATTTCTGGACATGGTCATCTCGCGCGGAGGCGACGTGAACTGGCCACCGAGATCGTGCGATTTGACCCCGCTGGACTTTTTCTTGTGGCGTTTTCTTAAGTCGCAGGTCTATGCCAACAAGCCGCAAACCACCGATGCCCTCAAAGTCAACATACGCCACGCCATCGATCAAATACAGCCCGATTTGTGCGCCAGAGTCATCGAAAATTGGACCTTTCGTGTGCGCGCCACCAACCGAAGCCGTGGCGGTCATTTGAATGATGTCATATTCCATACATAATGGGATCGATAGACCTTCCAAATAAAAAAAAAATTCGCAAATATCTCTCCTACATGTATTTTTTTTTGCATTTCAAAGATCAAGCGCCCTTAATGGAAAACCCTATATAAGTACTTTTTAAAGTCTTCCATGTGAATAATTCTTATGTAAATATATTTTAATCTTTTATATAAAATATACAACATGTAATGTTTTAAATATACAGTGGTGGTCGTATAATTAGAAACACTACCAACGGTCCTAGACATTATGTAAGATACTTCACCGCAATCGTTTTTATTTTGAAATTAAACAATAAATAGGACAACAATATGTTCAACGATTTATCATTTATCAGAAAAACAATATAAATCCCATTACACAAGTGCAGTTTCAATATTACATTACGGACAAACATTTAAATCAGTTTTAAGGTATGAACAATAATGGTCAACTAATTAGAAACAACAACAATATTTTTTTAAAAACAATATTTTTTTAAGTATTAGTAATTATTAAACACGCGCCCATTAAACCGATCAAAAGAAAACACCTCCCAGCGCCTTGGTTGAGTGATAATATAAAGGATCTAATTGATAAAAAAAATAAAGCTAAGTTCAAATTTAAATTAAATAACACTGATTCTAACAGAGAAAAGTACAATAAAGCGCGAAATCGCTGCAATACATCGTGTAGAGATGCTCAACGAAGCCACATTTTCCAATCTGTCGAAAACGGCGACACAGCAAAA
Organism: Nymphalis polychloros; assembly: GCA_905220585.2. Classification (NCBI taxonomy): domain Eukaryota; kingdom Metazoa; phylum Arthropoda; class Insecta; order Lepidoptera; family Nymphalidae; genus Nymphalis; species Nymphalis polychloros. The sequence goes on from HG992247.1 coordinate 13,799,476, forward strand.
ACTTGGAAATTTCTCGAATCTCTTGGAGTTGGTAAATCCTCTCATAATACTTCTATAAATATTGACATTGAACTCCTTAATCAACACTTTGCTTCTTCAACCGCACTTAATAGCGACGAAAAAAGTAACACAATTAATATTATCTCTTCTCATCCAACTCCTAACTTTCCTCCGTTTAGCTTCGCGTCTTTCTCTGACTGTGATGTTAAAAAGAACATAATGTCGATGACCTCGAATGCTGTTGGCACAGACTGTATCAGTCGTAATATGATCATCTCAATCCTTGACATTGTTACTCCTGTGTTAACTAATATACTCAATTTCTCCCTTACCTGTCAAAAGTTTCCTGACGCATGGAAAGATGCACTAATCATTCCACTCCCCAAAAAAGGTAATCCCCAATCAACTTCCGACTTTCGTCCTATCTCTATTCTCCCTTTCCTTTCCAAAGTACTTGAAAAGCTAACTTTCCAACAATTTAACACTTTCCTTTACGAACACTCTTCTTGATCCTTACCAATCCGGTTTCCGTGCAGGTCATAGTACGTCCACAGCCTTAGTTAAAGTCACAGACGACATTCGATGGGCTATGGACAATAAACAGCTCACAATTTTAGTGCTCCTAGATTTCAGTAACGCATTCAATTGCGTCGATCACGATATCTTGTTGAGTCTGTTATGTTCTTTAAACATATCTCCATCAGTGAAAGATTGGTTTCAGAGTTACCTCAGAAGTAGAAGACAACGAATTCGTATCGACGAGACTTTCTCGTCATGGTGTGAAGTCCGTGCTGGGGTACCACAAGGTGGCGTGTTGTCTCCCTTACTTTTCTCTATCTTCATTAACTCGATTACTCATGTTATTTCTTCTCTCTATCACATGTATGCAGACGATATTCAAATATATCAACACTCAACCCTTGAGAACCTGCCTAACGCAATTGCTGCTATTAACAGAGATCTAGTGGCAATTTCTAAATGGAGCAATCAGTACGGTCTTAAAATAAATCCTACCAAGTCACAAGTCATTGTTATTGGCAGCCCAGCTATGACTGCAAGAATTGATTGGGCGAACATTCCCCAAGTTGTATACAACGGCACTAATTTATCTTACTGCTCAACAGTTAAAGACCTTGGCATACATCTAGACCGAACACTTTCCTGGTCAGAACATCTAACTGGAATTAGTAAGAAAACATACGCGTCATTGAACTCCTTGCGACGTCTACAAAAAGTATTACCAATTCCTACCAAAACTATGTTAGCAAACTCCCTTCTACTATCTATTCTCGATTACGCGGACGCAAGCTATCTTAACCGAGGACCAGCTTAATAAACTTGAGCGATTACAAAATCTAGCTATTCGGTTTATTTTCGGTCTCCGAAAGTATGACCATGTTTCAGAATTTCGTTCAAAGCTCAAGTGGCTCCTTATACGCCGTCGCCGAAACTTGCATACTCTCTCTCTCTTCTGTACTGTGTGTTGTTTAATCCGACTGCTCCTTGTTATTTGAAGGAGAAATTCGAATTTCTTGGAGATCAGTCTAGTATACGATCATCACGAAGCCTCCTCCTAAAACTGCCTACCTATAGCAGTAAATATTATAAGCAGTCCTTCACTGTGCAGGCAATAACACTTTGGAACAACTTACCGCTAAGCATAAGACAATCTAAATCGCTACAAATATTTAAAAATTCTCTGAAGAAATTCTATTTGGACACTAATAATGATGACATTTGAGATACAGTTATTTATTATCCTATTATACTTTCTATTATATTTATTAATAATATTATTATTATTATTTTTTTTTTTTTATTACATGTACTATATAGATATATGTATGTATATATGATTTATTTATAAATATTTTTTTTTTTTTTTTTTTATGGTATAGGTTAGTGGACGAGCATGTGGGCCACCTGATGGTAAGTGGTCACCAACGCCCATAGACAGTGGTTTATATATTTCTTAAAAAAAAAAAACAACATCACCACTGCGCCACCAACCTTGGGAACTAAGATGTTATGTCCCTTGTGCCTGTAATTACACTGGCTCACTCACCCTTCAAACCGGAACACAACAACACAAAGTACTGCTGTTTTGCGGTAGAATATCTGATGAGTGGGTGGTACCTACCCAGACGAGCTTGCACAAAGCTCTACCACCGAGTAAATATCTATAATCTGTTTTATATTTTATTTATTGGTATTTTTTTTGTATTTATGTATCTGCCATATTTATTGAGTTGTATTTGTTATTATTTCATAATGTAAGTTTTTACTGCACCACCATATTGCCGTCTTCCATACACATTATTCCTCTAACCCAAAGGTTGTCTGGAAGAAATGGCTTATAAGCCATAAGACCGCCTTTTGCTCGGCCAACTTTGTTTTAAAGAATATATATATATATATATTTTTTTTATCTTTATGTATATTTGGTGTGCAATAAAGAGTAAAATAAATAAATAAATAAATAATTAGTATTGTTATTTACGAAATAGTTACTATCCACAGCCTACCAATAGTTATAATTAATATTTAGTGAAGTATCCCTTATTTTCAATAACAGCACTGCAACGACGTGGCATTGATTCAATCAATTTCATACATTTTTCTAGGGGAATTGAATTCCATGCTTCAACAAATGCTTCATATAGTTCGTTTTGACTGATGTTACGTTTGTTTGAGACTTTCTTTTTAACAATATACCAGAGATATTCTATCGGATTTAAATCCGGACTATTTCTCACTCATTCTTTGAAATTTGCGAAACGATGCTCAAATTCAAAAATTACGTCGTCGATGTACCAGTATTCAGGTGGTCAGAAAAGTTGCATCCTTCAAAATTTCCCATTTCGGTATAATGTTCTCTGCAACTTGAAAAAAAAGAAAAATCTATTTTTTCCAGTGACGTTTTGAACAATCTCAGTTTACTTTTGAATTCATTCACATATCCATACAAGTTGGCTATATTGTGTTGTTTACCTTGTAATTTCAAATTTAATTCGTTCAAATGTTGTGTCATATCAGTTAAAAATGCAAGATCAGCAAGAAATTCAGGATCTTTCATTTTAGTTTCCATATCAGTTGTATCAGATTTTATTTCATTTTTAAGAAATATGGGAATGAAATATGGTAAAGCGAAAAAGCGCTGCAAGCACTGACCAGCACTCAACCATCGGATTTTTTCCACCAACCAATTTCAGTTAAAAAATTACGAAATTTACGATGACTCAAAGCTTTGTTTCCGCCTCTAATAAGATTTGTTATTTTAACAACTATTTTCATGGCATTCATCTGGCGCAAAGATTTTCCGCATAAGGCTTCTTGGTATAAGATGCAATGGATTAATGGGTAATCAATGTCATTTTGTTTTAGAAGTCCCGTATGTCCTGTAACGTTTCCTGTCATAGCTTTTGCTCCATCGGTCGCAATACAAGAACATTTTTGAAACCCACCGTAATCCATAACAGTTTTGTTAACTGCTTGAAATATATCGTTGAGCCATATAGTGGTACTAAGCTTAACATTTCCTCCGTGATCGAAAAAAATTTTGAAATGCAGTGAATAAAAATTATGAATTGACTGATATCTGTCTGGTCGGTACTTTCATCCAAACACAATGAATAATATTCACATTTTACAATGTAATCACATATTTTTCTTTCGAAACATATTCGCCCATATCATCTATTCGTCTTGCAACTGTTTGGTGAGATAATGCTACAGATTCAAATTTGTCTGCTAATTTCGGCTGCATGAAGCGATGAGCCATAGCAGCTGCGCATTGTTTTATAAAAACTCCATCGCTGAATGGATTTTTAGCTTTTGCTAATTGCAAACAAACTTCATAAGAAGCAGCCAAACTTTGTTCATTGTCTGTATTTGCTTTTGGAAAAAAAAACTTGTCTGTTGCGTTAATTTTTTCTTATACTCAGCCACACCAATTTTTCTTGCTTCACCGACATGTCTTTCATATTTTTCTTCGTGTAAAGTAGTATAATGACGTTTAACATTATATTCTTTAATCACAGATAAAACTTGCATACAAATCATACACTGAATTTTATTTTGTATTTTTGCAAATAAAATAATCAAGTTCCCACTTCTCATTAAATACACGATGTTCATCACTTAATTTTCGCTTCTTCGTAGACATAATGAAGTTAGTTAAGTGGCAATATGAGCTTAGTAAAAGCACAAGCTTAACTAATACGGATACCAACCAATTCTCACTCTACAAAAACAAAATACTTTCCGGGAATTCCCCCAATAATAGCTTCATTTTTAAATGATGTCAAGGGAATGGAATGTTACAAGAATAAAGATAAATAAATTTTACCAAATATTGATTATATGTTTTGACAAACAATTCTATATTATCCAAATTATTTATGTCTAAAACTATTTTCTGATTAAAACATGCTTCGCGGGCCGCATGAAAACAAGTAGCGGGCCGTTGTCTGGACAGCCCTGGTCTAGATAAACAAATCGGACGTTTTTCAACAATCGGTCATTGAATTGTTTGTTATGTACATAATAAAATTATTCTATAACAAATGCTATCGCATAAATATCTATATAAAATAGTCAAGGACAAGGGAGATTATGATTTTTGTCCTTTGTTTATCTACCGTTTTTTTTTGTTTGGTAGCTATTGACGAGCTTTACAGTTATCAATTAAAACACATGGAAATAATCTTATTCAATACAAACATTTAAATAATGATTTATTGATTATGATCAAATTTCGACCACTACGATCGTACGGTGTGGTATTTTACGATAGTAAATAGTGCTGTTTTTAATCTTTATATTCTTTTATGCACTCCAAAAATAAAATATACATAACTAGCTGTTTAGCCTGCGGTTTCACTCACGTAAAATTAATAAAAATATAATGAATAAAAATCAGGCTAGATCCTTCCTCGATAAAAGGACTATACAACACAAAATTAATTTTTAAATTCGAACCAGTAGTTCCTGAGATTAGTCGGATCAAACAAACAAACTCGTCAGCTTTATATATTAAGTATAGATATACATTAATAGACGATCTTATCGTTAAAGCAGCGATCAACCTTCGGCAGAGGACTGATAGTAAAATATATGGAATTATGTTTCTTAACAATATATACGATAGCAGTATGAAATAATTATTGAAATCGGTAAATCAAGTTATTTTCAAGTTTATATTTTTTATTTAAATACGCTTTACATGTACTTATGGATCTGCAAGAGCTTCTACCTACAACAATGTAATGTATCATTAGAAGTAAAGATAATTCCTCTGTATACCATCCTCTCAACTAATTTGAGGATTGATAATATAGGGTTTTCCATTAAGGGCGCTTGCTCGTGCAGAACTTCCATCGTAGCGTGTGCTGTGTGGCACGTAGCGCCGTCCTGTTGAAACCACATGTTGTCCAGATCCATATTCTCGATTTCAGGCCAAAAGAAGTTGGTTATCATCGACCGGTATCGCTCACCATTGACGGTGACGGCCACACCATTATCGTTTTCGAAAAAATACGGACCAATCACGCCTCCGGCCCAAAATCCGCACCAAACAGTCACTTTCTGCGGGTGCATTGCCACTTGGTGAACCTCGTGTGGATTGGTCTCGTCCCATATACGGCAATTTTGCTTGTTGACATAGCCATTCATCCAAAAATGCGCCTCGTCGCTGAAGATGATTTTTTTGCCAAAATCGGCGTCAACTTCCAACTGCTCTAATGCCCAGTCAGCGAACACACGGCGCTGTCTATGGTCATTAACCTTGAGCTCTTGGGTCAGCTGGATCTTGTACGGGTGCAGGCTCAAGTCACAACGCAAAATTCGCCAAGTTGTCGTCTGCGAAAGGCCGAGTTCCTGTGCGCGACGCGGAATTGACTGCCGCGGGTTTTCGAGGACACTGTCGCGCACAGCGGCGATATTCTCGGCAGATCTCGCGTTACGTTGACGCACGGGAACCGGCTGATTGTTAACTGACCCGGTTGACTCGAATTTGTCCACCAATCGACGGATAGTCGACTCGGCAGGACGATCATCGCGACCGTAAAACGGGCGAAGTGCGCGGAACGTTGCTCGAACTGAAGACCCATTTTCATAAAACAATTTTATGATTTGCACGTGCTGCTCGACACTGTAACCTGCCATGGTGGTTTGGGAGGACGGAATGAATATAACACACTGCATTTGACAGCTGTCACTCAAACAACATGGCCGCAATCAGCTGTCAAAGTTCAAGCGTCCCTATTGGAAAACCCCTTATTAATTTCTCTCATAATGATGTCCTCGCCCATTTTGGCTACGGCGAACAATCGACAGATATTCTTTACTGTCATAATCCGATTGGACGGCGATTTCGTGCGAAAGAGAAGCATAACTTGTATATTCTGTCAACCATCAAATGCCCGGCGGGTACTGATATATTCCTTTCAAAAGAACTCAGTATCTTTTGATTGGCCCAATCCGGAATTTGAACTCAAGACCTCGAAATCTATAGCTTCATAAGGCAGCCTCTAAACCAAAGAGGTATATTATTAAATCTCGTTATGTAATAACAATGGTTCAACAATAACAATGGTTTTGAAACGCTAATTAATATAATTCATCTTATTTTCTAGGACAATGCGCCACACATGGAATCGTCTATGCAATGCTCATATCAAAAGGGAAAAATCACGGCTTGCACGCATTCGTTGTCCCAATCAGAGATCCGAAGACATTGAAGCCGTTTTCGGGTGTGACGGTAGGGGATATTGGAGAGAAGATAGGATTGAATGGTGTTGACAATGGGTAGGTTTGAAACCCACAGGTTGAAAAATTGGTAATCAAATTTGTCCCACGTTCGTATAATATAATAATAAATATTTGTTTAATTGCAGTTTTGTTATGTTTAACAATTACCACATACCCAAAGAGTATGCGTTGGACAAGTTGGGGGGAGTTGATGACAATGGGGACTATAAAACGCCTTTCAGGGATCCCAGTAAGAGATTTGGTGCATCTTTGGGAATATTATCAGGTAATATGGGTGATAAATAATTTAATATATTTTTTTACTAAAAGTTGCAACGGCTGAAATAGTATAAAAATATAAAATCTATATGAATCTTATTAATTATATAATAATAATTGATTATATTTTATTAATTTAGGTGGACGAGTGCATATAACATCGATATCTACAAATTATCTCCAGAAGGCAATAGTAATAGCGATCCGATACTCTGCTGTGAGGAAACAGTTTGGCCCACAGGATGCCGCTGAAGAGACACCCGTCCTTGAATATCAACAGCAGGTAAGTGGCTCGTTATTAGGTGATTTCACTGATTTTGGGGAGAATATTCAATCCCTAATCCATCACGCTATATTGCGGGTTGGAAACTACTGTTGTTATAAAAACATTCAACTAAGTCAAATTAATCAAACAGTTAATATTGAAAATATACTTGGTGGTAGAGCTTTGTGCAAGCTCGTCTGGGTAGGTACCACCCACTCATCCGATATTCTACCGCAAAACAACAGTACTTGAAACTGTTGTTCCGGTTTGAAGGGTAAGTGAGCCAGTGTTATTACAGGCACAAGAACATAACATCTTAGTTCCCAAGGTTAGTGGCACATTGGCGATGTAAGCGATGGTTAACATCTCTTACAATGCCAATGTCTATGGGCGTTGGTGACCACTTACCACCAGGTGGCCTATATGCTCGTCCGCCTACCTATACTATAAAAAAAAGATATACATAAATAAGATGTATGTACATGTGTATATGGTGATAAAAACGTAAGTTCTTTCGTTGATTTTTATTTAGTTTATTTGTCTATGATTTCTTACCGGCTCTTGTCGATAGAACCTACGTTCGCAACCTACGGTACGAACGTATTTCAATTTAATCTCTTGTAAAATGACCGGTGATTCAAAACTGTATATAAGAGCATATTTTGGATATCTGCGGGATTAGTGAATAAAAATAATTTCCACATGTTATTTTCGCAGCAAACTCGCCTGCTGCCGTACCTGGCGACGACGTTCGCGCTCCGGATATTCTGCACGTGGTTCGGCCAGTTGCACATCGGCATCACCATCGACAGTTTTCTCGGTTCGACTTACATTAACAAACAAATCCGATTAAATAAGATGTCATTGTTAACGTGGGCGCGTGTTGTGTGTGGTTACACACGCGATATGTGTGTGACCCGTTTGTGTGTGCGCGTGTGTCTTGTCTTTATATGTGTGAGTACTCGTGCGCGTGTGTACGTGTGTGACCGAGTGTGTGTGCAGGGCGCGCGGGCCCGGCGGCGCGCGGCGTGGAGCTGCACGCGCTGTCGGCGAGCGCCAAGCCGCTGTGCGCGTGGGCGGCGCGGGACGCCATCCAGGCCGCGCGGGAGGCGTGCGGGGGACACGGGTATCTGCGAGGTGAGCGCTTATAATAAATACTAAGTCACGTGACATCAAAACTAACTCGACTGTCACTTTTCTCGTTCAAGTATTTTTTGTTGGTTATTAATGTTTTACAAGTAGTCAGGTATACAGGGTTATTTTTAACGACCCAGCAATCTCGCAGGACTAGATAGCTAACACCATGAGCAACAACTTTTGTTCTACGAGTTCGGACATAACTCAATACATGACAAAAAAAAGATTTGTATAAGAAATGTAATAATTATTAATGTGCATTCAAACCACAGCCGCAGGTTTAGGTGACTTACGTAACGACAATGACGCAAACTGCACGTACGAGGGCGAGAACAGCCTGCTCTTGCAGCAAAGTAGCAACTGGCTACTGACCATGTGGCCGAGGAGACGAGAGATCACAGATGAAGATACGCCATTGGGCTCCTTGAAGTTCCTGGAAAATGCTGACGAATATTTGAAAACAACTTGTCCGTGGGAGACTGTAGATGACCTCATCGATCCGTACAGTAAGTTGGCTCAATGTTCACACACGATTAGCATAGATCGATCGAAATTGTTTTTCAGAGCTCTGGTCGACGCTTAAACTTCATATAAATTTGTTTTCAGTTAATGTTTATACAACGTGTTAAAAAATCTCTATTCGACCCGAAAGAGCCATATTGGTATGTTATATATTTTATTTATTTTATTTATTTTACTCTTTATTGCACACCAAATATACATAAAGATAAAAAAAAAGAAAAATATATATATTCTTTAAAACAATGTTGGCCAAGCAAAAGGCGGTCTTATGGCTTATAAGCCATTTCTTCCAGACAACCTTTGGGTTAGAGGAATAATGTGTATGGAAGACGGCAATATGGTGGTGCAGTAAAAACTTACATTATGAAATAATAACAAATACAACTCAATAAATATGGCAGATACATAAATACAAAAAAATACTAATAAATAAAATATAAAACAGATTATAGATATTTATAAATAAATCATATATACATACATATATCTATATAGTATCTGTAATAAAAAAAAATAAAAAAAATAAAATAATATAATATTATTAATAAGTATAATAGAAAGTATAATAGGATAATAGATAACTGTATCTCAAATGTCATCATTATTAGTGTCCAAATAGAATTTATTCAGAGAATTTTTAAATATTTGTAGCGATTTAGATTGTCTTATGCTTAGCGGTAAGTTGTTCCAAAGTGTTATTGCCTGCACAGTGAAGGACTGCTTATAATATTTACTGCTATAGGTAGGCAGTTTTAGGAGGAGGCTTCGTGATGATCGTATACTAGACTGATCTCCAAGAAATTCGAATTTCTCCTTCAAATAACAAGGAGCAGTCGGGTTAACACGTTAACTGCCATAGTAAAATTCTGATGACGATTTTTTTTCATTTTTGTTTTTTTGTTTTGTATTCAAGTAAATCGCATTATATGACTATTTTAATTTGTTTCCGGTGATTATAATATAAAATAATGCAAAAAAATAACATGTCTGGCATATGTGCCTGACAAGGCCCAAATGAAATAAAACATAGCTATTGGGCCATGTCAATCATTTTGTCAGGCACCGTCAATTTATTTGCGCGGGAAATCACTCGTTGCGGTGCTCGGCCGTTTGAACAAAAGTACCTACGCGTGTGGTATAGTAGAATATAGGAAAAAGCTGTGCAAATATCTAACAGCATCGGGCAAAGAAAACAGTAATCCTGACATTCCATTGACAAGAAATAGGAGGCAAAAGCATGAGCTAAAAAAGAAAGAAGGACCTGTAAAAAAATCTAGAAAGTACTGTTCACGGTGCTATAAAGTAAATGTTCAAACAATCGACAGAAATTATGCTAGAAAGAAGACTAAGCAAGTGAATACTTAGTGCTCACAATGCCCTAATGAACCACATTTTTGCCTATCTTGTTTCAACGAGGAACATAAAACAATGTAACTTTTCCTTGACCTCTCTTGACTGATTATTGTATTCAGGGCCGTCTTTACCAGGGGGTGCAAGGGGTACGGTGCACAAGGGCGCGGAGCACACGCGGGCGCCTTTTGAGCGCCGAATTTTTGGATATTTTATTGAACTTAACGCCATTGCCTATGTTCAGCAGCAGGCGCCGGGCAGCCTCCGACGGCGCAGGCTGAGTCCCGCACCCCGGCGCAGAATAGACTTAAGACGGCCCTGATGGTATTTCATTACTCAAAAGGACTTTTTTTTATAATTTTCTAAGCTCTATAAGCCCAAAATATGATTATATCGAACAATAAAAAGTTCTCATAGTTTCTTTGTGTCACATTTTATTTTTCTCAATAAAACCTAAATAAATCCCGTTCTAATCATAAAAACGTTAGGCCAAGTTGAACATAGTTTTTCCAGGGTCTTGTCAGTCAATTTTAATAGACAATAATGAGCTAAACGTGCCGGACAGCTTCCCTGGGATCATCTGAATTACATACTGTGGCGTCAGTCACCCGGGACTGACATGGCCTTAACAGGTACCATGTCTGTCAAGCACCGGTGCCTGACATGGCAGTTAACGTGTTAAACAACACACAGTACAGAAGAGAGAGAGTATGCAAGTTTCGGCGACGGCGTATAGGGAGCCACTTGAGCTTTGAACGAAATTCTGAAACATGGTCATACTTTCGGAGACCGAAAATAAACCGAATAGCTAGATTTTGTAATCGCTCAAGTTTATTAAGCTGGTCCTCGGTTAGATTAAGATAGCTTGCGTCCGCGTAATCGAGAATAGATAGTAGAAGGGAGTTTGCTAACATAGTTTTGGTAGGAATTGGTAATACTTTTTGTAGACGTCGCAAGGAGTTCAATGACACGTATGTTTTCTTACTAATTCCAGTTAGATGTTCTGACCAAGAAAGTGTTCGGTCTAGATGTATGCCAAGGTCTTTAACTGTTGAGCAGTAAGATAAATTAGTGCCGTTGTATACAACTTGGGGAATGTTCGCCCAATCAATTCTTGCAGTCATAGCTGGGCTGCCAATAACAATGACTTGTGACTTGGTAGGATTTATTTTAAGACCGTACTGATTGCTCCATTTAGAGATTGCCACTAGATCTCTGTTAATAGCAGCAATTGCGTTAGGCAGGTTCTCGAGGGTTGAGTGTTGGTATATTTGAATATCGTCAGCATACATGTGATAGAGAGAAGAAATAACATGAGTAATCGAGTTAATGAAGATAGAGAAAAGTAAGGGAGACAACACGCCACCTTGTGGTACCCCAGCACGGACTTCACACCATGACGAGGAAGTCTCGTCGATACGAATTCGTTGTCTTCTACCTCTGAGGTAACTCTGAAACCAATCTTTCACTGATGGAGATATGTTTAAAGAACATAACAGACTCAACAAGATATCGTGATCGACGCAATTGAATGCGTTACTGAAATCTAGGAGTACTAAAATTGTGAGCTGTTTATTGTCCATAGCCCATCGAATGTCGTCTGTGACTTTAAATAAGGCTGTGGACGTACTATGACCTGCACGGAAACCGGATTGGTAAGGATCAAGAAGAGAGTGTTCGTAAAGGAAAGTGTTAAATTGTTGGAAAGTTAGCTTTTCAAGTACTTTGGAAAGGAAAGGGAGAATAGAGATAGGACGAAAGTCGGAAGTTGATTGGGGATTACCTTTTTTGGGGATTGGAATGATTAATGCATCTTTCCATGCGTCAGGAAACTTTTGACAGGTAAGGGAGAAATTGAGTATATGAGTTAACACAGGAGTAACAATGTCAAGGATTGGGATGATCATATTACGACTGATACAGTCTGTGCCAACAGCATTCGAGGTCATCGACATTATGTTCTTTTTAACATCACAGTCAGAGAAAGACGCGAAGCTAAACGGAGGAAAGTTAGGAGTTGGATGAGAAGAGATAATATTAATTGTGTTACTTTTTTCGTCGCTATTAAGTGCGGTTGAAGAAGCAAAGTGTTGATTAAGGAGTTCAATGTCAATATTTATAGAAGTATTATGAGAGGATTTACCAACTCCAAGAGATTCGAGAAATTTCCAAGTTTTTGCTGTGTCGCCGTTTTCGACAGATTGAAAAATGTGGCGTCGTTGAGCATCTCTACACGATGTATTGCAGCGATTTCGCGCTTTATTATACTTTTCTCTGTTAGAATCAGTGTTATTTAATTTAAATTTGAACTTAGCTTTATTTTTTTTATCAATTAGATCCATTGCTAAAAAAATATTAAAAATCAAATAATCATTAATATAAAAAAATATATTTTAATTTAAAATACACATTTTAGTGCTCCAAAATTTACTCGGTGGTAGAGCTTTGTGCAAGCTCGTCTGGGTAGGTACCACCCACTCATCAGATATTCCTCCGCAAAACAGCAGTACTTTGTATTGTTGTGTTCCGGTTTGAAGGGTGAGTGAGCCAGTGTAATTACAGGCACAAGGGACCTAACATCTTAGTTCCCAAGGTTGGTTGGCGCATTGGCGATGTAAGCGATGGTTTACATTTCTTATAATGCCATTGTCTATGGGCGTTGGTGACCACTTACAAATTAAAAAAAAATTAAAATTAATTAAAATATGTAATGGGTAAATTTTTTACTTAGTACATATTTCAACAATTATTAAATAAAATAAATTGTCTTACGATACCTCATAACCACTTCACGGGTCGGACAGCGTTTTTCTAAATACTGTATATTATGTAAATAATAGTTAGCACATTTAAAAATAGAATAACGCATATGCACCCCCTGAAAATAGTTTTTGACATTTAATTTCCCCCCCTCTTTGCTACCTGGCACCTTTTGCTAGATAAAAAATCTATTTTAACACAGAATCCCGGGAAACGTGAAATAAGGCACTGGTACTATTTTCTTTTAAATGTCTGAGATCATGGTTTTGTATGGTGAGCTTTTAAATATTATATTAGGTCCTTACATATGAAATTGGTTTTGTACGGGAGGAATATAAAGTCAATTTTTTTTTTCTAAAATCTATTTCATTATTCAAAGTATGCACCGTTGTTATCTATGCACTTTTGCCATCTCATAGGTAGTTCATTGATCCCTTTACTAAAAAAACCTCGAAAGGCGATTTGGACTGCCGCATCGGAGTTGAATTTTTTTTCTTGTAAGAAGTTGTCCAAATTCCGGAAAAATTGGTAATCTGTTGGAGCAAGGTCCGGGGAGTACGGTGGATGTCACAGACATTCCAATTGTAGCTCATCTAACTTAGTGGTTGTTTGTTGTGCAGTGTGTAGTCTTGCGTTGTCGTGAAGCAGCAGTGGCCTAGAGCGATTGACCAATCTCGGTTGTTTAGCAGCTAGTTCTTCATTCATGGTTTGCAGTTGCTGACAATAGATATCTGCCGTAATCGTTTGGCCAGATTTTAGAAAGCTGTAGTGAACGACACCGGCGCTAGTCCACCAAACACTCACAAGTAACTTTTTCTTAGTCAATTTTCGTTTAGGGCAGGTTTGTGCTGGGTCTCCAGGGTTCAGCCATTGCGACGAGCGCTTCCGATTATCGTACAGTAACCACTTTTCATCACAAGTAATGATTCGATTTAAAATCCCTTCTTTATTGTGTCGGTTGAGCAAAGTAACACAGTAGTCGACGCGTGTTTGCAAGTACGATTCACTCAATTCATGAGGTACCCATCGTTCAAGTTTTTTTACTTTCCCGATTTGCTTCAAGTGGATTAATATAGTTTTATCACTTACCCCGTAGCCTGCAGCTATCTCTGAAGTGCTTTGTGATGGATCCGCTTCCACAATAGCCTTTAATTCTTCATTTTCCATTTTGGTCTCCGGCCGTCCACGGGGTTGGTTCTGAAGGTCGAAATTTCCAGAACGAAAACGTTGAAACCAAAAACGTACCGTGCTTTCTTTTGCGACACCAGCGCCGTACACATTATTAATCCTTCGAGCTGTTTCTGCAGCACTGGTGCCACGGTAGAACTCGTACTCGTAAATATATCGATATTTCATGTTTTCCATTGTGCGGTAATAAGCGACGCCAAAGAAAAAAATAATGAGGAAAAAACAAATGAATGACTGTTTTCAAAACTCAAATGTACCAGCTCTATGAATTTATAAATTTGAATTTGGAATTCTTAACGAAAGGGGAGATATTTCAGATCAAAGTGGTCAGTACGACAAAACGCTAATTTCATATGTAAGGACCTAATATATTAATATTTTTGATTCTATAAAAGTATAGTAAATAGTTGTTAGGTAGTTAGCTTGTAGTTTAGTTGATAACTTAGTCAAAGTATGTGATGAAAGCATTTCGATTATCATACTTAATATTTAGATGTTTTGAATGTGTAATTTAGCTAATTCTTATTATAATATTCTTTAAAATTGGTGTAATAATAAATAAAAAAACTGGTTCAATTTTTTTTCAGACCTTACTCAAATGTACAGATGGCTGACCGCATACGTCCTAAAGATGACGTACGAAAAAGTTTCTACGCTAAAAAGCGAGGGCAAAGACAATTTACAAGCGAAGAACGAGTCGCAATCATACAACGCGATTACATTGTCCATCGTATATGGAGAGGTATGCCATCAAATACATATATCCAAATACAGATGTGTTATAACCCCTCAAAAAAAAAAAAAACAATAATAACAATCACTTGCTATACTCGATGTTCACTGTATCGCAGATCAACGATCACTTACAAATCAAAGACTTTCCACCAGTATTTTACATCAATACAACAATCATATCAACATATTTTAAATTAACATTTTACCCACTTATTACAATTAATGGTGCCAAAATCGTTAGATCAAGCTGTGCAGCGAGCAACCCGATTTCGGCAGCCTCGAGGTTGAGGAAAGTGTGGCTACCTCCAGAAAACGTCTTAGTAACATTTGGTTCCTTTACAAAAGTAACACTCGCTTCGAGTTATGGATACGTGGTATTCTCCGGACTGACGTACAGCTTAGAGCTTTCACGGCTTCTTTGAAAACAATGTTTGGCAAAAAGTGTAACCTTATCAATGTAGCGACGTTGATCTCGCAATCTAACACAAATATTATCACCACTGTGTCTTTTTTTTTAATTTCACACCGTTCGTTGTGAAATTAAAAAAAAAAAAAAAAATATATAAGGCAATCTACGGCTTTGTGATGTGTTCGGAATATGGAGTGAAATCGTGATACGCAGCTAGCATATGCTGCAAGGTGAAGTCGAATGCACAAAGCAATAATTCGTCTGCCGATTTTTGCTGTGCCCAAACTGTTACCATTCACGTTTAGAGGCATAGTCAAACTGAATCAAGGCCGCTGGCGTATTATTTGTATATCAGGACAAGGTGTCAGATACTTTCCTCGTTTTTTGGGTCGACCTTGCATTTTGCGGTTGGATCGGATCAGTCTTTTATGTTACGCCACGCCAATTTTTGTTCTCATTGAGAAAAACCACTCAAGATTACACATGGAAACAGCGTATCTGTTGCATGAATTTTTTTCAGGAATCTGAATAGTTTTTCGACGCTGATTTCAAAAATATATGCCGTTTATATGTAGCAGCTCTAGTTAAGCAATTATGAAGTGACTGGAATTTTCAGAAAAATGCATATAGTTTAAAATACAATTTTTTTATATATTTATTCTGAACGAAATTTTCTTTTATATGATTTCCTCTCGTGTATTTGGTATCTTAGTTACTAAGGTTGGTGGCGCATTGGCAATGTGAGCGATGGTTAACATTTCTTACACTGCCAATGTCTATGGGCGTTGGTGACCACTTACCATCAGGTGGCCCATATGCTCGCCCGCCAACCTATAAAATAAAATAAAAAAAATAAAAAATCGTGTGGAAGGAGATGTTACAATTATTGAATGTTCCAACAATATAATCAGCCATCATATTCACGTTCCAATATCCCTGATATCTGTCCTCCATAGTGCGAATGTCCTGCCTTGTTCCTCGCTTAGGTCACCGAGATTTTCAGGAAAATATTCTAGATGACTGTGAAGATAGTGAAGCTTAACACTCATATTGCATCCAAGCTGCTGAAAGTGTATCAGCAACTGTTAGACGTGCTGAATGAAGCCATCAGACTTTCTATTTCCTAAAAGATTCCTACCTAAACAAACTCTTGCCATGCACATTTCTCGATAGAGGTCATATGATTGATAAAATGTATATCATCTATCAACTTCCTGATTTGTGGGCCATCGAAAACGCCAGCTTTGATTTTCTCACTACTCAATTTTGGGAACACTTTTGCAATGTATTTGAAACATTGTTCATCTTTGTTCGAACTGATTAATTAACCCCAGTTTTATATGCGAAGGCGGCATTATAATTCGGTCTCTGGATACTAGTGGAGCATTAATCACATTTTGCCTTCCGGAAATCAATGCCTCTCTAGAAGGCCAGTCTCTTTTTCCAGTGTTCGGATAAATTCCCATAAACATAGGAAACAAGGATACTTCGTGTAGCCACTTTGGCCAACAAGTAAGAGGAAATTTACCATTTTCAAATCAACACATAAAACCCAGTTATGTTCATGGTACTTGATTCCGTCCAGAATTAGAACTATTGTAGGGTATTCTTTTTTAACTCGTAGAATGAGCAACAGGTACAGAACCTAAATTGTTACATTATGCAAAAGTACACATTTAAGACTTCGTTTTTTCGAATCTATGAACAAACGCCATTAATTTGGATTATACTTTAGGCCCGGAATATCCGACCAAAACACGAAATTGTCCTTTTTGTTAAAGAAAGGGAGTAAACTCGTTTCCCAGTTACGGTACGATATCTTTGTTTCTTTTGTATACGGATAATTTATCTTTCAATCGGGAAGCTAGAATTTCGAAAGCAGTCTTTGACAGTCCAAGGTCCCTGATCATACATCTAAATCATCTTAATTTAGTGGTTTGGGATAACCGAAGCAATCAAAATCACTGTCTTTGCTACTGTCGTCATTACTACTGTCATCGGTTTGTTGACTGCAGTCGTCTGGATGTTCCGAAGATGTACATGGCTGCTGAGGTACTGGTGTGTTACTAGTATTCGAGACTGGTCTTATGGCAGATAAGTTTTATGTTGGGTCATATCCACTTCGAGCAATTTTTATGGTTTATTCCTATGATTTTCGTAACACAGAAATAACAGTCATTGTGATGATTGGATGGTTCACGCCAGATCATAGGAGTTTTATACTTGAATGATGGTCTCTTTTTGTTTGCCCATAATTGCAAAGACTCAACACAATTTTTACATGAAAACCGTAGAAAAACTTCATGCAACAAATAAAAGTTTGATTTTGTTATCCTGTGTTATTATAAGTTTGGTATATCGGAAATATCGTTTAATTAATTCATATGATATGGACCCTTTTTGCTTGTCTTGTTTGAATGTAAGGTAAAAGTTATAGGAGACTAGTTAATCAAACGAATGCTTACACATTACTGACTTTATTATAAAGCTTAATACATTTATATAATATCATTATTCTATTTACTTATAAGACATACAATAAATCTGTACGGTCATTAAACTTACCAGATCATGTTCGCTCTTACCTTCACCTTCATATTTACATACACGCTTGCGGTCATACTTCACCATTAAAACTTCATTCCAGATGATGTTAACGTTCTTACTATTATTTCAACTTGTTTGGTATTGAAAGCTTGACCTGGTAAAAGGATTTGATTGTCGAAGTTAGATATTCCACGACAAGTTTGGGTTATGACGTGACGGGCTGTTTTTTTTCTTTCTTTGAGTCGGCATTCAACAAATTAGTAGTGCCTGCAAACGTGGCAAGTGGATAAAGAGAAACTGGTCCATCCTAACTGACTTTTCTTTTTTAAATACCAGATTTTCAATCAGAGCTTCAACTTTCGAAAATATTTTTCGCTACGAGATGAACTGGAAACAAGTCGTATGTCATTGTCAATCGTTAAAAAAATAAATAAATAAAAATTTTATTCGTTGCAGATTACAAAAGGAAAAGTACATGACATTTTGTTAGTAGTTTCTAGTTTAAGTATAGTGGTTAGTTTTATACATATTTTTTTTAAATATTTTATTATTCCTATTTTAGATGTAAATGTTTGATATTTAGTTACTATCTGCAAGAACCCCTCTGTAGGTGAAGACCTCCTTCAAAGATAACCAGTCCTCTCTAGATTGGGCTATTTGAATCCAGTTAGGGCCGGCTGTTTTTTTAAGATCATCTTCCCCGCTGGTTACAGGTCTACCTATCCTTCTTTTGCCTGGTGGGCCTGCCCATGTGGTCACCGTTTTGGTCCATCTCTGATCTCGTAAACGCGCCACATGTCCGGCCCACTTAAATTTTAGTGATTGAGCCTGTACCAGTCCATCCTTGCCTTGGTGATGTATCTTATTTTAGTGTGTCTAAATTTATATTTTTTTTTAATATTCAACATACTGCGCTCTAGTCCTTTGTTTTGTCCTTTGTTTTTTTGTTGAATTTCTACGTTTGCCAGGCATAATATGTTAAGCGCGGTATGAGGCACAAATTTAATACTTTTGTTTTTGTTGGCTTTTAAAAATGTCCTTTAGTGCCCAGTATTTGTCCCACGTTAACTGTGCCCTATGTTGCAACTTCTTGTTCGTTACTGTTTTGGTCAACGCTAATTTGCTTACCCAGGTATATGTAGCTGTCTCCATACTTGAGAGGATTGTTATCAACAACAGGATAATAAAATAGATAAGTAAAGTAATGATGATTGGATGGTTCACGCCAGATCATAGGAGTTTTATACTTGAATGATGGTCTCTTTTTGTTTGATGGTTCACGCCAGATCATAGGAGTTTTATACTTGAATGATGGTCTCTTTTTGTTTGCCCATAATCATAAGTACAGCGCTTATACAATCGGACGTGTTTAAGATCACTTCTGCTGTCTGAATAGATTTTTTTCAAAGTAGCTTCTATTGCATCACTTGAACTAGTTCAGTCTCTGCATTACGTCATTAAATCGTTCCAACAAACTTTTATGTTTGTACAGATTATCGTCTAATTTGTGAGCAGCTTTGTCGCAAAGAGTATACGATTTAAGCGCTCCGAAACTATTCTGTGCTGCGAAACAGTGACCGTTTGTCGTCAATGTCTTCATGCGTCGCAAAAAAAATAGTCAGTACTTGGATACACAACCGAATTAAATCGTTTATTGCCGTACATGTGGTGTGGTGGTTAGTAGACCCACGCATCGGAGATAGAAATCCTTCTTTGCAGAACTCTTGCGAATGAATCAACGCGCCACCATGTTTTTAAAGTGTGAAATGTCGAGGCGAATTTTGCAACGTGGCGGTTTACTCACACAGACAAACCGTTTCGTGTCAAAATATACATGTTTCTATGTATGTTTTAAGATCAGTGTTATTAAACGCGAGAGAAGTAGCGTTAAGAAATGTATGTGAATAGTCTGTAGTTGTTTTGGACACGACTTGACACGACGAAACATCTCTCGAATCCAATATGTTAAGGTAATTTGTGTCGTGCTTGTCAATGTATCAATTGGAATAATGTGCAATGCCTTTTGACGATATCCACAAACAGCTTGGTAGAGGTAAACAACGCGCTTGCACCATCCGGTTTTGGTACTTGCTTCACCAAGCTGCCCGTAGCGTCGATACTGATGCTTCGAAATTGGAAAGTTTCCCTGAACTTGTTTGAGGGGGTCCAGTACATCAAATAGAAATTATCGAGAAAAATCTCGTGAATGCATCCGTTAAACTCCAATCCGTAGTTCATGTCCCACACAGAGGCTAGAGCAAATTTTGCTTTAAATAATATAAAGCTGTTCAATTCCGAATTTACAATGAAACATATTGTGAAAATGATTGGACAAATAGAAAAATGATATTATGAAATATATCCCGCAAGTCGGCGTGCCTTTTGGCAGAGGCCTTCTCCAACTCTCTCCATTGTGCTCTGTCTTCTGCAAATCTAGTCCGCAATGGTCCCAAGGTTAGGCAAATATCGTCTTCTCGTCCTGTTTTTGGTCGTCCCTGTTTTCTATTCCCTTACCATTCCATAGAGTTTCTTTCTTGCTCCATTTGTTCAATTTGCAACGAAGCATGTGTCTTGTTCAGCCCTATTTTAAATGGCCTATACGAACCAACGCAACCGTAACTTTAGATTTTCGTTTTATTTCTGAGGTTCTTATCTTATCTTGTAGTCGGTTTAGCGTGCATAACGGCATGCTTCTTCCCATTGCCTTTTGTCATTTTGCTAGTTTATCTTTATGTTTGACAGCAGCCCTGCTATGCGGCAAGCATATGAGTTTTTTTACCATGCCGCATAACATGGGGAATCTTGGACATTAAATGGAAGTCTCTTTTTCATTTGCTGTTTACACTTAACATAGAAATAGGTTATACTTTCTTCGTCTATCTCTCCCTCATCACGTTTTATTCTGACCAGATTAGGTACCATTCTTCCGACGTTACGTTTCCGTTTGATAGTAGATATGTCTGTACTCTCGTAAGTAAGTAATGAAAAGTAATTAACTTTTAGATTATTTTAGAGATAACAGATATGTCTTATTGAAAACAGTATATCTACTTTAAAAATAGTGAGGATGGCAGCACAGCTCTTTGCATTTAATTATAATGTGTAATGGGAATTTGTCCTACGTAAACTTAGTTGCTCACATAATCGAAACTGTTTCCATAAACTGTCATTTCGTCGTGTTAATTTTACTTTATATAAACCTAAATCTTTGTCATGAGCTTCCTGTTTTGCCTTAGGGACAATCAAAATTATGTTTGACGGAATGGCATCCTCGATTTCCATCAACCTATTCCGCCAAGCGAAAGTCGTTTTCCTTTGTAACTCTTTTCCGATTCGCAATCGTCTAGCCGCTTACTTGTCGGTTTTTCTGGTGCCCTACTCCACGAGAATCTATCATCGTCCCATCGTAGGTTGCTTCACTCTGATAATAGATGTAAATTTATGATCCACAATCCGAGCTAGTCTTTAACGAGAAGGGACAAGACAATTTCATGTGATTCCATATGATATGGTAAAGAGCGTCCGCACGACCGATATCGAGAACCTCATGTTTACGTTGCTTGTATTCTACAATACGCGACTTAAGAGCAACCCATGCACTTCTTGATATATCCGACGCATCATGGTGGCCGTTAGAGGGCGTGTATGAATCTGATGGCACGTTATTCATAATGTAGCGCAGAAATTAAATAACAATAATTTGCAATAACCGGCGATGTGGCGATTAAAACGAATTGAAATACGATGGACGCGATACGTGTAAACGGTACCGTGTTCTCTCCAAGACTGCCGTTGCAGACTCAACATTTGTAACTGGCATTTGCCTCGGTGCTGCCATTACTTATCATCGATTACACTCAAGTCCCGACTTGACATTTCAATCCATTTCGCAACCTAGCAACACTAAAGAAACTAATTTCTCTTATCTCTAATAGATGGCGTTGCTAACTCGGCGGCACATCAATGTTTTTGCGTAAAGCAAGTAACAAGCACTTTGTTTAACCAATTCTTCTTCTCTGCTGTCCCGTGAATTGTCAGCCGTGTCGTCATTTATATCACTTGTATTTCGTCGATTCTAACGATTCAATAGCATGAATTTTATTAAAACATCGTTTCTGTTTTGGAATAAGTAAAGGTAAAGGTCTTTGACATCTTACCCTTCATTACAGTGGTCGCTGTTTACCAAACAGCGTTACTCCACGGTAAAAAACTGCCTTTATCATCGATGAAACGCAGATCTTTTAAAGCTTCGATGATAATTTGTAGCGGGTTCTCCGCCAATCAAAGCAAGTTGCTGAAAGTTAGTTTAAATGCCCCGAGAAAAGTAAACAATGCGACCTCAACACGACTGCGTTGATATTAAAGGGATTCAGCTGCCGTGAACGATTACACAAATACAATGAAGTTAAAATTTAGAGGTGATCGATATGAAGGTATCAGAGAAGGCACTGATCAGTAAGGCACGAAATAATACGAAGAATTGAAGTTTAGAATACCTTAGCACAACGACGAGACAATTATCCTCTACAATACAAGTCGAAATCAATAATAACTCGAAATTTATCTAAAAAGTTTTACACTTAAATGATATAAATTTTCTCGACGCAGACACGACATGCGCTTAAATTTTGACAAATTGTGAAAAAATATGTTAACAATACCATAATTGAAACGAATACTATTATAAGGCGATCATGCGAGTGACTAAGTACATTAGTTCTACAGATGGGAAGACAAAACGTCAAACGGTTTTGCAAGCGACTGTTTGGATAAGGTATATAAAATTGCATGTGTCACAGGTTGTCAGACGAGTCAGTAAACACATGAATTAATTTGTATATGAAGATAATATCGTTTACTTTTCCTCAAGTGTGAAGAATTTGCTCTGCAAAAATGGGGTCTCTGTTTATATAATTTGTTTATTCTCTTCGTGCAATGCTGTTAGTTTAGAAATCTTTTCAAATGTGTTGTAATAGAGCGTAAAGTGGAACTTGTTGTTCTAGAACTACATACTGAATCATTTCTACAACACTGCGAAGGCTTTCGAAGACGCCTCTTGTAGAGAAGTTTTACTACAAATGGTGTCACTGTATGGAGCATTTCTTCTAGAGAAACATATGGCGACTTTGTATATTGTAAGTGTTCAATATTTATAGATTATTAAGGCAATTTATTCTACTCTATTGTCCCTTACAGTTCTATGGTAACAATAGACTTAAGAATATTTAGGTATTCTTTACCAATTAACAATTTTTTAACGGTTTCTCAAATTTGAGGTGTTTTCTAAGCCTTTAGTAATTTTTTGACAATCTTTGAACAATCGTAACGCCTTTATTTTGACTGTAGATTTGGCATTGGTTTTGTAACATAGTTTGTGTATAATGTATGTTTTATAGAATAAGTCAATAACTGTACAGTTTACCCTATCGTAAGTATAATATCAGCCCCGTCATTCGTGCAAGCGAGATAGTTGGGACCGTGCGAGCTGGGGTAGTATGGGCTCTTAGGCATTGAGTATATATAGCACGTCCGCGCTCGCAGGGCGGGTACTTCACGGGGGCTCGGGGCGCGGCGCTGCGCGCGGGCGCGGTGCGCGTGTGCGGCGCGCTCGCCGCGCAGGCGCCCGCGCTCGCCGACACGCTGGCGCCGCCCGACTTCTGTCTCAACTCCGTGCTGGGGATGGCGGACGGGGAGGTGAGTATTGTTTTAATGGCGCACTGAGCACGACTCCCGTACACACACGCACATATATACATATGTATATATTCTTGCAGAATAGAAGTGAAAGTAGTTTTTTTAAATGAATACAAGAATAAGTATTTCAAAATAATAAACAAATGACAAACAGAATATCATTAATTACTTTAAAGCTAACAAAACCAACTAAAACGACAAATAGAACTTGACAACGTAATCGTGTTCGAATCACCCCAACTTCGCGCCAAAAAGTAATATTCAACTTATGTGACGGTCGATGACGTGCTTTCCTTTTTTTTAAATATTCTGGCCCATTATTCTTTACATTCGGTCGAAGATTGTAAAGAATAAATATATATTTAAATATATATTTATTTTAAATTAAGTGAATCAGCACAGAAATAAATCTCGAAAAATTTAACAAAGTTATCAGCATACAATTATGAATTAAAATGTGGATTTAAAATTGACGATCCCCAAAGACTTCATCTAAATTAAAATTCGCAATATAAACTTTACATATTAATTTGAACCGTAACAGAAGTGCATGTATGTGTACAGGTGTACAAACACATCCAGAACAAGGTGATGACGACGCCGGGGTCGATGACCCGTCCGTCGTGGTGGCGCGACGTCGTCAACTGGCGCGCTACCCTGCCCAGCAAGCTGTAGCCGACATTATTACATATCTACTAATAGTACTATATAAAATACTATCAACGTACTCCTCCACACTGTAATATCCTGTAGTATTAAAGAGCAATAATCTTTTTTTATTATACAGGTGTATTATACACATAACTTAATTTCGTTAATCGGTTTTTAAGTTCATGTTTATCTTGATACTATACAGGTGGTGTAATTAACATTTGCTGCTTATATAATGTGATATGGTATTTTTCTGCATCTTTTTTTAATTTAATAATTTTCTTGGGAACATGTTTTAGGAACAACTCTTATCGCTAACAAGTTTTATTGTTTTCATAAACAAACACAAGAGCAGCTAAAGTCATATACTGAAGAAGTATTTTAATTATAATTTATATTATCCATATAAATAATGTCATGATTAGAAATTATAAAATATGTAAAGGAACAAATAATATATTATTATTTTATATTAAAAGACTTGACGACTTGATGTTTTGAATGTAGAATATTTTATGATATTAAGAATAAATATATACTATGTGATAGATTTATATATTTTTATAGAAATTATATAGAATGGTGAATGGTGGTTTGTTGTTTAAAATTTTATATCAATTTTTTTTTTAGAAAGATTTTGAACTATTGTTATAAATATTAAAGAGAATATTTTTATACAATGTATTTTTTTTTTTTATTAATAAAAATTACAATCTTTTTTTAATAAAAAGCTAATCTTTTTTAATATGTATTAGACTATTAAGCCAGTTTATAAAGTTTAAATTGAATGATTATTTATTTACGAATCCGATCAACGTAATTGCTTTGAATACGGAATTAAATTCTTGTCAATCAATCTGCCTCGTAACGAATTGTAACTTGACTCGACATTTCATTCGTTCATTTAAAAATGGCGGGAATACTTGTTAAATATGTTTTCATTGCGGCGATAACGATTCCGTGAGTATTTTAAAAATAATTGTCTAAAATCATCAATTGATAAACTCTCTATAGTTACATTTGAACATAACATTTTAATATTACAAAAAACCCTACCACATTGTGCAAGTCCGTGGGGTAGTAACATCCACTCATCATATATTCTACCACTAAATATGTTTGTGTTTCGATTTAAAAGGTCGGTTAGCCAGTGTAACTGCAGGCACAAGGTACATGAGATCTTAGTTCCCAAGGTTGGTGTTCATTGATTTAATCTGTTATGTAACTATAAATTTTTTGATGGTTCGTCTCAATAGCCTTCATTCGGAACCATCCGATTGTAAAATTGAGGTTCAAATTCTCTTCTTTAGCGAATATGTATTTCTTTTTCTAGAATCCACACTGATTTAAATATATTGGTGAATGAATTACAAGTAAGAAAAGACCTACAATTGGTACTTATTGACTTGTTCAACGGTTTGGTAAGGAAAGATGAAGTAACTTGCATGGTTATCATATGCGATTCGGTTTATTTAAATGTATTTGAGGGGGAAATTTTCAAACGAACTTTTGCGGTTCCAGTTGTTATGGTATGTGTAATTTTGATAATCTAATATCTAGGTGTTTTAATTTTAATACAGATGTACTCGTGACCGATTTCGGCCACGACGGCCATTCACTGTCACTAAGCTAATTGCGTGGGACATATGTATTACATACGCAAACTTAGATGCACTCTTTATTTCATTACTCTTATAATCTGATGGGATATGAAATCCGTTACGACTGGAAAGAGCTCAGCAAGAACCAGTGCCCCGACTTTGACAGGGCGGCTACTGATATTTTTGTAATGGTCCGATTCGGAGTTTGTTCCCGGACCACGGATCAGCATATAAGCCACTAGACCTAGGCACTCAGAATAATCATGAGAGAAGCTCATTATATAAAATTTATCAGACAAATATCTAATAAAATATTGATTTTTATTTGTAAGTACAGAAAAAAATTTGCATTCGTATAAGTAAAGTAACTAGCGTCTTGTGTCTCACCCATTAAAATGCATACTAAATCACTACCTTTGGAAGGGTTAAAGCGAAAGAATATTGTTATTTATTTTAAATGCGTTTTAGATCGAAGAAATACTAATACAGACATTTGTTTATATTATCCTTAGTAATATTATAAATGCCATAGCGCGTTTAGTTTGTTGGTTACGCTTTCATGCCTTAACCGAGTGGTTAAGTAACCAAACATCATGAATTTGCAAACACGTCCTTAGGCGGACAGAAAAGGACATGTACCTTAGACCTCCCTACTCATATAACTTATCATTTTATTTGTAGATCGTTGTTGAGGAATACGAAGATTTATTATCTCCGAATTACGATACTGTAGAAGCTTTACGGCAGGCGAGGAGAGACGGGTGCAATATGTACACTATTATTATGGCCAATGGGTTTCAAGTGACGAGTCTTCTAATATTCGGAGATAGGTTTTAGTCAATGATGTATCTTTAATAATAATAAACACGAAGGGTATAGCGCACATTCCATTTGTTCACTTTTTTTTTCCTTTTTCTGGCGTGTATCTACGCTATTTGCGCGCAAAATATTCTGCCAATGTCACGTATAGGAGAATTTGTTCACTTTTCTTCTTCGGCTTTTTTGTTTTTTTTTTTTTATTAACATGTTTAGTGATGTAGACTCGACTGATTTCGGCCATGGCCACCCATACTAAGGGAGACTAGTCAGCTGCGCAGGACATATTATAGTCCACAAACGTATGCGCAAACACAGGTGCACTCTATTACTTTACTCTCATAATCCGATGGAACAGCAAATACACGACCGGAAAGAGTTCAGGCGCATGATCAATGACTATACGTGCTTTCCGAAACACGGGAGAGAGTACACACTTCCAACTTCCAAACTCCGGGCTGCTACTAAGAATATTTAAACAAAAAAAAATATTAATACCAACGAGATCGAGAGCCCGTAGCTCGTAGGATATTAAAGGTAGTATAATATAATATTATCATAAATACTTTTTTAGGTACAGAATACTAGATACACGAGCCAAATATATAATTCTTCACGATGTCAGACTATTTCACAGCAGCTTACATTACATTTGGAAAAGAATTGTGAATGTCGTATTTCTGAAATATCATAGAAGGGTTATCGGTAAAGTCAAAAATAAGGCCTGGTTCGACCTTTCAACTGTTCCTTTCCCAAACCCCATCAAAGGCATCTTTATATCGAGACGTGTTGATACATGGAGCGGTCAATTCCATTATAGTAGAGATCTCTTCGTGGATAAAACTGGCAATCTTAATGGTGAGGTTTTAAATGTTGTTTACTTCGACCATCTACCGTCAGTCGTTGTGATGAAGTGGAATGGAACGAATAAGGTTGGCGGTGTTGAAATAGAAGTAAGTATCCCTAATAGGGGTGACTTCTACTGAAATTTAGTTTTTTTTATCTGTATTTTTAGTTTTTTATCGAACTATTTTTTACTGAAGACTTCGACCTAGTTCGTCGTGATTAGTTAACATTTCAATCACAATGGCAGTAGATAAGTCTACTCCTTAAGAACTCAATTCATTATTAAAATAATCTTGCTAAGGATAATTAATAGTTTTTTTTTTTATAGTATAGGTAGGTATATACATATGTGTAAATCTTTTGTAGTATAAATTATCTATTCGCGTACGCACATAAGGGTACATTTACATAGTAATTCCTTGGAACGTATAAGTCACGTTTTTAGAATATGATACGCATATTATATACAATTTCAATTTATTATTAAAATTATAATAATTTAACAGATACTTAACACACTCGCTATGAAAATGAACTTTGTGCACAATTTGTATGAACCAATGGACTCTGATATTCATAAATGGGGTCAGATGGACAGTAACGGTTCGTTTTCCGGTCTCCTCGGCGAAGTGGTGAGCGGCAAGGCTGATTTAGCTCTCGGGAATTTACAATACACTCCTTATCATTTGGAATTATTAGATTTGAGCAATCCTTACACATCTCAATGTTGGACTTTCTTAACTCCAGAGGCTTTGTCGGATAACTCTTGGAAAACGCTTATTCTACCTTTTAAGTAAGCATTATTACTATTAAACATTTTTTTTATGTTGAATTTAAGTAAAAGTCCATGAAAAGTCCCTAAATGTCACTTCTCTTCGCTTAGGGTGGTTTTCAGTTACACCACGCTGCTAGGGTATGGGTTGATGAGTATAAATGTGGCTGAAGTTCATCTGACACATCGCAACTTCGCAAGGCCTTTTCCCTTTATCTTACTCGGAAATGAAGTTGCGATCAGTTAACAATCGTATTATATTCACAGAGCCACTTGACTCGACGTTAATTTTTTGAATTGGAAAAGTACGATTTCTATTAAATTTGAATATTGAAATTTGACTTATTAAATTTGAATATTGAACTCGTAGTATTGAACTTTCGAAAAGCAACAATGTCACAGTTCCTCACTCATTCATTGACAATTGGTAACAAGAAGCAACATGTGCAAACATACATTGAGCACCGGGTTCAAGACTACTGGATATTAATCGAGTATCTTATATTTTCAGTCTGTATATGTGGATTGCTGTTTTATTAGTACTGTTAGTAACTGGATCTATATTTTATGGCCTAGCGAATTATTACATAAATCTTTTAAATTACAAACCATTACATGCAAAAAATAAAGCAAATGAAAAAAGCGATAACTGTGAGTATGCGTTTCAAAATATTTTTGTAACAATTTACATATTTTATGACGTTTCAAGGCTTGAGATTTACTCTTAGACAACATCCCGAGGTCATTTGAGTGCGAACCTATATTTACGTTACAGATGCTAAACCAGTCGGGCTTTATTTGTTCGGGGAAATAACAAACAGTATTCTATATACATATGGGATGTTACTCGTCGTGTCTCTACCTAAGTTACCAACTGGTTGGTCAATCCGTCTCTTAACTGGGTGGTATTGGCTCTATTGTATTTTATTAGTCGTATCGTATAGAGCGAGTATGACCGCTATCCTAGCCAATCCCGCACCACGGGTTACTATCGACACTTTGAAAGAATTAGTTAACAGCAAAATAGCATGCGGCGGCTGGGGGGTCCAAACGAAACAATTCTTCGAAGGATCTCTCGATGAAATGGGACAAACAATCTCCGAAAGATTCGAAACCGTTGAGAATCCTGAGAAAGCCGCTGAGAAGATAGCTAAAGGCGTTTTTGCTTACTACGACAGCTCCGACTTCCTTAAATATTTGAGTGTAAAGAGAAAAATGAATATGAATCTAAATAGCTCAATGTCGAAAGAAACTATACAAGATAAAGGAGACAGAAATCTGCACATAATGTCAGATTGTGTTGTAAATATACCAATATCGATTGGTTTTCACAAGAATTCACCGCTGAAACCATTAGCTGATATTTATATCCAGAGAATCATTGAAGTGGGTCTTGTGGAGAAATGGCTTAGTGACATAATGTATAAAATAAGATCAAAGGACGCTAAGGAGGAGGAAATCAAAGCTTTGATCAATTTGAAAAAGCTATACTGTGCATTTGTAGCCCTCGCTATAGGTTATTCATTGAGCCTTCTATGTCTACTCGGTGAATTTGTCCACTGGAACTTCATTGTCAAGAAGGATCCAAGTTTTGATAAATATGCTATAGATATTTATTACATGAACAAAAATAAAAGGGCTTTAGAATTGTAGTATTATTTATTAAAACTATTTACATTCCACCATGATCATATTAAAATAAATATTTCAGTCATTCAAATAATTAACTATAATCATGACATTGGAGAACATACTTTTTACATACTACAACATTGATGTGTGAATATTTAAAAAATTTGAGATAGAATAATAATGATAAATTTAATGTAATCATCTTACTATGTGTTATTATGAACATTTACTTCTCTTTAAATCAGTCATTTTATTTAATGTAACTATTGAAATACTAAAAATTATCTATTAAAATAAAACTTATAATATTTGTAACTACTGTCGTTTAATCTATAATTCGGCATAATTATTTCATAAATCACTAATTGATACAAATAAAGTTTAACACATACTAAAGTAAATTATTCTATAATTGGACAATATTTGACAAGTTAGTCACCATTTGGAAATAAAACTCATATAAAACCTGTTGTCTAAATTATTTTTGTTCAGTATTACAAATAGGCGGATGGACACCTTCGGGAGCATTTTCTATAATCCATGGATGCTGTAGAACTTGAGTTAAAGGTAATCTTTGTTCGGGATTGATAACTAGTAATTTTCCCATTAAGTCTTTGGCCTTATCAGTAACAAAATCAGGATACTTAATTATTACATACCGTATCTTTCTATATGTTTGATGGGAGTCCTTCGCGTCAAATGGAGGTAAGCCTACAAGTAACTCGTAACATAAAACTCCAAGACTCCATATATCAACTGCGTAGGTGTGAGGTTTACCTTCAATCATCTCAGGTGACAAATAATCCAAAGTTCCACATAGTGTCATACGCCTTGAAGATGGTGAATGAACAGACCAACCAAAATCTGCTATTTTCAGTTCAAAGTTATGGCCGATCAATAAATTTTCCGGTTTAATATCTCTATGAATAACTTTCTTTGTGTGACAATAGATTAGTGCCTTTGTTAAGTCGCGCACGTAAATGGCTGCTGTTTTTTCATCGAAACGCCCGCGTTCCTTCAACAATTTATAAAGCGCACCGTGTTTTGCATATTCCAAGATTAAATATATTCTTTTTTCGTCATGAAAATAACCATACATGCGTAAAATGTTTGGATGCCTTAGTCTACACTGTATTTCAACCTCACGTCTGACCTGATGTTCTATTTCCGAATCTAAGATCTGACTTTTAAAGAGTACTTTTAGTGCCACAACATAGTGTGATTCTTTTTCTCTTGCTAAGTACACATTCCCAAATTTACCTTTTCCGAGCGGGCGTCCTAAGTCAAAATCAGTCAGTGCCCATTGTTTTTTTTTATCATCCTTTCTCTTTATATCTGGTTTTCCTGGCTGCTCTTTATTATTAGTAAGAACTGGACGGTTAACAGGTATTGTTGGTACTTTGAAGCTATCAGCTGGCATTTTTTGGGTATTTGTAGGGCACGGACAATGAGATCTTCCTACTGCTGGAGGTCGATTTTCTTTGCAATCACATTTTGGAATATTCATTGCGATTGTATATTAACCACTTTAATGTTAACAGTACTTAATTTTACAATTTTTCGATTATAATAATCAAGTTCAGTATCACTTGCGAAATTACTTATTGAAATTTCAAATAACGTATTCTTGTGACAAAAGAAGGTATTATTGCCATGTTAGTTTGTTAGTAAAAAAACTTGGTCAAACAAATATATCAATATTTTGCTGTGGCATAACAATTTTAAAAATAAATACAAATTATTTTAATATTCTTAATTAAAAAAATCGCGTTAGTTAATTATATATAGATGATTTGTTTATATGTTATATTTAATTTCTACGTTACGAATTATTACTGTAAATTTTTGTTAATCTTGGCAACAGCTAACAACAAGTTACCAGCTGTTTGGTTGACAACTTGACAAATGTCAGTTAGACAAGAAAGTGAAGAATTGATGGTTACTGAAAAACATGTTAACAAATGAAATAAGTTTATTTTAGAAAAATATTAATATTTTAGAAATTTAGAAAGGTACAGTTTTTATATTATATGACGGTGCTTTTTAAATACTAAAAATATTTTTGTGCATGGTGCACTAACTAAAATACTATTAATGCTATATCCTATTTTTAGTGTATTGCTTTAAAAATGTATAACATTTTACTGACAAAATCCGTATATTATATTAATTTAACATCTGGTGGCCATGGTGTTAATATAATAATTTTTGCATGTTATAGAATATTCAAACATTATAATTTGAGGTTATATTCAAACTAGTTATAAATATAAATAACCCTAAAAAATTATTTTACACTAACTGACTAAAATATATTTGAGAGTTCAGTATATACAAAAATTGTACATACTGAAAAAGTTTTTTAAATGAAAATTATTAAAAATATTTAAGTGAATTAGCATGTATAGCTTTTCTACCCATAAATTTAGAATTACTAGCTGTGCCCCGCGGCACGTACGTATTTAACGGCTTGAAATAAATTTTCATAAGATACCAGGTTTACCAATCTTATATAATCTATTATTTTTGCACCATCACATGTTCTTTGTGTGTACCAATTTTCATCAAGATTGGTCAAGCCATTCTTGAGTTATAAGAAGACATACAGACAGACAGACACTGCATCATAAAACGATTACTTACCATAGAACCAATAGATTTATATAGTAGTATAGATTATTGAAATACATATTAAGATGTACATAAATCATAACTTTAAACAACATTAATAAATTTCAGGATCTCATTAATTATTACAATGTCTGATGATGCTGAGCAGCAGGCTGAAGAAATAGAAGTTCTTAAATCTATTTATGAAGGAGATGAAAACTTTAAACAAGTTGATGCTAAATCTTATCAATACAAGGTTGTGTAGCTTATTTTCATATTTGTTAAATTTTATATGGATGTTTTAAAATTGGCAAAAAACTGAAGATATCCGTACTAATATTTAAATGTGAAAGTGAGTGTTTGTTTGTCCCACTGAACATTGTCAGGGATACAGAAAAGGACATAGACTACCTAACATCTTCCCATTTCAAATTCAAAGCCTCGAGCGATAACTAGTTCATATATAATATAAATATATTTATTAATTACACAATATTATTATTATGCCATGTAAAAAAAATATGTTTGTAACACTGTCGAAGTCGGAAATGTTATTGACAGAAAAGTTTTGATATCTTTACCGGCCTGACCATGGCTTTACGAGCATTGTGGCAGTTAATACTTTATTGCTACTAAACATATAAGTACTTTAAAATATGTTATATTTAGTCACATTTTAATATATGTCTTTTCAATTTCAGTACATAGAAGGAGATAAGTCATTTATATTAGAAATATTATGGGGGCCCACATATCCCACTGAGAAGCCAAGTTTCAATTTAGAAATATTTTATAATCAAAGTTTGTAAGTATAGCTTCAAATATTTTTATTCAATTATATATAATATTTTATTCTTTTCTAAAAGAGAATTTATCAAATTGTGCATGACATACATTGCACAAATTTTGACTCAATCACTCTAATGATTGAATATGTCAGAAGGATATCAGGAGCAACATTCTTTTTATAAATTATAATTGGGTGAATTGCCTAGTGAGCCACCTGATGGTAGTGGTCACCACGTCAAAAGGCTAATGCCGCTGTAAGATATGTATATTAATCATTCCTTATATTGCCGTTCACTCACCCTTCCATCCTAAACAACAACACTTAAGTATTGATGGTTGGCAGTAGAAAATTTGATGAATAAGAACCCCTTACATCTTTGAGTACTAATGGCTTTATGGATCTTAAATTTATTGATACCATCATAATTAAATAAAAAGTTAGTCTAGGTAACTCAGCCTTCCCATTTAACTCCAGGCTGTTCTAAATTAATTAAAGAAAACCATAATAGAATTTCATTATCTTAAATGGTACTTAAACCCAAAATATACAACATTATGAGTTCAGACTGCACTCTTTTAAGCTAGCCACTAAAACAACGAGGCAGTCAAATTTGTGCATATTTAGTAAAAATGTCCTTAAAAAACTAACTGTTTTCGAATTACTAATTTTTCCAGATTACCGTCGGTAAAGGATAAAATACTTTCCATTGTGAATGCAGAAGCTGATCAATGGGTAGGATGTGCAATGACGTACACCTTGTTCGAATGTCTCAAAGAAAAGGTTTCAGAAATCTTAGCTGAACAAACGGAGGAAGCTGTTGTTGCGAGAGTCGAAAAAATTGCTATTACTGAACAGGTGAGATGCGATTATTAATATAATAGGAAGTAAAGTAACAGTTAGTATGTCTAATTTTCGTCTTGATGCAGTTTGCTATGTGTCCAATAGAATTTTATGCGAAACATGCACATTCTAATACAATATTTTTTCTTAAAACATGAATTGACAAACACAAATTAAGTTCTTAAAAAGTCTCAGCTCAGCTTTGGGACGTATACACCGTACAGGTTGTGACTTTTTTCCTTAAATATAAAATAATATAATATGAATTGTGGCAACACAATTACGGTTCTAGACTGAATCGAAGAAACCGGAGAAAAAGGAACAGATGAGTAAAGCGCAGAAACGTCGAGCGTGGGACCGCGCGGAGATCGGTCGCGCGGGCGAGCGGCCGCGCGGCTGGGACTGGGTCGACATCGTCAAACATCTCTCGCAGGCGCCCCACCAGCCCTCTTGACACTAAATACACTACACGCGTGGCTGATATTTCATTTCC
The DNA here is from genome assembly GCA_905220585.2 of Nymphalis polychloros. Lineage (NCBI taxonomy): Eukaryota > Metazoa > Arthropoda > Insecta > Lepidoptera > Nymphalidae > Nymphalis > Nymphalis polychloros. The sequence continues at coordinate 13,834,163 of HG992247.1, forward strand.
AATTATAAATGACATACAATCAAAATATTGGATGCCTACGATCTTTATGAATACGAGATCTTAAATAAAAATTAATAAAGTAGCCTCCGAACGTTTAATAAACTTTTTTTTTATTTTTATTTTACAAGTTTATTCATATTGCAATATATTTAATATAATTAAAAAATACCTTAGGAAAGGTAGTAAAGGGCTTGTGTTCAGTGCCGTAAAATAATTAAAAAATTAAAGTACGTAACTGGTTTTTTATTTAATATTGTGAAATAGTTATATACAAATTCTATGATTGCAAATAAAGGTAAAAAGTTACCTGAATGCTTATTACTTATAATAATTAAATATATTAACAGCCAATTTATCAGATTTAGTAAATTAATAGCTTAAATAAGACATTGTATAATCGTACCTAGTGCATTATATAAATAGATTATATAATTCGCATTTTTTTTTTCAAATGTATTTTGAAAATAGAACATATTTTTATTATAGGCAAAGTTTTTTTTCTTAAACAATATTTCAAATTGATTTATTTGTACGATAAATACACTAAACAATAATATTTATTTTATCTGCCCTTAAAATGAATAAATGCTGACAATTGTTAAATTCTTTTTACGTTATTGTAATATCTAAATGTTTATTTATGTAATATATTTATAGTAAACATTGTTAATTTTATTTTTAATTGTATACCTTTCTAATGGTTAAGAAACAACTTTACTAGAAAAGATAAAGAGCAATATCTTGCTATCGTCTTAAGTAACTTTGCTATTCTTTTATTCGTTTCGTGAAAGAAGATAATAAAGGACATGGTTGGTTATAATATATTTTAACAAAATAGACCTGGAGATACTGACCTGGAAATACAAGAAATTTTGTGGAACAAATCGTTTGTCATCCGTAATTTATCCGACATGTTCGATTAACGCCCACGCGATTGGGCCGCCGGTACCAGCGCTATGACCATCATTTTCCTTTTCGTCATTACGTAATTAAACTCCATACTGGTAAAAATTACTGGAAAATTTGTGTCAGTATCTCCCGGTCCAATAACTTTAGTTATTGTTAAAATATATTTAGTATTTAATCATAAAACTGAATGATTCTCTTCGAGTAAGTTCCCATCGACTTGATAGATAAGATAAAGTTTCTGCAATAAGTATCGACTATATGCGTGATTTAATTGACGTGTTAAATTACTATATACAATTAATGAATTGAATTTTGCTCAGCTTAAATATACATTGTTAATTTTTAAAATTTCTAAACAGTATACTATTTTATATTTTTAAATTATTTAATTTATACATTGTAAAGAAGGTTGAGAATTTAGTCTTGCACAGAGTATACATCACTACGTTTTATTGTTGTATACAACTTTTAGAGTTGTCAAAAGATAACAATTTATTTTTACCTAGAATTATAATTACTTTATGTTTTATTTACTAAAATAAAAATAAAATATCCATAATGATTTATACGAAACAAGAATGGTATACGCCGGCTGAAGTAGCACTTCACAATAAAGCCACCGATTGCTGGGTTTCCGTAAACGGTGTGGTGCGGAATCTCACTTCTTGGCTGAAGGAACAGTTTCGAATCTGCAAGTGCATCAAAAGTTGTTCGTGTCCAGTAAAAAGCTGGTTTTGTGAAGACACTTGTGTGGAGTACTGTAATTGCTTCAAACGAGGATTTACATATTGTGATGGGAAAAGAGTAAACATTTTTATTAAATTATTTAATACTTATGAGAGAAATTTACAAAAAGCGAGTACGATAACGCATCAAAGATATTCGCATGAACTGCTGCTAAGCAAAGATGCGTAAGCGATTTGATCTTTTTCACAGGGTGCACTTGCAGCGCTGGCAGCGTCTTTGCAATAATAGCAAGAGAGACTCACCATACATACATCATTGCTGTAAAATTTAGGTTTTATTTTATATGATAAATTAGCTGTAATATTCTAGCTTAATAATTTTTTTTAGTTAGCAATGGCCGTACTTGCTTATGCTGGAAAAGATTTAAGTCACTGGTTCAATGGTGATAATTGGGCACATTTTACACATCCGGTCGTGGGTTCAATTACGCCTTACTATCGACACGGTCCAGGTGATGAGCAGCCAGTAGTGCCCTCCACACGCTGGCGTCCGATAACGAAACCTTGGTGGTTGGATGAGAACAACGTAGTGGGAAAACTAACGGAGAGGACCAGGCCCATTAGGATAACTAATACTTTGACTGGTATTAAACTTCAAATTAATTTTCTTGAGTAATGAGTGCTTTTACATTATATTTTTAAACATATATTTACACTTATATTTGAGATGTATTATTGATAGATTTTTAACAGTACTTATATAATTTTATAATGACAATAAGTTCGTGGTAAAACTTAAAAGTTCTTCTAATATCAAGTGCACTGTGCAATCTCGCTGTGGACATACACTTCAATGACTTTCTATCGTAAGGTACAGTTCAGCACTATGTCCGTTCCATTCTCCCTACTTACCTTGGAACAGTTAATAAATATTTTTTTTTGCTGATGTCCTCCTGATTCACGACGATCACGGCGATCATTCAGAACGGAGTCTATCTACTGTGCAGGAGGTAGTCCACAAAAGTGTGTGCAGGCACAGGTTCACTCTCATTACCAGATGCGACCATCAGAGAGAGATCTGGAACACGATCGATCGATCTGAAAAACGAAATATTTTTTTATTAGTTCGACCTGCGATTCTAGTCCATATACCCTTGAGTCTTGCTTAATATTTAAGGGCTAAGCAATTTCTTAATTCATACATAAGTATAATTACGAGCTAAACTTCTCATTTCTTTCAAATAAGGTTCCAGCGTGACATTAGAAGTTTGCTCCGAAGAGACGATATATCAGATCATGATGCGCTACCTCCCTCATAATATCCACATGCTCTCATACACCTGGAGGTATCTTGGCAAAGGACTCGACTACGATAAAACTCTAGCAGAAAATGGTATTCCTGACGAAAGAGATCTCTTCAGTGAGGTCTCATTACCAGAGAATATTCACATTCCTGATATATTGCTGTATTATAACGATGATTTGACTGAAGGTATTGTTCTTTTCCACTTCGGATCTCCACTTTCCATTTAGTTAGTTATGAAAAGAACAATTGTAAGTATTCCATTAACAGCCGATAATCGTTTCGCTTTTAAGTAAAGCTTTTAGGTAAGCATTTAGTGCTATTCTGTAAGAATAAACTCGAAGACTTGCCGCAGAAAACGGTCGTGAAATGTCAGAAAGTGGTATGCGACATTGACCGTAATAATTATAACATTTCATGATTACACGTATCAAAATCGTGTATCATATAAGTCGGTGGTTAACATTTCACCAGTGAGTAATGAATTGAGTTCTTACGGAATAGCATATATCTTAAAACGTTCATATTTTAAGTTCTTAATTAGTGTTTTATAATTTATTTAATGCTCGGCGGTAACAAAAACTTTATAAGTCGTAAAGTCGTAAATCTTAATAAATCACAATGTTTGTCATTAAGAATAAATGCTTTATATTCCAAGATTTTTAGACATTCGCTTTGCATAAAATATCGCTACTCGATTTTTCGATGGGATTATGTTAGGGGGTACCCCCATAGTATAAAACCGAGTTTTGTCATCCCAGACCGCGAGCGTTAGCCGCCATCTTGAAAATCGTCGTTTTGCAAATATCTCGGAAACGGTAAGTTTTATGCAGGGCGGTAGATTTTAGGCAAAGCGAACGAATTTATGGTTCTAAAATTTCCGAACTATTATGGAGACTTATTTTAACCGTGTGAAAGCAGAACGCGTAATTTGTAATTTCATGTATTAGGTAGGTAGGTACCTATTGTTTCTTTAACACATCTTAATTTTTTTTTTAATTAATGAGAATTATTCTCATTAATTAAAAAAAAAATTTCTTCATTTTATATGTATAATTTAATAATGTGATGAAAATGTGTTTTTCAGATCCACCAAGAGCTGTGTGCTTCTGTATTCATAGAGGATGTGTTCTCAACGAATGTCATGAAAAACGTGAAGTCGGTATACCCCAAACGCAAATCATAAAAAAGCAATGCGAACTGTAATTTCTTAAATGATTATTTATTTTGAAAAAACATCGAAATCTTTATTTATTCTATAAAAAAAAAAATTAGTTACTGCATCACTTTTTTGTTTAACATGCTTTTAAATTTTATTCATGTATTTTATATAAAATGCATTAATAAATATGTTTAAATACCAGTATTGTACTTGATTGCAAAATCAACGGTAAAGGTCGTGACTACGAGTGTACTAGCGCGTGTTCTGGGTTCTGTATGGATAATTTAACATTTAATATTATGTATCTAACATAATACTTCTCACGACTGTTCAAATATATTCAACTCAATTGTGACAGTCTAATAGTATAAAATAAATACGCGTTTGTTTCCACTTTATATTGCAATTTTCTCAGTATTGTATTTGTATTATTCACGAGAGTAACTAAATGTTGTGTATAAAAGACTGGAAGCATATTAAGTAAGTACTTATATGAATAAATATTGCTGAACATTTTGGCGTAACATTCACGGATGTATGAGAGGCAAATATCGGAGAAAAAATAATATTAAGTGTAAATGTAATAAACAATAATGGGCTTACTTATATTATCGCTGTTTAGTGTGCGATTTATTAAGCAATGCCGTGTCCTCTTCTTTCGAATGTCAAAACAATAATGACAGAAAGAGATAAATCAGTGTTTATTTAAACTGGTGCTAAGCAACGTTTATAAATAAGGCCATATGTGTACAGCCATAGATGTCAAATGTCCTAGATTTAAGCCCCAAGTTGAGTCCATAAAATGTTATTGGGTGCCTGTTGAAGATTTTTAGTAACCACCCGAAGTCTGAAAGTTAGGAGTGAGTTCACTTGCGAGTCCCAGAAAGTACGTAAATCCGTTGATCCTGTGCATAAGCTCTTTCCAGTCATGTCAGATTGTCGTCCCATCAGATTATGACAGTGAGGTAATAGAGTAGATTGTGACTATAATATGTCCTGCGCCGTTCGCTAGTCTTTCTTGAGAATGCTGCCAAAATAATTTTAATCAATATTGAAGTTCTCAGAATCAATTAAATGACAGAAATATAATAAATTAACCATAATAATAATAACTATTTTTAAATGACGCATAAAAATTTTCGCATCGTCGTAAGTCTGTCTTCAACAGTTCAAAAGTGAGATACGGAATGAATTATGGAATGAATGCTGGTCATTGTTTCAGATCCTTTTGTATCTTCAAATAAGGTATTCATATTATATTCGTATGTATTAAAGTCATATTCTAACTGACACACTAAACACATACCTACTCATAGCTTAAACTACATATTATGAAGTTGATATTTTGAGGGGACTTTTTTGTAATGTACAAAAAAGGATTTTAGGTTTAAAAGGTGAGTTTCCTTCCATCGATCTTCAATGTCACTCAATCGATTGACTATTTAGGACATCGAGTCAAATATGTTATTGGGATTCAACAAACGGGTCGTGTTAAAAACGCACTAATGTATTCGAGGAATTGTCATATTGATAAAAGATGCTATTCGTTTGATCGGTGGAGCGAAATGAACGAATGAACGTCATTTTGAATATATCTATCACAATTTAGCACAGATGTATATTAAATTCTAATTGTACGTTATTTATTGACATTTTAAATAAGTAAAACACATAGTTCTTTATTTTATAATTAATATCGTTATGGTTTTTCTATATTGTTACTGATCTCTAATTCTAACAATTATAAAGCATTAACTATGATTGTAAGCGTGTCGTTCCGTTCTATGAGTAGGGACGTTTTTGCTTGGCGCGTGCGCAGTGATATTTGTGCCTAAGGAATATTAATTATTTATATGAATTTCTATGTTAAAAATATCTTTACATAAAACGTATAATATCCTATATAAAAATGAAAGATATATTAATTTTTTAAATCAGGATCTGCGATTCAGATTATCCTTATACATACGTATTATCTAAGATAAATCATAATAATAATTTATTTAGAAAGGTTATATAAAATAATAGCAATATGGCACAGCCCGCAAGCCTGGTCCAGTAATGTTTAACGCGGATTTTATGTGTGCTCATAATAAATGCAAAGTAGCTTTATCTGTATGTCAGTTAAGCTTTCACGGCTAAAGTACTTAATCGATTTTGATTAAATTTAGTATGAAGCAAGGTTGAACATAGGAGGAAATAGGGTTATTATACCTAAACCTGTCTCCCAAATAGAAAGGGCGAAAGATTACATCTAATTATGAAGATAAAAATTTGCACATTCTATTATGTTAAACATATTTATTTTAAGTAAAATTTGTGCATAAAATCTTTCTATCAGTAACAAGCCAGCTTAGCCTGCCAGACTTACCTCACTCACTGCTTTTGGATAACGACACGAATGGTCCAAACAATAAAGTACATTTTATTATTATAATAGTTAATGTTAATATTACAATTAATTCAATAATGATTAATATTGTATAGCATGCAAAGCGAGTCGAATTTAACGATAATATTTTATTTTTATAGCAACTATAAACCTTTTTATTACCTACTAAAGGAGCCATAAGTGAGTACTTATTCGTAAGTAACTGTTCTTTTTTTTTAATTATTCACAGTATCAATTGCTTTAGTTATCATAGCGTCTCGAAATGTCAACAATTGATTTATTATCAAATAGCAAGCAAAGCAATGTTAAGTTAAACGATATAATTTCCTATTTTTGTATAGAACTAGTATTCGCCGCGGCTTCAACCCCGTGCTAGGGAGAGAGGGGCGATTATTAGGTAAAAAAGGGATCAGTATTAATTATACTACTAGGAAAGAATACGAACATACTTGTCATTTGTTGAAGGATGTTTGACATATATCGCAAGATTATGATTCCCATCGTTGAAATTTTTCGAACAGTAGTCGTAATACAAGTTAATCTGCCATTTATCTTGGTTCGATATGAATATTAAAAAGTATATATCTACAAATCAAATTTGCACGTTTTTGTAGTATTTACCTACAGCAGTAAATTAAGGCTATTTTTTATGAGTAAAAAAGTTTTCATCAAACTGAATTGTACAATTTACGCAACCTTGAATTAGTAATGTATAATTTGTCTAATACCAGTAAATAGTAATAGACTTATATTTAGATATTTTTTAAACTTATTCTTAAAAATCTGCCTCACAGTCCCAAGCAAGTTTAGCAAGCTCGTGTAAAAAAGAAAAAAGACTTAAAATCTAAGATCACCACATAATTTAACGAATCATTTTCGCTTGTGGTTAAATGTGTAATGGATAATGCTCATCAAATTTGCATGAACATTCAGTGTGCTCGATACAGAATGAAATGTTTTTGTACATAGATCTTACTTTTATTCATTAGGATAAAATGCAATAGTCAGGCGATATAAATTCGATTACTCAACACGCTATTGTTGTACGAACTAAAGTTATAAATATTCATTTGTCTCGCCCCAACAATACCATTTCTTCACAAACCATAGCAACGCCACGTCCCATACGCCATACGCGCCACGCTCAGCTGAGCGCGGTTCCTGTGAATGCCGGTGTTTTCCTTGGTTAAAAAAGCTTAAAGCGAATTGAGTGTTTAATGTAAATATTAATCTATGTATTAAGGTTGTTATTTTTTTATATATATTTTTATAAGCCCTAAATTGTGTATGCACCTATGTTAAAAAATTATCAATGTTTTTTTATGTTTTCCTATTAATACAAATGCTTAAGTTCTCTGTCAAGGTCGTACAATTTCTTAAAACTTTATTTAACTACCAACGCACTAATATTTATTTTACGTAAGTCTTATAAATTCTATTTACCCCACACGACAATTCTATTTCTAATATACCCGCTAATTTGCGCGCACAAGTGACGCGACCACCACGCATGCGCGGATTGGATAATTCACTCGTTACCCCAAACTATGTTAGCTACCCCATGCAAAGCTGCAGTAAAAATAAACGGCTAGCAGACACAGCGGCCATTTTCGTCCACAGATAATAATTCAGTGACGGAACGCACGCACGTTTGACGTAGAAAAGCGCGGCAAGGACGTTGCTTTTTTTGGTGTTTTGGTGTCAATGACCTCTGTTGATAAAACTTGTGTTGTGTTTGTGGTTTCAAAGTTATTTTTTATAAACAATATACTATGTATAATCTATAAAGATAGGTGGATTGCAAGTTATTAATCAAAGTTTTCAAAAGATTCTGTAAGTACAACAATTAGTCTTGTTTTTAAAAATTATGTATAAATGTTTATATGTAATTGATGTAATTATTTTTTAAACTTTCACGTACCTTTTTTTAAAAAAATGTCTTAGTATCTTAGTAACAAAATATAAATTAATAAGTTATGTATCTATTATTCAAACGTACATATATGTTATAGGTTTCCTTATTAATACGTATGTATTAATATATACTTACATTTTTTACTTTCCATTTGTAAGTCGATGCCATTGTAGTACCAGTTGTTATGGATTTGATTTTTGAATGTCTAAATTTTGACATGAATTATCCATATGTCTTTACAAAGATATATTGTGTGGTCATGAAATTCTTTTCCCCGATTTTTTACATTAATTCGACGCTTAATAGTAAGATTTTCATCAATTTCGATTCAGCAATATTGTATATCGTACATTGTTTACATAGCTTCTAATATGATTTTCAAACATACTTGTCTATTTGAGCATAAAGACATATTGATAATTTACTCACTGCTTAATCTTTAAAAATAAGGCTTAAATTAAAATTTAAAGAAGGGAAAAATTCGTAATGTAGAAGCAACTAAGGAAGGATCTTGCGAAAATTACGCGATTTAATCGAGGGCTTTGCAATCATTTTGAATGTCATTATTTTTAGCACACTACAGATTAACCAAATCGGAAAAGACATAAGTATTGCGCCAGAAATACGCGAATATATATTAAATAAATGTATTTTTTAACGTTCCCCTGGGAAACCGAAGTTACGTAATCTTTAGTAATAGCTATTACCTATATGCATGCTGAATTATTTATTACGTTATTAAAGCCATGGCTCATAGCCTAAAAGTGTAAAATATATAAAAGAGGATGGATTGCAGACGAGATCGTTCAGAAATTGCTTTAGTACCCTCTATTGATTTTATTCCCCTATTTCCACCCTCCCTATTGACTAAGAGTCAGGACCTATATTGTTTAGGGTGTTTTGAAGAGAGTATTTTTATGTAAAATGTTTATTATTAAAGTTTAAAGGATTATTATATTTTTATTTTTCTTAATTATTTTTGAAAATTATTGTAGTAAGTACCTACCACGAAAATTACAAACATTTATTATATATATTTTTTTAAATGTTTAAGGTTTTTTGTTTAAATGTGTTTTAAGGCTGGATATGTTTAAACGAGTATTTAATATAAATTATTGTAAAATGTAATTATTATGTTAAGTTTTTGTTATTTAATAATAATCTTTTTTTTCGTCCCTAGATATTTATTATCAAAAAACAAAAAAATTACTGCATTGAATAAGCTGACAAAAAACGTAAATTAAAAAGTACAGCTATTATGTTATCTGGGCCGAAACAATAGATAAAGCCCGTCGACTATTGTCTATGACCGAACAGATATTGCGTCCGGTTTAAGGGTTTTCAATTAGTTATCGTTATTGTTCTATTTTTTAAATAGATAAAAAAGGTTTTATACAACTTTTTGTGACTTTTTTAATTTACTTATTTAAAAAAGTGGTAAAGGTTTAAAGCACATCCAACCAGAACCGAATCGGCCTATGTTCACTAGTCTGATTTGATTTGGGGGGATGAGAATATTCATCTAAACGATACCTACTCTGTCTTAAACTGGGATGTGCTTTAAAAATAACCTAACATTACCTAACCTCATGTAGGTTAGGTTAGGTTAGCTCTAGAATTTAATTTTTTTTATGTTCGAAGTCTTTCCCCTCGTCAATATTGCATGAAATATCATTCATTATTGATAAAAAACATGTCAAAAAAATTTGGAACAATTACCAAAAAGTTTGCAATAGGTAGGTATTACAATGAAATGAATTCAACATATTTTTTTTAATTACGTGTATACAAATAATTGCAGATTAATGGGATTTAATATTTTTAAGTGATTTCAGCATGTTAAATAATTTAAACAAATATCTTTTCAGGCAACACCACATTTCGTCATGGCTACTTTACCAATATACGTCTCCTTAAGCAGGTAAGCAATAAAAAAAAAAATACAATATAAATTATCTAAATTATTATGGATACCAATAATTAATACACTTTCTGTCTAAAAAAATGCAGGTCTATCATATTCTGTACAAGGTGTAAATATAAAATTTCAAATTTATCGGTTATGTATTAAAGACTTGAAAGCTTATCAAACAAACTTACTTTCGCATACATAGGTAAAAATATCATTAGTTAGAGTTATCACATTTAAAGAGTGGTCACTTTTTAGATCAATTTCTTTCAACATGAAGAAGAGTCAATGGCCAACTTTCTATTGCTACTCGTACCTAAAAAGGGCCGTACTCTCTATTTTAGTTGTTAATACATAATTTTATGTGTTTTTAACGACTGTTTTTCTACGTCGGTCGTCATAGGTTATAGCTCAAGTCCCTTAGGGACCAGGAAGCGTTTTGTAAATAAAGAACACATGTATAATAATTAGAGTCGTAAATTATGGACATTTTATGGGAATTTTACTTGAAGATCGGATGTTTTGTTGAGCTACGTACAAAGACTATGTTAAGGTAAAGATTTATATTTATAAACGTTCCATGATTGTGATGTAAGTTTTATCTAAAATAGCAATATTATACACATATTTGTAAGAGGATTTATATATGTTCATACCGTCATCTGTGGGATCTTTACTTTCCGTGGGCGTCTTTACCTAAGCATACCCTATACTAGTTTCCATTGAATATTTTTTATATGTGGAAGTTGGCGCAATTTTAGTTATATTGATAGATTTTATAATAAATTTTGGTTTGCCAAAAAGTTATTCAAGCTGGCAGCTTTGTTAATTGTTAAAATATTGTACTTTTTCATTCTCTATGGTCAATTGTGTACGCAGCATCATCGCATAAAAATTGGTGTTTCTTACAGAAAAGTGTAGCAATTATGTTATAAGCCGACTGTTGTGGTATCAGTTGGTTTGTGTCATAATTTAAAAACAGAAAACAGAGTTTTATATATTTTAATGATTTTTAAAATATATAAAACTCTGTTTTCTGTTTAATTACTCGTCGAACGAATGCAAAATAATTGCAAATGATTATAAATAAAGTCCAAATAGGTATATGCGATAGGCAGTTTGCCGCTTTTAAACTGCAATCAATCAATATTCATTAAATTGTAAGATACATACTGTTATGTAAAAAGTTTGCTTCCTGTAATTTGTATGTATGCATGGCATTAGTTTTCTATTATCACATATCTTGCGAAACGTTGATTAATTATCAATAATCATGCAAGGTTTTTCTACGTCATACAGTCTTCTTTTATATTTAAATGGATAGATTACTATCGAAGGATAAAGTTCAATAAGATGCGTCGAAATGGTTCAGTAATTGGAACACATGACTTTTAACCTAAGATTGCGGGTCAAACTCGGGCAAGCATCACTTAGTTTTCATAAGGTTAATTAGTATTTATAATTCACTAGTATTCGGCCGCGGCTTCACACAGTGGTTTAGTCTCGAAAGCGTAGGAAACAGACAGACAAATTTCGCATTTATGATACTAGTATAAATTTCGTGATAGCGCGTTGCTACCCGTACTGCCGTCCTACTCAATATCATCCAACCTCTTCCAACGACTTGATTCCCTACTAAATGATTAGTTTACTTCACTCATCTTTATACTTAAACATTTTTTTTAATTTAACAGAATCAAGGTCCGGAAGCCGACAGCATTCCGACTCGTAATTTTTACTGGTCAATAACTCGATAACAGTAATATATTTGTTACATTGATAGTCATATTGTATCATGAGCTTCACGAGCTTTCGTACCGCTTCCTGTCTGTTTAAGGAAGTAAATTGACGTGCTTTCGTTAGGGTTGGCACTAATGTGTGTGATAGTGACGTGTGACTACCTTTAATCTAATTCTATCTACGAAAGCTATTTAGTAATTAGGAATAAATATGTATTAATGAAAATTGTTTGACAGAATAATTATATAACTTTTATTGATACTACCGAACGAATAAATTAATTTATTTATTTCTCCATAAATGACAAGAGCAAGTCATATCATCTATGTATACTATTACTGCGGAGATTGGTGCCTAAAAAAGGTAGATCCTATACATCAGATCACCAGGCCACCATCCCTCATTTGATACAACTTATTTTGTTCGTTCTAAGAATTGCACACTAAAAGAATTGCGTACGTGTGTTGCATTTGCTCCGAAGTTTTAAGCTGGTACAATTAGTAAATTCTCTGCAGATTCGTAGGTAATATTTACCAGCCAATTTTAAGCTTATGTTTTTATTTAATTAAAAATTTTGTACAAGCTATCTGCTAGTAACTACAGCAAAGGTAATTAAACGAAGCTTACAATACAAATTGCTTATGATCGTTTAACATTTACATAAATTTAATTTATGTTATTTACTTAATAATAAAATGTGTTATCTTAAATTTAATATAGAAATTTATCAATTATATACGAATTGAAATTAAGATGAATATATTTTTTTCACATGATTGACAACCCTATATCCTCGAACTTGACACTACATGTAATATTTATTCCGTACAAGCCATATTGGCACTGCCTTTTTCGTCTCGTTATAAAACACTTCTCACATACTAATATTTTTATTAAAATAAAAAAAAAATACATAAAAAAGGTCGTATATCTAAGTCGATTCTACAGAACATGGATTTTTTCGTTTCCAATAATTTAAAAAAAAAGTTGGATAAAGTTCCGAGAAGGTCATACCGTTTCTTTTTTTTGAAAATTCGTATTCTTACGTACATTGACACGCTGATTACGAATATGATAATTAAAATTGGCGCAAAAAGTTTATTACACTAATGTCATGTGTTGTCTAAGCGCTTTATTTTATTTTGTTATCTTGTATAATATGCATCAATTATAATTGCATTTTAAATTTATTAATAAATAGTGAGAATAAAATTTTCTATATATGTATAACACCTAATATTATAAATACAAAAGACATACACAGAGACAGTTACTGTGTGTAACATTGTCACGGCTAAACCACTGAAGCGATTTTGATTAAATTTGGCATGAAGAAAGCTTGGATCCTAAAAAAGGACATAAGCTTCTTTTTATAACCTAACCTCCCAAACACGCGGGAAAATCCGCGGGCGAAAGCTAATAAAACGTACCTGAAACTTCATTTATGTTCATCGAAACGGATAATGGAATAGGAATACGTGTAATGTTCATTTCTCGTACATAAATCAATCTGAAATATGTTTTATAAACAAGATATTTATGTTCAATTACCGAGATGAGTTGTATAATTGATTTATCTTAACAATATCATTATTAAAACGTATTTAGATGTTGTAATTCTATGATAAATTCGTTGCAAACACGCGAACTTAACTTGTAAGTAACAACAATATTAATATCACTTATTATATTTTGGTAAAATAATAATAATAATAATATCTTGGGACCTTATTTACACAAGGCCATCTAAACTAAGCAGAGCTTGTACTATGGAAACCGGACAACTGATATACTACGTAATACACTACTTTTCTGTTGTAAATACATACTTATATAGATAATTACACCCAGATCCAGAACAAACACACATGTTCATACACACAAATGTCTGTCGTACTGGCTATGAAAAAAAATAACAATATCTATACTAATATATAAAGCTGAAGAGCTTGTTTGTTTGATCTGGCTAATCTCAGGAACTACTGGTTCGAATTTAAAAAATATTTGTGTGTTGTATAGTCCTTTTAGCGAGGAAGGCTCTAGGCTTATTTTTATTAATTATACGCGGGAGAAACCGCGGGGCACAGGTAGTATATCATAAATAACTAGTTTTAGACCGAGGGGACAGGTGTTACGTTTGAAAAAAGTTGTCTATGCCCTTCTTTGGGGTTCAACCTTGCTTCATAATGTTATGAAATTCGTTTCAGTGGTTCAGCCGTGAGAGCGTAACAAACAGACGGACAGTTGGATATTGGCACATTTATAATATTAGTATAGATATACGTATAAATAGGCGAGACGGCCCAGTGGTAAGAACGCGTGAATCTTAACCGATGATCATGGGTTCAAGCCTGGGCAAGCACCACTAAATTCCATGTGCTTAATTTGTGTTTATATTTCATCTCGTGCTTGACGGTGAAGGAAAACATCGTGAGGAAACCTGCATGTGTCAAATTTCACTGAAATTATGATTAAGATATAATTAACATACATTTAGCACATGTTGATCTTTGTGTTACATTATGTTAATAAATGAGACATAAGTTTATATAGTGTGATAGTTAATATATTTTATCTTAAATAGCTTCGTTGATCATTATGTGAATAATTTCACGGCATCGCGCGCTGGAGATAGCCGATCAATCATGCACACGTCTCTCGCTTGGACGGATTTAAATCTGTATTGAAAATAAACAGTGAAGTAATGGCATTCGAAAATTGATTCAACTGAGCAAAAATCGAATTATAATAATATATATTAAGTAACATAACAAACATAGTTTACTTGATGGTAGGATGGTAGGGCTTTGTGCAAGCTCGTCTGGGTAGGTACCACCCATTGCTCAAAACAGCGGTACTTGGTATTGTTGTGGTCCGGTTTGAAATGTGAGTGAGCTGCTGTAACTACAGGCACGATCGACATCACATCTTAGTTCCCAAGATTGGTAGCTCATTGGCGATTTATAGGATGGTTAATATTTCTTACAATGCCAATGTCTATGGGCAGTGGCGACAATTTACCTTCAGGTGGCGGACAATAGCCCGTCCGCCTACCTACTCTGTAAAAAAAAGGGATCAATATAATTTTGAAAGAATAGACATTATTGCTATTAATATTAAGGTTTAATCAATTTGCGTGTACAGAATTTGATCTAATTAATAAAGCAATTATTGGATTAACAGATATTTTTTTTATTAATTACAGATTATCTCATAATACACTTATCGCTTTACAATAGTTTGAATGATCGCAGCAAAATTATCTACACAGTGTTAATTAGCTCCCTACTTAATCACATGTTAATTTCACGATTCATTTGCGCTCCCGTCGAACAAAGTACAAGATAATTGATGTTCAAGGAACGCTTCATCAGATTCAATTTCATGTTATGTAAATATGGCGGAAAATTTTATCTTAACATTAGTATAAAATAGAAAATTATTTCTAATTAATAGACTTATTTAGGATATAAACGTTAGGGGATGTTTTGGCACATGAAACATTTAATAATTGTTATTTAAAAATTTCAATTTAGATTTTTTTTTATATTGAGTACTGGTTGGTGGCGCTGTGGCTATGTTTTTTTTTTAAGAAATGTACAAACTACTGTCTATGGACGTTAATGACCACTTACATTCAGATAGCCCATATGCTCATCCACTAAATTAAACTATAAAATAATATATATATATATATATATATTTTAATACATTTTAAGGTAAGGTAGAATTAACACTGAAGCTATGATCGCTTAACATTTAATATAATTTTGTAAAATGATTCAAAAGTGCCTGGCAGAGCTTACTTGAATAAAATGTTCTTTAATTTTTAATTTCGATTACAACTAACAGTCTATGAGTAGCAATAGTAGTGGCAGAAGAATAAATTAATAGAAAGTTAAATTTCAATTTTGAGACACAAGCAGAAAATCATACATAATTTGTTATACTAAAATAATTTTGAAACTAGGATTTGATACATTTTTCTTTACTTTAGGAATTCAGATTAACATATTTATTTTAATCTAATCGGTGCCAGGAGGACGCATGTGCAATTCGAGTGCCATCTGGCAACACGTCCGTCACTGTCTAAGACTATCACACGTAATATGAACCAGATCATGCGCAGACGAATTCCGAACGTGTAACGCATCATGATTGACATATCTATATTTTATTAAATAAGAAGTAAATACTACTATTTATTTAAATGTTTATACAATTATAAACTATATATATTTTTGATTTTTAGACAATTTATGTTAAAAAGTACCGAGTCTAGACTGGTCAGAGCAAGGACTGCTCAGCAGTGTGATCAGAGCTTGCCTGATGCGAGCTGATACTTTGTATTTGACGTGACTAGTGTCATACAAAATACTAACGTATGTTATCCATCAATATGTGGCTTCATGGAATAAGCTCTTAATATTTCTTTAGAGGCAGATGAGGCCTTTACAAAAAATCGATATAATAACATTTACCCTTTCTTATTTCTAAGCATCCTATGCACACTTCGATCTCAATCAGTCCGGGTACTTCTCACGGTGATCTGTTAAGGCGTTGATGCGTGAAATCTGAATAATCAAACAAACTAACTTTCACATTTTTAATTATAGCGCGGATATGATTTACCTCTTACCTTGTTGAACGAATAGAACAACTCGTTGAAGAAATATTTCTTTGCGAGCAAATCATTAAGACACCGCAAAAAAGTATGGATTTTATTTTTAATTAAGCGCTGTCTTTGCACATATGTATGTATTTATATATTGTAAGACCATATTATGACATATGTAGGCATTAAACTTTTGATGTTTCAATGCATGTATTGTACAATATATACGAAAATACAAATACCGTTTGTATAGTCTAGTTCTTTCTTTGTTTTTGAACTATTTACTTGGTGGTAGGTTAGTAGGGTTTGTGCAAGCCCGTCTAAGTTGGTACCACCCACTTATCACATATTCTACTGCCAAACAGTAAAACTTAGTATTGTGTTTGTGAATAAATCAGTGTAACTATAGGCACAAGGAATATTACATCTTAGTTTCTAAGGTTTGTGGCGCATTGACTATGTAAGCCATGGTTTACATTTCTTACGATGCCAATGTCAATGGGTGTTTGTAACTACTTACATCGGGTGGCCCATATGTCCGTCCACCTACCAGTGGCGTAGCATAGGTCACTAGCACCCGGTGCGGATTCCAAATTTGCCGTACTTTTATTTTTGCAATTTATTATTAAAAAAATGGAGCATGGTAAAAAGGGTACTTTTATTGAATAACACTAACCTGAAAAGTTAAATTAACATACTTTTTAAGTAATTTTTTTTTAAATATTTTAATTATTTTTTCTCTAACCGCCACCTGTAAAATGCCGCCCCCGGCAAAGTTCCGCCCAGTGCGGACCGCACCCTCCGCCCTCCCATGCTACGCCACTGCCACCTACCTATTCTATAAAAAAAATATATAGATCATTAAAATTGTCTATTAAACTTTACTCCTATCGTAAGGAGTGGTTAAATTTTCTTTCAGCATTCTATTTTATATAAAAATACAGTTTAATTTTTTTCAATTCTGTAATATAATCTGACTATTAATTACTTGAATACCTATCTCTTATCCTAGTTACTAATAATAGTTTCCTCGAAATTACACGATAATTAATAATAATTAATTATTATATCATGCTAGGTTAGGAGTTGGCGTGAGAAATATGAAATAAACCCAATAGTGGGCGAGTGTGGGCCGCGATTGATGAAGATAAATACAGACAGAATCTCGCAAATTGTTAAATTTGCTTATCATTTGACACGTGTATATATATATTAATGAAATACGATCATGCGATAATTAATGGTTTTTAATTTGCAAAAATTCTAAATTTCATGCAGGAGGGTTCTCGGTAGTACTGCTATCTATATGTTAATATGAAAATGGATGTTAGTTCATCTATTTAAGATTAATCGAGTATAGATTCCAGAACGTTTTGAACGATCATCATGTAAGCTGGCACACATATGCTCACCACTAGATGGTACAGCACGTCAACTTCGTCACGTAGTTCAACAGAGGCTAATTCTACTAAGAAACTGTCACTATCGCAGTCGAATCGAAGCGTAAATGTTGCCGTTTATCCGTTTTCCTATTCTTTAATTAAATTATCGCCTATTGGTATAAAAGTTAACAATTAAGTATAGTTTTGACATAATGGTATATGTTAATCATATCGGTTCGGTTCCGATACGAATAAATATAGAATAGTCAAAGCTGGTAGTAGATTGGAATTGAATCGGTAACGTATCGTGATCGTTACAGGTTAGTAGAATTGATCCCCAGATCGCCATGGAAATTGGTATACGTTTAAACACGATGAATAATTTAGCGCAAGTCATATCGGATAGTTTACAAAAAAGGCATTGCAACGCATGCCAAGCATCACCAAGTATATTACGATAAGTACAATTGGATTAAAAAGTTCTTTGTTAAGTAGTTAGCTCCGTGTACTTACGTCTAATTTAAATTGTGATCAAATTATTAGACCGAATACCTTAAAAAAATATAAAAGCTCCATCAATTTCGATTGCATTACATTAGCGGTGATACATAACAATAATATTGTTAATAATAAGTCAACGCACTTGTTACTAAGTAAAACGCCTACGTAGATATAAAATTTACGATAATGCCAATTAAATACGGTGATTAAAATACTCGGTTTAGGAATCTTCGCCACCTAGCCTTTTATGGAGGGATCGATTCGATACTGACGTGAGTAACAAAGGTTAGGGGTTCATTTATCTTATTACATTATATTTGAAGTGCTCAAAGATAAGTTACGTTATATTATTACGTTCCAAATGTTCGAAATTTAAATTATAATAAAATATTTTTTACTTATTTATGAAGCAAGAAATAATAATATTATCTAAAATTAAGTTGACGAATGACTTTGCGCATTGGCAGATTAAATATAACACTATAAAACATTCCTATAGCCTATTGAGATTCCCACATATATGCTTATATAATTTACTACATATTTACAATGACTTTACCGTTCAAATATATAAAAATATGTGTAGCACCACTATTAACACATATTTAATCTGCCAATGCGCATTTACGACCTTACTTATAAGAATTGTTGAGCTGTAAGCTGGTGATTGCTGTAAGCTGTATGCTGATAAACAATGCTGTGTCTTCTTCTTTCGAACGACAATTCAATTATAACAGAAAGAGCACAATCAGTGTTTAACAATACAGCTAAGCAACGTTTATAAGTAAGGCCGTAAATCATGACAGGGCATAAATCTAACTAATTACACAATGCAAATTGAATACAACGATTGTTTAAAAACGTAAAGCGATAAAAAAGTTGTAACGAACGGATATAAATCTGAATTTTCCGCTGATTGCATTCGCGAAAGGATGAATTATCGAAACTCTCACACGATAAGTAATATATAGGTAGATAAATGCATTATCTATGCGTGAATGCAAGATGCATTTGTTCGTTTTATCGGTGAAATCTAATTTAGTATGTAATGGACGCTTTCTGTCGAGATGATTTGGTCATTACTGACTAGTCTCTAGCGGAAACTGAGCAGATATGGCACTGTGGTTTTAACGTATGAATCTTAAACGAAAATTGCTGATTCAAGTCCAGGCAAAGACGGCTGATTTTTATGTGTGATAAGTGTAGATTACTACAAGAAAAGCTAGTGTGTACTGTTTCACAATTATCTTTACGTATTTTAGTTTTTTTTTTTACATGAAACGATTTTTATTAGCTTAAACATAATTTAATTCAATTCGCGAGCCAGGGACATCAAAACCAACATAGTTTGTTGCAAATTAAATGCAATTTAAAAAGCATTCCAACATTCCACGATGAATGTGCCAATTTGGCAGATCCAGAATATTTATTATAAGGGAAAAATTTACTAAAATAATCCATAAATTTTACATTTATTCATTTGTCTTTAAGACGAGCCGTCAAAAATCGAACTATGGCGCTGTCGCATTGAATAGAATTGTAACAGAAAAGAAAATACGTACCCCATTGGTGTCTTTTATCCATATATTAAATTGCACTCATGATATAATTATATTAAGTGCTACTTAAGTTTCACTGTAAAACAAAAAACATGATATTTGATTATAGGTTTTTTTTAAAGTAGTGTCTCACACGTGTATTAATTATACGATTTTTTTATCTATGTATGTTTATGTGTGATTGATAGACTGACTCTGTGTTATTATTGCCTAATAAATTTTAAACTTTTTTAATTTAAAAAAAAAAGCGATAAGCTGATAATGATCCCATACATGTATTGAATATTTTATATAAGCAATGATATACATCGTTCTGCCCAAAAATATCGCCTACACGGAATATTGATTGCGGGAACGCTAAGTGTTATCCTTTTAAAGTAACTTGACGATGCATATTAAGCAAGACAATATATTTTAATTTTGTATATAATAAATCCATGAAATAATATTAATTTTGAGTTGCCTTTATTATTGAACAAAGATCTTAGTTAAACGATATGAGACTATTTAAAAAATAACTCAAATTAACTATTCAATATTAAATTCACGTGTCTTTGAGAAAATCATACATTTTTAACAATATTATTTAGTTAGAAGCTAATATACTCGTATATATGTAACCCATATCTAGTTGTGCCATTTTTAAAGGAAAATGATTACTCAGAGATTTACTAAAACGTTAAAGTTTTGTATATGAATTGAAACTCGATTGTTTGATAGTTTCTTTGTTTTTAATTTACATTATTTTTGTTAATTTTCAAAGATTTATAGACCTATGATATATGACCTAATATATTTCGATATCAAGTTTAATAAAAGTTAAAAAGCCGAGATGGCCCAGTGGTAAGAACGCGTGAATCTTAACCGATGATCGTGGGTTCAAACCCGGGCAAGCACCACTGAATTTCATGTGCTTAATTTGTCATTATAATTCATCTCGTGCTTGACGGTGAAAGAAAACATCGTGAGGAAAACTGCATGTGTCA
This sequence comes from Nymphalis polychloros, assembly GCA_905220585.2. Classification (NCBI taxonomy): domain Eukaryota; kingdom Metazoa; phylum Arthropoda; class Insecta; order Lepidoptera; family Nymphalidae; genus Nymphalis; species Nymphalis polychloros. The sequence goes on from HG992247.1 coordinate 13,855,222, forward strand.
AATTTCACTGAAATTCTGTCACATGTGTATTCCACCAAACCGCATTGGATCAGCTTGGTGGAATAAGCTCCAAAAACCTTCTTGTCAAAAGAGGAGAAGAGGCCTTAGCCCAGCAGTGGGACATTTACAGGCTCTTACTTTACTTTTTTTTATCAAGTTTAATGATGATAAAATAATTATATATTGCCGTCCAAATTTTCAAACATAGCATATAATAAATGTATGGACAATTATTTCAATCATTAATCATATTTTGAAATACATTTATTTTATGAACATACATCACTTCGTTTATTTTATTATAGCTATTGAATATGAAGTCGTAAAATTAAACTACTTTTACATTACTGTAATGTATGCCATGTAACTTTTGTGTTCTATAGACCAATTCTCTTGAAACATGAAAGCCAGTAGTGTGATTATGTTAGAACTAACTTATTTGCTCACCCGTAAAATGTTGACAACCGAGTTATGGTGATATGCCATTTTGATGCATGTATTCCTGAAATGTTATAATTATTGTGGAGAATGTCGCATATCACTTTCTGACATTTCACGACCGTTCTCTGCGGTGAGTTCCGATTATGTTCGAATAGAATATCCATGCCGATCAGAAAATGTTCGTGAAATTTTAGAAAGTTATATGTAGTAATTATAACAAAAACAGGGGTCGAATTCTACTAAACTCTAACGATTACGATACGTTCCCGATTCGATTCCGATCCTTGACTAATCTAAATTTATTCGAATCGGAAACGAACCGATATGTTATCATATACCGTTATGTCAAAACCAAACTTAATTGTTAACTTTTATGCCAATAGTTGATAATTAAATTAAAGAATAAGAAAACGGATAAACGGCCACGATCACGTTTCGATTTGATTGCGATGAAGTGACAAATTGTTAGTAGAATTGGATACACCATATTTCCACAAGTCTTACTGCTTTGCCTCATAATAAAATAGGAGTGTGTAAATGACATTAAAGTAAAATATATGCTCATTTTATTAAACAAGTTTGAATTTCTAATCCTATTCGGGAAATTGTTTATTTGCAAAAATATTTCAATGATCATAAATTATTGGGTGGGTTTTTTAAAATTATATATAAAACATTATCAGTAAAACCTCTTATGCATTTTAAGTATAGTGATTAAAGTGTCATGGAACCATACAAGTTGACAAACGATGAAGTGAATGTAACGAATGCTTTCATGTAGTTAAAGTATTAAAGCATATGGGCCACCTGATTGTAAATCACACACGCCCATAGACAATGGCATTGTAAGAAATGTTAACCATCGTTTCCATCGCCAATGCTCCACCAACCTTTGGAACTAAGATGTTATGTCCGTTGTACCTGTAATTACGCTGGCTCACTCACTCTTCAAACCGGAACACAACAATACAAAGTACTGCTGTTTTGCGGTAGAATATCTGATGAGTGAGTGGTACCTACTCAGACGAGCTTGCACAAAGCTCTACCACCGAGTAATAGTAATAAGTAATTAATAAAATACTATAGTATAAAATTATTTATTTAGTACATTAAGCTGTTTCCTTGTTAATCAAATTAAATTATGAACTTAATATACAATCGCATCGATGTTATATATATATAGGTATGTGCCGGCATAACTCGCCGTCATCGAACCGCGAAATGACGCATGGGTTGATGGCCCTATAGAAATAATTAATTGTCTTAGTCTAAGATCTTATCTATTGTATTGCGGCTTCATTGACTTCCTTTCCTTGTCTAGCTGGTGCTATCTCTTTCTTACCGATAGGTGTTGTATTTAACGTGTCTGCTCAATCTGTGTTTATAATTCATTTTTGTTTTGCGGTCGACAACTTGAAACAACCTGTGTGTTTTGGAAGATTTTCTATATGATGCAATTATATAATTTAGTATTGCCATAGAACGTAGATATTTAAACCAATAGTATATTTCAAATCAGTGGCTATTAGCGAATCAGGATGCCCATTGGCTCATCTGCTTTCCTAAAATATTAAATGTAACATTTGTAATCAAATTCATCTCATTTCTTGAAATTGTAACTAAAATTGAATTTTGGTTGTCTTTATTGCCATATTTTAGAATGTTTTCATATTTATTGAATAAACAAATCTCGGTGTTTAAACACAACATTATAACAGTGGGCGCTGAATTTGGCGATCATTAACGTTACAGTCGGTTGCAATAAGCACATTGTTAACCATTCGACCAATAATAATATATTTAAATAAAAGATGTATAAGTTCCGAATCATGTATAATTTTGATGTGAAAATAGGGGCTTGCCTTTGTGGTATGATTGACTCTGGTATCGTCATGCCACCGCCGTCACCGTCTAGTATTTCGTACGTAGCACGAATACTATATAATTTCGTTGCTATATATTATTATAATCAAAATATTTTAGTAAGAAAACTATGTTATTATTTATTTTACTCTTTATATAAGTAACAGCCTGTGAATGTCCCACTGTTGGGCTAAGATCTCCTCTCCTTTTTAAGGAGAAGGCTTGGAACTTATTCCACCACGGTGTTCCAATGCGGGTTGGTGGAATACAAATGTGGCAGAATTTCAGTGAAATAAGCCACATGCAGGTTTCCTCACGACGTTTTCCTTCACCTCCAAGCACGAGATGAATTCTAAATTCAAATTAAGCACATGAAAATTCAGTGGTGCTTGCCCGGGTTTGAACCCACGATCGCTTAAGATTCACGCATTCAAGCCACTGGGCCATCTACTTTTTTGTTTTTATTTAATTATAATTATAGTGTCACATCTACCAGCGACCCGCGACGGCCACGTTATTCATATATAAGTTATAAATATAATGTTTCTGTTATATATAACGAGTAAAGTAATGATATTTACGTTGCCATTATCTAAATGGTATATTTAGATGGAATAATCGCATTGAAGTGCTTGTCAATATAAACATAGCATTGTCACAAGAAACCGTAATTGAGTAGAAACCGACGACAATTGTGAACGAAAGCATGGGAACTGTTACCGCAAGAAATAGGAACCCACTTGTAATGTAGGGAAAACAATTTATGCGAACAAGCAAAATTATTTCATAGTAGATTTCGCACGCAGTTTCATTCGAATAATAAACTTTGTTCAAACAGGCTTTGAACAAGTATTTTAATTGAAGATTACAACAATTTTATTTAAAATTAAACTTGAATTATAATAATTATGATAATGAACTGAAGAATGATAATATTACTTCTGTTTTAAAATAATTTTATCAAATATAATTAACTAGTTGCTGGAAAATATATTTTGAAGAGATACGCTTTCCTACATAGTTTTTCTTGGTAAATATTTGTAAGAACATTACCATACTACCTATATAGTAAAAACCATTAATGGATATTTTTAAATATTACTAATTGACACCAAAATCGAACTCATGACCATTAGTGATAAAATGATTAGCAGTCAAACCAGCTATTGTTTTATTTTGTTATAATTGTAGATTGAGAGGTATTTTTTACATCCGCCGCAAATAAACAGGCCTTAATAACACTCCGCAAATTCTCGGTAAAACCGTTTTTAGTGGCGAGGAATAAAAACTCATAAATAGCTTGGAAACGTGGGTATTTATGTCCGAAATAATTACTTTTTTAAACAAATCTTTGTCAAGATCTTAGATTTGCAAAACGTACACATAGCTATAATTAAATCAGCTTAACCCGCACTTAACTCGGCGGTGCTTTATCAAAACTTGGACGTAGTCATGTGTTTGTCCATTGTATGGAAATTGGTAAAGTTCACACGATTGTAAGTAGATATATTAACGTATTAAGCGAGATGCAAAACAGTTAATAACATACAGAGGTGTTGAATTATGCTATTAATTGAGTATTAGGGTTAGTACTACCCAACTACTGGTTCCTTCTACTGCTTGACAGCAATACCTGGTATATCGATAGTTCATTTTATCGTTTGCCTTGTAGAGATTTTCGTGTAGTAGATTTTATCGCCAGAAGCTAAAAAAGCGTTCAGAAAAAATCTATTTAATCATTTGAGCGGAAATTAATGAAAAACAGTTGCAAGATTTGACTTTGATTTGATGAAAAGTTAAATAAAGTCTTACAATAATTCAGGTATCATCTCGATTTTTCACTTTAAATAGAAGATAAATCAATACAAATGTTCTCTTTGACAAATCGAGTGTTAATCAAATTTCTACCTTTTGGTAATTAATAAATAAATCATCTGACGCACCATTGTCCTAGTCATAAATGCAAAAATTGCGTACTTGAAAATAAACATGCATAAATTGTTCATAGCTTACCTTTTTTGTCTGGTTATAAAATGATATTTCTGCAAGCAGTGGTTAAAATGTAATGTTAGGTTTCACGGTAGCGGACGTCATGCTCTGGGTATCCCTAATCATAGTGAACAGATATGTGCATATTCTATTCACATTTCTATTAACGTGCCATTGATAGGATTTAGTTAATTTTCCGGAGTACAGAGCTTACTATTGGACCAATGAATTTCTATAGCGTGGCTGTATGGAGGTTAAAAGTGTTTTTATATTTGTTATAGGTAGGTGGACGGACAAATGGGGCACCTGATGTTAAGTGGTCACCACCGTCCATAGACATTGGCGATGTAAGAAATAGTAATCATTCACTACACCACCAATGCGCCACCAACCTTGGGAACGAAGACGTTATGTCCTTTGTGCCTGTAGTTACACTGGCTCACTTAATCTTCAAACCGGAACGCAACAATAATACGTATTGCTGTTTAGCGGTAGAAAATCTGATGACAGGGTGGTACCTACCCAGACAGGCTTGCATAAAGCCCTACCACTTAGTAGGTATAATGTAAGTTGATTATAAATGTTAAATTTTGCCGTGATTTTCAACCCGTTCATAATCTGTAATTAGCGAAAACGATTGTGGATTAACTGAATCTGACTGAATGGGATCGCGCAGCCGAAAGCCCGGACGCACTTTCGTTTCTTATAACGGGAGCAAATATCGGTGTCACGTACGAGTATCACGTGTTCTGTAACATTGGTCTTAATTACGATAATATTTCTCCTTTTAAAAACCGTTTTCATAATAATTAATTCGTTATTATTATTGTTTTCTTTTATGTATTTTAAAGTCGCTTCATACTATGTTTCAGTGGTTAATAATGTGTAGAACATAAGAGCTTTAATTGCGACGAACTAATCACAATATATATTCTTACTTCATTAGAAGACATTCATATGTTGAAAATGTAATAATCTGAAATATTTAAAAGTAAATATATACTTATAATCGTTGTTTAGCGGGAGATTAGTTAAACAGTGCTGTCTTTTTCTATCGAATGTCAAATTAATTAAGTTAGAAAGAGCGAAATTAGTGTTTCAAAAGTGCTAGCGAGAGCCAACTCGATTAATGTATATTTCGACTTTGATTACGTATGGTTTGTTGGTCTTTGAGACAGATGACAACAATAATTTTTTAATCATTGTTAATGTATGTTAAGAGATTTTTACGTAATTCTTAATTATATTGTGTTCTAGAATTAGTTGATAGATTTTAATTAAACAATAAAGCATATAGTATCCTATCTGGATATGCGAATATTCTGAATTTTCATACTCAACTCTGATATCGCCTTATATGATATAGTGAATTCTGAGAAATGTGATAGTTCACTGGGAAAAAATATAAAACATACTCGTTTCACATCGACATGCGTACAATGTGAAACGTGGTTACAGGCGTGTGGTTCTGTATGCGTGTGTAATTTAATCTTAGCTCATTGATATAAGAGCGACCTTACAAGGCTGCCGATGGCTCCTAGGTTTCAATTCTGAGAAGAAGATATCCTGATTATTTTAAAATAGAATGGATTTAATTAGTCCCATGCTTCGGTTAGCACGGTGAATCGTTGATACCGCGCCTCTGATCTCTCCGCCCTTATTGGACTACGAACACAACAATATCTTCTATTTTAATTGATAATGGTCACCCAGAGAAAAATCGTTCACATATGAATGACAATGGGTTACTGGCCTTTCAAACCGTAGCACAGTGATAGAAAGTATTGATTTTTGGTAGAATGACTGGTGAGTGGGTGGTCTCCATCAACAAGCCTTGCGCAAACCACCTGTAAAAGGTTTTAATAATATAGTAAATTTCTGGCACCAAAGAACTAGACATACCAACAACATTATTATTTATGTTGTTTGTAAATAATTATGATTTATCTTTATGATTCAAAGGGGAAATGCTGCTAGCATTCTTGCCACAGTTCCGTAGGTTCAGCTCAGTAGGTATGTAATGTAACTAATTCTTTTGTAAACAAATATTCTTTTTTTAAATCTTAAAGCCTTAAATCTAAATGTTTGGTAGTAAAGTTAAAAGAAACATTCCGACGATGGGAAAAGTAAAACAATCTTAGGCGCTGTCAATCAAATGAATCGAACTTTTTATATAAAACGGATATCCTGAATGTTTGTGTGATATAAAAACGGTCATACCGCGCGTTAAATTTCTGTATTTCAATTATAAACGTAATTAAGGACCATTAAACACAGATTAAGGATTACATTGTAAGAACGTCCTTAAAATATTTTATGACAGGAATTGGAAACGATACGTATCAAGTTTGTTGCTTAAGGTTCTGTAGTCAGTAATTTGGCGTCCTTAAAGCTGATAGTGAAACTGCGAAATATTATATTATATACCAATACCATCTCGAAACGCGCTGAGTTCTTTTGTATAAGTTTTATGTATACCTATTGGATTAGTAAAAGTCTCAAACTTTGGTAGTTTCGGTAAAGCATCTTAACATTATTGCTATCATTGCTATCAATTTTATTTAAATGAACTTAGTTTTATAGTTTTCATATTTACATTTAATATTATAAGTGAAAATTGTATTGAGATTTTATATTTTTGAGTAATGAGGAATAAGGTTTGTTCATATTTTGTACGGAACATCTCATCACACTCGTCACACTCATCATCACTTTTGATAGGTATTTTTCGGAAAAATAACAACGATGTCCTTTGACAACTTATTCCTAAATTTTAAGGCATGTTTAAAGGTTATTTATAAATAATTGCCGAACTATACATAACATTTTATTTTCATTCTTTCAAATTAAATATAATAAAGCGGGTTTATCTCTGTGATGGTAAATGGTCCATACACATTGCCGGTGCAAGAAACATTAATCATTTCATACACCACCAATACCTTAGGCATGTAACTACACTGGTTAACTTAACCTTTAATCCGGAACGCAGCAATACAAATTTTTGCTGTTTATCGATTGAATAATTGATGAGTTCTCACAAAAAGACTTACCCAATTTTTTTTATTAATTATTCTAAGTAATATTATAGTTGCTTTGTATTCTTATAATAAACAACCGAACAGATGTCTTGGTAGGTGCCTGTATACTTTTTCGTGCTATCAATATTAATTATATTATTATTGTACCGCCAAAGCTCATTTTGTCATTATTACTATTCGCATATCTTGTCATTATAGCAACAGTTCGCACAGAAGTTAAGTTAAACGTTTCGTAAAAAGCGCTTGAAGCTTTTTTTATAGCTCTATTGTACTCTTCAAGCGAGCGTTTAAATAATCTTTAGATACGGACTAAGAATTCAGCTGAAATTGCAGCAATATGTATTCGTTTTATGAGAATTCCAAAAGACAGAGGAAAGTAGTGGTTTATGACTTTTATATTGGTGTGGGTGCTGTATTAAATAGAGCGTGTTCGATGGACCGATATAAGACCCCTGCTTAAAAAAAAGCGCTCACGTGTGTACTTTTTCGCAATCACTTCTTATACTTATAATACTTTTTATATCAATTTATAAATAATTGGTTAATTTTCAAAATTATTTGAAATATACAACGTTACTGTACTTTACTAGTCAAAATTTTCATGCTAAGTGTAATTATGTGAAACGTAAGGTTTTGTAATGTATAACATAAAAATACACATAATCTATTATAAATAAAAAGAAGGTCTGTTTAAAACGTAAAAAATAGCGCGCGGTTAAACATCAATAAAGCGCTCGTGTCTAAGCTTTATAATGAGAACATTGCGAGCATAGCACAGACGAAAGGGATAATCGCAGGTAAATACTGAATAATGCATAAATATGTGCAAAACAAACCAATTACACACCCACACACACACACACACAGACACACATTCACAGATACACAATTTACGATATATAATTCTTTACAAAAATACGAATAATGTAAATCCAGTTTTGTCCAAATACATTATTAATTACTATATACAACAGAAAATTTTATAAAGTGATTTATATTTTATAACGCTGGAAATATACGCTCACGGTTCAAACGCCATTGTTTAAATTTTACGAGCGCGAAAGGAATGCAAACAGGAATCGAACTCGCTTCGATAACACCTCAGGACAATCACCCGTTACACTGCGTTCCTTGTTCTTTATCTAATGTTTTATTGTTTGAAGTCCAGATGTGCGAGATAGTCACATGAGCTACACGAAGATTCAACAAGATAGTGTTAACTGCATGATACAACACGCTACTTGTTACAGAATGTAACTACACAATATGTTGAAAGCATATTGTTAGTTTTTTACTCTATATTGTCATTGAAAAAAGACGTCGTGATGTTTTATAAATTAAATTATAATTTCAATCTTTGCTTAAAACGAACAATTGGAATTAAAAAAAAAGTATATCGTACCGTATTTAATATATTATAACAACTAGTAAAATCCGCAGCTTCGCCAGCCTGGAATTCGGTTTGTTACGTAATTCCTTAAAATATGCCATATCAACGTTCATAATTTTTGAATTATAAGTATAAAATATTTAAATTATTAGATGGGTTAAATAGTTATTTTGGTTTACCTAAATCAAAAATAGTTAAAAATATATATCATATGGTTAACTTGAAAAGAGGCACAGGGTTATTTTGAAATCGTGCAAACAGACATTAATTTAATTTATTTAAATATATTAAATTTGAATCGTGGTTTTAGAGACATTATTTTCTTTGATTGAAGATTAAATAAAGAGCTACCGATATCTGCCGAGAAGAACCGACAAGAACTATTTTGTTTTTAATTTTTTTTCTATATAAAAGCCTTCGATCAATAATGTACTAGATTTGCGGTAAGCGCTTCAAAAACGGCCCGAAAAATAAGAGCGCATATACAGTTGTGATCTTATTTCAAATAAGTGTGATCCAATGTATAGCCTTGTTTTAGCGGGGAGCCTCGGTCAAAATTTTTTATTGCATTTTTTCGGACTTTGTAATTCCGACTTTAAAACATGCGTTATAGATTGAATTTGTATGTTGACAATGTAAAGGTCGTAAAAATGAATTGCTTGAAAAATCAACCATATATCGTTAGATCTATTTTGTATTAAAGAATTACTATGTAGGTAAGTATTAAATACTAAATAGCGTCTTGATGTGATTAAGAAAGAAAAAGGAGCGATAATATACTTTAAAAAAACCTTGTACATCGCTAGTGTAAATTATAATCTTTATTCGCTTTAATAAGAACTTAACGATATTAATTTAATTACGTAATATCAATAGAAATAATGGCATATTAATCTGATTGCAGATAATGTAATCATAATCACGATAAAATGATGATATTTTAATCTAAATAGCTATTACCCACTTGCTTACATAAACTATATATTTATTAAAAATGCAATATATATTTACAACAGCCTCTTCTAGTAATTCGTTTATGTAGTTTAAGGTCTTGAGGTCTTCAAATTTTAGAGCCGACAAAAACTGCGTATGGGTTTTTTATCAAAATGAATTCTCTGTTGCAGCAAGTTGGTAGTAAAGTATGTACTCCAATGGAAATCACGTTGAGTTGGTCTTACACCGGATCTATTTCTTGTTTACCGTTCTATCGGCTTGAAGTGAGTAGAGTGTAATTTTTGCGTACACACTCGTGTACTACAATTTGCCCTGCGCTGCTGGTCCTTAAAATTAGCCGCTGTCTTTTTGTTATTAATTAATTCTTACACAATTTCGAAAACTGAACATAAACGGTTTTATAATCGATCGTTATTTCCCTTTCATTTCAGTTAAATTTTATATTTCGCGAAATAATGCTTAAGAAATTAATACATAATAAGTTTGTAGCTTTTAATAAAATACGTAAGTATTCTTAACAATAATATATCGATACAAGTAATTATGTATATATATTTATGTAAGTTTTACATATTTGGAAGTGTGTACGTGCTCATAATTATTGTTTAAATCAAGTGGTACTTTAAAGATTAAAAAATTTATTTAAAAAAACTTTTGCCTTTGCAATTTCCATATAATTGTGTGAAATATTAAAAAAAAAGATTTCTTTAAAATGTTCCCCGCTAGAACTGGACGTGCAGAATGCAGTAGCTACGGTTAATCAATTAACTATAAATAAACGGGACGGGTCCGACCAGTCTAGATGCAAACGTGACATCTGTCGACAGTTCTCATAGACTAAACCCGTATTAAGGCATTCTTGACGTGCTTGACTTTTATCTATATTCAATTTAACTTAGCATTATTATAATAGAATTAATTATATATTAGAAGAGTAATGATTGTCAAAGTAATGTAAATGCTGGGCAGTTTACTAGGTGGTAAAGTTTTGTCATCTGTGTAGTTACTACCGACTCATCAGATATTCTACCGCTACACTTAGTACTTAGTATTATGGTGTTTTGGTTTGAAGGATGAGTGAGCCAGACATAAAATACATATCATCTTTTCCAAGGTTGGTGGCGCATTGGCGCTGCAAGGGATGGTTAATATTTCTTACAACGCCATTGTCTATGAGCGTTGGTGACCAATTACCATCAGGTGGCCCATACGCTCGTCCGCCTACTTAAACAATAAAAAAATAAAAAAGGTGGTAATACGTTAAGCAAGCTAGGTAGTTACCACCCACTCAGATATTCTACCGCTAAACAGAAGTACTTATTTGTTGCGTTCCGATTTGAAGGATGAATGAGTCAGTTTTCATATAGGCACAGAGGACGCAACATCTTTTCCAAGGTTGGTGGCGCCACCAATGATCTGAGGATTGTTACCACTTATTGCAATGCTAATGTCATTGGGCGGTGGTATCCACTTACCATCAGGTGGTCCTTTAACTTGCCCGTCTGGCTATTCTATAAAAAAAAAAGTGTAATTAGAAGTGGGCTTTGAGCTTATTACAGCACATTAGTCCAGTGCGGATTTTGAAAAATACAATATTCAACGTTAAAATAACTTAATGTTTCTTTTTAATTTGTTTACTATTAAAGTTAGAAAGAGAAAGCCGTTCGTTCTGCGCTTGTACTTTTTCCGGTTGTGTCTGGTTTGTCTTCCCACCGGATTATGAGAGTGCAATTGTGCAATATTATTATATGTCCCGTCATCGTCATCATTACATATTACATGAATTATGATAAGTTTAATACTTTCAATTAAATAGATATTAATGTCATGCATACTCAAACATAAATAAGTTCAAGTAACAGGGATGTAGCTTTATAAAGGCCTTTTTACACTTGTATGTGAAAATGGCGCTTTCTTTTACTAACGGAAGATTGTTAGTGTTTATTTAAACGAAGATGTTAGTTTTAAGAATTAAGAATAAAGTGATTTGATTTTGTCTAACAATTAAAAGAGGTTTTATAATCTGTATTATATAAAATAAAAGTATTAGTTATAATCTTTTATAAATATACGGCCTTAATTATAAGACGTTGCTTAAACATAAGGTACTGATTTCTCTCAAACTATCATTATTGTTTTGACATTCGAAAAAAGACGATATGACTTTGTTTATATGATCAATTCAAAGTAAGTCCGATAATTTTTTATAAAATAATACTTAAGAATGATAAAAGAGAAATTACAATGAATAGTTATTGTAATACATCAAAACCTTGAGGGAAATTCTGTTTTTTTTTTATTATTATTATTATTATTTATGTGCACTACACAACACAACACACACAACACTATCCTAGAAAGTAATACTTTATGTATTTTGTTTTAAAATTTAATTGCTACTTTTTATGGGTGAAATGAAACGTTATAAATGAATGTATGCATTATACAAGATAAAGCATACGTTGTTACAATGTATTTGCATTAAATTTAAGAATTGACACTGAAAAACTAAAAACTGTATAAAAATGGGGACCTGTAATAAAAACATAGAAGTTATTTTTTTTTTAATTGTTTTCTATAACTATATCTTATAAAAATATACCGGTATGAGCCTTGTCTATTAAAGTGTCACGTGTGCTTTGGACGAGGATATTACTAACTTCGTAATATTGTTTTAATGAATATTATTTAATAAAAATATTTATATTGGCTTGTATAGCCATTTCTATATTTCGACTCCAAATATTTCGTATTTATCTACTTCATTATAAATATTATAAAAAGGCAGCTTAATGATTGCAATACATAGTCAGAGTGTAAATAAGCTATTCACTCTTAGTTTTTTTGGCTGAAGTATTCTAAGGTTAAAAGAATAACAAGCTTTAAACATCGCAATGCTGGGCTAAGGCCTCCTCTTTTTGAGGAGATGTTTGGAGCTCATTCCACTACGCCGCTCCAATGCGGGACCGTGGATAAACATGAGGCAGAATTTCAGTGAATTTAGACACATGCCGGTTTCACGATGTTTTCCTTCACCGCCGAGAACGAGATCAATTATAAACAGAAATTATGCAAACGAATATTCAGTGATGCCTACCTGGGCTTGGTTTGAGACACACTATCGGATAAGATTAAATCACTGGGCCATTTCCGTTCATCATGCTGTAAGGATTACTAATTATATCTTAAAATGTCAATATCTATGGATGGTGGTAACCATTTACATTCACGTGGCTGATTGGCTCCTTTAGGAAGACTCCTATTGTGAATTAAAATAGTGAAATAGGACTTAATGTTTCAACTTGTAAAATAGTACACTGTTCAACTTTTGAAGCTTTAAAATAAGAACTTACATATTGACAGGATACAAGCTAACAGCAACTTTAATTAAAGTCCACCCAGTGGTTTCCGCAGGTTGCGTGCATGGACATACAATATCCTGTTACTGATTTAATGTATGGATTGAGATATTTCAAGGAGTCGAGAAAGTCCACACGATGGCACTTGTAAATATTAGTTTACAATCGCTGATATGAACCGTGTTAAAAAAATTCGCAGTCATTAATAGATATGTTCTTAAACAATCGTGAGAAATGTGTCAGAAATTCTTCTTCCAATTTTTTCGTAACAGAATAAATCATTCGGACATTTTGCGGGATGTAACTTTGCACATAATATTATGTATCGGATTTTATTACCTCTATATTCGGAAATGCGTATTTGCCAACATTACCTAACAAAAAAGGACAGCAGGCGCCATTGTTATTAAAACATTCAATTATATATAAAGGAAACAATATGCTGTAGACGACAAGAAGGCGACAACCATGATACCAAATAATCATTTAAGTTCATCGCTTTAAAATAGTCTTTATTGCTATTACGTTAAGGGTTAAGTAGCTTGATTGAATGGTAGGACTTCGCTTTTAGCAATATTGTTATTGTAAATCAATCCTGGAATAAAGTTCTTATTTGTAATGGAATAAGGACGGTGTAATACGAATACATTAGTTGGTAAGTCATGGCATCCTGTGGTGTGCGCGTGCGCGGATGTGGTGGACGTAATAAAACCATTAATGATGGGAAGTAGCAGCCTTGTGCTTAGTCTTATATTTTGTTTCTAGGGTCGCGCTTGAAACGACGAAACACTTAATTGGTATTTTTAAATGAAATGAAGATTCGTGGCCATTGCGTTGATTACGCCAAATATTTAAATTTAGAACGGTTTGTTTGATTATCGAATAACAACGTTTTCTGAAGAGTGCGTTCAGGGTTACCAAATGGCAATTTGTTTAATACGTCATCATTACACCGTGCCACTACGATTAATTTAATAATTTTTTTTTTTTTATTGTATTGGTTGGCGAACGAGCGTTTGGGCCACCTGATGGTAAGTGGTCACCAACGCCCATAGACAATGGTATTGTAAGAAACATTGCCAATGCGCCACCAACCTTGGGAACTAAGATGTTAATTCCCTTGTGCCTGTAATTACACTGGCTCACTCACCCTTCAAACCGGAACACAACAATACAAAGTACTGCTGTTTTGCGGTAGAATATCTGATGAGTGGGTGGTACCTACCCAGACGAGCTTGCACAAAGCTCTACCGCCGAGTAAAATAATAATAACATGATAGGTCAATGTAGTTCTACAACCATTAAGTCCACTACCTGTTTTAGGGGAAGAGTAAAAAGAAAAGTAGAAACGGAGATGGCTTAGTGATTTCACTTGGTGGTAGAGCTTTTTGCAAGCTCGTCTGGGTAGGTACCACCCACTCATCAGATATTCTACCGCAATACAGCAGTACTTGGTATTGTTGTGTTCCGGTTTGAAGGTTGAGTAAGCCAGTGTAATTACGGGCACAAGGGACATAACATCTTAGTTCCCAAGATTGGTGGCGCATTGGCGATGTAAGTGATGGTCAACATTTCTTACAATGCTACTTACCATCAGGTGGCCCATATGCTCGTCGCCCGCCTACCTATAATATATAAAAAAGGCCTCCTCTCCTTTAAAGAGTAAGAATTTAGAACTTATAACACCACACTGACAAGTCCAGTTAGTGGATACAGAATTTCATTTGACACATGCAAACACATGGTGAACATACTGACTGTGTAAGACTACATTTGATTTTTTAGATTAAAATTAAATATACATTTTATTTAATACAAATGTACAAGAAGAGATAAAGACAGTTCCACAGATACGGAATATAGAAGTGCATTTTTTGTTAGCATTGGCATTGTGAGAAGGGGGGGGGTCCTTCAGACCGATTTCGATCACGGCGGCCAATCTCATGAGAGATTAGCCAGCTGCGTAGAACATATTATACAGGTGCACTCTCTATTCCCTAACCCTTATAACCCGATGGGACGGCAATCCGACACGACCGGAAAGAGTTGACCGACAAGACCGACAGGCGCAGGACCAACGGCTTAACGTGCTTTCCGAGGCACGGGAGTGTACACACTTCCAACTTCCAGACTCCGGGCTGCTACTGAGAATTTTCGACAGATAATCTCAATAACATTTTATTGGCCTGACCTGGGAATTGCACCCAGGACCACCGTGTCCGCCGCCTTACATGTAGCCACTGGATCAACGAGACAGTGTAAAGAATACTGGCATTGTAAAAAATAGCTGTAACATACTAACTATTTTTATATTATTGTATTAAAAAAAACAAAACAGATAAATTTAGTTATATTGTCTATTAAGAAATGAATCTTTGCTTAAAAAGTAATTTATATATGATTATTGAATATTGACAACCACTTTATCCTGACGAATTAGCTACGTGGCCATTCTCAATGAAAACTAAATAATTGCGTAGGAGATATTTTAGTAAACCAGGGAGTGCACCCTGAATTCTGTCTCTCTTAACCATCCGGAGACTTTTCTTGCAATTCAGGGGACAGGAGTGTAAACTGGTGACTTAAAACTCCGGCTGCAACTCTGTGTTCTTGGCAGAAACTTCGAGAAACTTTTTATTGGAAATTAAACCAAAGACTTCGGAATCTGCAGCCTTACCTATTCAAATTTATTTTAATGTTTATTACCAGTCAGCACCACAATCTACGTTACAGGATTAAAAAGTGATCGAGATATTGACTCCATTTGCAATATATTGCAACTTTATAATTTAGCCACTAGACGAACGAGTCTGGTATTTTATTAGAGTTTATATTCAACCAAAAACAATATCATACGTCCCACAGATGCACATAAATGTGGTATTTACTTTTTATTACTAAGACGGATGACTCTATATGGTTTATGGTATTTTATGTTTTGTTAGTTTATTACGTTGTGTATAAATACAGTTATCCTAAGTTTGTAGGTGTTGATTATCTGTTACGCAATAACGTTCGTAGAGTCGTTAAAGATTTAATATTTTATTTTTTTTTCTTGTAAGCCTTAATTTAGCGGAAATTAGTATGTCTTTTTGAAATGTTTATAATGTCTTCTTACCTACTGTATCTAAGGAATATAAAGTCACTGACCTTGCGTGTATATCCTTCAAAACCCTCATAAATATAAAAAAAACACCAGCAACATTAACAATAAATTAAGTTAGCGTTCAACATTATAAAAACTTTTTGCTGTAGTCTTATTATAATAATATTTAATATGCGAAATAACTTCTTACAAGAAGTAATAAGATGTGATTATTATTTAAATACATACAGATTAATTTCGTATACATAAGTATTTAAAATTTAAATATATAACATTATATGGAATTTATGTTTTTCATTCGTATTTATATAAGTATATATTTTTTATAAATGCAACATTAACCAAGCGTAAAAGCTTTGAAGGACTCAACGTTAGTTATAATTGCAAAAAAAAGTTATTTATTGTTACACTACCGTTATTCAGGAGAACCATTATACATATAACTAGTTCGGCATATATGAAAAATAATAAAATCTTGTTTTTAAACACACATTAATCCCATAGACATACTTACACCAGACCTCCAATTGTCTTTTACATTGAATAAACCGTTCCCACCTGTTGTAACGAATGAGGCGAACTTGTATAATTAGTCCTCACAGCCATTGTTTGTCACCTCACAGCTCTCGCGACCGCCGACCGACCACCACGCTTCACAATCGATCAATCCCTCTGATACGCAGAGTACGATTATTGAATCGATTTAGAATCGTATTTCCGTAGCAATCATAGACAAAAAATGTTTTGTCAGTAATTATAAAATTCGTAATTCGAATTTTGAAATTATTTGTAATTATATACGAACTTTTTACTTTTTATTAGTGACTTAATTTTTTTTGAACTGTTTGTGCCGTTGTGAAGTGAAGGATAGTAATTTAAATATCGAACAATTTGAAATGACCCCAGTAGGACTTCTGTTCAAAGTGAACAGGTGAGTTACATGTTACATGTGCTTGTGTACTGTGTAGGCGTGTATGTAAATTGTTTCTTGAGTTGAGATGCGGGTCGGCTGTTTCTTTTAAATTCTATTTACGATTCCATTATGTTGAAGATAGAAAATGTGAATGCATTCAGTGCTATGTCAGTGTTATGAGTAATGAATCAAAAATTATTTACTCTTTCCTGTACGTATTGTGTATATAACTTAATATAATATTTATATCTATGTAAAATATGTACGCTTGGGAAAATTATTCTTATTATTATTCTTTCGTTAGCGAAATTAAGTAGGTAATTAAAATATTATTTAGTAGCTATTTTCTAATGTTACCTTTTTCATATTTCATTTTGTATAAAAAAAATTTGAACAGTACACTTACACTTTAATGTATTTTGTGAATTCTTAATGATTAAAAATCATAAGAAAATCAATCATTTTTAATAAAACTAATACCATACTATAATAAGCGGTGACATCATTTCCCAGATTTATCATTCAAAAAAAGTCTTAATAAATTCACAAAATTCTTTTCCAATAAATAACATTTTTTAGAATAAAAAAATACCCAACATTCTCAACAGGAAATGTTATTATAAGTTCTAAGAAAATAATCATTTATCATTAAAATGTATGCAAATGATTACTCGAATAGAAAAACTATTTACAAGTCAAGATATAGTCGGAAACTTGACTGGTTTATGCGGAAGATCCGATTACTTGGGAACTAACGGTCTTCATCTCGACACGGTGCGCCTGCGCAACTCACCACCGCTATGGTAGTACCATTATACGACTTTTATTGTAGTACATTAGTTACAATAATTATAATATGAAAATTGTTATTATTTCAATTGTAACGCATAAGGATTTCAATAAGCACTGTATACCCAAAATAAAATTTCTATAAATGGTGCAATGGTCACTGCAGCTGCTGTAACGGTCTCTGGTTCGATCTCACTCATGACAAATATTTGTACTGGATATCTTTGTATTTATATTGTGTTTATGTCCGGAAATCCGATAGAGGGTTAACTGCCTACCAGGGGGGCGTTGAGCTTGATGGAGTTTGAATTTAATTATGTTTTTTCATTAGCTATAAATTATTAACTGGAATGTTACTATTGTGAATTAGATACATATATATTCATTATAATTGAATTGAACGTTTTATTTGCCTCAATATACTAGTTTATAGACTAATGTATTAAACGTCGTCGTAAAAATATAGTATTGAATTTTCAATACGAGATCTTTCATGCTATTTTTTATACATTTTATATATTATTAAGCATAATATATAATATGTATAAATTATTATATATAATGTATAAATTTATAGATAGGACATAGATAAGGCGTATAAATTAAGGGATCTGTAGAAAATATCAAATTGATAACAGCTACAATTACATATATGATTACTTGGTGGTAGGGCTTTGAGCAAGCTCGTCCGCCGTCAGACATTCTACCGCCAACCAACAATAAAATATAGTATTGTTTTATCCCGGTTTGAAGGATGACTAAGCCCAAAGCCCAAAGGTTGGAGGCACATTGGCAATGTCAATATTTCTTACAGGGCCAATATTTATGGGTCGTTGTGACCACTTACCACCACGTGCTGCTATCTATTTAAAAAAAAAACGTATGTATATAGTTTCTTCACGTTTAATGATACTGCGCTGCAGACGTGAGTCAAAAAGGTTTTCTTAACGAGTTGACTTCATGTTTTAGGATTGAGTTTAATGTATATTCATTGCTTTTAAAATAGTTTTAATTTTGTAGTGGCTAGACAAGGCTGCAGATCTCAAGGCCTCGAGTTCAAATTATAGCTCGGGCCAATAAATATTTATTGGAATTTTCTGTCGAAGAATCTCTGTAGCAGCCCTTAGCCTAGAAGTGTGTTCACTATCTTGCCTCGGAAAACACGTAACAGTAACAGTACATTAACAGCCTGTGAATGTCCCACTGCTGGGCTAAGGCAGAGGCCTGTGATAATTCTTAGGAGACTCTTCTCCTCTTTTGAGGAGAAGGTTTGGAGCTTATTCCACCACGCTGCTCCAATGCGGGTTGGTGGAATACACATGTGACAGAATTTCAGTGAAACTTGACACATGCAGGTTTCCTTCGCCGTCAAGCACGAGATGAATTATAATCACAAATTAAGCACATGAAATTCAGTGGTGCTTGCCCGGATTTGAAACCACGCGCATCGGTTAAGATTCATGCGTTCTTACCACTGGGCCATCTCGGCTCGGCAACACGTAAACCATACATTATTCAATACGACCAATATCAATTCAATGTCAAATCTTTTATAATTATCTTTACATCTCCTCCTGTTGTTACAATAGGCTTCAATTCAAGCATCCTATCCACGATGCCATCTCAGTTTTTACCATTTAATTTATTATAATAAACTTATTGTAAATTTAGAAAACAATTTCCACTTGAAATTTCCTTCGTTTAACTATGTACATTCCAATTAGAGGCATCATTGCGACGATTCGCTGCTACGTTCAATGTATGTTAATGAGATGCAACGAATTATGTATTTGAATGCAGTCAAATTGCGACACATTATCGACGTATTACGTAAAATGTTTAGGTCTACGAGGAGCCTCGATAGTCGTTGACCGTATTTTCAGTTTCTGTTGGCGTAACTCACTGTTCGTTTTTGAATTAAATTGCTAATTGGTTTTCAATATTTATTCATGTATGTAATCACATTCTACATGAAATACCGAGGTCGCAAGTGTTATTTTTGGTCCACTTTTTTATATCGCTGTTAAACATGGGTGCTGAAGATGGATGGATTGTTGAATATCTCTTGGAATGGGTCATAAATGTTTAGGTACTGAGAAGAGCTGAGTGTAACCGATAGGTTATGATGTCCGCCACACCGATAAAGGTTGTATTTGCGAGCATCTTCATACGAAATTTCAAAGTTGATCCTGGTGGGTAAGATTCCAGAAAAAGAGCATTTGGATAGTGAAAAGTGTAGTGGATGGATGATATAAAAGTGTGAAGAAAGATAGAAAGTTATTTTACACCGAAGTTGACTTTGACTTGACCGTCACATTTCAATTTTAAGATGGTGATTTCGATGTGAATTTTCTAAATACTTCCTTAGTCAGTAGACCAACTCACTCAATGGTATAGTTGCTATTTTATAAGACTGGAGCTACCGAGGTTCTGTTCCAGCTTTCAAGCTCCGTGTCAGGCAAATTAATAAATTGAAATGTGTCTGTCCGTGTTCTCTTTCGAATAATTGTAATATAATTTCCAATGAATAGGGTAGGTTATTACATGTATCCACTGGACCAACGAGGTAGTTCTCTTGTGTACATAAATATAAAGGTATCCCTCATACATAAGAGATATTATACATATTATTTTATTAACAATAACTTTAATGATTGCATAATTTTTTTCAACCTGTATAATATGTTTATAACAAATTAAAGTAAATAATAGCCAACTAAAGCTGGGTCGGTTAGCTAGTATAACGTAGAAGATTTTACTCATCAAGCAAAGCAGATAAATGGGAACGGCTCCGTGGTCGGTTAGCCGCTATGTGGTTATTGATCTTGCATTACAACAGGTCTAGCTGGAGGAACCGATATCTTTCCTTTGTTTTGATACCGCCGTCTTTCTTACTGTGATGCAATCTACTTAAGCGTATATTAAAATATAAACAAACCGAAATAAATTTCAGTAATAGACCAATAAATATGTATCCACGAGAGAGGGAAGTGTAGGTATGACGCTGTAAAAAGTTTTTTTCAATCCTTTTTAGGGCTTAGGGTATATCACTAACTTTGAAATTGAATTGACGCGATAATAATCTATATAAATTATGGATTCCTGAAAAAATGGCGAAGTTTTAATCGGACTTTTAAAGTAAAAAGTTACTGTGAACACGGACGCGTTATGTAGGTTATTTAATTTAAAGTTTTAACGAGTTTTTAAGTGTGTTTTTAAACTAATCGAGTTGTATAAAATTATCGGGATTTAACAGTTGTGTCATATTAACTGTTCGTTTGTTGGACCGGATGATGGACGAGAAAAGTTTAAAGTAAAATAATTGGATATAAGAAACTAACGATAAGTGAATTGTTGTTGTATTATAAATAAATATATATTACTAAGTCTGTTTGTATTGCAAAATATAGCGGAGCTTTTATCGCATTGAATATGTGAATCTAAGGATTGTTTATGTTAAATCTTTCATAGATATCAATAGGCGATAGATTCTATTACGGAGAAATCAATACCTAAGGTAATATCTAATACTATCTGATGCAGTCAGTCAGATAAATTTAATTGTAGATAAATAGATAAATCTATTATAACCCGTATACAATGGTAATCACTACATTCTTTGTCAGGTTTTTTATTTCTGTTTAAATTGCCCAGAATATATGTATGCATACACATACAAAATCTGTTCAAATTTTAAAGTAAAAATATATTTAGTCAAAATAAATACACGTTTTTATTAAAAAAAATTGGTTTGGTAGTCATATTATTTTTTTATTTTTTTTTAATTGATTTTCCAAAGTCTGGTGCAATACCAAATGATGTTTTAAAAGATATTCATTTTGTTTTTAGTTAATATGATTGATTGACAGATAACACGCACTGTTTTTTATTCTTATAATCGGTTTAATGCACTGTGTTTTTGCCATTAGCATAATAATGTGCTTATATTATTATTCAATAGTTACAAAACATAACGTGCTGTTTGTCATAAATTTTTCTTTTAATGGCATCGCATTACTATTATGTATAAGTAATGTAGATTGCGAATACATAACGGAGATGTGGTAATATGAAAAATAATTTTGACATTGAACAAATTGTGCTAATATTATTAATGCGTAAGTTTGTTCGTATGTATGTGAACACTAACGTATAAACTATTTCTTAAGTCCTTACCAGCACGATGGATTCCTTTTAAAATTTAAATGAAAGTCTAATATGATGTGATAACTGGAACCGTTTTTTTTTTAATTTGCATTAAAATGATAACTAAGGTAAGCTTGCCAGCTTAAGCCAATGGCGTGAGACAATTGGTGGCGTTGTGCAAATATTCTGTACAAATCTGGGTCGATAGGACCTGCTCATCAGATCTGCTACCGCCGTGCCTACTTATACGTATTTGTATAACAAAAAGTAAAAGGCAAAAGGTTAGGTTAGCTTTCGAATTGATTCGTAGGTGATGTTAATATGTTAACTCGTATAATATTGATACGTCATGCCGCACGAAATCGCATCGTAATAATTCGCATTGTAACACTCTATATTGCGAATTTGCATCGTGCCGATTCGCACTTGTGTGGGTTTAGACCCTTAAGTATTCATTTTATTAAAATAAAAATAATAATAAAATTCATTTTATTAAAACGCCAGTGTTTAAGTGTTTGGTGTGAGTTGATATCTGCCTTTCTATATTAAATAATAAAAGTTTAATGGGTTACGCTATCAACCGCTTCGATTTGTTTTAAAGTGTTGAACAGGTACGGTACAGGTACAACCGTTGTGCGGATATTTGAATTGTATTAAAATTAAAAATGAATCATTCCATATTTGAATTGGTAGATATTTGACAAGATATTGCTTATCAACCATCATTTAAATAAAAATGACTTCAGACCGGAATCGGCGAAAGCAACAGGGTAAGATTGTATTTTTTGTATTGAATAGCTTTGATGTACAGCTGGAATGTTATGGAATAGATTAAAAACGTTCAACGCATCAATTAAAATTGAGTGATGCTCGCATTATATTCACATCATATCCATTTAATTAAAATGAATTCCTTGTGTTTACAACATTTTTTTACGCCGTAAAATGTATTCTCGCATGTCGTTATTTTTGATGATTATTATCAATTACTTTATTTGTGATAAATTGGTATACATCTGACGTATGTATTATTATTATTATTATTATTATTTAATTATCTTTTTTTAATCTTTTATTCTATAGATTCAAATTTACATTGTTATGTTATTCACTAGACTATATTTATATCAGTTTTTTTTTTTTTTAAATTTTAGTTTTTTTTTTGTTTTGTTTTTCGTCAAGTAGAGAATGTTTTATTTTTAGCCTATAATTGCAACTAGACATCTGCCTGCCTGCCTGCGGTGCCTGTAGTTACACTGAATCACTTACCTGTAGGTATATAGTATGTACATACTCGTATATTCGTTTGTGTACACAAGACTATTTTATTTCGTTTCCTATATCGAAGTGGAATGGAAAATATTAAACATAACAAAACGCGATACGGACAACGCGTTAAACTGATTATGTATATATTTTGCAAAGCTCGGTTTATATATTTGCATCTATGCTTGCAATATAATAAAATATTTAACGAATTCACTGTTACATATCGCAAGAACCGTTCTACCATCCTGGTATCGAGTTTCAAAACCTCTTTAATAGCCCATAATATGGTTTAATTGAGGAAATTTAATCAATTAATATTATTAAGCTAGCTAAACATGTATGGCTCCATAAATCATCTTCTCAGTATACGGTCTGTTGCGCCGATTATACCGATTATTAAGCAAAACATTCGTCCGGAAACGTAGAGATCATCACGCGACAAAAACGTCCATATCTCACGCGCACGCGCATACAAGTATACGTTGTAGATAATTCTCTTCGCATTACATATGTCAGCGGAAATATTGACTCCCATTTATTTTGTTAAGTGTGAATTTATTCTCTTTGATAGGTTCCGTATTTATTTATTTTTAATAACTTATATTAAGTCAAGTTTGTAACTTCAAGTTACAAAATGATAAAATTATGATTTATATTAAGTTCTTCATAGTATTTTTTAATGTTTAATTGTTAGCAAATAAAAAAAAAATTGGTAAACTGAGAGTGGGGTTATAACTATGTATCGTAATGTGTATATAAAATATTATATTAAATATCTATGTATATATCTATGTATAGAGGGGTGTTAAGTAGCCTATGCGATAAGTCAGGGTATTAGGTCGATATGATTTTTTATGAATGAATAAAAAAAAAACATACCTTTCAATATTATTAGAACGTTATTTGAACACATAAAACAAGATAAAACTTGATGAAACATGACGGAAATATTCAAAGATAGGCTTTTTTTGTTGCGAATTGCGATAGTACATTTAAGGCAAGTGATTAATGAATATGCGTCAGTACATTCCGCAGGCAATTTTACAATAATCTATATTAAAACTAATGATAAAAATATAATAGTACATAAGGGTTTCACTTTGGTGAAACCCACTTACTTACTGAATTACATGTTCACGCAACTGTTTCTTGTGGAAGTAATATTTGCGCCGTGTAATTTGCGAAACCTTGTTAAATGCAACATATGTGTAACGTTTGGGTGAAAGGTTACTGACAAAAACTTCGGTACCTTCTGAGTTGCTGTTGTTCGTTGTATGTATATGGAGTTTTAACAATCCATATTATTTTGTTTTTCGCGTGATGCACCTCAACTTAATCTTGGTATAATATACATATCTCTATAAGTTAATTGGCTCATGGTTAAGGCTAAATGGCTCATGAAGATCAGCGGGATATTTCTAACCAACGCAAAATAACTATTTTATGCGGGGATTACCTGTTCGTATTCAATTTCAGTGACAATGTAACTATTTAGTTTGAAAAATGTAATGAAATCGATTAATTTACAAAGCAAAATATATAATTTCGTTAAAAAAATTATTAAAATTAGGAGGAAAATCAGGGTTTTGACAAGCTGTGAGGTTTTACAAATATTCATTGATGAAATGATTTTTCTAGATAGTTCATATTTAAACGAACTTTAATGTGTTCTAGATTAACATACAAATATATTTACTTATTAGTATTGTTTTGTTTCAGCGAGGGTTTATTCACGAGCCCCGTGAATGCTTCACCCGTTGACTACGCTAAGGTAAGTCGAATATATATTATATTATTATACTTAACTAAATATATTTTAAAATTTACATTATAATTTTATAGAAAAGACACAGATGTCTATTTTAGAACAAATTAATGATTCCGTATTTATAATAATAAGCAGACATTTGATTCTATCGACCTCTATACTTTGTCATGAATCAACAAGCCCACCCAAGCGAAGACGCTATAAAGTGGTTTAGACATGTGCCGCTAGATGGCGTTATTTACATTTGCGCGCGCTGCGGTCAAAAGGCAACTTACAGAAAGTTTTATTGTCTTTTAACGATCCCTAAATGGGTTTGATAAACAAATATTAAGTTTTATGTTATTTTGTTAGTTGTTTCTAAGGAATGTTGAAGTTACGGCCGGTGTGACTTTACATCTTTTTTTTTTTTTTTTTTTTTTTTTTACGCTGGGAAAACGCATGACGCGTTTCCCCCCACGGGAACAGTGGGGGGGGTATGTGGGACTCGCCGTATGTCCAAGGCACCGAGTGTGCCCCGGTCATCGGAATACCCACTAAAAACCCAGCGGTACCCTTCCCGTCTTAACGGGAGCGCCACGGGATCGCTTGCGCATGCTACCGTGACGCTCCGACGGCCGGCCCGCCTATGCGGGCCTCCATTCACTAGGGAGGAATCCCAGGGTACTGGGAACCCCCCTAGTCCCGGCGGCGCCTATTGTGGCGGGGGGAGAAGGTGCGCGAAGCGCCGCTTTCTTCTCCCCAGTCTTCTGCGGCGGAGCGGGTCCGCAGCGGCATCTTCCTCCCGCTCCCGCTCCGCGGCCTCCTTCTGCGACATCACACTTTCGCAGAAGGAGACCATCTCTGACCAGCACCCCTCGCTTCCGAGCATCGCGTTGATGATGCTCGGCAAGGAGAGGTCTCCGCCAACAACCGCCGCCAGGGAATGCCTCTGGGGCCCCCACGCGGCACACTCCGTCAGGGTGTGATGCGCCGTGTCGAATGGCGCACCACACTCGTGGCAGGAGGGTGACACCTCCCGCCGCGCTATCTCGTGCAGGTACTTACCGAAGCATCCGTGTCCGGTAAGCACCTGCGTCAGCCTGAACGAGAGCGTGCCTCGTTTCCTTCGGACCCAGCGACTCAAGTGGGGACGAACCGCCTCCACTGTCGCCAGGCCCGCCGTGGGGGACCCGAGGTCCTCCTCCCATCGGGCGATCAGGGCTTGCTGGGCTAGAGCCCTGATCCGCCCGACTTCCGCCGACCCCGGACGGTCGCCGCGTTCCCTCGCCTCGGCCCGGAAGCGGTACACCTCCGCGAGCACTTCCGCCTGGAGCTCCCAGGGCGGGTCGCCCGCGAGGAGGGTCGCCGCTGTCCACGACACCGTACGATAACCCCTTATCGCCCTCACCGCTATGACCCTCTGCGGTTTTCGCAGAAGGGCCCGGTTGGAAGCGGTGAGTGCGTCCACCCAAATCGGGGCACCGTACAGTGCCATCGACCTCACTACGCCGGCATAGAGGCGCCGGCATAGCGATCCCGGTCCTCCCACGTTGGGTAGGAGGCGGCCTAAGGCGGCGGCGGCATTGACGAGCTTCGGGCCGAGCTGCACGAAATGCTGCCCGAAGCTCCAACGCCCGTCCAGGATCAGGCCCAGATACTTCATCTGGGCCCGCACCTCGATCACCGTCCCGTGGACGGTGATACTCGCCCCTCGTGGGGGGCCCCTCCGCGGACCGTGGAAGAGGAGGGCCTCCGTTTTGGATATGGAGACCCTCAGGCCCAGCATCTCCATCCGGTCCACGGTCAGGGTCGTTCCGACCTCGGCCAGGCGGGCCGCCTCCCGAAAGTCCCGCCCCGTCGCGGTGATGAGGGTGTCGTCCGCATAGCACAACACCCCCATACCGGGAAGGACGGGGGCTCTCAGGAGCCAGTCGAAGCCGACGTTCCACAGAATTGGGCCTAGAACCGACCCCTGTGGAACGCCGCAGCCAACCCGACGCCGGACCAACCTGCCGTCGCCCCCCGCCCAGACGACCTCTCGGTCCCGGAGGTACGCCTCCAACAGTCTCCTCAGATAGGTCGGCACCCCATGGTATCGGAGTGCCTCCCTGATCGTCTCGAATGGGAGACTGTTGAAGGCGTTCGCCACATCCAGCGAAACCGCCAGGACCACTCGCCCCTGGGCCACCGCTTCCGTGGTCCGAGTCTTCAGGGCGCTCAGGGCGTCGACCGTCGAACGACCCGCCCTGAACCCGAACTGAGCCTCTGAAAGACCCGGACCGACCTCGTCGAGGTGCTGAACGAGACGGTCTGCGAGAATCTTCTCAAACAACTTACCCGTCTCGTTCAGCAGCACGATCGGCCTGTACGCCGAGGAGGAACCGGGTGGTCGACCCTCCTTCGGCAACAGCACCAACTTGCCTTGTTTCCAAGGCTTCGGAAACTGCCCACTGTTCAGACATTCGTCGAACAGCCCCCGAAGCCTTGCACCTAGGTATTCCAGGGCGTCGCACAGAACACGCCCTGGAACACCGTCCGGACCCGGCGCCGTCTTTTTGGCCCTCAGGCGACCGAGGGCCATCTCCATTTCCCGCTCCGTGATCAGTGGTGGAGCCACTGCGTCCTCTATCACGGAGCGGGGGGCCATAGGCGGAGGGACAAACTCGCCTGGGTGGGGAAACAGTTCCCCCACCAGGCGCAGGAGGAGCTCCGGCGGCAGCGTTTCCGTCACGGGGGCGGCTTGGGTGCGGAACTTTCCACGCACACCTCGATACGGCCGCCCCCATGGGTCTCGATTGAGGCCCGCCAGCAACTCCTCCCTCGCCTTCTCCTTGGCCCGACTTATCGCCAGCTGCAGATCTTTTTTCAGCTGGCGGTAAGCGGCCAAGAGCTGCCCCTCCAGGTCCGCGTCGAGGCCGTTGCGCCTGCGACAGCGGACGTAGGCCCTCCGCGCCCGACTGCACGTCGCCCGAAGTTCGGCTATTTCGGGCGACCACCAGTAGACTTGTCGGCGCGGATATCTGCGCCGGGTCCTCGGCATGGCCGCATCGCAGACCTCTTTGAGGGCGCTGCGCATGCGGCCCGCCAGCTCCTCGACGCTGGCGCCCTCCTCTTCCCGTCCCGCGGAACCCCACCGCTGCACGATAGCAGCCTCCTTGACCAGTTCGCGGTCTAACTGGCCAAGAGACCACCTCGGCAGCGTGGTCGGCACCCTCTGGGGTTCCGCCGGCCTGCGAGAGGTGGAGATCTCGAATCGGATATAGCGGTGATCCGACAGAGTCTCCACCTCTTCCTCTACTCTCCAGTTCGACACTCTACGTGCTACCACCGGGGTGGCGAACGAAACGTCCACCACGGACCCCCCGTTGTGGCGCACGCAGGTGTGAACCTGCCCCTTATTAAGTAGGGACAGGCTGGAGAGTAGCGCCCAGACTTGGACGGCCCTCCCTCGCGGATTCGTAGCGGGGTTGCCCCAGGCACGCGACTTCGCGTTTAAGTCGCCGAGAACCAAGGTAGGTTTCGGCGACTGCCTGGCCACCGCAGCTCTGACCGAGCCGAGATACGTCTCGAATTCAGCGAGGCTGCGGTTGGGGGAGAAGTACGTTCCGACGACCGCGTACTCCCCCCACCCCGCCACAACGTAGCCCGAGCCCCTCTCGATGAGAGAGAGGGGGGGGCCCGTTCCGCTCCTCGAGAGGACCGCCACCGTTCCGTCCACATCCCCCACCCAATGAGCTAGGGGAGGGACGAAGTAGGGCTCGCAGGCCACCGCCAGGTCTATCTGCCACTCCGCCATGGACTGCAGCAGTAGGTCCTGCGCTCCGGCGGAGTGGTTTAGATTCGTCTGTAGGAAGCTAATACTTGACGTGCTCATTTGGATTTTGTATTAGCTTCCTCAGCTGCCTGGCGGCTTCCTCCTTCCATTGCGGGAGTGGTCCGGGTGCCGAGGACCACTTTTCCCTTCGTGGTGGGGGGGTGGCAATCCCGCGCCCCCATCATATGCCCAGAGGGCTTGCCGGCCTCTGCGCAGACCGCGCAGCGCAGCTTGCCCGTGCAGCTCGACGATTTGTGATCGTCAGAGCCGCATCGGTAGCAGAGGCTGCCCCGCTCCTTCTCCGACGGGCAGAGCACCCTCGTGTGGCCGAGGCCCATGCACCTGAAGCAGCGCATGGGGCGCCGCTCCTGCAGCACGACCTTGGCCGCACTCCACCCGACGAGAAGGCGGCCGGCATTGGCCAGCTTCTTGGCCGCCGCGAGGGGACACGTGACGCGGGCCATGCCCATAGAGCCCGGCCCGCGCTGCACCGCTCCGCATCTGACCGCCTCAGGGGAGCAGGCACCCTCGCGCGCGACCGCTGCGACCAGCCTCTCCGGGGTGACGGAATCGTCGAGCCCCGTCACCCTAAGGTCCGCCTTGCTGACCGGCTGCGCGACATTGGCGACCCCGTCGAGGACAGTGCGCAGCTTGTCGGCCAGTTTCGCCGCCTGGTCCTTGTGGGCCCGCGGCAGCTCGAGGACCCTGGCCCCGGTAGCCGAGCGGCGGACCTTCAGGCCGCCACTAATTCCCAGGTCTTGGAGCTTCACACCTTGCTCCGCCCGCTCCAAGACCTGGGCGTACGTCACGCCCTTACCTTCCGCCTCCGGCTGCAGCGATATTATCACTGCTGCCGAGCGGGGGGCGGCCATCTTGGGCTTGGTCGCTTGTTGGGGCTTTGGCTTCGCCGGAGCCGGTGCAGCGGCGGCCGCGGGGGAGGCCTTCTTCTTTCTTCCCCTCCGCACCACGGTCGACCATGTCGGCTCCTGGGCTGGTGGTGTCTCATCAGTCCCGGGCGACGGCGCGACGACGCTCGACGAGCTGGCGGCCGGAGCAGGCACTGCCGCCTTTACTTTCGCCCGCTTGGGTGCGGGCGCGGCTTGCGTTTGCGGGGGCGGTGCGTTTCGCTGCACCACCTCGCGTCCTTCACCCACCTTCACAGGAGACGGCCGGTGTTCCCTTGCAGGCGGAAGGCGCCCCTCGATGTTCGACAGTCGCGTGTTGAACATCGCGACCGCCGTTTCGAGGGAGGCCTGGAGCCCCTCCAGGGCCCGTGACTCTACCGCCGCGCTAGCCGACGACGCCTCGTTTGCCGCCGCCACCGTGGTTCGCTCCGCGAACTCACGGCGGTGGGCCTTGACTTCCTCCTTCAGCCCGTCTGCCTCCTTCCGCAGACGGGCGTTGTCAGCGCGGAGCCGGCGCGTCTCCTCGGCCTCCGGCCGAGACGTCAGCACCTCGACGATGCTCCGAAGGGAGGCCGCTGACTCCTTCAGCTTTTTTACGAAGCCTCCCTTCAGGTTGGAGGACTTCGTAGCCACTTCGAGCACGGTGGCTATGCTGCGGTCAGCCATCGCGCGCAGCTCTTCCGGGCCCATGCTGGCTGGGTCATCAGATCCGACATTCGTCGAGGCGGTCTGCACCTCGGGGGCCGCCTCAGCAGGCACCTTCCTGAAGGCCCTGCTGCGGAGCGCCTTCTCAAAGGCGACCTCCCTTTCTTCTTCTTCTTTTGCTCTTAGCTGGGCCTTCGCTTTGGCGAGCCCGCTAGTCATTTTTTTGCCGCGGCGGTCGGCAGTGGGTCTCGCCGTTGTGTCTCTGTCGGACTCGTCGGTGTCTGTGAGTACAAGCCTCACAGAAGCATCCGACGCTGTCTCCATCTCCGTATCCGTGTACATACGTAAGCTTGAATGAGCTTACCTCCAGGAGTACTCGTCGTAGGGTGGCTCTAAGGCATCATTTCTGATCCTCAGAGCCGGGGCTATCGGATAGAGAGATAAAAATTTTTGGTGAAAATTTCTTCCCCTTGGTTCTATATATAAATAAAGGGCGGGTTGGGCGGGCTATTTTTTTCAGTTTTCTGTGAATATCTCCGGAACGGAGAAGCCGATCCGAGAGATTGATGTGTCAGAAAATGCAGGGCAGAAGGCCCCACAAAACAGCCGAACTAGCCGACGACGAAAAATGAAAAATAGGGGGTGAAAATGCGGAAAAACGTAAAAGATGTTAGGACGGACGGACAAAATGAAGAGATATAAGAAAGTGTATTTGAAGAAAAACGTAGGAAATGGCGAGGTGAGTATGGGTTATTTTTTTCAGATTTTTAGAACACGGATTACACAAGAAAATTTATAAATTTGAACTACGTATTTTAAAAATAAATCTAAGTTAATAATTAGTAGTTTTTTTAAGATAATTCCAGAACGGTGAGGCCGATCCGGAAGCTTGAAGCGTCGACGGGTGCAGGGCAGAAGGCCCCACAAAACAGCTGAACAAGCCGACAGCGAGAAACGAGAAATGGGGGGTGAAAAGGGGGAAAAACTGAAAAAATATTTGGACAGACGGACAAAATGACGAGATAGAAGAAAGTGTGTATAAGTAAAAATGTAGAACACGGTGAGATATGCTTAGGTAATTTTTTTCAGAATTTTAAGAAATAAACTACACGAGATATTTACGAAAAATGTACTCCGTGACTTTACATCTAACGCAACATTTTTTTTTAATATATATATTTCAGAACCTTGTTTTGCTCTAAAATAGGTAGAAAAAGTGGCAAAATCAAGTGGCCTGATGAAATGAAATGAAACTTGTCACTAACGCCCATAGACATTAAACACAACAACAACAGTAGAATATGTCTTGACTGGCTAGTATATGTAGAGTGGATGGTACCTTCCCGGATGGTGGATGGTGCTTGCACAAAACCACTAAGTAAGATCCATGATAAAATATTATTAACAGTAATCGTCATAACAAAAAAATGCCTAACGATTTTTTGAGCATAAATTTTTTTTTATTAAATGTAGCATTCATTAAATTCTTCAGATGACTCCTATTGCGATAAAGTATTATTTTAAATTTAATATTCGTTGTAAATTTTATTATTATTATCTTGTTCGAGCATTGTCTAGAAACAGTTTTAGCGACTAGAAGGCGATTTGCTCCTAACACGATCGTAATTGAATTTGAAATTGCCGCGTGTGAACCGCATGCGCGTGCGCAGAATCCATACATTCCGAATTGCGAATTGCGCACGACGCCATCATTTTTATGTGGAAAACTTTCTCGGAAACGCCTATGGGAATTGGAAACTATAATGAATAGATGCGGACTCGTGAACGTTTTAATGAAAATTCTTTTAACATAAACGCGAGTTTCTTTTTTCATACATAATTCGAATAACTTTATCGTATTTATTAGATGAAGTAGGTATCGAATAAAAATCATCAATCAGCATAGAATAAAAATATGTTTATTAGCTATTAGTAAACAATAAAAAATAAAAAAAAAGATTTCAGTTCGTACGACGTATCTTTTTTTATTTCGCTGGAAAAACGCACGAGAAGTGGGGGGGTATGTGGGGCCCGCCGGTGCTGCAGGCGCCGAAATACTCACTAAAAAACAAGCGCACCTTCATCGTCTCTTCGAGGGAGCGGCACTGGATCGCTTGTGTAATACTACCGCGACGCCTTAACGGTTGGCCCGCCTGTGTGGGCCTCTTTTCTTAGTAGGCTTTCCGGGATACAGAGAATACAACCAGAGCGAGAAGGTGCGCATAGCACCTTACGACGTATCTTATTTGAATTTAAATAAAAGAAAAAGCTTTGTGCGTCAGAAACATAGTAACCGAACTTTTCACATTGAAACGATCCTTAAAATGGTACCGTATGACTTTTCTTTGTTTCTTTTGTACTGTGTTCCAATTTATTTATCTATCTTAATGAGAAATCGACATGAACTATATACAAGGTTATTGTAAGAAATTATTTCAAGTTCTGTTTTGTCAAACACAGTTTATGGGTTCATTAATAAACGTTGTATAGTAAAAAGTTACCGATCCTTTTCTGTCCTCAACAATTTGATAATCGAAAGACGAAGACTATTTTGCAATTGTAAACAAGAGTAACTATTGAGTTTCTTGTTAGATGGTTTTATTTGACTTGATTATACAGCCGCCAGCCGCCATTTTTGAAATTATTTATTTTATTTCCCATAGTGTTCATTTGTATGTACATTTCATTAAGAAAACAAACGTTACTTAAATTTTTTTTTAATTTTACATCGCATGCAGTTCGAACGCTTTCTGGGATCCTGTTGTAATGCATTGCCCCACAAAAGTGTTACTGACACCATTCAGTCGAGTAACAGGAGTAATAAGTTTGTGTTTGTTATTTGTAACAATTCTAAGAGCATCACATTTATCATTATCATCAATTATTGTAATATTTCATTAGTGTTACTGCATTTGAAATAATGGGTTAGCTATGTAATGACTGTTTAGACATTTATAGTTCATTAAATTGAACATAACTCTTTATGTCTAAGACTTATATAGTAAATATTAATGTAATTCCTTTGATCATAAAGTTTTTCTCTCACCCAGGTCGTGACTAACAAGAAATATCGGCAATGAGCGTTAAATACGCAAATGATTCATTTTTTCAAATGTCAATAGAAAAAAAATATTTTCCGCATCCATCCGTTCTTATGTTAATGTACAAAAACTGCGAATCTTCAGTCCATCGTACCGCAAATTTAACGATTTGTAACAGCAGCCATAAAAACAAATCTTATACGCTTTTTTTCATCTGAAGACAAGGCCGCGCTTATGTATAAATAGCCGTTAATTCGTCAATTAAAAATCAATAGTGTCTGTGTAACGAAGATATGGTTTTGGCACGCTATGCGCGGGCGCATGTCGGTGTCACTCACCCCGCGGGACGACCTTGCAATGCTAACCGGTCAGTGTTGTCGTCCTGCTCTCGCGATGTGATACCGGTCTATCGTTGCTATTACTGTCTCTGTCTAATTGGTTAGATTTATCTTATAGCTGTGCTCTTCACACACCACTGACTATTGCGTAAAGTGGACAAAAAAATGAATTTCAAAAAAAATTAAAAAGATGATCATTATAACAGCATGCGTAATTAGAGAGCTGAGGGTGCGCACCAGTGGACAGAGCACCTGGATCGTATTATAGGGTCGTAGTTTGGAGCTTATTCTTAAGCCACTGCCTCCATTTCCTCGCTCTCTTTCTCTCTCTCTCGCTCTTTCTCTCTTACACTCTCACTTGGCTCTTCCCTTAAGAAGAACTTAAAAGAAGAAAGACCCTGTCTCCCTCGGTCTTATAATGGAATTTTGACGGGTTGTTCATTTTAACAAAACTGCAACTTAGTATTTACATTAAAATATCTCCGTTCGCTTCAAAAATTGAAACATATGACATTAAACGGTTTTATTGAAAACAAAGATAAAAATCATGTAGATAATGTACTAAAAGCAAAAAAATAATTTTGGTAGGTCCTAGATACCAGTCATCACACCACTCCTCATCAATCTAAGGCATTGATCAGACAAAAAATACACCGTTATGTGTACCAAATATAAGATCAATCTGTCTACAGAAAGGGTGTCTAATTTCAATTACTAAATTAGACCCAAAAAAATAAACCAACAAACAGGGCAAGCTACATAAAACCGTTTAAAAAGTCGAACAATTCTTTTTTTAAACTGTTATTTGTATAGATATATAATTATATGTCCGTTACACTCATATGTTCGCAAAGTTTCGTCTGTGCAAGTTATACGCGTGCAAGTCGCAGGTCGTGAGAACCGGCACTACAGGAACTAAAGTTTTAGCTGCTAAAGAAGCGGTCTATCATAACATTGTTGCTTTACTAAACTTAGCTCTAGAAGGTTTTTATTGCTTCGCTATAGTACTTATAAATTAAAACTGATTATATTTTTAACTATTGGAGATACTGTATACAATAGTATGAATTAAGGTTAGCCGTGAAGCTTTTATGAGCAGTTGTTTTACAGGATTTGAATGTAAAGCTACCACCGGTTCTAAATGGAGACTCTACCGTGGAGGAAATTCAATAGTAACTTTAGTTAGCTTTTTGTACAAAAGAGAAAATTCTATTTCATTCAGAAAAAATTGTAAACAATATACAGAGATAAATTTAAAAATAAACTAAAATTAAAACAGAATTAAATAATTTATATAATTTTATATTATCACAATGAATAGTAGAACGTAAACGAATATTAAAACAATCATAAATAAAATAAATGAATTGAATAAAGAATAAATCTTAATATTTAAAACAAACAAACAAATTTAAATAACATGAAATGACATTTAACAAATTGAATTTAGTATCCGCAACATTGATCACATTATGTAACGTTACTAATACAATATATTACATAATGACACAATGTGTTCTTCGTACATTTTTCTGTTATTTCGTGCTGACATTGTTTTAATATTTTTCGGTAGCCCTACCAATTTGTGTACGCCTCTATTATTTGGCATATATCCATTAGCCTATCTAAGTATATAGTCATTTAAATAATGATTATAAAATGAAAAATAAATAGACGAATCCGTTGCGTCTTGTAATGTGAGCTTTGTAAATATATAAGCTATCTTGAACACAAACACATACAATAACACAAGTATTCCATTGTTTTTATAAGCTGATTGATGCAATATTAGCACAAACGGTAGTGTGGGTAGAATTACATATATGTACATATAATATGTTTGTACATTTTATTTGACTTGCTTTATTTGCAAAGAAATAGTTTTGTTTTTGAGTTTATTTTTTTTAAAGATTTTTTATTTACGACGAATATCATCAATCAATATTCATTTGTTTTACTTTATATTCACATAGAGTACTTAAATAAATATATACAAGTTTAAATTATAAAATAATAACTATATTAAACATAACTGCGTGCAATGATGACAAGAATGATAATAGAAATTCCGTTGTTCCGATTCCGCTTGCTGAAAAATAAATCAGTCCTCTTACTATCAGTGTAGGGAATTTACAACTACGTTTGAAAATATATATTATAATTCATATCACACTGTTATTGTAATTTCATATGTTCATATGATTCATATATATATATATATATATATATGAACTTGAATATAAATAAAAAAATGTAAATTTTATGTACCTTGTGTCTGTTATTATATTGGCTTTTTAACCCAGATGAGCTTGCACGAAGCCCTACCATCAGAAAGGTACTGAATTAAAAACTTTTTTCGTACATAACATAATTAATAATTCAGTGTAACATAAGACCTTAATAAATATTAAGTTTATCTAAAGAACCATAGAAACCTGATCTACACCAGAATCTATAGAAATGAGAACCGTAAACTTATCTATTCACCCCTTTTGCTATTAAAAGCCGTAATTATATGATTTGCCGCAACTGGGAATCAAACTGGTCCCTTGTCTGTCAATGGAGCGTGAAAACAGTACAATATGAATATTCGGTTACATTTCCTTTTGTTGATGAGAGTTGAAAATAATAATACATTTAATTTTAATCCGGCTTTATATTTATGATGTCAGTAACAGGCTGTGAATGTCCCACTGCTGGGTTAAGGCCTCTTCTCTTTTGAAGAGAAGGTTTGGAGAAGGTTATTCCACCACGCCGCTCCAATGCGGGTTGGCGGAATACACATGTGGCAAAATTTGAATGAAATGTTTTCCTTCACCGTTAAGCATGAGATGAATTATAAAGACAAATTAAGCACATAAAAATTCAGTGGTGCCTGCCCGCGTTTGAATCCACAATCATCGGTTAAGATTCACGCGTTTTAGCAACTGGGCCATCGCGGCTCATTCATTTGACAAAGATCAATGATGAGCTTTGTCAAATAAAAAAAATCTAAAATATATTTTATTAATTTGTATGATGTATGAATTAATTGTAGTGTTCGCGTGTCTAAAGATGACCACTCTTCTAGTCTGATAATACGACACGACTGGAGTGTTTGAAGGACTTTTTGAGGCAATATAGTGTATTAGGGCTAATTTTGTCAAAACCGAGTACAATTAAGAATTAGTTGACAGATTAACACAATAATTTTTATGACCTGTCTCCGTTTGGATTCGGTCTCGAGATCTCAAGACCTTCAAACATACAGGACTACTAAGATCAAGGCAGTTCAGAGAAAATATCTTCATATAACTAATATATATGAATAATAAGTTTTGTCTATGCACAAGTACAGATAATTTTTTATTCATCTAATAAATTACCATTCAAAGAAAACAAATGTCAGAGGGTCAAAACTACTCAATTCAAACATTTAAGTACATCACTACAAAAGATATGATTCAGATCACGGACAAAACAGATTCAATCTTGTGTATTACGTATTCGGACATTAATAAATTCTTTAGAGATTTCTAAGGATAGTTTAAGGTTACCGCATACGGTGTGAAATTGTCTCATTAATAGATTATGTTTTATATAAAATAATGATTACATAAAATATATTTTTTATTGTCATATTATTATTATTTTATGTAATATTTTCTCTATTATAAAATTAGTTATTATATTATAATAATTATTGATGTGTTTTTATATCGTATTTATATATTTATATTGTTGTGTTTAAGCTTTTATACTTAAGAATCGGATATAAATTGTTTTTATTTTACTTAACCTTTCGAGAAAGTTCTATCTTTACTCGTCACGAGCTGACCGGCATACCAATATATAAGACAGAATATATAAGACATTTATAATAACTCTTCAACGTACACAATTACGCATTTAGCAGAGTAGAGTCAACTTCACACGAGCAACAAGTTAAATGTTGAAAACTGACTAAGATGTTATTTTAATGCGTGTTTCATTTTTGAATAATATAATAATTATTGTCATGTTACATATCACTTTCGAGTCTCGAGTTTGTTCATACCTTGGCTCTTATTATGATCTTTGTATATCCTCTATGTACAAAGATAAGATAAGAAAGAGCTAATTTGCTATATATTATTTAAATAAAAAAGTTTAAATTTACAATTTATTATCATAGCGTCTGTGTCGATCCTTAAATTTGAAATAAATCTATGGGAAGACGTAGTTCACTGCCCTGATCTGAAAGAACTCAATTTAACTATATTCAAAGGCATTGAGGTGAGGATATTCAGTCTATTTTAATGTAAAGCAGTCGGAAACAATCGCGAAGGGACGTGAGGGAACGCACCCTAAATACAATGGCCGTTTGACATCGCTCTATTCAAATTAAAAACTTATCTTTAATAATAATAGGATACTGATATTTGATCCGTATCAGTTCTTAACTTTTTTAAATATTTTTTTAATATTACAGAATGGATTTTTTAATGTTTTTTAAATGAAATTTCAAATATTACCTAAGATGACCCTGTGACTAGAATGCATGAGTCTTAAACGATAACAATCTCAATTAACAATTTATTTACAGAAAAACCTAATTACTTTTTATTGCAGCTTTATAAACTAACCATTAGACCAAGAACTCGTTTTTTAAATAAAGTTTAATTTCGAAAGATCTTTTAAATCTCTCTTTTAAAAAAATACAAACAATATTAATAATACACGGATATATAGTAACAGTTAATTCTCCATCCGCGGTCACTTAAAACAATTATGCTACGTCTATCGGTTAATCTGATAGTCAAGAGAACACCGTAGTTAACTTATCTCGTTACTGTATTACTGGACATGTGTTGCCTTATCTTGGTCTTTCTCACGACATACGGTATGTTTGTCAAGTTGATACATAGTCATAGATACAACGCGCTTTAAAAATGATATATTCAGTTGCTTATATAGCACTAAAGCGCTGGAATCGCTGAAGAAATTAAATTTATAAACGTATTTTAGGAAAATAAAACGATTTTTTAAACGGACCATTACAGAATGTCTTCCAGTATTTAAAAATGGAATGGTTTTGTAGACTCATTCATGATGTGAGATAAATAAAACTATATATTCATCTATGATTTGGAGATTCCACAGACGGGTTCCTGTACGTTTTGATGTATATTTAAATTATTTTAGATTGAGTTTTATTTGATGTACATACACATTATTATTTTTACTTCCATACATAATCATAACACTAAATATAAGAATATTATTTGCATTCTGTGGTTATTTTTGCGACTTATATATTGTTGTGTGCTAAATTGACGTCCATAAAGTATTTTACCTGGTTCTCTTGGGCTTTAAACATGGCGTCTGCTTTCAGCTTGAACTTGGCAGCCTTTAAATAAAGCGTTACTTAAACAATACGCTACAAAGGCATACCAGTGTCAAGTTAATCCGATAACTGATATATCGATTAAATCATTCAAGTGGGCATAGGTCATGTGTCCGATTCTTATTTTAAGATATGTGTATCACTCGGGTGATTTTACACGTATGTTTTGCAATAAACATATACCATATATATAAGACGGACTTACTTTTTTCAAAATTCAAATTCAAAATATATTTTAGTATAAGCACCTTTGAATCGATATTTTACTAATCGATTTAAATGTAACACTTTATTACTCTTATACTCTTTTCTTATTAAGCAAGTCTATCTGAGTAGGACTATCGGGTCTAAGATTTGTAAAAAAATGTAATTAATTCATATGTTCATAATAATTAAAAGATCTTTCATGAGATTAATTTGTGTCAATAGTCCACCTCGTAGTGAAGGAAAACATCATGAGGAGACGTATTTATTACAAAATTCATCAAATTCATCATACGTAAACAAAAATGATAAGTATATACGAATATTATATAAAAAATATGTTTGACTTTAATCAGACGACGAGACACAAGCCACAGCCTTCGAAAGTCTGTAAGGCACATTTAGAGACATCACACCAACAGTGACTGCTATATGATTGATTATGATTAGACGAGATAACGATGGTAGAGTCACCATAAAAAAATGGTACTATATTTTGTGACAAATGTAATATTTATTAACAAATAAACGCATTAGCATTATTTATGCATCCATTGTCTTTTAATCCTCTAAATTTTAATCAAGAGGCAAACGAAAATTTATTTTGGTAAAATTATTTGTAAATGATGATGTTTGTACTTTGTGTTTCGTAAAAAAAATATTTATGGTAAAATTTACTTATCTAGTTAGTGTTAGTATGAGATGATTCCAAAGTTATTATTGAGTAAGAAATTATTTTTCCAAGCCATGGTCACCCTAATCATAAACGCAAGAAACATTATGTGACAATTTGATAGATTCCCTTGAATATTCCAGAGGTTTTGTTTGAAAATATTTGATTTATTACACGCTATTAATCCACACAGTTAAATATATGGACATAATGTTTGGGTCTGGTCTATTTAAGTCTTATTGGGTTCAACGAACCAGACATATCATTCTTTGAAGATATTTTATAGACTTCAATTTATAAAGGTGACTTCGAATTGTAAATTTTGAATTGTTGATAAATGTTTACGTTAAAATATTCGTGATCGTGTTTTCGGAGTTAAAGACATCAACGCGATGCTGGCTCAACGATATTGATGAAAATTCATATTTTTATAAATAATTGTAAGTACATCAATAGGACAGTATTGTAATCATGTTTGTTTTATCTCTTGATATGTTGTACGTATAGAAATAAGATTGTATTCAAATGTGATTACATGGTATGGACTTGCAATGTGAAAATATTGATAAATAACGAGAATAATATGGATGATTTTTAGTTAAGAGAAAGGCTGGAAAAACAAACAGCATGAAGGATTATTATATATGTTAGAAGAGAGTGGAGATAGAGACTAATGGAAATAATCCAGACCCAAATGACCGCGATAAGAGCAAAATATTAATTATTATTAGGATGGAGGGTAAACTCATTTATTGTTAATTATCTTTCTTAAAAATACTTTGAACTGATTAAAAATTTCTGTGTACGTACTGCGTTAAGAGATAGAAGTCATATTCAGACTAATATTCAGTGGTATATATTATGCTAACCATTTTTTTAAATATTTTGCATAAAAACCCATTGTTATGCATAACTATATAAAATAATTTAATTAATTATTTAAAGACACATGCAAAAAGGCATAACACAAAAAAATACCCTTATGTTAATTGTTATATATTAAATGTTTTTTTTTGTTTATATTTTAAAATAAATAATTGAAATGCAGGTCAAAAATAACTTCAAATATGTAAAAAACATCGTTTACGTAACGAAGTGACACCGTTTGAACCCGTGTCGCGCCGGTCGTATTGTCCGTCGACGATGAATTATTCAGATGAATTTTGAGTTAAGCGTTTGTTTGTCCGGTGGCTAACTCGAGTAGATTTTGAATGATCGGTATCAGTTTTGTGAACTTATGAGATTTTATTTTCACTTATAAATCTTTTAACTCATTAAATACTCTTTATTATATACTTTTTTGATACCGTTGTATCACTCATTAATATAATACTTTTAATTAAATAGATGCATGGATTAAAGCTTGGTGTCGAACGTAGGACTGATCAAAAACAATAATTGTGATTACTAACCATTAAATATCCGATAAATTTTAAGATCATTTAAAAAAGCAACTACGCGAGTTTCATACCGTTTCTTCTAGGAAGAGGATACTTTCCGAGATTCCCCACATCTCTTGGTTACATTTCTAAATATTATCCGCAAAAAAGGCTATTTTCCAAAACGATAGTAGAGTTTCTTGTATTTGATATTCTTCGAGCTTGTCTAATTCTTAATCTAATAACATGTATCATAGAAATTACTTAACTTATAAATATTTTAAACGTCTGAATTCCCGTTCGAAACTATATATTCAATTATTATCAAAATTATTTTGATAATGTATCTTTTCGTATTTACATACAAAAAATAGCAATGCTAACCTGTAAGAACTAATTTCTTACAGCGCTCGAAATGTTAGAAATTAACATACTGTCATCCGCTATTTTGATAAGTGCAGGAAGCACTATTATATTTTTTTGTAGTCATTATTTTAGTATCATATATAAATTTCTAACATTTCATGACGGTATTCTGCAGTTTCAATTTTGATCCTTCTGACTCTATAGCTTGCAACAGCATATACCTAACAGACGTAATTTTACAAAAAAAAAAAAAAAACATATAAAAAGGCATATTATAGTCATCAAAACGAGTTGTTTATATTTTATATTTAATAATTAATCATTCAAAGCCATGTTAAACGAACATTGAAAATATAATAATTA
Organism: Nymphalis polychloros; assembly: GCA_905220585.2. Lineage (NCBI taxonomy): Eukaryota > Metazoa > Arthropoda > Insecta > Lepidoptera > Nymphalidae > Nymphalis > Nymphalis polychloros. Next base: position 13,897,322 of record HG992247.1, read on the forward strand.
TCCATATCATTTTAAATATAACTATTTTAATATAAAATTATGTACATAATAATTGTAATTATATTATAAAAAATATCTTTATATTCATATTCATAATATAAGCCTAAAGTGTGGGTTTTTATATTACGATCATAAATATAGAACGCATCTGCATTCAATATCTAACACTATGAAGTCATGTTATGGATAATTATTTAAATCTTAATCACGATAAGAGTTAAACCTTATTAATATGATACAAGCCTAGAAATTGCCGATGGCTCAATTTTAATTGACTTGTAAAATGAAAATTCAAAATGACTTACACTTGAATAAATTATATTTTGATTTATATGTATTTAAAAATAAACGCGGGTTGGACACTTGGTTGGAACAAAGTTCCTTTTGCTATATATTATGTACTAAATAACAATGACAATAAAATAAATTAACAATGTTTGAAAATATAGTTAAATGAACAATGAAAACATATTAGGAATAGTATTGTAAGGTATAAATAGGTTAAAAGAAACATTTTGTCACTACTTTTGAGCACATTAGATAGACATATACAAAGACAAGCTTGTTAACACACACACAATAGCAAAAGTGGAGTGATGGTTGAAGTCATACGCCTATTTCGATCAAACAGACACATGATGAATGTGAAAAGTTCGACAAGTCTGTTTGGAGTGTACTGAGCGATTGGGAACTTTGTCCTAAAAACTTCTGTACAAAAAAAAACAATTTCTGCTTACAAATTAACTTTCAATTGAATTAAAAATAAAGCAAAGGCGTATGAAAACTCTCCGTTCGTTTAACGAGCGGCACCCAAGTCTCGCAGGTGAAGCTCTCTCCAAATAAATAAGTACCATGCTCTTGTAACAAAAAAGCTTGACCAGAAAAGGTGAGATTGAACCGGCAATGATTGCGGCAGCTGGGGACGCAGCTGGCGCAAGGTGCGCGCGCACGTGTGTTTGTATGGCATTATTTAGAGGCCAGTTATGTTTCATGTTAAACTGCGCACTGCATATTTTATACTTAACCGATACAAGGTTTTGAAGAGAAATCAATATATATATATATAAAAAAATGTTATTTGGCACAGTGTTGGTAAATTAGGTATATATATATAGGCATATAAATCCTTCTCCTGTGCTTACATATATATGTATACAATGTAAATATTATGTATGGGAAGCCGCAGCTTCTTGATGCAAACGGAAGGATATGGGATTATGAGCCAATGCGATAACACATCTGGCATCCCATACTATTATCAAAATTTAATGAATTTATATTATTCATACTTATTAATATCCCGGGACATTATTCACACAAAGCCATCTGATCCCAAACTAAGCAGAGCTTGTACTATGGAAACCAGACAACTGATATACTTACATAGACTACTTTTCTTTTTGTAAATAAATACTTATATAGATAATTACAGCCAGACTCAGGACAATCAGACATGTTCGTGCACACAAATGTCTGTCCTGGGTGGGAATCGAACCCACGACCTGCGGCGTGAAAGGCAAGTATCTTACCAACCACACCTACAAGCTAGTCAAATTAGATGTTAATTGACTTAAGTATTATTAATATTTTTATTTCCTGGTACTTTATTATTTTTTTATGCATTTTTTGCTTGACTGAACTCACACTGCATTCATAAAGTCCATTGAAAGTGCACTATAGTCAAAGATAACTTCAGTATGTGTTGCAATAATGATGGTCGGATGGATCTTACTTTTACTCGGTGGTAGAGCTTTGTGCAAGCTCGTCTGGGTAGGTACCACCCACTCATCAGATATTCTACCGCAAAACAGCAGTACTTCGTGTTATTGTGTTCCGGTTTGAAGGGTGAGTAAGCCAGTGTAATTAACATTAACAGGCACAAGGGACATAGCATCTTAGTTCCCAAGGTTGGTGGCACAGTGGTGATGTTGTTTTTTTTTAAGAAATATACAAACCACTGTCTATGGGCGTTGGTGACCACTTACCATCAGGTGGCCCACATGCTCGTCCACTAAACTATACTATAAAAAAAATATCCTTATAACACAGGATTACGATAGCATAGGGGTCATCATCGACCAAAACATTTAACTTGTTATAAATATTTAAGTACTTTTGTAAATTCCTAATGTTTTATATGCTTCTGCCTAAAATAAATAATTATTATACTATTTTCATATAATCAAGTTATAAACAGAAGTAGTTCACTTTCACTTTTCACTTAGGATATATACTGAAATTCTAAGAGAAAAACTTCGTAAGACCAAGCGCCGGGTGACAAAACAAACATAAAACGCGAATCCGATCGATTTCTCGCGAAAGTTTTGTCATTGATTGAGACCTAATTAGAGAGACAAAAAGATAAAAATATATTCGTGGGAACATTTACTAAAAACCAAATTAATGGCGAATCGTGCAGAAATTTGTAATGCTATTAAAATTATCTTATTTTAATGAAACTAGATCGATTATTAATTCACAACTGCCTCGTTTGAGTGAATCACAGTTATATGATTAGATATAAAATAATGCTGTGAATTATTCGTTTGGTTGAACTTAGTATGTTATGATGATGGCGATAACTCTTCAATTTTCAAGGATAAACCTTATCCTGTAACTGTTGAGGTTTTGTTAAACTCGTATTCGTAGTTTTAATTTTATTTACGATTACAGAAAGACATAATATTTATCATCCTTTTATTTTTCTTGGCGTTAATTACTGTTTTCCCGTCGATCTTGTTAGTACCTTCATACCCATTGATATAAAAACATTTCCTATAACCACGTTAAGTATGAGAATGTATGTATGTATATAGATCACAGATCACGTCCCTTACTTATAACTTTTGTTTTATTTTTAACTGTTATTATTGTGTTGAGTCGCAATATTTGCCTGCTGATATCTCTATCTCAAAATTGTTGTTAGTGTCTTGTCGTTTGTTTCTCTTCGTATTATTTATTGATAGCTCGCTTACATTTAATCATTCAATACTAAAAATGTTAAGATCTTTATTGCATAAAATTTACAAACATTATATAAAAAAACAGGTAGCACATAATGTATGCAAAGGCGACATTTTTATTATTAACAGATTTATTATGATTTTTTATTAAAAATGTTTTACTCTTTTTGAAAATAACTGAAATCACATTTAAAGTGAATTACGACTAGTTAGTGTATGCTATAAGCACTACTTTCAGCAATACTGTCCGTCAGAAGACATTCTTGATAATGTTTAGCTAGGGACCCATTTAGTGATTGTAAAAGCAAGGCTCATTTTGCAAAGGAGCTCGTAACAATTAGAACGATGTCTTTTATATGGTTATAATATCTGTGCCACAATGGAGAAGTGTGGCGAATTAAGAATAAGTTTATTTGGTAACAATTAATGAAATAGATAATTTAGACATAAATGATTATAACAGGATACTATAAATCAATCAGTTATCGTTATAAAAAAGTAATTAAAAAAATAAATAATAATAACAATATTAAACCAACCAACCAGTATAGAATCGTTTTTGGAAAGTTAGTGACTTTCAATTATGCTTTTTGGGGCTGATTTGAGGGCCCTGTGATGGTAATTTTGCGTAATAAATAAATGGCTAAATGAGTTAAACTTTAAATTTTAGTCAGTCACCAATATAATTCGCAAAGAAAATGGCTGTTCTGTCGGTACATCTTTCTCTTCTTTGATATTTAATGTATGAAGTTTTAAGCAAAAAATATTAGATTTTTTATCATAACGAATTAATGATACTCGTTTTTAATAGCAGTAGATAAATTGTCCTGGAAGTCCTGTCAGCGCTTGATCTGATTAAAAAAACATCATGTAAGAACTGTTCAAGACATGTCGTGACGTGACTCGCGACCTTCTCGTGGCCTAGCGGCTTATGTTACGCAGTAACTTGAAGTGTTTCATCAATCAATGAGATTCATGAATGAAGAGACTGATCAAGTGCGAATATGTAGCATGTGTAAATTTAGTTGCAAATAAAATATGATTATTCATTATCATATACATACTAAATATATAATTTTGAGGGAGTAACTAATGCCTTCGTGGTTGTTCCCTTATATAAACCGACTTCAAAAATAACAGAAATATCAATAAACAATAACAAAATAGCTCTCTCAAGTCTCAAACGAATAGTCAAAAGTGTTCGTACAGCGTCCCATTAATTTGTATTATACGGAAACAGAATAAGGAACCATTAACTATGCTATTGAGTGTTATTGATGATTAGTTCGTGAGATACAATATGGAAATACACTTAACAAAGCCGTTACTTTTTATTGATTTGCACTAGGAAATTTATATTTACTGCTATATAAGTCCGTTTGCCTGTAAGATAAAAACCACCAATTCATCAGGTCTTCTACCTTTAAACATCCAAACATTGTGTTGTTATGCTCTGGCTCGAAGTGTGAGTGAGTGACAATTATACTGATAATTGTAATTGCAAGGACCTTTGTCATTAAATTTATTAATAATACATATAATTTATTATTATATACGCTAATATATACTACTATATAAATCTATTGGCTCTATCTATCTATATGTCTTCTTATAACTCAAGAACGGCTTGACCAATCTTGATTAAAAGTACAAACATGTGATGACGCAAAACCCTACGGTATCTTATGAAAATTAATTTCAAATTGTTAATTACGTATTTCTTTACCAGTAGCCATATATATGTGTGTGTGCGTGTGTGCGCGCGCGTGTGTGTGTGTGCGCGCGTGTGTGTTATTATAGTAATAAAATTATTTATTATATTTTTATTAATTATACGCGGGTGAAACCGCGGGGCACAGCTAGTGAATTTATGTATAAAAACAAAACTTATAAATATAATTAACTTATAGTATTTATTTTGGTCATATCTTTATAAGGTGTTTTATAATATTTGCAATATAATTTTTAGGTTATGTCGAGTTGATTGGTATTGGCGACTCTCGAGGCGAATGTACGACCTTGCGGATCGGAAACACTTCGGTCGTTTGAGATTAGCTGAGACTTAAATGAGTCCTAAATCGTTTTTTAATTTCGAGATTGACATTTTCTGATAACTTTTTTGCATGATACATACCTACAGCCTTATTTATAATATCTCTCATGAATGAGGTTTTTGTCGGTGTTTAATGTCCAAAAAGGAGAATAAATTTTAAATTTAAAGTTAAACAGAGGACTCAGGAATTAAGGTAAAATTACATTGGTGAACGTGAAATATTTTCGTTTAATGTAATTTAATGAATTAATTTATTAAAATACTTACCTGGTTGTAGAGTTTTGTGCAAGCTCGTCCGGGTAGGTACCACCCACTCATCAGATATTCTACCGCGAAATAGCTGTGCTTGGTATTGTTGTGTTCCGGTTTGAAGGGTGAGTGAGCCAGTGTAGCTACACGCACAAGGGACAAAACGTCTTAAGTCCCACGGTTGGTGGCGCATTGACGCCGTAAGGAATGGTTAATTATTTTTATATGACCAATGTTCATGGGCAGTGGTGGTTTACCCGCAGATGGTTCATATGCCAGTCCGCCTAACTCTCATTTAAAAAAAAATGCAATATTCGTCAATATCAAATCAAAATACAATTTATTTGAATTCGATAGAATAAATAATAGTACGTGTTACTTGTAAGCTGTTTACTCTGCCATGATACCCGTGATATGGATACTACAATCTTATTATTATTAAAACGAATCGGATACACGAATATCCAAGATACCACATTGAGCAGCGTGATAGATCCAAAATTCCTTCAAATCAAAAGGAAAGAATACTTTAGTCCAGACCATTTACGGGCTGCTATATAACTTTTATAAACAATCATCATAAATATGTGTTACCCATATATTTCTATCAGCATATGTCATATATTATAATATTAAAAATATTCATTAGTATGTTAAATCAGAAATGTTAGTGTGTGTCAGTTATATCTATTTATCGTACAACAACAAAACAACAAAAAAAGCTGTTGTACTTATACTTTTCCACCACAGACAATAAACTAGAAAAAAAAAACTTAAAATTCGTAACGGTAGTACCAAAAATTTAACACTGCTGACAACGGAACTAAATTAATTTATACCATTTATTTTAAGATAAAAAATTACAAAGCCAATTCCAAAACCCTAAAACAAACAATAAGTAACAAACGCAATCCCTTATCACAGATAATGTAAATTTATTTAACAAAGGAGTTATTGTACAGATAACGAAAGGTGAACGAAATAACCGTAAAAACATTTACAAGCTGTCTTTGTTCGACAATTGACAACTTCTGTTCGACTACCTTTAACAAATCAAGCGATATAAGCGCAGAAATTCCAGCTGACACATGACTGAACATTATTAGTTTTGCAACCTACTAATAATCTCTGTTATTAAATAAAATATAAAAACACACTATCGATTTATATAACAAATCACTTTGCTTTTAAAATACTTAATTTATTTCAAAATTTGATCAATCATTTTAAGTATTGAAAACCACTAATAAAATCATACGAAATCAGTAACAAAAATTATCTTGTTGAGTTTTTTAAAATGAAATAAATTATTTGATTTGTGGTTTTTAATTGAGTCAATGTATCTAGTGCAGAATATTAATACACAAATGACAAACAAAGAAAAATCATTTAACGAAACATCTCTTGCATAGACAGAATTTGTTTAGCGCTGCAGCGCTTTAATTGTACGACGGTAGTGTTAATAAATAAAAACAACTTGCGAGCAGGAGTCACGCACCCTTATACCTTAACGTGTATATTTTCTAAGGTAAAAATAATGGAAATTGTTTGGTGAAATTCAAATAAAGTGGGACGTGTAAGTTACGTCACGCGTAACTTGATTAGCAACACCGGAGAATGAAGAAAGGCTATTGTGTTTTTTTTGCTGAGTTCGTGGCGATTATGTTTTTAAACTTATAAATTGCAAACTAACAAAATATTTTAGTTTCGAATAAACAAAACGAGCGAGCAAAAATTGTAATATTTCACTTATAAAAATATAATATATATATATATATATATATATATATTTTTTTTTAATGCAGATATAATATCCTGTTAATAAATAACCTTTTAAATGGTCAAACTTTTATATAATTATTCTAAAATGTTCTAATATTTCCATCTGATATTTATAATAGTTTATATTAAAAATAAAGGGATTACGAAATTAAAACCATTATTTTAATATTATCGGCAGTAAGGTACCTAATTATGTAAAAAGGGTATTAAATAATTTCAAATTTTTGCTCAGTCGTTAGTGGCACATAAGACATACATATTAAAAATTAAAGATTTCTGTTTATTATTAATACTATTTTTATCTTCTTATTCTTGTATTCTACACCGATCACCCACTAATATTTTCATTACGAAGAAACAGACCTCCAGTAGTTTCGGCATTACAAAACAAACGAACAATCAAACATCTACTCTGTATGTCAAAGGACCGCATGCTGGTAGAGGCGGCTTGATATACAACAAACACGACTCTATCGAAGGAAAATAAACCGTATTCGTTACTTAATATAGCTGAATATTGTGTAAATATTCAGTAATATGAAACCATATGTAATGCAAATAGTTTTAAGCTCTATTTGAATATGATAAGGTTTAATTTCACAGGTAAAATCAATCTGTGACAACGAGGTGTCAAGCTACGATTTACAGGTTAATTGTTGCACCACCGGCGTTGAAAGACAATTATTTGTATTCGTAGTCCTTATTTCATGTACGATAAGAAATAAAATAGCTTAACTTAGTGATGTGATTCTTTTGAATTTTAGCCGAAAAGAGATAAAGTATCAATCGAATGACGACAGCACGAGATATGATAGAATTGGCGGCAACGACAAACGCAATTTATTTTGAAAGATCGTAAATCTTGACAGGTTTTTAGGAAAACAGCCATTTCATGTTCGACTACACGGTAAACGTCCTTTGAAGGACAATAATTAAGGTCCTAGTGATGTATCTTCAATCGGTAATTTGTTAAAAATATATACTTACGTTTCAAATTTTTCGTTAAGCAAGCGGACTGAGGGATCGTGTTGATAAAACAAATCCATTCTGACCCTCACTCCGTGCTGTTCTCAACTCGTGGGTTAGCGGCCTCCTCAGCTCTACCAACAATGAAAGTCACATATCTATGATTAATGTTTTCATATAACAATTTCTTTAAAATCAAATCATTATAATTTTATAGCATGTAGGCTAAAGACGATAGTCAAAGAGTACAATAACGTTACAGTTCAAATATTATTTGAGCACACACAATATGTCAATCTCTATTTACATTCCGAACGATATTTCTTAAGAATGACTAATAAAATTTAACGTTTGAAATTATTTACAATGCACCTTAACAGGAATGGAGCATATTTAAAATTAGATGACAAATAAAACTTCTCTATTTAACCATCTAAATTTTTATTACGGTCAATAAAATATACATTGTCTGTCTGTCTCTATCTATAGATATGAAAAATCTTGAATGTAGCCTTGTCCGTGTGTCAAGTATAGATTATAAAACGCGTGAAGTTCATAATATTGATTTCCATACATAACATACAGCGTGAAAAATTACTTAAAAAAATATATTCATTGTGCTTAACGACACTATTGGTGGTAAAAACGTGGACTACTGAGGTCATGACCTCGTGTCTTAGCTACCCGATAGGTAAGAGCTATCGAGCGGTATTGCCCGCACCTGTGGAGCCATGTAATTTTCTTCATTTAATAAAAAAAAAAAAATCGTGGGTAATTGTTTTGCTTAGTATTTTAAAAATTATTACATAAATAGAACCGACACACGATACCTAATAACCACTTCACGGGTCGGACACGCATTTTATTACATCCTGTATATATGTAATCGTTTATAGTTGTCTGTGTATTATATTTGAGAAGTTTTACTACTGATATTTTACCAATTCTTCTCTAGAATCTACATTTTTAGCCGTTCTGGTAGATTTACATTCGATTTAATTCTGTAACATCCACTTTCTACTTGAATAAATTACTATTTCGATTTTTAACTCGATATAATGATATATTATGAGTTCGGTATAAGTAATTATCTTAATGTATGTTAAGCCAAAGTTTACATTGCATTGCACTACATTAGAGTACACTGCACTACTATAAATAAAAATATCTTAACGCAAATAGCTACTTAAATACTATACTACACACACACACACACACACAGACACACACAGACACATACACATCACATGGCTACTGGTAAAGAAATACGTAATTAACGATTTGAAATTAATTTTCATAAGATACCGTAGGGTTTACCGATCTTATATATGCCTAACATTTGCGCCATCACATGTTCTTTGTGTGTACCAATTTTCATCAAGATTGGTCAAACCGTTCTTGAGTTATAAGAAGACATACAGACAGACAGACAGACAAAAACGAAAAAAATAGTATAATGTGAATCACTGCATCATAAAACGATTATTTATCACAAAATTAGGTGAAAATGTACAGACAGAACCAATAGATTTATATATATATATATATATATATATATATATATATATATATATTTTTTTTTTTTTCATTGTATAAGTAGGCGGGTGAACATATGGGCCACCTGATGGTAAGTGGTAACCAACACCCATAAACAATGGCATTGTAAGAAACGTTAACCATCGCTCGCTTTGTCACTCGGTGGTAGAGCTTTGTGCAAGCTCGTCTAGGTAGGTACCACCCACTCATCAGATATTCTACCGCAAAACAGCAGTACTTGGTATTGTTGTGTTCCGATTTGAAGGGCGAATGAACCAGTGTAATTACGGGGACAAGGGACATAACATCTTAGTTCCCAAGGTTGGTGGCGCATTGGCGATGTAAGCGATGGTTAACATTTCTTACACTGCTAATGTCTAAGGGCGTTAGTGACCACTTACCATCAGGTGACCCATAAACTCGTACACCTACCTATCCTATAAAAAAAAATCTATGTTGATTCAAAAGTACTTTTTTGAACCTACTTACATAAAGAATATTTTAATTATGATGTTCATCGGTACCTTAACAAATGCAATACGCAATGAATCAAAGAAAAGATATACACCAGATTATTTAAATAAATAAAAAAAAACATTAATATGAAGTTGAAATGTATACATATTATAATTATGTATAATATTAAAGGGACGCCGGTATTGATATACTAGTTAGGGTTATTCCGACTTGTTTGCACACCCAATGGACACATTCCAGTTCCTGTCCGATCGAGTAATGAGTCACAAAGGCACCGCTTTAAAAAGTTTACTCATAATAATGGATGCTTTCTACTGAGAACTTTGACAATGCACGATCCGTTTGTATGGTTCGGTTTTATAAGTAACTAGCTACTCCCCGCGGTTTCACAGGCGTGAAACGATACTGTTTCAATACTGTGGGCCTTAGCGTGATGATATGTACTCTATATTCCACTCGACTGTACTTTGTACAAGCCCGCCTCAGTAGGTACCACCCATTCAACACATTTGATGATTTGTATATTAAACTGTAAAACTTTTGTTGTTCTTTCGTCTCGGTGTAAAGAGTGAGTGAGCCAGTGTAACTACAAGCACAAGGATTATAGCATCTTAATTAGTCATAATTGTGGGGTATTGACGATGTAAGGAGTTCTTAAATATATTAAACAGTGCAACAATGGTAGGTAGCCCATTTGAATAAGACTACTTAGTATTAGGTTGTTATAAAGTAATTTCAATAAGCCATAAAAAAAAGAAATAAAGAAACAAAATATAAATGTCCCTCAGCTGGGCAGTACTGTACCTTGAGGGTGTGCCATGTAAATGTATATCAATGGATACAGATGAAGTTTTTTCTGTAGTTATTCCATCGCTGTTGAGCGTGAAATGAATTATAAAAAAAAAGGAATATTCGGTTAAGTAATATCTTAAATGTCACTTTTAGTAATAAAAATTAATGTACACGATTTTGTTATTATAATGACCTTAACATGTATTGTATTATATAAGAACAATTAAATTGATTAAGGTCAAGTTTGAATGCGTTAAATCAATTATTTCATAAATGCTTTCAAATATATACTACACGAAATGCATGAATCGCAATTAAAATGTTGTGGTCAAATTGTCCGCCATTATTGTCAGTTTGCATATTATCAAATGGATTTATAAAATAATAATTAACTTTGAGTACTTAAATAATTATAGAAAAATTGTGGCCAGAATGCTAGCAACATTTTACCATTGATTCGCAAACTCGATTATCTCTGATGGTTTTATCAGTGGAAGCAATACAATTTCAGGGAGTTTCAGGAAATAATATTTATAAATGTTTTCTTTAAGTTTGTGATTTGTACGTCAAATTGCATTAAGATCTCGGTTTATAATAAACTTGTCAATAGTCTGTATAGTAAAATGTCTTTAGCTATTAAAAGAAAGAACTGTAAAAAAATTTAAATATCAAATAATTATTGGTGTTATACAAAATCTCTAAGCTAATTTGTCAAAACCAAAAGACTTACTATATTTTAACCGCCTTATTCATAAACTTTATTTAACTAGTGATTAGTTAAACCATATTTTGTCTTCTTCTTTCGTATGTCAAATCAATAATGACAGAAAGAGACAAATCAGTGTTTAGCTAAACAGTAACTAAGAAACGTTTATAAATAAGGCCGTTAAACTTAACGCATGAGATAGATAGACATATCAATAATAGATTGGGTACAACAGAATCAACACCATTGTGCCATTTGTTTGACATATTTTTATTGATTTCATAGAATTTTCGAAGTATTAACTTGTTCAAACTGCAGAGGCACAAATCTATGCCTACTAGTTCATCTACTTAATTATGTAAAAAAAAATCTCGTTCCATGGGAGTGTCGACCAGCTGATCGTAATGGCCAGTTTCCGAATTAACGGACGTTTTTTAATCGCTTACCGGTTACTATGACCTTCGTATGATGAGATCATAAAACGAAAGTTGACAGAGTAACGGACGGTTTATTTGAAATTCTATGTGACTTGTTTATAATGTTAAGTACAATCAATTTCAGCAGTGTCTTCTATAAAGTCCAGTCAATTGTCCTTTTGGTAGTCGCGTTCGACGTTCTCAAATCCTGCGGAAGTCGTAAAGTTGAATTTGAGTGCATAGTCAATAGTTAGGTGTAGTCTGACGCAAAAATGTTTACTTATATAAGTCGTAATTTAGTTGTAATTTTTCTCCTATTTTTATTTTGTTTAATGTCATGTTTTATAGATCCATGGAGCAAATTGACTCCTCTGATCCGTCTGAACGTGAACATTAAGCAAAGATTGCGCTTACGTAATACCAGTAAGATGTTATGAGCTTTTCGTGTTTATAATTCACAAATTGCTCAACGGCGAAGGAAAATATCGCTTAGAAACTTATGTGTCGGATGAATTTCTGCTATTCTAATAATTTATACTAATATACCCTTCACACGTACGGAAGAAGCTTTTATTATTTAGTATTAATATACCTAACATATATTATGATAGCAACGCTAAACCCTACCTAGCTATGGGTTTGTTTACATTTCAAAACTCAAAAGCACCTCGAATATGACACGCTATTATCATAATTTTTAAATTTCGAACAGAGATTAATTTACTCATTTTAATATTGTATACATAAAGAATGTAGTTTATAATCAAATAATTTCATTTCTTTTTAATGGGAGCATCAAATCCCTTTTGTTAGAAATTCTGACGAACTTAAGCATAGATGACATATGAGATTAATCTCCGCGTTTCTATTGATATGAGGGTGTCTTTATCAGACCTTTTGTATTGAAAAAGGACAAGCAAAGTGTTTGACAATAGAAAGATCTCGGTAACGTTCGATGCAGGAATGCAGTGAGATGAACTGCGTACAAAAATGTGAGATCATCCGTTAATGTTGTTATATTCGATACGAAGTTATGTTATACTTTAGTTTAAATTTTCTATGTAAATTTAAGATATAATTATTATGAATTATCAAAAAATATGTATCAGTATTATTTATTAATTCATTTGTCGCATTATTTTGGTTCCTATATATATAATTTATAAAAAATATATACTTTTTTTTTAGTTCGGAATTGTTTGGTAACCTTAAAAACAAATTATTAGTATCGTTTTATTTTTGCCGCTTTTTCAATCCATAGTTAAAGCTCTGCTCAATAAAATATCAAATGCCAGTACACATTAACGCGATCACCAAAAGTTAACTCCGCGACAGAACACGGTAACTGACATCATCCAATTGACGGAGGTCGACCGAACGTCCAACTGCCGACAACAAATAACGTATCCACCGACGTTTTGTCGGACCACCCTGCCATAAATAAATAACCTCTAATTGGGCCACAGACTAAGTAGCGATAAGATCCCACACTTAATGCTGTCTTTGTTGACGTATGCGGCATCAAATCTTCTTTCTTAATAAATGTTAATTGTCAAATAGTGTGTCACGACTTTGATAGATAAATGTTAGTTGCATTTTTTATCTGTTAAGAAGTTTAGAAACAGACAAATATACTACTTGCTCAAATTGACAGTTTGCTTGTAGCGATCGGCTTGAAGCGAATTTTTAGGTAACTTTGATTTCCATGACACGACGTTGTAACGTTAAGTAATGACGCAGCGCGCCACGTCACGACGTCATAACGTTTTTATGTGTGGTAGTCGTAAAAGCTACAAGTGATTTTGAGAATTGGTCTATATTATACAACGTTCGCATATAAATCAGCCAGTAATCGTCTTTACTACATAAATATTTACATTTTTAATCTACAATTGAAAAACGCAAAGATAGAAACTTGTAGAGCTTAAGGAAAATTTTGATTTCACTTACATAAATTTTAGTAAGCTATCGTGTTGATCATAAAATTTATGTGGAAGTAATAATTAGTGGGAAAGAAATTATGTAGTGAATGTTGTGTATGAAAGGTTATGTAACTGTTTATTTAAGAATAGCAGTAATGTAGCTAATAATCCCCATGGGACTACCATTGTCTTCATATTGCATCAATGTTAAAACGATGTGAAATGCCAACCATTCTAAAAGTTTGAATTTATGCTTTCTTTGCTATTAGAACATTAAAAAAATATATGTGTTTACTCATAAACATATATCAATAAAATAATATGGGACGATACATGCGTTGACATATTGGTCTCATGTCACGAATTATGTGTTATTATTGCTTAGCCGGAGCGCGGAAAATGCTGAAGCGAAGAAACGGCGCAAATATTCGTCTCTAATTTCAAATTATTATTTCGTACCGTTAGCAGTCCAAGCACTTGTATCTTGGAGTAACAGTTCAAAAACTTTTATAAAACATATAACACTTCGTCTTATTGCCTCCACTGGTGCGAAGAGTGCTGGTTCATTTTTTGTCCAGAGAATCAGAATAACATTTCAACGGTGTAATGCTGTCAGTATTATTGTATTTACAAGCTATATATTTCGTTTATGTAAATAAGATGATATATTTGTATTGATACCTAGTTTTTAAATACGCTACTGGAAATTAAATTTGGTAATAATAATAAAAAAGAAAGGAAATTTGAATTAAAAACAATCTTTCATTTGTTGGTAATTATTAATGAATTACAATATCTATGCATTTATAATAGTTTTATCGTCATCAGCACCAAATGTTTGCACATTTACAATTCAATCGACTAAGCTGGTTGTAAATTAATTGGCAAAATATAACCCAAACATATGAACAGGTGAAGCCTAAAAGCTTGTAATAAAATTCCATTTTTCACATTTTCGATATCAACATTAAGCACGAAGCAAAGATTGACAAGTACAGAAACCATTAAATTGAATATGTTTTGTTCGAAAGCATTCGCATCTGTCCCATTCGTATTGCAGCTGACGGTACCCATTGTATTTATAACTTCATGTCGCTTGCGACTTTGTACGTCATGAATTATGTTATATAAACTTCAAAAAGTAAAGAAACGCCTGGAATAATTCCTGCTCAATTATTGAGCAGCCTGTATAAGCATGTCGGTCGTTAAGTTTTCATGTGCTTGATTTGTGTACAATGAATCTCGTGGTCAACGGTGAAGGAAAACTTGAAAACACGTGAGGAGGCGAGTGTAGGATGAAACTCTGCCACGTAACCCCTATATAAGAAGATGGTGAAATTAGCTTCACAAGAGCTAAGGAGGCCTACATAGAGCATGTCTGTCGTTAAGTTTTTATGTGCTTGATTTGTGTACATAATGAGTTTCGTGCTCACCGGTGAAGGAAATCTTGAAAACACGTGAGGAGGCGTGTGTAGGATGAAACTCTGCCACGTAATCACTATATAAGAAGACGCTGAAATTAGCTTCACAAGAGCTAAGGAGGCCTATAGAGAGGCACCGAGGCACTTTACTTAGGGATTCGCGGTTAGAAGTTACGTGGTCTTACTTAAATTGTTTGTTGGCATTAGTAGATAGCTGGTCAAATAAGTTGCATGTGTTCTAAGTATTTAATTTTTTTTTAATTCGACGAACGATCGATTCTTCAAGAATTATGTTGTTTTGTAAAATGCTTTCATCATTGTACTTTGGCTCGTGCCTTATATAGACAGTTATTTAAAATTTCCTATAAAAGCTATCGACAATAATAAATATCTTAATACATACACTACACAACTATTACCGAAGCATGTTTTTTTGTTTACCTGTCATATTATTGAATACGCTCGAGACACGCCTTAATGTTTATTATGAAAATATCTATTCTAAAAGCTAGCCTAGTGACGAATGAATTTATATTGGATAGTTATTAATGTCTTATTCGTGTTAAAATATTTGTGGGATTTCAGCTGGAATGTCTTAATTGATCCATACGGGCGTTGATAAATTGATAACAACGCTAAAGCGGTTACCGGATGTCAGCAATACAATTTTTTTTTTTTTTTTGTAGTTTTTTCTCCATACTTTAATATTTATTTATCTTGTTGTATGTATATTGTAATTTTTTTACTAAGGATATGAATATAGGTAGGTAGGTATATATATAAATATATATTATATTGAAATATGGTCTTAAAGAAATTGTTAATTAAAAAAATAGGTTATGTATTTCCATTGAATTTAATATTCCTTATTTTATTTAGTTTTTAAACCGGGGTTTGTGATTTTTTTGTATGAAGTAAGCTTGGAGGACATAAGCAATTTTTTTATACCTAGCTAACTCAAGTGTAATTACAGGCATAAGGGACATAATTAACGTCTTAGTTCCCACGGTTGGTGGCGCATTGGCGGTGTAAGTGATGGTTAACATCTCTTACAATGCCAATGTCTATGGACGTTAGTGACTTACCATCAGGGGCTGGTCCGTCTACTTATGCTATCAAAAAAAAACTACAGAAAATATTTTTTTATAAGTTTATCACGTCAAAGACTCAAGTTAACATTCCCAAGTCTACAATCCACATGTTGGTTCTGAATTCATTTTAAAATGTTGATAATCGATAATTCGATATATGTATTCTAAATTCAAATAATTTAAATAATATTCAAATTCAAAGTAATGGAAGAGCATTTTTAATCCATTATTTATTAATAAGGCAATAGCAACATAATTAGCATTAAATATTGCAATATTTTTTTTCTTGTTCCAACCACTTTTCTAGTTAGCTCCATAGTGGTGTTATTAAGTCGATTATGATTACGACTCGCCTGACAAATGAATTAGTTGACTAATGTCCCTAAATGATTCTAACCATATTGTCAGCGTACGTAATTGGTGTAGTTAGATGGGGAATTGTAATAAAAAGAAAAAAGGAACACCATCTGTCATTTTATGTTACGAGTTGATTTGTTTCGAGATCGGAAAGGTCATTTAATTTTCGTGTGTAATGTTGCAGCAAATTAAAAGTAATATTTGAAACGTCTTGACGTTACTAAAATATTCTACTAAATTCAAAATGTCTTATCAAAAAAATTATAAATAAATTTTTTACCGTTCTGAAAATAACGCATAATCATATTAATGACTATAATATTTTATTTAACTAAAAATTAAATAACAATGTTATTCTACACGATTTGTCAATATTAACGTTCTAAAACGTCCTTACGATAAGCCAAGAATCATAAAATAATAACATTCGTCTTCTTTGTTTATAACGCCCCATTTAAAGGTCATTCTGAAACGTGAAAGCTAAAATCCAGTAGCTCATCCATCCACATCTTAACACACATTAGGCTTATCACGAATTAAAGTTTTAAAGTTACGAGCTGTCAAAGGTAAGTGACAGTACTAATAAATGTGTCATTGCCTTTATATTTTTTTTCCACGCATCATCAATGTCACCTATACCATGATTTAAAAGTTCTCTGCCCTTTCTTTGTTTCAAAATTTTCAAATTAGGAACATTCATGACGGAACGGTTTTGGCGGCTTAAATATAGAATCGTCTATGATTCGACATAAGGGTGACATAACAAATTGTCATAACGGTCGATAATGCGTTTCGGGAGTGGCAGTTATGTTATTAATCGCTGCGTGAGATTCGGTTGTTGTGAACGCGTCTTTAGACGTTAAAACAAACCATTAGCGTAAATAAGTGTAGGTATTCTCATTAATTACTGGAGATCAACCTCATTGTAGTGTTGTTAAATGAGATTTATATAGGCTAAATGGAGATTAAGTTTGATTCGAAGTATTTATTGTAGGCTTAAATAGTAAGTAATAATATCAACAGATTAGTATATAACAAATAAATCTGAGGCAAAATCATTCTACCTTCACTTGAATTCTATGGTTGTGCTTGTTAGGTTACACCTTGCTTTTACGTCGCATATTTTTTTTTTGATTCTAAATTTAGTCACGTATAGGAAGATGAGCCGTGATCACGATCATAATATTCGGACAATCAAAAATAAAATGGCGTCAATGAGGTCACTTATTCGTTAATAAACAATTCCCAGCGCTTCGTGTGTCGTGCACACGACTTTTCTATTATGTAATTCTCAATTCAAATGTTTTGATAATATTCATAGAATTTTTAATGAAAGGAATTTTAATTTGATAAAATTATAGTACTGTCTAGTAAATAGTTTAATCATGAAAAATATATATATGTCGTATGTTTATTTTTGTCTAAAGGGTAATGTCATTTATTTTATTTAACATATTTCATCCTTAACAAGGTGCCAGACATGCCAATACGTCTTTAATTTTCTTACTAAGCAATTAGAAAAAATATATCGGTTATAAGGATCTCGAGTTGAATGCAAAGAATACTAAACACAGAATGACTATTTTTTGAAATAAACAATAAAAAGAAAACACGAAATACTTGGAATTTAAAAATAAAATTTGATGTTTTGTTTTATGGAACTCGTCATAACGGCAACGTTAAAAATAATATATACATATATTATATTATATAAGGTAAATAACTTTTAAGCTCTATTTTCTCGTACATGTTTAACGCATAAAGCTTATAATAAAATAAAATAGTTTAATTTTCTGTGTGAGATTGCTTTGATAAGGCCGACATCACACGCAAATAACAAATATTATTAATGTAAAAACTCTTCGAGTATTTATTCACGTGCACTTTAAGGGTCTTAAGAATAATTTATGTTTCTTCCGTACCCCATCGCCATGTGGGCGGGTCACTTTGCTATTTTTGATTTTTTCATCCGTGACACATATGGTGTTATTTTGCGATTGTTTGTGTGGCATGGGGCTCGCATATGGTTGTATTGTGTAAATGTCCTAATTTTAATTATAGTCGGTTAACTTGGTGACCTTATTTTAATATTATTTAAAAAGATTTAGACCGGCTCTCTATTTGGTGTGATCATAATAATAAAAAATTAAATCATTTAAAATGCTACAGTATTACCTTCAGTAGGAAAGTTAAAAATCATAAGTTCAATTACAATATAAATGGCAATATATTAGAAAATGTTGATAATATAAGTGATCTTGGGCTTATAATAGATAACAAATTAAGTTTCACAACTCATATAGACAACGTGATTAGCACATCATTGAAATTACTGGGATTTATTATTAGAAACACGAGGGAATTTAAAAAGTCAGAAACCAAGATAGTCCTATTTAACAGTTTGATAAGAAGTAGACTTGAGTACTGCTCCGTAGCATGGAATCCTTACTATCAAGTGCATAAGGATAGAATAGAAAGAGTACAGAAAAAAATTTTAAGACATTTAGCTTACAGGGATAATATATTAAGAAAGAATACTCATTATCACGAGCACTTGAAATATTACAAAACTATCTCACTATCCAATCGTAGAGAGTTAATAGATCTCTGTTTCTTACATAAAATTGTTAATAGTGATATTGACAGCCCTGACTTGTTGAGTAGAGTAAAATTAGCAGTACCAAAACATAATGATAGATCTCATATTAAGAACAAGCTAACTTTTAGACCACAAGTCACTTAAAGTAAGTTGGGCAGATCAGCCCCATTAAACAGAATAGTTTTTGCCTATAATAATATATTTAAAAAAGCTAATCTAGATATCTTTAACAACTCCGCAGTGTCATTTAAAACTAAAATTAAAAAACATTTTTTGTCTTAGTGTTCATATCGCGGTTATATACTCATTCCTTCTTATTTAAACAATTATTGTTATTTTTTCCTTTTTTTTTTTTGTTATTTAATAGTTAGTATTTTTTCTTTTTTTTATTGGTAGTGTAAGTTCATTTTAATAAGTAAATGTAACAAGGAACGTCTGTACGATTATGCATGCTGAGTTAGCCTTTAAGTGGGGCATACAATATGTTTTTATTTTTTGTTCTTTATATATAAGTTACTTATAAGACCATGTTTAATATTGTATGCAACGTTGGCTTCCTATTAAATAAATAAATAAATTATTCATATAGGCATCATGATATAAAAGATATAGGTTTTGATATTGTATTAAATTATTATGCAGTAAGCCTGCACATAATAACTTTTATAAGCAAAGCCTGTAAATATCCCACTTGCCTAAGTTCTCCTTTTCCTTTTGAGAGAAACTTTTGGAGCTCATTCCACCACGCCGCTTCGATGCGGATTGGTGGCATGTGGCAGAATTTCAGTGAAATTAAACACATGCAGCATTCCCCGTGGTGTTTTCCTACACCGGTGAGCACGAGATGGATTATGAACAGTAATCAGTGGTGCTTGCCTTGGTTTGAGCTCGCAATCAACGGTTAAGATTCCGTGTTCTAACAAATCATCATGGCTCTTAGCTAAACGCCTGTTTCCTTTTAAGGGAATTCGTTATTCTACCACGCTGTTTCAAAACTTTGTTTTGTTTATGTTAGTGGGATCATGAGTCAAATATCATCCGACAGATGTTGGTTTTCACATGATGGAATATTAGTGGTGCTTCACTGGATTTGAACCCGTGATCGCCGTTTAAGATGTCCGTGTCCTTTACACTAAGTCATCTCGGTTCTCAGACGTAATTTTTAAACAATTATATTAAAAAAGGCGGCTTTTAGTTTTGTTTACGAATAGCTGATGTCTAGATGTTTATTTAAAGCTTTCTATAATTACATAATTATTTTGTTTCTTTAGTCTGTTTCAAGCATATTTTCATTAACGCTTTAAAGACCCTTCATTAAGTGTATTGCTTTCTCTTTCTTTCAAACTGAAATCTATTTTGCAAAATATCTTAGCAAAATGACCATAAATAAACTATACTTTTATAGACAAAGTTAAAATTTTTGTATATATAGAATGGCGTGGATTTAATTCCTCGTATATCGTAGTGGATATCCAACGTGTAATTGTATATATAAAATAACTAACTGATCGTCCCGGCTTCGTCCGTAGATAAGAAGAAAAATGTATTTTGGATAGGATTTGCCTAAAATCTGTTCTTAGTGAGAGTCTGTGTTGGGGAATGAGTACTGTAACAAAATTTAAGTTAATCGGGCGGATATATTAGGAGATTTCGTTTATATAATATACAACGTGTAACAAAATTCGTGTCCGACCCGTGAAGTGGTTATTAGGTATCGTGTGTCGGTTCTATTTATGTAATAATTTTTAAAATACTAAGCAAAAAATTCCTGTATATCGCCCTAACTTTAATAGAATATAACTGATAGAAGTGTCTATTACACAGCTAAATGTATTAGGCTGCAGACCCGGTGGTCCTGGGTTCAATTCCCAGGTCGGGCCAATAAATAGTTATCGGGTTTTTCTGTCAGAAAATTCTCAGTAGCAGCCCGGAGTCTGGAAGGTGGAAGTGTGTACACTCCCGTGCCTCGGAAAGCACGTTAAGCCGTTGGTCCTGCGCCTGAACTCTTTCCGGTCGTGTCGGATTGCCGTCCCATCGGATTATGAGAGCTAAGGAAAAGAGAGTGCACCTGTGTTTGCGCACACACTTGTGCACTATAATATCTCCTGCGCAGTTGGCTAATCTCTCTTGAGATTGGCCGCCGTGGCCGAAATCGGTCTGGAGGACATTATAAATATAAATAATAAATAAACACGATCATAGTTGTTACCGAACGCAAATAAATTTCGAAATTATTGGAGTAACATTGAAATGCTTTCAAGACAAACTAATTTCCTGATCACGCAAATATTCAATAGGAAACAATTAATCTATACAAAATAATTACTTTTATGGTCATAAAACCGATCATTAGAACGCACGTGTCCTTTCACATGAAGTGGGAAATGTCAGTTAAACGAAGTGTCAGTTATTTGGCCGGAATTATAGTCCTTATTTAATGGTTTATAAAGAATAAATTCGGGTGTTATTTTGTTTGTTGTTTTTATAAATTTTAATAAACTCATAATAGTTCCAATTAGGATAAGGATGATTATTGTGTGTTCGGAAACAAACAAAAACTATTTACAAACATTTATTTTGTTCGATTCCAGAACTGTGGGAAAAGCTGATCAATGTTAATTAATGTTATTTATGTACAATACATTTTTAATTAAGTAGTTGAGGAAACAATTTTAGTTCCTATTTTCACTGTAATAT
The DNA here is from genome assembly GCA_905220585.2 of Nymphalis polychloros. Taxonomy (NCBI): domain Eukaryota; kingdom Metazoa; phylum Arthropoda; class Insecta; order Lepidoptera; family Nymphalidae; genus Nymphalis; species Nymphalis polychloros. The sequence continues at coordinate 13,919,349 of HG992247.1, forward strand.
ATACTATATTGGAGTGAAAGTTTTAAATATTTTTTATAATGTACCATTTGTTAGACAATAAGGGTCAGTAATTATTATTTACAAAGCCTTTTTCTAATTACCTAATTCGTATAAACTTGTATCGTTACTTAATTATGCTTAATTATTTATCTTAATGGGATATTTATTATTTATAATAATTATGTTTTACCGTTTAAGATCTGCAATTCTTGTGTATAGTATATATAAAGGATATTTTTCGGAAAAAAATACCAAAACATTTTAAATATAACCAATTACTTCAGAACTGAGCGAAGCTTAGTTACCCTGGTACCTACAACATATTAATATATAAGAAAAAGTTATGTCACGAAGGAAGACATTTCTCTACCGAAGATTTCTTCCAGAAGCCCAAAATTGTAGTAAATATGGGACTTAGGTGGGTAAAACAGCCTTGTTGATTTAGTTAATTAAACTATAGACCTCGAGATTCTGAGTATCAATATTGGATCAGGGTAGTAAAAAGATTAAGAGTTTTACAGTTAAGAAATTCTTAGGAACAACTCGGAGTTAAAAATATTAGCAGTGTTATACCGTACTCTCGTATGTCAGAAAGTTTAATTATAAATATATTTCTATAACCCTGTGATAATTAATTATATCGAAGTAAGTACAGTCAACATTACGCTGTCATGTCAAGTACGTTGGTTATTCAGAGACTACTATCAGGTGGCCAAGTATATCCAATTCAGGCACTGTTTTGACCAACATATTTTTGACATGTGTGTTCGTTTAGTTTTTTTTTTCGCTACATTTCGGTATTTGGGTTGGCGGACATGTAAATGGACCACTTGATGGATAGTAGCCACAACCGCCTATAGATATAGATAATAAATATTAAGCATTCTCCCAACAGCGCCAATGCGCCACCAACTTTGGGAACTAAGATGTTATTTCCCTTGTTGCCTCCAACAGTAGAGAACAATACTGAGTATAGCTAGCCTAAGCCAGCTATTTGCCAATATATCAAGTACAATATCTGGGTAGCGGCTTTGTACACAGACGGACGTGTACAAAGCCGTATTCTTTTCTTGATGCTTTCAGTAAGATTCTTCAAAGAATGGAGCTACCAATAATACCCTAACGCATAACATAATTTTACATGTAATTAAATTTTGACGTAACAGGAGTATCCCTAAATAGTGGTAAAGATTGACGGGCGACTAATTCCATACAAGCTTACTGCGTTTTGAGTAATAACAACCCGGAATACTCGCTGTGAGAGGTGAGGGTGACAGTGCGTGGTGCGTTGGTGGTAATTGAATAAATTTTCTTATTTTTTTAAGTGAATCCTTGGTCGCGTTGTAAGTAAAGTTTTAAGATAATTTTCAGAGCTACGTCAAATATGTGATCCAAGCGCCAAGTATGTGACGTAGTAAAATGGCTTTGATGACAAACTTTAATTAATTATACATGTAATTCCCCGCCCGGTGACGTTGTCAATTTGGGCCAACATCAAACTGTAAATTTAAAAAATCGTAATCATTTTTGAGATGTAATATTTATAGTATTAGTAAATCTATTATAATATTACCAGCTTTCGAAACTATTTCACCACATCCACAAATCTCAACATCTACTAAAGATATAGATTTATATAATAAAATTGCTGTGATACAAAGACTGTCCGGCGTTTAGTGAGACGTGTGGTTACAGTATTGTCAAGGGACGTCACATATCCATCAAAGTGACATTTACACGATCTTAAAGTTTTACTTTAAAAGTATCGTTTTAAATAAATTATTGTACAATAATTAAACAAATTGTAATTAAGATCTTTTCACATTTGTAACTTGTGATGATTTAGTTATATTTTTATTATATATGAACAAAACAACATGATATAAATAAGATATATATATAATGAAGATTTAAAACTGCTTATAACCTACTTTTATGAAGTAAATTTTGTTCTTTGGTAAACTTCATTCGACTTCCAGGCTCGAGCTATTCAGATGATTAAAGGACAAACATACGAAAAATACATATACATACATACATGCGACATTACATAATTAACATACAAATTACATAATAATTATAATATTTCAAGAATATATGCATCAAAATAGTACCTATATCACCATAAGTTGGTTGTCAATATTTTAGGAGTAAGTAATGAAGTTCTTACAGAATCTCACTACAGCTGTTAAAATGTTAATAAATGTAAATAAACAGGTGTTAAAATGTATCGTAAATACTTAAGTAGTTATTTAATAGATATTTCCACGAACTAAATAATTAAAATTGAGCCCCTTACTTAGATTAATGAATATGTATTCATTTATTTAATTAATTCATCGACCCTACATAGCTGAGGGGTTGTCAATCAAATACTACCCTCATATTTTAATGAGATATATAGATTTCTTTTCTAAAGCGTAATGAAATGGGTCATGAACAATGGTGGGATACTTTTATTACAAAGACAAGGGTTGTCTTGCGAAGTGTGCCCCTTGAGCGTGGGGCATTAATGACCCTTTTTTATATCGATTGGGGAGGATGTTAGGATAGTTCGGTTTTTTATGTCCTCGGGTAATGTGAAGTGTTGTTTTGTTAATGTGCTTATTTTATTTACCTAGACTCTGAGACTACGAGCTAAGGGGTCATTCATTTATTACGTAAGACGATTTTTACTAGTTTTTGACGCCCAGTTTAGGACGGGGAGTCCTAAATAAGAAAAAATAAGAATAGGCCGAACCCTCCCCCCCCCTGTTTAATGTTTATTACGTAAGAATCTAAAGGAAGAAATGAATATACGCTTGGTTGGTTTTGCCATTACGAGTGTCGTTTTTCTCTAAGACATTTCTGCCATATTCCCAAAACTCGACAAAAAATGTAAAGATGAGCTTTTTTTTTCTCTCCTGCAAACAAGCAGGAGGCTTGCTAAGTAAGATTAACCGATGTCACTAAATACTGAACGATCATTGGTCACATAATCGCGTCATCGGTTGACACCGACCAATCATCATTTAGATTTAAATCAAATTAATTAATCGGACTTTAATCAAATTAAGTATCTGACGGTTAGTGTCAAATGTAAAGCATAGGTTCATGTTTGTTTTTTTAACAACAATATTTCGTTTTTTTGAATGTCTTGAACATTGAATGCTTATACTTTATTTAAACTGTGTAAAATTCTGCAGACGGTGAATTTTAATAAAAAATATGAAGATAAATTACATAATACAATTGGTATACTAGTGATGTATCCACATCTATACAGCACTTAAATCGAATCAATGGGAGAGACTTACTTGAAATATTTTTTTAATATTTGCGTCAAGTCTAGAGCACTTACGAGCATGCGCTGCGGGCGGTGCGCAAGGCAGCTGCGCAGCGCGCGCACGTGGCGCGTCGGAAGTAAACATACAACGAATCCTGCGCACCATTGTTTCGAGTTTACGCCTCGCGTAGGTCCCCATGTGTGGCGAATAAAGGGAACTCTCAGCTTACTCCGAACACCAGTGATCATTTTAAAACTTTTGTCTGTTAAAATTTGTAATACGCTATATCGAATGTATTTCATTACATTTTATTTATAATCAAAGAAATACATAATTACTTCTACTTCTTTAAATATAATTTAAGTAGGTATCTACATTGAAAATGATTTATCATATCATTTATTACTTTTCGTATCTGCCCGTTTGGTCGCTACTTCATCTAAACAACAAGTTGATATGATGTGTAGTTTATTTGCTTGAAATTGTTTTAATACTTCATTTGTTATGATTTATAATTTTATATTGTACATTGATATTTGATTTTATAACAGGAGGGGAATTCGATGTTTTTTAGCAATAAAGTCGTAAAAATTTAAGGTACTACAAGGTACGCCTAGACGGCTTTAGCGTACTAAGCTATGAGAAATACAGAAAAAAATATCCGTACGATATTTTCGGTAGTCCGAATCGTAGGTTTTAAAATATCTACTGAAACGTCAGTGAAGATACAATCCTGTTTTATTCATAGTAGCAGTACTTAGATAATCATTGTAGTATAAATAAAGGTGAACGTAATGGACATCAAAGTTGGTTAAATTTTTTTACACAATATAACCTTTGTTACAATAAATAACACGTGAATATTGCGTTTTATTTTAAAAAGCGCATGAAAAATTGTTGCGATGTATTACAGGAGGGTCGGACAGATCTCTTGGTTCGATGTTTATTATATAATAGTATTTTTTATACATCATTATTTAAAACTCAAGGAGCCCCTAATTTACTCCACGCGAAATCTGGACTGAAAGATAATAGGCAGAAATTATTACAAAATTATTACGAATAAGCGTGGGAATTAGAATTATATCTCTCTTAAAAATTATAAATAACATTTTTTTCAATGTAATGTTTCAAACACTTGTTTAGACATGTTTCTACAAATCCTAACGGGTCATATCAAGCTATCTAATACCTTTACAGCTTTATACACAGTTCTCTTAATGGTAATAAGTTTACCTTAGTACACTTATTTTTTGTTTTTTTTGTTAAGCTTATTCCTATGATTGTTTGTGTGCAATGAAAAGATCGTTTGTGTACAATACAAGTATCTAATTTTTCAATGAATTTCTCGAGTAATTGCAAAGGTTAAAAAATCAAAAGCGTAAAATATTTTTTTTTACTCTCAATCAATATGTCACATTTTAACACAAAACGGCTTAACTAACCAAACAATTTAGTTCGTTATTTAAAAATTTATAGACCTGTCTAAACATGTCTAACTTTTGAATCGAGGCTTTGTTCTTAAAACCAGTTTAAAAACATTATTTTACTAATAAGGCTATATCGTATAGCCTGTAACATCCATTTATTAAATGGCTATAAAAAATTGAGCTGTAAAGTGTGATGTACTTTTGCATTTGACTATTCAAAGTTGGCTAAGAAGGGTTCAACCCTTGGTATGTCACGTGCAGTTATTTTCTGCGTTTATATACGGTTGCTAATTTCTGAATCATTTTGTATAGGATGGCGAGGGTGGTACAATAATAGGTATTTTCATATGTGACTATTAATCTTTATTCCTGTGTCTATAAATAAATTTACGACCAAAATTATAACTTACACTCTTATGATATGATCTCGTCTATTTGTGAAAATAATAAATTATTAATAATAAATAACATAGAGTTTTAAAACAAGATCATTATTTTCTGAGAACTAATTTATAATTAAATCTTGTGCAAAATCTTTACAAAGGCTCTCAATTTAGAAGTGGTAAGGTGGCCGCCCCATCGATAAACAAAAGATCAGACCCGCAACGAGCTCCCAATCCAATACCAGTCTGTGCAATACGCACACGTGTGTACACCCTACGCACACAGGCGTACGCTATACACGTCGAAACTTGCACAGCTCGTAAGTTTTGATGGCATCGTTGATCGCATTCGTCCGCTAACCGTCGTGGGGAGTGCATGTGTCGCTCGCGCTTGTTTTGAGTTCAGTGAACGTGTAGTGCTTATGGACAGCCAAGATGGTGCGAAGCTTGTCCCAGTGGACGAAGACGCTCAGCTTCCCAGCTAGGCTCTCTCCGAACCGTACTTCCAAGGAGAGCGTGGTCAATGTCCAGCCTGGATCCCCAGGGGTCTCGCCCACCCCCAGTGCATCGTCTCTGCCGCAGGGTTCAGACAAAACAATTTCGCCGATCCCTATCACCGAGATCAGTCAAATAGTAAGTCGCCCTTTTACTTAGGGAAGGACCCTCAAAGTTTTTCGTATTACATATTAGAAAGGGTCCGAGAACGCTGTGTGCATGTTAAAAAGTTTTATCCGAAGTATCCTAGAGTATTTAAGTTTTCCAGTCGCGTATTGAAGTTCCAATCATTCGCGTGTAAAGTTAACACTCAATTGTTACTGGATGTCACTTGAAGTATTTTATCTAATTTTTACCCAGACGTTTAACCGGTTCTAGGACTATTTTTACACGCGACTCCTTGTATTATCAATTAGAAATATCGCAGGTGATAGTTACACTAACGGTCTTTGCTTATTTTAATTCAGGTATTCTACGATATTACACCATAGCATTAGAACTAATATTTTGCATACATTATGTAAGAGATGGTCGAACTTATGAAATAATTTTGAACGTTATAACTTGGTATTTGTACAGTTCTAAATTTAAAGTGAATTCACTGTTTACAAAACATTTGAAAGCGTGCCCTTATCCCTATAAGATGACACAGTTAGATATAACTGGTCTTCTATAAAAGACTAAAATACGTGCCCGAAATGCTAAAATGCTGCCATATTAGCCAGCTATTAAGCTGTAAGTTTCTGAAAGGAAATGAACGATACGTGTCTTGGTTCCCACGTAGAAAACACTTCGGTCGTACCAACGCAAAATTTAAAATATATAGACGCTTTTGTTTAGGAAGTTTAAACGTTGTATCGGTTTGGGCGTTCGATGGACGTTGTTTACGGCGGTATTGTCAGCTGTTTACCGTCGTGGTACGCGGTGGCCGGTGCGCTGCGCAGGCGCACCGTTATGTCCCCCTTGCACTCACCTTGACAAGGCCGCACAGAGATGCGAGTTTTTGCAAAGCAAGATAGCACATGACTTTCACCTTTTGAGATGCCTTTCTAAATGCTGAACTGTTTCAAACTTATTTAGCATCGATTCTGAAAGTATAGTTTTCATTTTATATTATATTACTGACCTATATCGTCATGTGTATTTGCGTTTGCGCAATACGTTTGTGTAATACCCTTAATATTATACTGTTATTATACGCTAACATTTCTGCATCTCTGAATATGAAAGTATTAAATTGAAACTGTTTATTGAAATGTGTGTCATGTTTGAAGTGGACACGTCGGACGAGTGAAATAACAAGAAATTGCTTTTATGTTCGATTATTCAAAGAAATATTAAGTTTTATATTAATTACAACCCGCGTAGACAAACAGAGCAAATTATAGGTATATTTACTTATATGCCACAACTTATAGTCACTTTAAACATTTGAAATTTTATACGACATTTTTATACTACAAGTATAAAAATTATAAAATATGTCGTGAAATTTATAATTAATTCAAAATCAAAATTTAATTTGAAACGACTCTAAGCGTATTATTTACGACCGTAAAAGATTTCGCAACTAAATTGTTACGATTTCACGCATCACATACTGTCAAAGTATCTCATACCTTCAAACGACAGTAAATTACGAAACGTGTAATAAAATAAAAATTCATTTGTAATCGTAAAAGAAAGCCATCAATATCAGAAATAACCATTTCGGTTTTATAGCGTGTAGCTTTTGACTAAATTTAAATTTAAAAAAAAATTACGTCTCAACATCATTTATCGCTGGTATACATTTAACGCGAATTTTAAACTAAGGTGAATGGAATGCGGATTGCGTTCCGTTGCAACAAACAATGTTGAACTCTGTTAAGGTTAGCCCTTGGTCCAAGTTATGAATTGACCTTTTTTGTCATCGACTGCTTTTAAAATATGTTCATAAAGACAGGCACTTATTTTTAATAGTTAACAGAATGACATTTCAAAATGTCGTCAATGATCTTGCCATATGCATCGTAACTCACGCTCGTCCACGCTAATGGATGTCGCAGCTTAACTTTCTCGTTTTGTTATTACATTTTATTCGGTCTATATTATAAATTGAAGTATGTATTATTTTATCTGTTGTAAAATTAAAATGTTCTGTTTTTGAAATATTTTTACATTTCGAAGTCGTATGCTTTGAAAGCTTAAAAAAGTACACACCTTTAAATATTTTGCGGCGTTTTTATTTTTAAGAAAGTAGTGGGTATGTTTATTAGGTATTTTATTGTGTCTGTGGCGGAACGAACATCTGCGTGTCAAATTCCTCGATGCCATGTGCAAGCTACTGGTGGGAAGCGAACCGTGCACACATGAGTTAAAAAAAAAGTTATGTTTATTTGAAAATGGATAGATGTGCGTTCTATGTTCATAGTTCCTAGGTCAAAACATAGTATATATTGTGTACCATTAAAAAAATTACGACATTTTCTACAAGGTTATATTAACAGATAACATAAAGACAAAAAGTCTTTAATCTTTTAATATTCTATTAAATCGAATGTTACAAATAATATTATATTTATTGATTATTATATAAAGATTTTCTACTAGATATTATTGATTCTTAGTCGATCGAATATCTTAGTTTAATAAGTGGCCCTTGAATCCATCAGAGATAAAGGAAGAAGGGTGGTTTTTTGTTCCGTCAGCTGTTTGACGGGTGGACAGAACACAACACGGATGAGCCCATTCAAAACCGGGATAATAGAGATTTCAATACCGCCAACTGTTTCATTCTTCGCGAAATTATATATATATTTATTTACTCGAAATATTTTATTTTCATGTAAAAAATATTGTCTTCTTATTGATGGCATTTTTATACAAAATAATATATTATTAATTTCAAAATTTCATTCATTAATCAATCGTGATTGGTTGACGTGGTCCCATCCAAGATGGCGAATCGCCTATTTAATTGAAAACATTATAATCTATGTACAAGGTATGTACTCATGTTTCTAACTTGAAATACTGTAAAATTAGATTGTCCTAGTTTATGCGCAAAAAAATTAAGTGCAAAATATAACCTGACGTGTCATTAATCAGTTTGAAAAAAAGTAGTGAAACCGGTTTAAATTGGTAAAATTACTAATAATGTAGAAAATAAGAAACTAAAAAAGTACCGCTGTCCTTTATATTTCATAGTTTTGATCGTTTTAAAAATATATGAATGTTGTATTTTCTAGCCATAAGTAGTAGACGTGTCTAACATTGCGATCTGTATAACAATCAGTGATAATAACTAATAAAAATGTTTATATAACAAATAAATATAATAATATTTATTTATAAACAATTGATTTGGTAGAAAATTAAAACATAAAAGACTGCATCTTTATATTATTTTCTGTTAATATAATTTTGTGGAACATGTCATTCAAATAATAATTATTGTATCTCACTCCATAACCTTTATAAAAGTTGAAATACGATCCGTTCTAAATCGCAACATCATCATACAAACAAACATTACTAGCGATATAAGATATTATATTATTTACATTTGTTGTGCAACAAGTACAATTTTTTTAAATACTCGCATTTATTCTATATACTTAAAGCCTACAGGTGAGGCATATAAATAATATTTATACATTTTATAGCATTAAACAACGACGATTATAAATTCCCTATGACTTTTCCAAAAGACTTTTGAGCGCAACTGTACAGTTCCATTATTATTAAAAAAAATATATAGCATAGGGAGGCGGTCAAGCATATGGGCCACCTGATGGTAAGTGGTCTCCAACACCCATAGACATTGGCATTGTAAGAGATGTTAAGCATTGCTTACATCGCCAATGCGCCACCAACCTTGGGAACTAAGATGTTATGTCCCTTGTGCCTGTAATTACACTGTCTCACTCACCCTTCAAACCGGAACATAACAATTCCAAGTACTGCTGTTTTGCGGTAAACTATCTGATGAGTGGGTGGTACCTACCCAGACGAGCTTGCACAAAGCCCTACCACCAAGTAAAATTCATATATTATATGTATAATACATATATTTTATTTACTTTACATTGTAGAGCATCATGTTATGGAATGTTATGCGATATCTGATATCTAACGGATGAGGATCAAGATATGGACAATATCACTCAAACGTTTAGAAATATAACACTCGTATGGGTACGGAAGCAAAAAAAAAAGATTTCCAAGTGATAAAACGGATTCCGGATGTATGAACGAACAGAAAGGATATGCAGATAATACAAGTATAATATCAAATAATCCGTTAGAAGACATACGGTTACACGGCTCAATAAAACACATCAAATGTTTAAATATAATTGAGAAATAAACAACGTTAATAATTTTATATTTAAGACATATTGGGTAATAGATTTGTCTGCTTGTTGGAAGGAACTGCTAGAAATGCTGTCCTTTTCCATACCAATATTACGTGTATGCCAAATCTCATGATGATCGATTGAATAGTTTAGACGTGAAAACGTAACAAGTAAACAAACAAACTCACGTCTACATTTATAATGTTAAGTAGGGATTTTATATCGAGGCAAAACGCGCAATCTAAGGTAGATAGAAAAGGTTCTTTAAGACGTTCGCGTAAGTGAACTAAAACAGTAAAAAAGTAACGATAATCGACTATTTACGTAATTATAACCGAGAAACATATTGTGTGTCCCATCTCTTTGTTAGCCAACCAATCCATTAAGGGCAAATTGGAACAGCTCGTATTGTAATTGACTTTAGTGGTGACGAGACTGTTGGCACCTACTGGCATATTTGTTGGTCTGAAAATTGCAATTTTTTTTTAAATAATAATTTATGTTACATTAGAATTTCACAAATGTTAATGTGAAAATGTTAACTATTTCGATCAGTTAACCAAATGTTGCCTAAACGTTTAAAAATGTTAATCAATTTACAAATACCTTTAATGTTACAAGCATAACAGCAGATGTGGCGAATCGAAATTACTTAAAGGTCGAAACTTAAAATTTCGTGAATTCCACCCATACACCTGCCGAAAGCAGATGTTTGGTGGATATCGGAAACTTTGAAGATTTAAGGCATGCGCACGCACCAAACAGCTGACAGATGAATACAATTTAAAAAAAAAATCTACCTGAGTGGAAGCTAGCTGAATGGGCCGACATGATTTTAATATTGATCAGCTGATTCCAACAGCAGATGGCAGATTTTGCCTTTTCTTTGAAGTTTTATTTAGTTACCATGTTTTATAGTGTATATGATGATTATATAAATGCTATAAAAAATAATAATTAAATAGTTGTAAAATTTTACAATTTACATTTAAAAAATCATATTAAAGTATTTCAAAGGGCAGTACTCGAAATTTATTTATACAAGATCTAAACAAAGCACGTCCCCTTTTCGGTGCGTCTGTTTTGTGTCGAAGTCATGTTTATTGGTATATGTCTCGACTCCAAGCTCTTAGTACTAAAAGTGCCTTTAACCTTTGATACAATTTCTGTACTATTTCTGTTTGATCACTTTAAAATGTTCCATTGATCTAGTCATAAATTTTATTAACAATAGCAAACAATAATGCGATACTACTGCCATGAATTAAACAATCCTTTAAACTTTATTTCAAACTAAACATTTCCAACAAATTATATAAAACAAGAAGAAAATAATAGCGTTTGGTTAGGTTATGTTAAAATTGTTTAAGCTTTGCCAATTCATATGTAGCTATATATTTAAATGAAGATTGAGTTTAATAATAAAGAAAACATATTACCTAATAAATGAGTATATAGGTTTCAAAAATATAGATTTAGCACTGTTGATTTTTAATGCAGGATATATAAAATAACTTAACTGGACGGTACAACTAACAAATGTGTTTCTTGTTAATTTTTCTCAGTATCTATATTTCGAAACTGTGTCTGTTTCGAAACTTATTTATTTAAGTTACAAAAGATCACGTACGATCCTATTTGAATAAAGTTTTAAATGAAATCCATTTCAAAAGCTACACAGTATATTAAAGAAACACAAAATCACTGTGATCATGTGAAATAAAACGCAGCTTTATATCAAAGGGTGTATTCTCCATTCGATCCATCACAAATCCATAATTACGTTACAATAAATTACTGACAACGTATCATTTTATAACCATCTTGATTCAACCATTCTTTGTATACATGATTTAATAATAAAATTACTTTAATTATTGAAGATTCGTTTAAGAATAGTTTTATATTGTTATATTTTATCGTAGTGTGGTTTTATGAATTTGTAAGTATATAAAGTCAGTAAGTGATCTTTCATGTTTAATGAACATGATCGACTCTAATAAGAACGCTTCTCACAAGTAGATCCCATTTAGTTATTGGTTTAATTATTATTACCCTTTACAACTAGCTTTTATTGTTATGTAGTTTGTATTATTAGGTCGGTTTCGAGATTGGACGCGTTAAAATATTCATATCATATCATTATCGTATAGTATTATCTCTAGTTGCTTGTAAATTTTTATCATTTGATTCAAAACTGAGATTTCGTTTTAGCTACGTATTTGCATTGAATAAGTTTTTTTTATAACATTTGAAATTTAAATTTTAGCAATAAACAGGAACAATTAATGTATCGATCGTGTCTCTCATCAATTACCATTCTAGACCCTCGAATTCGTAATAAGTTATATTGATGTTCAATTGACCGGATGCGCGTTTTAAACTTCGATGGCGAACCGAATAATTTGACCGCACTGGACATCCGGCGTCCTTCGTGCCAGCTTAATCTATTGATACCAAAATATGCCATAATAGTACAATTGTAAGAACCAATTTTCTGTGTCATTAATTTTTTATGTTTATTGATAGCCTAAATTGTCTTTAACAAAAGTTGTAACAAGGTTTATACTTAAATGAATGCCAAAACACATATATAATTTTGTTAAGTTACGTTCGTATTCTGTGAGAAAAATCTTCGAACCGTAAAGAATTATGCGGTGTTTGTCCGATTCCACTTAATTCAATGGCACAGATTGTACTTGATTAAGTAATGTTGGTTGTTGGAAATCTTAATTCGTAGATATCCATTGTCATTGTCAAGGTAATTTAGTGCAATTTTACGGCTGTAGCTGACATTTAAAGAAATGTTACCAATTGTTTAAATGCCTTTCTCATCGTAGTGAATTTGGACGGTTTATTCTATTTCAAAATGCCTTAAAATCAACTGGTGCCTATAAATCGTGTTTCTGAATTTAAATTTTGTAAATTGATGCTATTATACGTTACAGCATATGTTTTGGATCTATTCTTTAACTAATGCTTTGCTAAGTTTAAGTGCAGTAATTTTTACGAATTAAAAATACATTGAAATAGTTTCTTGTATCCCATTTCAGACCAACGAAGTTCCTTCCAAATTCGTTCAGTTATTCTGATTCCGTTTATAATTTTAGGAATATTTAAATCAGCCCAAGTTAACATTGCAGGTCATTGAGTTTAAATATGACCCAGGCAAACGCGTGGCGAATATTTTACGTCAAGCCACAGTCAATATTTCGCCTTAGTCATTAACGATACGCAGGTTGTGAGAGAGTTGAAAATACGCTGGTTTAGTCATCGTTTTGTAATGCGTACGCGAACCGCCTTAAAATTTATCGGCTCTACGATTGTTGCACATCTGAATGCCTAATCGCCAGAAACAAAGTTAAAAACCCGGTAGGTTTTCAATTGTTTAATCAGTAGACGTAACCATCTTCTTTATAAACAATTTGAAAAATCTTTGATCTTTGTCATATTAACAACCAAAAAAAAAGAAAACGAATCCTGTCTAAACATTCGATCGTTGAGATGAATAAACTCTGAAGTCGTTCTTATCAAATTATTTTTGTTTATCATATATTTCTATTTGTTTCTTGTATAAAAAATTACTAAATGATATTGCTTAAAACGTTATTCATAAGGAGCATAATATAAAGATTAGTAATGTATTTACAATTACAAGTATGGTCAGATTTAATCACTCATTTTGATGTTTCTCGAAACAATAAGAGGTTGTAAGCTAAATTATTACATCCGCCATTCTTAACCTTAATCGCTTAAAAAGCTGTCCCATTCGCATCGCCATTGTAATCAGGAGCCGTAAAAAGCCCTTGATTTGCAAGATCGAAATCATTCGCCTCGGGCACTAAATATCGAATTTTGCAAAATTAAATAACTTACAATCCTAAAGCATCGTCTTCAGTTTGATATCGTTTCGTTCCCACGGAGGTTGCATACGGATGCGATTGGGTTAGTTTTAAAAAAAAAACAATGAATACACATTCATGCCTCGGGCGTGAAGGGAACAGAGTATATTAAAACCCGTGCTTTCGTCAGTCATTTGATTGTTCGTAACTCTAGTCTATCATTATAATACATTATCTGTTATTCTACCAATTCAGTACATTATGACGTGTAAGTAGCATGATTTATTAACGAGCTATGACGCTCGTTTTAAAATATAGCTGGTTATACTTCTGTTTCGATTAATAGTAATCATTTTATTTCCGTCTCTGATACGTCCATTTTCAAAATTACAGACGCTTTAATTTATTAAATAGTTATGTCACTGTCAAAATGACACTTCTTTTTTTCAATCTAATTTACGTCGGACAATGTCTTTATTTCGTAAATTCGAAAATATACGACAAATGTATTACTTGAATCGTTTATACTTTTGTTAAAATTATAATATGCAACTGAATAACTAACGCTGTAGGAAGTGGATTTTGCAAGCCTACTTTTAAGACCGGTTTGGCACGATGAGATTCGTCTCAGACTGGCCGATGTGAAATTGTTGTTTTAGTTACATACGAGCTTTATGTCTATATTTATAACATACACATATAACTTACAGCAAACAAGGAATAAAAAAAATATAAGTTACCAGTCAGAAAAAAAAAACAAAATTGAGAATTAACAATCAATAAAAAAATTATGACCTTTATTAAAATTATTCTAAAATATAATTAGCGTTTCTGAACGGTAAATATAGCAGTTTTAACGACAAACCTGTCGATTGGTGCCCATATACAGCGAGCCAGGTCATCAGGGGGCAGGTTTGTGTAGGCGGCCCAGGTGTGGCATAACCTCACATAGATGCTGACTATTTTTTTATAATTCTTTCAACAGTGGCTGTGTGTCGTCTTAACTTGTGCTTATAATTAAAAGATCGCGATGAGTTATGTGGACTTTTTGTACGACTTATTGGAGGTCAGTTTTTAATTATTTATCGCAGGCAACATTTAGGTATATTTATTGTTACATTATATATTTAAAATCCTAAAATTAGAGAAACATTAAATTTGCTAATAAAAATAAACCATTTTGTTGCATTTAAAAATATTTACAGTTTTATGTTACACGTTCATGCAACGGCAGTGGCATAAATTAAATATAGCTTAACAAACGCTAAATATTTGAACTAAGAATGATTCTATTTATTAGCTTAATCTGTATCGGTTTAATTATTTTTTAACACGTAAGGGTTCTCCGAAAGCATTACTGTCGTTGACTAAGAGGCGTGAGAACTTTGTTGTAATTAACAGTATGCACTCAACATTTAACAAATGTATGTCAATACATTCTAACGCGTGTACTCATGTATGTTTTATATACATAAAGTATCATATTTGTAATCTTTAAAATACCGTAATCGTTCAAGAAAATAAGTCAATAAAATTAACTTATGATATCATCAGAAATATAATATTATTCTGGATTATTAATTGACGGACTAAGTTGACGTTTTTTTTTTCTAATTTATTTATATGACAATGGAAAAAAGTAAAGTGATGTTCTTATCAACCCAAAATAACTAAAACGAATCTAAAATGAACAATTCTAATATAATATCGTCTTTGTTAACTTTTTCTTTTTTAATATTTTCTTATAACAAGGATCTTAAATTTCAACCTGTTTCATCATTACGAGTCCGGAGTCCGACTGGTTTCATTCAGACATGTCCAAACACGCTCAATTGTCTATGATGTGAATACGTAATGTAGAAAATCGTACATTTATGTAAATCGGGATACATAAGAGACAATATCAATGCGTTGCAATGTTATTTTTATTTTAAATATCTGATGCGTTCCTTGTGTGAGCAACTTTAGTAAGTGAGCGTGTAATAAGTTTCATCTCAGTCGGTCTTAGATTTATTTTCATTACTTTTGTTTCAACCCTGAAAATTTATGAAAATATTGAAAGAAAAAACACGTGACACAAAAATATATTTGACATACGTTTTAAAAGATTTGTAAGACTTAGAGAAAGAAATCGATGTCACGATGTTTACGAACGCCAAGGGCATCGCGCTATTTACGTAATAAAAAAAATGAAATATGGTAATTGATAGCAATTAATCTTAACATATTAATGACAATATTTTGCATAATTTGCAATGATTAAAGAAAAAAAATATTTAGAAATTACCAAATCGTATTTAGTCAAATTGATGCAAATTTATGGTTATAAAAATAATAACATGCAACATTGTAAAGACGAAACGCTTCTACCCGCCTTGTTAGCTTAGCCCGGTTTAATTTATTTCATAAATACTTTTTTTTTTTTTTTACTTTGAATTTATCAGAACCTTGTAATAGTACCAGTGGAAGTTATTTTAACTATCTCACTGATAAAAATGAAATAAATAGTAGTATATAAAATTATATATATATATATATGAATATTTGATATATTTTATATATATATATATATGAATAATTTAAAAATCCAATTTAAAATGTTATTTTCGTAAAGATATAAATGAATATCTAAAAGATAAACGTAAGATGTGGGTCGTTTCGTCGTTATCGCAATCCTCGCATCGCCGACATCACCGAGGCAGGGCATCTTGCGCAAATCTTAGCAAAAACTATTTGGTATGTTGATATATTTTTTTATTTGATTTGGTAAATACTGCTTTCTAAATTTAAAATATTATTAAATGTGTCCAAATTTATATGAACGAAACACTAATTCGTTAAATACGGAATTGTAGATTTCTGATTGATTTCGGTTTGGTTGTATAGATTCGTGAGTTTGATCTTGAACCAATCAATGTCGTTACTACTACTAATAAAATCCTAACACTTAATTTGCAGGGAAAATAGGAGTCCTAGTAATGCCTTGAAAATAGGTTAAACGACGTGTAACTTACCTAAACGTTAGTTTCAGGTAATAAACTATTTCCTAATGTTTGATTTTATAAAAATTAAAAAACAAAACACGAAGTTATTAATGACAATTTGTAATAAATAAATAATTTTGAAATTGTACAATCAACATGTTTCTTAATAATAATTTTTGATTGGAACAAAAATGTATCGTAAGATATCACATATAAAAACCTAATTTGCATCTAAAACTCCCACGCATACGAAATCACGCGCAGATATAGTTAAGAATAAATATAATTATAAACAGAATATGAAAAACGTACTTTAAACATCACCTAATGTAGTAGTCTAATGACAGTAAATTTAGAGGTGACTCTGTTCACACTTTATTCTATCAGCCATTACTTTTATTATGGAAGTGTTAATAGCGAGCTCCCCCTTTATTATTGTAATGTATATCATAAAAGATAGCAATTGGGGTTGGACTTAAGCAAATATATTGGTATAATAAATATTTTTTCATTAGGGTGGAAATAGGTGCGCCACTATGACAAATAGCTAATATTTTGTTATTTTTTTTTTTTTGTAAATTGTAGTTCGGAATAGTTTATGCAATATTGTCATTAAAGTCATCGAAATCATTTCGTTGTCTTGTCATGTATGTTAAATTAAATTCTTTTAATTATGTATATAAGTAGGTAATTACAAAAACTAAAAAACCCTTTATCAGGATTTTTCAATATTTACTCGAAAAAGGATAAGGAAAAGTTAGTTGCATTGCCTCCGTTGATAATAATAATAATATCCTGGGACGTTATTCACACAAAGCCATCTGATCCCAAACTAAGCAGAGCTTGTGCTATGGAAACCAGACAACTGATATACTTACATAGACTACTTTTCTTTTGTAAATAATACACCCAGACTCAGGACAAACAGACATGTTCATGCACACAAATGTCTGCCTGGGTGGGAATCGAACCCACGACCTGCGGCGTGAAAGGCAAGTATCTTACCAACCACACCAACAGGCTAGGGTAGGATGTTATTAGGGCTTACGATAATTATTTATTATTTCACGTTTATCTGATTAAATACTACTAACGCGATTAAATCAGCAGGTTAAGCTAATAATAAATAAAAGACACACAAATAACCAACATTATCGTATAGTAACCTCTTTTAATATAAATTGTACTAACAACATAACAGCTGATCTGATAAAATTAATTGAATGTAAA
Source organism: Nymphalis polychloros (assembly GCA_905220585.2). Taxonomy (NCBI): domain Eukaryota; kingdom Metazoa; phylum Arthropoda; class Insecta; order Lepidoptera; family Nymphalidae; genus Nymphalis; species Nymphalis polychloros. The sequence goes on from HG992247.1 coordinate 13,937,319, forward strand.
CTAATACTCGTTTAAGAATTTTCAGTTCTCACAGTTTTATCAAAAGCGTATCGCGCTTACATAACGTAATTGTTCACGTAGCTTTTACGACCTCTGTAATAGAGCTTACACTAAAATGCACTTACTTCACACGGGCTTAACCGGGAAGATTAGAAAATTAAAAAATAAAACACGATATTGATAATTGATATGGGAGATTGGCTGCATTTATTATAAAGTTTAATGAATATATGAATCAAAATTGCGTATCACGGTATCGGTTATCAAAATTTCATTTCGTATCTCGAATTTTACAACATTGAAAATTGAGAATATCTTCTAATAAAGTCACTAATACTATTTTATATAGATTATTGTGACTAGATAATTGACACACAGATGAAATGAAGAAAAAATCTATCATCGACCTCATTATAATTTTAGAATTAACGCAAAGGTATTACAACAATATAACCCTAAGTTGTAGTTGAACAGAGAATATATGATGAAAATAATATTTAAAAAAAAATAAGGTCCAATGACAATAAGGAACTATACATACAATAAACAAACTTAAAAATAATAGTGTCATAAGTATCTATTTGTAAATATATTATTAGTATTAACGTAATACACAATCAATTTTTGTATACAATAGTGGTACAATTCGTGGCTCCGCCAGTGTGGGCTTCAGTTTATGGCGAAAATCCTTCTTAATTTGCCATCTTAACGTACACAATGTATATGTGGATTATACAGAAATATCTAGATAATAAGAACGCTGCTTTCTTAATGCAAACTAAAATAAAAAAATCTTTTGGTTTTGGTAACTTGCAATTAACTAAGAAAAAGGCGGTCATTATAAAATCACAGACACTTCATTTTTATTTGCATAGATTTCAGAGATAACAATGTAAAATTAATACTATATCGTAAGAAAATAAATTGTAAACGAGCAAAACATATTATGTTATCTCCAGAGATTGAGTCTGATAAGAGCACGGACATTTAACCTGTGGAGATTTAATAATAAATAATAAGGAAAAAACATAACCATAAGAAATGAAATATTTTTTAAATATAGAATTTAAAATCTTGTTATCGTTGACGTCACAAGTCATAATAACCCTCAGGTTAGTTGATAACATGACAACGAAATGTAGGATGTGTTTCAATACATTGAGGATAATGATTGCCAAAACTTACAACGATATTCGTGGTCAAAGTTCGATATCTACATCTTTGATTTAATTGAGCAATTTTATAATTAGCTCGTTGTGAAAAACATTTACTTTTGACTATGTATCTATGTGTTTTTTATTAAATACATTTATGTCTAGTATAGTAATGTATAGTTTACTATTATATAAATATTGTAGTAATTAATTCATGAAATTTACTGTACTGGGTGTGTTACAAGAAGTACAGTCGAAAGTGTAAACTAGCGCCGATTCATAAGAGGTAATACGCAGACCAGATCTCGTATCACAGTTTATATATTTTTTTTAATTTTTAACGAAAGAAACAGCCAAGGAACGATCTTTTCCTTTCCAAGGTGTGCTTATCATCTATGCATTCACTAATGAGCTAATTTTTGCATACTAACGTTTCGTTGATTTTTTATCAGCAACAAAGTCGGTCAATACATTCTCATCAAAAAGGATGGGGCCTTAGGTTACTTTATCTATCATTAGAAAACAAATCAATCTTATTCATTATAATCGTATTTGCGATGGGCATGTATTTGCGCATGAAGCGATAAGATGGCGCCTCTTCCGTTCGTGAGGCTGCATGACATCCGGCCAGTAACTGAGTGAGACTTGTAATCTATTGAAAAAGATTACATGACCGTAATGATGTTATTATTCCCTAGAATACAAATGAGTTACTTCTACCATTCTGAAAAGTCATTTAAGTTTACAATTATCTTTAATTTGTTATTTGTTTTAATTAATAAGTTAATTGTAGAGCGTGGTAATTAGTTGTTCATTATTAAAAATTTGTAAAACTTCGAAATTGTACGTGGAAAGAGATTAAATTGTTTACTATAAGCATTTTAACAACAGCGTTAGCGTTTCGACCGTCAAGATGCGCATGAGCAGTCGTATCGAAATTATGAATTCCCAAAGTCCAATATAAGCCTATACATACAAACGAGGAAGGAATTTTGAACAAATAGTCTATCTATGTATTGAGTCACGGCGATACATTTATGCTTATGTTTATTTCTTAGAATGACCATTTATTTGTTTACAATCGATTTCATTTTAAGTAAATTTAAAAATGGAGGTTATTAGTTTCTTTTTGAACATCGTTGAATAATTTTGAATTGTTCTATCTAAATTGAAAGAATAATTTCACTTCTGAGGCTAAAAGGGGGGGGGGGGGTACTACCTTGTTTTCCTAAGCCGCTGACTCATTTAAATGTAATTCAGAGTTCGATGAAACTTAGCATTCTACGTCAAATAGTTTAAATTCCTTACAAACAGCTATCAAACCGTAGTGCATACACTTTAAATGTAAATTTTAATTAAGTAATTCATGAAGCAGATAATATAAAAACTTCCTTCATTTAAAAATTATTTAATGTACCGTAATCTCATTATGATATAAAACTCAAAGATATGAAATCGTTAATTCATTTTGTCATTGTCGCCATTTTACTCTAATTGCCACCCGTGGTGACTCAGTTGTTAGAATCTTGACTCTAAGCATCACTAAATTTTCATTTGCTTAATTTGTGTTTATGCAAAACGTACTTGGTAGTGAAGGAAATTGCGAGGAAACGTATAATGAATACCTGACTAATGAAAATTTGTCGCGTTCATCAATCCGCATTGGATCAGTGTCGTGGAATAAGCTCTAAATATCAATGTATTGATAATCTAATTATAACCGATTTATAGACAAGTTATTTGCAAAGGTAATGTTTTATAGATTAATTTATTGAAAACCCAATAACTTTTATATATTTATTAAACCAAAACATATTAAGATATAAAAATTGACGATTCACTCCAATTATAAATTCATAACAAGTGGATTACCGGAGACACGTTCTGTTTAGCTCGAACCACGAGTTACGACTGTTTGCGTAACAATAACATCGTTAAAGTTACAACATATCAAATATATTTATGCCGCAAAAAAGTTTTTAATTGCTTATAATCTAATCGATTCCATTCGACACATTTAAGTTAAAATTGGTTAAATATTTACAATACTTAATTAAAATAAATAAATATTTTACCTTATTTGACCTCTAAGTGTGTTGACTTAAGCATATGTCAATTTCACTTGTTTAAAAAAAAGAAAACACAACGAAGAGAAAGGTCGAAAAAGCAATGACATTATCTATGATTTTGACATTTATAAGCGAAGAGTGAATGGCCATTATTTAAACGAATTTCTTTCGCTACACTTGTTCTAGAATAAATACGATTAATAATAAATCAATTGCCTTTCAAACAAATATCTTTTAACGGCTTCTAAAATATACATGTTATAATAATATTTTTTTATTCAAATATGGATTAATAAATAAAAATGCAACAAATACTTTCGTAGCATTAAAATCAACTTAGTAAAAATAGGTGCCATGACCAATGAATAATACGACCGTTGATATAGTCATGCTAGTCTATTAAGATATGTCATTGCTATATACCTTCTTAAAAACCAAGGTTATATAGTATTTTTTGTTAGCACTTGTTCAAACTTTATTGATTAAAATTCTAGTAAAATCTAAAATCTTCGGATCAACGTCCGAATTTTCAAAAGAACTAGCGAATCACACGACAATAATGGCAATATCCGGTGTCGATCAATTTGCGACCGTATATGAATTACTTACAACATTTGCTATTTAACATTCAATCCTAATACAACGCAATAAAGTCCAGTTTAAAATGACTTACATTAAATATATTGATTTATTGAACAAGCTAATTTGTCCCTTGGTTAAAGGAAATACGGGCGATAATAGCCGGTTATATCATTGGCGGTATGTTCAATTGAACTGTATGATTATCCAGTTGAACTAAAACGGTTAGTGACTTGGTTACGAGAGGTCACACTTGTTGAGTGAATTGTGTGATTAAGTTTTATCAATGGAGGCTTAGTAATGGTATTAATATGGTTGTAATATGATGTATGGCTCTTGCTTTAGAGTACTGCGTTTTACTGTAGAGTCATCACATTGATGCAAAACTTTTAACGACACGTTAAATTACGATTACTTTTGTTGATTTTGACTTTTATTTATAAAATAGGTAGTGCCAATCGAACACCTGATGGTAAGTCGTAACCACCGCCTATGGTCATTGGTCCTGTACGAAATTTTAACTGTTCCTTACATCGCCAAAGCGCCACCAACTTTAGGAACTAAGATGTTGTCTCTCTTGTGCTTGTATATACATGTATATTGCCATTACTTACACGCCAGTCGCCAATATATATAGCACTAAGCACATACAATATACCGATAAAGCTTCCGGTCTACATGTATGTGATTGATTTACTGAGTTTATTGTGAACATCGGCGTCTCTGTTATACTGATAACGTGAACGCTACGTCAATTCCTTATCAATGACATTGATTTTGCAGCAATATTATGGTATTGACTTTTGTTGATTATTTTGAAAACTCAAATCGACTTAAAGTCAGCAGAAATTCAAGTTATCTTAAGTTTGTTAATAAATGAGGTTCATTTTACTATAAATAACTTCCTTCAGACCGATTTCGGCCACGGCGGCCAATCTCAGGAGAGATTAGCCTACTGCGCAGCAGATGCACAAGTGTGTGCGCAAACACGGGTGCACTCTCTCTTCCCTAGCACTCATAATCCGATGGGACGGCAATCCGACACGACCGGAAAGAGTTCAGGCGCAGGACCAACGGCATAACGTCCCGTGCCGTTTCGAGGCACGGGAGTGTACACACTTCCACCTTTCAAACTCCGGGTAGCTACTGAGAATTTTCTGACAGAAAATCCCAATAACTTTTTATTGGCCCGACCTGGGATATGAACCCAGGACCACCGGGTCTGCGGCCTTATATCTAGCCACTAGACCAACGAGGCAGTTCATTTCACTATAATAGATGTAGTAATAAGATTATGAGATTAGCTTGAAATATATATACAATTGATAATGTATACAAATACATATTATATGGTTTCTTCTAATATTTGAGATATTACTTTATTCAAGCCAATGGTAATTGTTTAAAACTGATAAATAAGAGTTTGTTTTTAAGTTGAATATATATTATATTATACATTTCATTAGATTTCTTTTTTATTTATAATTATTATTTTAAACCATTTACTTATTTATTGACTTTCTTATATCGAAAATCACAATGTAAATTAGGGAGGTACTCATCCAATAATGAACCGCCAACCAATTGCTGTTTGGATGATGGATGAGTGACTTATTCTTAGTATTCCAGCGCCAATGTTTGTTGGCAATTTTGACCCGTCCGCCTTTCTATTTTTATATTTAAAAAAAAAACATTACACCAAAAGAATTATCAATATAACTACAATTATCTTAACGTATCTAAACGCTTTTCGAATGTTAACACGCAACTAAATGACAGGAATGCGTGGCATTAATGTCGGGACGTGTGGTATTTGTGAAGTGCTATTCTTCTCACATAAGAGATAAATGGAATACAATGATACATATCCATTCTTTTATCTTGAATAAGTAAATAAGAGAATTTATATTTGGAAGTATGTGCTATGATCATTGTCTTATTAAAAGATTTAAAAAATCATTAGTACGTTTTGCATCCAAAGACGAAACAAAATCTTTATTAAGGATTAAAAGCATTACACTAACATCTTGTTTGTTAAAAAACTATCATGAATTAGATGACAATACTTGATAATATAATATAATAGACAAGAATTATTATATTTTTTTTAACAATCAATTTCATCGACTAGTTTCAATAGAATTTGAGTTGTCATTCCATCATCGATAAATCATTTTTGAAAAGAAAATAGTACCGGTTATGGTTTGTCGTAAAACCCAAGAGTCTAGTTAAAGTTTTTTATCAGAGACTGTCAATTGAAATTCCATTTTCGAAATTACGTTTATAAAACTAGTTCCGACTTCGATTTGCGAAATGCTTTAACCGTTTCATCATATCTGAGACTAGTTTAAAGCTTAGAACGTAAGTGAATAAAATACATAGATTGAAATTCGTAAAAAGAATCGCAATTAGCTCTTGGAACATAACCTCATTTATTTGAATACAAACTACAAAGTAAGATTAAAGGGCACGCGTATATCTGTGTTTGTTTTTGTGTCCATTTAATGAGATTCGATATATATATAGACAGATTCCATTATAGTAGATATTTTATTAAAAATAATAATTTTGATAATATCGAAAGTACTGGCTACAACGGATACAGTTTAAATTATTTTAAACAAATTAAAATCACATTTCTTTTTTTAAACGTAGCAACATTTATAAACATTTTCTAAAAACAAAACGAAGTTTAATCTCGAATTAAATTCCGTGTAACCCAATCCCTGTTCATCCTGCTGACAGCTACTTAATTGATATCAGATTCCAAATTCAAATAAAGTGCTCTATTCCCATTCGACCAAAAGCACTTTTTTTAATTTATAAAGTAGGCTGCGTTCAGATGATATAACTGACGTAAGATAAACATAAACAGCTATGCTATTAACATCGAATAGTGATTAATCGTCTGTCCATCAGTTCGTTGATATTCCGGGTCGATGTTTATGAATGGGTGTTAATAATAGTGTGTACATCACAGCGTTTTTGAACCGTTCAGAAATTAAAAGTGTTTTCGCTGTTATAATGCAAGTTTTTTTTATTATCATAGGATTTTTCAAACTTTTATGAATAAATTGTAATATAATTCTCCTACAATTTTCAACATTATTGTTGCATGTATTGTAATTATATATTTTTTTTCTAATATTATAAATTAATAATTATGTTCGTATGTTACATAAATAGTGCAGTTGTAGAGTACACTAGGTCATTACATATTCCACGTTATGGTTCCGCTAGCCATCGTAGCCGGGCATCGAACTCGCTTCCGTTCGCCCATGGATAATGAACGTTTTTTATTCTTAAAAAAATGTTGTGGTTCTAATGATTGTAGCCACTTTGAATATTAAAATAAGAATATATTAAGCGCACACGAAAATAGAAACACAAAATAATATATTAAACAAATTCAAAATCATTTACGAATAACTAGTTAGCTGCTTCATTTTGTATGCCTGTTTCAAATTTCATTACAATTGCTTACATAGTGGTACTCAATAAACAACGCTTTAGTAACAGTCAGCTGAATATGAAAAAGTAATATATCTTCCAAACATTAATTGGGATAAGCTTCAAATATCTCCAAGGGTAAATCAGCCCCGCTCAGCTGTGGGACTTTTACAGGCTGCCATTTTACATATCTTCAAAAGGCATCCAAAAAACATTTCATTATGCGTCGAATCAGAAAGAAAACGAATAATAATAATATGTTTATTTTTAAAATTACTTATAACTTATAATGCACAATTATTATGTTAACTACCTGATCAGATTACCCAAGTCGATTTCGTCATCGAAATTTGTTGTTTCTGTCAATAATACACAAACTTTTTGCCAATGCACCAACAACCTTGGGAAATAAGATATTATGCCCCGTGTGCCTGTAATTACACTGGCTCATTCACCCTTCAAACCAACAATACCAAGTACTGCTGTTTTGCGGTAGAATATCTGATGAGCGTTTGGTACCTACCCAGACGAGCTTAGTGCAAACAGTTAGTTTATAAAACAGAACCCTTAAGGGTTAACTTTTAAAAAATATATGTAAACAGTTCTTTATATTACAGTGTCTGCTGGTTACCTAGCCTCTCTTATGTCTATCATCGCTTGTATTTTAAACTCTCAAGTTCATGTTTATCGTAAACTTTCTCAGTCTGCTTATGTTAAGCCTCTAATTGGGCCCTTGCCCTATACTTGTCAAAACACTACCAGGGGGCTAATTCTACTAATTAACGGTTACGATACGTTACCTCCAATTCAACTTTGACTATTATATATCTATTAGAATCGTAACTAAAGCGATATGATGTTACCGTATATATTATTGTCAACATATAATAGAAGCTATGTATAAAATAAGCTAATAAGAATTGAATTGCCTAAAGGGCTGCAACTAACAATTAATCATAATGTAAATGACGTCTCTAACACCGGACACAGCTTACCAATTATTATATGTAATTGTAATAAAAATAACGCACGGCTTTCTGTTTTAACTCAATTGCGCACATTTTGCAATTAAAACATGTTTATTGTTCTTTATGTATTACCATCACTTTTGTAGATAGATCGGACAGAGATATGGATTCTTGAAATCAAAACAGCTGATGTTTAATCTTTAAAAAAAATTGAATAAAATCTATTTAAGTAGGTTACAAGCCTAACTTAATGAACATAAATTAACTATATGAAAAACTAGTGGTTCATGGTGGGGCACCCGTCCCCAATTTTCGGTTCAGATGAACGTGTTCTACACTCCACCATTTCGGCTCAATGGTATACTAGTCTAGTATCTTGTCATGTTCTGGTCCTTTTAAAGAAAACATGCGTATAAGGAATCCGTCAATTAGTTTACAACCAAATATGGTCACCACTTACAAACTGTTAATGTACTAACCACTTTACCACTAAGATGGTAAAGGGTTTTTTAACATCTATTAGTTTGTGTAGAAAAATTCTTCTAACATAAACTTCACAAGAGAACTGACAAATCAAATATCCTTATAAAATGATTGGTGGTAAAATATGTATGAAAGGTGGTAAAGTATGAATATTAAAAAAAAAGAAAAGTTTTTATATGTAAAAAGAAATTCGTATCTATGCTATTGACCGTTGCTGAGTTCCTTCACCTGGAGCCAATCTTTGTCGTAAAAGGTCATGCTCATATTAAAAATGCTTTATTTTAGAGCTAACTCAAAATGTAAAATAGCCACTTTGTAATTCAGCTTAGAAAATTTAACCTAAAAAAACTAACAAACAAATATTGCGAGTTAAATAAATAATCGACAGCGAATTGGTCCTATTACCGATACATACTAGTATGGAAAGTTGTAATAAAAACAAGTAATTTTTAATTAACAGCACGAACAAACTGTAATATTTATGTATATATTTTGTCAAGGCATGTATTTTGTCTGACTAGCAAAGCAAAGCTTTAAATTTAAATACAATATAGGAGTGCTTCGTTTCGTAATGGTAGCAGTAAGACGGGATTCTTATTAGCACATCAATACAAATAAAAATGATCATATTATTATACGTGTTCGGAATTAGACAATTATGTCGTGCCAAAGATTTTTTTTTTAATATTCCGCGGGCGATGTTGTTACTTATTTTGCTAGTGAGTATTATAATACAATTAAAAATAAAACATATTTATGAATTTTAACATGAAGCAACACCGCGCAAAGATAAAACGATAAACTGATAGTGCAGCAACACTAACGCCAACCCGGTCGTCAAAATTCCAGCAATATTATTGCAATTCTATATTATAGTTATTGCAATTACATATATCGTAAATAGTAAATAATTATCTTGTTTAATATAGAGTCGATGTTTCCTTGTGAAACGTTAATATAAGAACTGGTTTTTGGACGTAAAAGGAATAAAATGTTCACCGACGAAATCAATAAGAACCGCCCACAAAGCTATGATAATTGCATCATATAACCCACACACGCAGACGGCCTTCCTTTATAGTATTTGTTAGACCTCGCTTAATAATTTGGCTACCCATAATTATTATTTTTATTGATTGTTTTGGTATCAGTGCTAAAATGATTTTTTTTTAAATATTATAAATGTAATCATTTAATGAACGTTCATTAAATGTAAATAGGTACATGTAATTGTATATAACGCAGTAATTATAAATACAAAGTACATGTTAATAATAATTATATATGTATAATTTAGAACGAAGTTGCTGAACGTTATTTAATTAATTAAGTTTAAGTAAAAGTATAAAAAGAATTTAAGCTTAAAATTTATATAAGAACTATTAATAAAATAATATATATTTAAAAATATAATTATGTATAATGTAGGCTTGTTATTGATAATTTTGTTTTGATACTCGTGTAGGTGTAAGGTCCGTCTGTCCATTCGGCATTTCATGTTCACTTTGACTGCATTCCATTACCATTTACAATTTAATTTTATAGCTTTTAAAATATTACACATATTGAACTAAACTAATTTAAAATTCATTAATTATTAATTGGTACGAGTTTTAGACAACGAAGTGATGAACGCGCGTTACAGGAATACAATTTTCATCTGTCCCAAAACATAATTATCCAAATGTCGTAAGCGCCGTTGCAATACTATAATTCTATGACATTTCGCTTCTATTCTGTTTACGGTACAACGCGTTCTATAATTGAGCGATGCGGGAGAGTTCAACACATCGCGGTCTATCTTTTTAGAATACGACACAAATAACATTCTAAATTTGTAAATTTATACACTGCTGACTTTAAGAGTGTCCATTCGATGCTCAGATACCACGGAAACGTCGCTTCTAATGCCAAAGTGTTAGAACTATTATCCCGTGCGGTAATCGATAGGATTAAGTGTTCAATTTGAGTTAATGCTATAGATCCTAAGGTGGTACGGTTATGCAGCATCCATGCCGATGACCACATGCATCAGTGTAAATAGAACGCTACGCACAATAAACTATTTGATCTTTCGTTTTTATGAATGATTCAACATCCAACGCTCGTTAGTTTTAATGTTTTAACAAACAACTAAATGAGAAGTAATCTTTGTATGTCGTAACATCTGTTAATGTCGTTCTTAGCGAACTCGAAGTCAAGTTGCTGTTGGCTTTGACATCTTTGTGGGTAGATAGTGAAAGATGTTTCAGATGCTAAGAATCGTTTGCTAACGTTGTTTACAAACAATTTTGTGTTGTTTTATCTGTTCGCCTTGTTTGTTTACACTCATACAAACGTATGCGATCCACCATCTTGAAACGGTTCAGAGAATAATTAACTCTGTCGTGTGAAAGGGAACGCGCTAGGGATTCTAACAAGTTTATTTGCTCGCCTCATTACACAGCTGGTTTGGGAAGTGAAAAATCACGCTTATCTCGACACAAACACTAGGGACGGTGGTCCACAGCGTCAGCCATCTGTTCGTTGCACCCATAAAGATAACGAAAATGTTCAAACGGGAATGTCATTTAACGTCGAGCCCTTGCCGCGAGTGCTCCTGTCTCGTGTCAATATTACAGCGCGCGAAAAACAAACTGTCGGCCATTTTGCATATTTTGATACGATGTGTTCCATATTCGAACGCACGGTACGCTTACGCCTCTTTCAGTATTGGTTTATTTTTGATCGCGATGTCCTATATAATCCGTTATGCCAGCGCCTAGCGCTTCCATCAGTCTTTACGGCAACCTTTGCTTTTGACGTCGTGTATTTCTTACGCATTCAAAATGTTCAAATATATAGTAAATAAGTTAAAGAAAGTGTCAACAAACCACATATTTAAAAGGAATAACGTAAATATTCATATCAAGGGTGAGTTGATTGGTGTTAAATTCGAAAGTCTCAACAATTGTTTGTTTGTTACAGATATACCCGGACCCGGAATCGGAGAAGGCGATAATGGGCTCTGTGGTGTACTGCATCCACCATAAAGAAGGATGTCAATGGTCGGACGAGCTCCGGAAGCTGAAGGTGAGTGGCTGGGAATCGTAAATATTTGTTAAGATAAAGTTATGAGGGCGTATCGTAAACGGTCGTATCGATCATTTTTATGCTCTTACGTCGGATTCGACACATTTCTTTATCTGTACCACTGACACGTGCTGTTCCAAATATCTAGAGATTTCTAATGTTTGTTACATTTCTTATCTATGTTGTGTGAATATAATTTGTTACAGTTAAGATATTGAATACTCACATATAATATTGTTTAAACGATATGAGTATTTCTAATCAACTTGACATAATTTAGGAATATGTAGGTATTTAAAAGTGAATCACGATGTAATTATTATTATTTTACATAACTTTATGTTGTAATGTATGAAAATCTGTAAACTTTTATTTGTATAAAAAAAGTATATAAAAATGTAACAAAGAAGTACATTTAAAATTATTATAATCAAAGAAACTAAATAAATTTTATATAATGTCATCTTCAGGCGCACTTAAACACATGCAAGCACGATGCAGTGCTCTGTGCTGCTCAGTGCGGTGCGATGATCCCGCGCGTGCTCATGCAGGACCACTTGCGCTACACGTGCCCGCGTCGTAGAGCAAACTGTGAGCACTGTGGGAAGGAGTTTTCAGGAAGCGCGCTTGAGGTAAGTCAATCTTATATTAATCTTCTTCTTTCCAAAATTGCACAATTAAATGCCCAGAAACCATTATTTGAATTAAGAATCAAATAAAACTATAATGTTTATTGGTATATTGTAGGAGCATCAAGGTAACTGCGGTCACGAGCCGGTGTACTGCGAGAACAAATGCGGCGCGAAAGTGCAGCGCAGACACACACAGCAACACGTCCAGCAACACTGCAGCAAGCGGCTCGTGCCCTGCAGACATTGCGGTCAGCGGTACACGCAGGTGAGCCACGTCACGTTTAATACACCGAACATAAATTAAATTCCTTTAAGCTTACAGAAATAATGAATGAACAGTAGAATTACAAAGTATCAATAATTCGGTATGTCTATGCAGGACACGGTGTCGGCGCACGGCGCGATGTGTTCGCGCGCGCCCGTGCCGTGTCCGCAGCGCTGCTCGGCCGCGCCCGCGCGCGACGAGCTCGACGCGCACCTGCGCGACCACTGCGCCGCGGGGACCGTGCTCTGCGCCTACCGGGACGCAGGCTGTCGGTTCAAGGTGAGGCTTGGTTTTCGAATAGTTTGAGCGATTTATTTTTGGAGAGTTGCAAAACCTCGATAGTTGACCTAATATGCAAAATTGAATAATAAAATTAGTATATTGTGTTTTCCAACTATGTTGCTCCATTTCTGCTATCGCTACTGTCGTGCCAATATGTTGAAATAACATTTTTTTTTGAAAATGGAATGTGGAATAAGTACTAATATAATATATGTATATTATAAAAGTAAAGTTGTTTGTCGATGTGTGTGTGTCGTGTGATAACGAGTGGGTGAATAATAAATATTAATTGATAGTGCAGTTATTTCATGCCATTGACATCGATTTATGTTAATGTACTCGACGTTGCGTTTATAGATTATGCAATAAGCACGTTGCAGATAATTACTTCAATCGAGACGAGATGGGACGAGATACATGTGATCTATTTTTAAACTATATTGCAATATAAATGAATCGCTTGTCAACACAGATTAAAGATTATCTTTTAATAAAATAATTACAAATATTCTGCTCACAGCATCGAGAGATTAAACAATTCAAGCATATTATAATGGCGTATTCTGTGGTATGCATGTATGTTAAATTAATTTAGATAGAATTATAAATGTTGCCATATCTTTCTCAATTGTGAGTTATAATTACTAGCAAGTCTTTTAGTAGCTTATAATTGAAGTCATCAATTTGATCATAAACCGTAAAGTGCCGCACCGCACTTCGCACTTCGCTTAGAATCTCGAGCTGACCGCTCGCTCGTCCGCAGGGCACGCGTCCGGCGCTGGAGCGTCACGCGGAGGAGAGCGCGCAGGCGCACCTGTCGCTGGTGTGCGCGCTGGCGGCGCGGCAGGCGCGGCAGCTGGAGGCGCTGCGCGGCGCGGTGGCGCGGCTGGGCGCGTCGTGCTCGGGCGCGCTGGTGTGGCGCGTGCCGGACTGGGCGGCGCGCCTCGCCGACGCGCGCGCCAAGGACGGCGTGGAGCTCGTGTCGCCCACCTTCTACACCTCGCAGTACGGGTACAAGCTGCAGGTGAGCCCCGACGCGATACTCGACGAATATTCGGTGCTATATAAAAGTTACTTTGAAGTCGATGACTTTCCTTAAATTATGATCGTTTAAGGAATAAAGTAAGGATATAAAATTATATATAATTCGTAGGAATATAAATCCTTCGATATTGTAGTTATATTGAAATCTATATTTATATAAATATAATAGTAATAATCTATATAAACCAGAGTCAAATAAATACAATGAGGCACATACTTTATATATTTGCATACAAACTAATGATAGAATAAGTTTTATTTTTATTTTATCAATCTTAATTAATCATACTAGGTATTATAGGCTAGAGGTAATCTGAAACACAATTTAAAATAAAAAATATCGTATACTCTATGCTAATATAAAACCAAAACAAAAAATATCACCAATTGATTAAAAATGTCAAAAATTTAAAAATCGAATACCTGAAAGTAACCTTTGTGCACAATTATGACAGATCTAATATTTTGTTTGTAAACAAAATGTCGTCGGTTTATTTATACGTATGAATAATAATCGTGACTAACATTTCTCCAGCCGCTGAAATCTGATTTAGTATCGCTTAGTCACACCCAGTGTACGCTACTAAATATACGTCGGCCCGTTCCTCTTTTTTTGTTACAATAATAACGACAAAAGTATCAAGGTTATGTTTATTTTGACACCGTCAGATACAGATTATGTCGTTTGTGACATTATATTGATAATTTAATTCTTAGAATTTAAATAAAAGGTTTTAGATATAAAAAAGTAACACACGTTCTTTCTTGCGGTACAAACTCAATTGTTTAGCCGTCAAATCTTAACACATAGAGTTACCTCCGTATTTATAATTTTAATATAAATAAAATCTACTTATATTTCTTGTTTGTGAAATGTTATCAAAATTTATTCATTACAAGCTTAAAATGGTCAATAGATAGAAAATCATACATTCAAATAAAACACCCAGGGATTAACACTGGAAAATTACATTTATTTAAATGTTATTGACATATGACACTAATGGAATTTTATTTTAAAAGCATTATTTTAATTAATATTTTTTTTACAGGCATCACTTTTCCTGAACGGCAATGGCGCTGGGGAAGGAACTCACATGTCAGTGTACATTAAGATTTTGCCCGGTGAATACGACGCACTTCTGCGCTGGCCGTTCGCTCACACCGTCTCTTTCACACTCTTCGACCAAAGTTCAAGTCCAGACAGAGCCTGCAATATCGTCGAAAGCTTTGTTCCCGATCCTACATGGAAGAATTTCCAAAGACCCTCAAAGGAACCAGACGCGTTAGGCTTCGGATTCCCGAGGTTCGTTTCCCACGAAATGCTCAAGAAGAGGAACTTTGTCAAGGACGACGTGATGTTCTTGAGGGTCAAAGTAGACCCGAGCAAAATTGTAGCCGTCTAGTACTGTGTAATGATTGTCAATCGGCGCACAAAAGTCACTGTTATTTAGTATTAGATAATTTAAAAGTCATAGGTTAAGTTGTACATAATTTAGAATACTTTTAGTTGTGGGCATTTTTGAGTTTCAATTGCAACAGTTAATAAGACTGGAGTTGTCGATATATATTTAAAAGATGTATGCGGCCCTAATGGACTTCTCTATGGAAACTAAAATGGCGTTAGCGATTGACGCTGTCAAATCTATTGTTTGAAATAAAGTGTTACTTTTATTTTACCAATAAGTTATTTTGACTGACTGTCACTATTCGTTAATTCTATTAAAATTTCGAATGTTTAAAATGTATATAATTAGGTGTAAGAGCGCAAGCGCTGCATTGTTATCCTTTCACTGAAGATCTCTTGAGTTTCATTGCCGTTGGAAGTAAATAACGAACAGAGCATTGTTTCAAAGGAATTTATCGATGTTAAATTACTACATACGATTTATTTTCCTTTTCAAGGAATCATTATAACTTACTCCTTTTCAAACGTGCCATATGAATAATATTCTAAGTTATTTTATACTATACACACATTTTTATAGGACACTGCAAAAACTGTGTGTTGCCATTGCACAAGGTTCCCTCGCATTTTTGTTGGCCTTCAGATTAAATATAAAGGCGCTTTAAAAAATGCATGAACTTCAAGAACAGATTATAAAGACAACTTTGAGACATGTTCGTTACGTTATATCGGCAGATCTTTGTATATATTTTCTAAACTAAATAATTTATCCAAAAAAATAATTTCAATGTATATATTAGACTGTCGAGGAATCTTTAAATGTAAATGTAAATAAAAGAAGTTACTTGTATTTCTGTGTGTTTACAAGCTGGAGTTAAACCAAAGTGTTTTGATGACTGCGCAAGCAATAATTATAGTGGTGTACATTTTCTTAGCGAAGTTAATCAATGCAAAACGATCGATCGCGGCTTAGCTGTTTGTAATTATGTTAATTTTACTTATGTATAAGCATCTATTTCACTTCATTATAGTTGCTTTTTAGAAATTTATAATTATATTTTGTGTGACAAATTTTATAAAAACTCTTTGATAAAGATATTAATTTTATATTCACAAACTAATTTGTAAACAAATTTCAGTTTAATAACTATCTTTTGGATCTCGAAAACGCTTGCTTTTGATGTTTAATCTCAACTGTAATTTTACATTCCACGAAAAAACATTATTTTAAGCCCAATTTTTCTTCTTCAGTGTGTATTTCGTAGAAGTGTTAGTAACATGATTAATATATATTAAATATAAAGAAATTACTTTACTAAAAATTATAGGTTAAATATAGCAACTGATGTTGGGATACAAAAATTTAAATATCTTTTCGATTTTTATATCTGGCAATATTGCATTTTTTTTGTAATAGAATAAGCAAAGGAAGGCCGATTTGAAGTTTCGTTTTTGTAGAATAATCTGTACAGTATTTTTTATATCTGATTGTAATTGCTAGTAGGTAATTCTATTAGATATCATAGTAATCTTAAGTTAAGTTTTGAGAATTTTCTTTATTATAGTACCTTATCAGTAACTACAATGAGACTAACAAATTTAAGATTAGAACGTAAGATGCGTCTACGCGTTAGTATTAAGAAACCTATGTACATGACTTTGGATATTAAGATGAAAAATATATTTTTTTTTCTTAAATAAATCTTTCATTGTGGACCCTTAGAAAAGAACTGAAAATTCGTGAAATAAATTTCTTATCTATAAAAAATGACATTGATTTAATTTAAAATATACTTAGTAAGTTAGTACGCCCAAAATTAAATGTAAAGCTATCTGGTTCGGTGCGTAGATTTTAGTGAGAAAACCCGGCTCGGATTTAAGCAGTTACTATTTTTTACTAACTCAATTAAATTAAGATAAATTAATATATCTAGCATAAATCTAACTCAGAATATTGGTATGCGGCTTTCTACAATGGTTTTGAGCCTTGTCAAAACTTTAACAATTAAAGTTTCGCTATTCAAGATATAGGTAATTATTTCGCTATTTAGAGTACTACAAGGCTTCCTTTTCGAACCCGAATTGTTCAACGTCTGTTTCATTGAATTATATGCAGCGAACGCAAGTACGTCCGAGGAGCACGGCGATCCCTGGTAAACTGTCTGTATTCGTACTGGCTTATGAAAAAAACTAACAATATCTATACTAATATATAAAGCTGAAGAGCTTGTTTGTTTGATCCGGCTAATCTCAGGAAGTCTGTGATTTTTAAGTGAAAATCATGAAATGTCATTCTGAATGAAAAATGTTGCCAAAACGCGGAAAATCTATTCATTCTGTTTCGTTGCGTAAACGGTTAAATTTACACAACAATCATATATGACGTAATTGTTCCTCTTGAAAAGTTTTAAAAATGTCCGTGATAGCATTTGATTCACTATAATATTTTGTATGGTAATCAAATTTGTTTTAAAATAATGCATTATTTGCGAAGTCGTTTTCATAAACATGGCATTAATTCCAATGAAGGATATCGAGATAATATTGTTTTTTCACTTAAATTTACACTAAATCGGTTAGTTGATACTTATTTTTTAAATACACAGTACCTATCAGTTTTAAAAGGGCACAATTTTCTGTTAAGGTATTTTTTTCAGTCACAATAAATAAATCGCAGGGAAAGACATTCAAGTATGTCGGGAGAGATTTAAGGGAGTGCTGGTTTTCTCATGTCCAATTGTATGTTGCCCTATCTAGGTAAAACCAATATATACTAGTACCACACGAAAATAAAACTAAAAATGTATATTATACTCGGTGGTAGAGCTTTGTGCAAGCTCGTCTGGGTAGGTACCACACACTCATCAGATATTCTACCGCAAAACAGCAGTACTTTGTATTGTCGTATTCCGGTTTGATGGGTGAGTGAGCCAGTGTAATCACAGGCACAAAGGACATAACATCTTAGTTTCCAAGGTTGGTGGCGCATGGGCAATGTAAGCGATGGTTAACATTTCTTACAATGCCATTGTCTATGGGTGTTGGTGACCACTTACCATCAGGTGGCCCATACGCTCGTCCGCCTACGTTTACGAAAAAAAAAAATACTGAAATTTTATAAGTCTGCTCTTAGTGATTTATTTGTTATACACGGGTCAAACCGCGGGCAAATATATTTTTGAAATAATTATGAATGAATAAATATTTTTTTCTATACAAACAATAAGAGATAATAGCAATAATAAAAATATTCGCTTATTTTTTAATTACTTTATTATCACAGTTACAATTAATACACTAACAAATGAATTAAGAACAAATCTACAAAATATATGCCATACAAAGGGAATCTATTATTGTCACAGGGGGCCATTCATTTATTATGTAAGACGATTTAGGGGGGGCGGAGTCTACTGTGTCTTATTTTTTCCTAATAGGGGGTGGGAGGGAGTCCTGATAGCTCTTACGTAAGCTCACAAATATATGCAGCCTCCTGCTCGTATGCAGGAAAGAAAAAAAAAAGCTTATCTTCACATTTTTGAATATGGTAGAAATGTCTATGAGAAAAACGACACTCAGAATAGCAAAACCAACCTATTTTTTCTTATTTTGGACGGGGAGGGGGTCAAAAACCAGTAAAAATCGTCTTACGTAATAAATAAATACTTTATGAAAACAGCACAGTTTCATTCTGCCTTATTGAACTGAATTAAGTGGTTAATTCGTACTTGTGATTTATTTATGGTATATAATAACTTATGGAAGAATACATAAGAAAACGACCATATCGGTCAAGTGATTCTGAAACATCTATTTCTTGTAATCTGTAATAGACCAGCGGTGAATTTGGCATAATTCATCTTAATAACAAAGTTTGTGAAGGAATGGAAATGTGTTTTACATTGCTTTGATTCGCAAAGATGAGATTGACTGCACATAAACCTGTGTCACAGAATCGACCTTCCATTTATGAATAATAGCCCAAATTATGATACTTTTTAAACTTGTTTTTCGTATGTCATTTGAAATGTCACTCCCTTTAGGGTCATAATCCTTCATTTTGAGCACCTTTGAAGTTACTTTTTTTAGCTGTCATTTGTTTTGTGAACTTCCTGACTGGCTGAATGTTGAACTGTTCAGAGTTGCTGATGCTGTTTGCCTTGTCATCTGAAATATTTAAAATAAGTAAAATTTTAGCTGCATTTCTGTTATTTTCCATCTGTGATATCAGTTTGAAGTGAAATAACACTCAACACTGTTCAGTAGGTTATTTCTTTCAATACATTTTAGGAAACACGGCATATAGCCTCATGGTAAGTTAGCCAATGGCCACCTTAGTTCACAGTCAATAAAATCAATGCACTGCCAAAACAAGGCTGTTTCAAAAGCATTGTCTAGAAACTCATTTAAGCCAATATTAGTACTTATTAGTGATATCATCAGTATTTTATGAAATTAATCATATCTTAAATACATATCAATAGACTTAAAAAAATATCTATTAAGATAATGTTTATATTTTAGAATTAAAAAAAAAAAAGAGAAAATATGAATATATGCCAGAACTGTTTGGTCAAATTCAAATCTACAATGAAATAGAGCAACATTATTTCATATTTGTATATAATAAAAACTTTATAAAATATATTACCATTTTTATTCTATGTAATTCATCCATGGCCTGAGGTAGTAAGGGTTTTACCGAGTTTATTTCCATCATTGTTAAGTGATCTAGTCTACCATATGAACCACCAGATTTCATCAAGGCGTCCATTGAAGTTCTCAGTTTAGACATACGAATATCCCAGATGTCTTTAATAATTGTTTTAATTTCAGCGGCCCGTGGTATGTCCTCTGCGGCTGCTCCTAGGATAAGTTTTGCTTCTATCATATAGTGCTCATGGGGCATTTTAGTGAAAAACCTTTAAATATAAAAAAAATCATTGATATTTTATATTACAATTACGTATATACTATGTTAAAGGTTGTATATTTATGTAGTTATTTGATGTTTTAATACATTACCTGGATATTTTTTCTTCTTCTTTTATGTTCTCCAAAACCTCGATATCCATCCAATCAGGCGGCACCATTCGACATTTTTGCTTCTGTTTTAACATAACGGCTAACCAAAGAGGAACATTCATTGGCAAACCAGCACGAAATGGTCCAAATTCACCACAAATTAAATATATTTTGTCGTGTGAAAAGTTTGGTATTATGCTTACTATTTTGTTTTCACCTATGAATTCTATTTCAAATGGATCCATTATAACTTAATAAAAGTAAAAGTACAATATTGCTTATAAAAATAGTATAAAATATAATAATTATTCTAAAATCTCAACAAGTTTTTATAATTTTTATTGACATATCTGTCAAAATGAACGCGGGAAAACGTTCGATAATCGAAGTGTGTTTTTGTAGTTTGATATTAATTATTATTATTAAATTAAAGTTATATTAATAACGTTAGTCATTTTAATAATTAATCTTTCAATACTTTTCTATGAAGCAAAATAAAAAAATTATATTTATCAAATATCTCCTAAGAGTAAATTGTAATTATCGCCATCTCTTATAAATTCCTTTTACTAAGAAGTTAGTTCAGTAAGTGTGTGTATTACAGACAGTTTTTAGTTTTAAATATGTGCGTAAGATGTCGCTGTATTTTGATAGTTCTAATGTGCTTGTAAATAGAATAGTACAGTCGATTTTGTTTAAAAACGTTTCTTTGAGTTATAATTAAACTAAATAGTAGCATACCTGGTCGCAATTAAACTAATTATTTTGTACAAATCTCACAGTATAAATCAAAGAACTCTCTTTTATTTTTAAATAAAAAAACAACACTGTCAATTACTTACGTCTATTATAATACATACATAGATTTTATGTTAACATAATATAATATGATTTGTGCATTTAATTGTTTTCTTAGGTATTTTTTTAATAATATAAATTAATTTAAAACCAAAATATATACAATACTTTATCGTTTAAGGATGTTATATTTGTTTAACTATTTTATAATCTTTGAATGTTAATTTGAATAAATTTTATTACTTCTTTTAAAATGAAAATATAATAATATGTATGGAGACGAACATTATTTTAATATAATTGTAATGATAAGTCGAAACTTGAGTCGATCGATGCAAATCGCTTTGGCAAAGTGCAAACTCCTAATTACTAGCAGTAAATTAGGGTGGCCGGTTGACAATTCCGACGGGTGTTATTTATGGTGTCCGCCATCGCATAGGGTCTGAAGGTTTATCTGAGACAAGGAATTATTTTTATATATTTAATCAACTTTTCTTGATTTGTATATCTCCTGAAGACGTGTCCTAAATATATCTTTTATGTAGATTTTCAAACTGTGTTATAGGTTATCTGAAGATAACCTATTTTGCATTGTAATGATTTTCATAGACAATAAATTACTTTGTTAAAAAACTCTGACAACACATATACTATACTAGCTGTGACCGCGGTTTCACCCGCGTATAATTAATAAAAATATAATGAATAAAAATCAGCCTAGAACCTTCCTCGATGAAATGACTATACAACACAAAATGAGTTTTTAAATTCGAACCAGTAGTTCCTGAGATTAGCCGGATCAAACAAACAAACTCTTCAGCTTTATATATTACTATAGATTATATTCCTTATTTTATGTAGGTACTTGTATAAAGAAGTATGATCATTAGGATTTTTTTTATATTACTGTTACATAATTTAATGTAAGAGCTCATTGTCATCTTCCACGGTTCTAAATCTGCATACAAATACGAGATCTCTAGTGAAATCACAGTCATTTAAAATCCATTCGTTTCTGGAAGAGCTTTGAACGAGTTTCAGCTATCTCGAACACGTGGCGACATCTAGCGTGTTATAATAAAAAACATGCACGCTATTTACTTACTTTGTTTAATTTTATTTTCTAATCGTTACATGATAAATATATTCTAATGATTTGTTAATATGTTGTTACGATTTTCAAAAAAAAAAAAACAAATTCTAATAAAAACTCTTCCTTGATTCTTACTGTTGTATCGATAATAAACCTCTACGAATATTTGCTGCTACTGTTTTGAGCTGACCTTATTATAAAGACAAGAGATGGGCAATGACAGTTTGAACTAGGTAGAGCTTAGGTCTAGTACCTAAATCTGGATTTTGGACTCATTACTTGAACAACGTGGCACTGACTAAAGTTACTTCTTTTTATGTTGTAATAATTTATATGATTATTTTATTAATTTACTTTAAAAACAATGTTTTATGCCAGTACGAATGCAGTGTTCTTATTTTAAATAAAATATAATATTTTATCTGTTAATTTTGTGCCATTGCAAAATGTGCACAGATTATAATCAGACGACAGATAAATGGAGGATAAATGACAATACGCGTCTACACTACGCCTAAAATCCACACAACGCACGTGCGTACACAGTGATTGTCGTTAAATCTCAGCGCGATCGGTTTGTTTACGATAATGTTACAACGTTTACAACACGACGACATCCCTGTTGCTTATTACATTTTATAATGATTAGTTTGTAACGGGTTTTATAATATAAGAGTAAATTGGGTATACATGCCTGGTTCATAGTGAGCCTAATTGATTTATTAATGCTCCGCGGTCCATTTCTTATAGCATGAAGGTCATAGCGTGAAGTTATATGTATAGTTCACCCATCAAAGACAATATTAAACAAATTTCACGACAATTGTCATTTCTTTATTCATTTACTTATTAATAGTCAGAGATGTATAATGCTACCCATTGATAAAATATAAACACTCAGATCTGAGAAAAACTTGTGGAATCGGCCGATAGTAGAAAAAACGCGGGAGATTTTTTTGTCAAATTTTTGTATATGGTTTCTTGGTAAGTCGGGAGACGATCGAATCAAACTATCTGGTTTTTCATATAATTAATTGTATACATTTTTTTTAATTATACATCCGTTTAATAATAGTTATATTAAATGAATATAAATGTAATACTTTATGAGTTCCATTTCACAGTAATATTCATTTGATATATAAATGTATGCAAATATTTTTAATTTATTTAAAAATGCTTGGAGCTCATTCTGCCACGCAGCTTGATACGTGTTTTCGTTGTGATAAATAAACTGAACTTAAGTATATGAAAATTTAATGCTAATATTTCAGATTTGTATCAGTGTTATTTGGTTAGACAGAAACGTAAAGCACCTAATTAATTCATTATTGGCGCGCCTTGTGATTTGTTGAATGTGTTCAAATGTGTTATTTGAATTTTAAGATTAATTGAGTGAGTGATTAATTGAATTTGTATGATTAGGTGTTCTATTTTAAAAAAGATCAATTCGAGGTTTTTATAAAATAAGTTTAACTTCTAAATATAAAATATCTATAATAATTTCATAGTTTTAGTTAAGTTAACATACGCAAAAATGATTAATATTTGAACAATTCATATAGGAATTAGTAACTCCACTGGTCCCCTGTCGTCACTTGTCAAATTCTAGCCACCGCGCGGGTTGAAGGTAGTTTAGTTACACAGTTAAGTGTAGTTATCAAATATTTAAACCACAGTTTATTAAAGGGCTTTAGAACAAATATAATTTTGTAGTTTTATTCTATATGTGAACCGGTGGTAGATTTTTGATAATCAATGACCAAGTGTAACGCTTCTATATTGAATAAAGAATTTTTCGTATATTTTATAATGTTCCCTAACATTATAAAATATACTTGGAGGGCAAGCAAATGATCCTGTTGGTATATGGTCACTTTCACGACATAAACGCTGCTTACACCATCAATACGCCAATAACCACGGAAAGATTTTAGAACCTTTGTTCATGTAATACTGGCTCACTTATCCTTTGCGTCGGAACTTAGCATTATACATAGTGTAGATGCTTTATTATATACTTTTTTATTGTATTTACACGGTTTTACCTGTAGTTTTTAATATTAGAATATTATTTTTAAGAAACAATAAATGGAAGTTGCAAGCATTCTTTTAATGTACCACTGCTGGGCTAAGAAAAAGTTGTGGAGCTTGTTCCATCAAACTGCTCCAATGCTGAATGGTAGATGCACATGTGAAAGATTTTCATCTAACACATACGAGTTATTCACGATATATTCCTTCTCTATCAAGTAAGAGATGAATTATAAACAGAGATTGAACACTCAGTCTTCGCTTAACAAATACTAGTCGCTATCTTGGCTCTTAATGTACTGTAATTAATGTAATATTAAATGCACAAATGGCTACGTATAATTTTTATTTGATAACAAAACTTAACAAAGTAGCGAAATAATCCTTATTCTGGTTCATTATTAAGTGAATAATGTTGATTGCGTTCGGCCTGCATCGCATCGCTTGAGAAACTTTCCTATCTCAGAGAACTTGGCTCGTAAACATTTGGTACGTCACAATCTGCTTTAATAATTTCATTTTAATATAAAAAAAAATATTTATTATTTTTTACCATATTTATAGTACCATATCAAATTAAAATTTAGCAACTTTTTATAGCACTCTCAAGAAACTCAGAAGTTTATGTTTTAGTTTAAATTATTCAATTATTACCGATATGACGGCGGTTATCAAAAGGAATTAGCCGTCTGCGCAGGACGTAAGTGCACAAGTGTGTGAAGTAATAAAAGTGAAGTTTTTCTTTACTGTCGTAATCCGATGATACAGCATTCCGAAACGATCGGAAAGAGATAACAGAAACAACGGCTTTCCGAGACACGGGAATGTACCACTGCCAACTACATAACTCCGGACTGCTAGTGAGAATTTCTTGACAGATAAACTTTATTATTTTTAATTATATATAAGATTAATATTTTTTTAATTGATTTTGAACTTTTTTTTTTGGGATCTCTTATCTTATATCTCACGTATCAAAGAAACAAATTAATGAATTTTATTTTTTCAAATAAAAACAATAAGCACATTTATTAATAATTTATAAAATCTTAAATGTTGACGATCCCTATTTTAAGTTAGACAAAACTTAACGACGGTGTTACGATATCTTTAAGTAACCAAATCTGTGTAATTTAACCGCATTTAAGTATTCAGTTCGCAGTAATTAGCCTTATGAGTTTCTGATAACAACTTAATGAGTTAAGCTACTTATCAAAGTTTTATTATTTAACTACGTCCATTACTAATTTATTCAGATTTTTATAGGATTATTTATATGTATATGTATATTTTAAATATGATTCTGTGATACTAAAAAGTAAAAAAGATATTTTTGAAGAGAATCAGTCTCAGTAAAATCTAAACTGTTTAGAAAATTTTACTTTAGAATTTTGTGAAGCTCGTCTCGAAACTCAATACTATGCACTGTTGTTTTTCTCCTTTGATTCAGACGAGTCAGTGTAGTTATATACATGGGAGTTAAAACGCCATAGTTAAAGTGTAACTTTAGTCAATCGCTCAGTATCGTTCCTTTTAGTACACCAAGACAAATAAAAACTTTAATGTTTTATAAATGGGATAAATGTTTGGTGCAAAAATATATGCGGTTGATAATGTGGCGATTAACTTAATGACTTATAAAATTATTATTTTAATATATTAAGCAAGTCTCATATATTAATATTAGAGCTTTATCTATTCTTTCATCAAAAATGAAGGATTTTCATACGAACTTTCATCCCTTTTGTCCTTATTTAAAAATCTTTTCTTAGTGCTAACCTACTGCGTAATAAGAATAATATGCAAATCGTCATAGAGCTCCATAAGATGCGCGTTGGTGTGCCAGGCTGTCAATTATTCTTTTATATAATATAATAGATATATAAGTTATTAGTCGTTTGTTAAGTAACATATATAAGTTCAGATTATTCTTATTTAATATAAGTTATAACTTGGTTAAACCAACAATTTTAATTGCCAAAGTTCAGATTCACGGATGGATGGTATGATATACAGTTATGGGTGTCAAATATGAGTTGTTCGACTTCGCAGCATCCAATGAGCTATGTGCAAGAAGTACGATCGTTTGATGTGCTCGGCTGGTTTTAATGGACGATTTCATTACCAGTAATTGTTCGAGCGGAAATAATTCTCATAGGGATTGTTTTAAGGACGCCATTCTTAATTATTAATTGCTTATGTAATATATAAGCTGCATTTATTCAGTAGGTGGCCCAATAGATTTTATTGTTATTCATAAGCTCGGTCAAATTCGGGCAAATACCGAGTTATGAGTCATGAGCTTAAGTATACATCGACCCGCGTTCGAGCAGAATGGTGGAATACTCTCTTAAACTTCTCACTAAGAGGATTTAGTTGTAGCTTTACTATATTATTCTATTACAGTTATTTTATAAAATTCACAACTACAGTAAATAGATGAATACGAATTTTTAAATCAGTAAAATTAACAATGCGAGGAGATTGATGAAAGTCTATATCAATAATCATACATTGTCATTCATTCGAAATTCAATCAACGAAACGATACAGAGATCCATTGAAAAGCGAATTAGATAATAAACTGTTGCTAACCATGAACACGTGACGCGTTCAAATCATCGTATCACGGAGGGACGCTACGTGACCAGGGCACGGAGCCCTATACTAACTATAAATCGCCAAAATCGTCACAAACACCAGATATGTAGACCCCTTCAATATAGTCCGAGAGCTGATCGTAAGTGTAAAATCAATTTTAATTTTATTTAAGTAAATGTTCTTTGGATTTGATGAGGATATTTCAGGATCAAAGATTGCAACGTTAATTATATAATTTTTGAGTCAAACGTTTCTGATTTAAGGTTTTGCTTCTGTGAGGTGTATTGTTGTAGTTTTCATTTTTGTAATGAATTAAAATTTTAGATAGTAGTTAAAAATCCTTTTTTATATTTATTATATGATTTTTTGATTACGTTTGTTAAAATAATATGAGTTAAGGATTAATCTATTGATAGTAAGTAATTAAAATATTTTAAAATAACGTTATCTACATCATTATCTACGAGTAGCTAGATAAATTTCCGGTGACGTCATTAATACTACAATTGTCAACCTAAAACTAATTTATTTGGGGATCAGGTGTTATTGTGTGATTTTATAGTTACCTCCTCGTCTATAAATATTGGATGAAAGACCCTGCACACAGGCAACAAGGGGCCATCGAGAGCTCAAATTAAATCGGTCTGAAACACGACTACGTCATTATTGAAGAGCGTTATTGGCATTATAAATAAGGATTTCATGTTATTGAGCGGATATTAAAATGATTTTCTTTGTTTTGTATTTTTCGTACGCGTCTACGAAATTGGGTTTTGATGTAGCACATCTACGCGTATGCTACGGTGCTACAAGGATTTTAGTTTAAGTATTACAACGTTGCTCAATTTTTTTTTAATATCTTCGGCAATATAGTATTACACATTTATATGATATGATGTTAGTTGCAAAATAGGCAATAATAAATAGTTTCGTTGTTTTTTATTTCTTTGAATGACCCAGTGTAATGACTGATACAAGGAACATAACATCTTATAAAATATGTTTGACGGTGCAAGTTCAAAATATACTCTATCAAGTATGTCTTGACTTCAAACTATATACTTCGGAATGTAGATCATACAAAGAAGAATTGCAAAATACTATTTTTTGTAAATCATAATAACAGTATTAATTAAATTATAAATTTATCAGCGTGAAAATCAAGTACTACTTACTCAATTTTTTTTATCTTGTATAGAATTATAAAAGTTTGAATTTGAAATTCACATTCGTAGTATTCAACTTATCTGAAAAATGTATTAAAATGTTCGTACTATACAAATAATTAGTCACTTATTTAAATGTAAAATTAAAATTTTCAATTAAAGATTGTTTTCAGTATTATTTACTTCATAAGAGCCCAGAGTGAACGGAACGGTATATTGATAGGTTGGACGGTTGATGACTGATATGCCATCAACTGTCCATATTTAGGTAGCATTCAAGGCTTAGTCCATTGTAATAAAAAAAAAGGATAATTTATATGGATTAAGTTTGTCACCTGACGTAGTACAATAATTAAACACGAAGCGTCTCCCGGATTTATTCGCTTCTAAATCGTTGTGGTGTTATCCTGATATACATTCCTTTAAGGCTCCACTTTTTCGTGATGAAATTCTCTAAGGTGATAATTAAGAGAACGTGCGGTTTGTGTGTTGTTTAAATTTTCAAGAATTTTTATTTTATATATTTAGAAGCTTCGTATTTTAAATCTGGATTTAATTCGTATAAATTAATTATAATTTGACTTTTGAGAATTTAATAAAATTATCAAAGTTAGTGTTAGTTTTTTTTTTACTCTCAAATGTGAGTCAATCAATGGATTGGTGTGTCTTGTTAAAGTTGTTATTTTAAGAGGTTAGTGTTAAGTCAAACTATCTCAATAAATTAATTTTAAAAATTGTTCCCATTCATATATTCATATATAAATATTTATATAAAAATTCCAGTATATAATTTAGCTTTGCATATATTATATATTCCACCTTTCAAATAATCTGTCAAAGTTAAAAACGACATTATATTGTTGGAAATAAATACAATAAAGAAACTACAAAGTAACTTCCACTTCCAGACTATATTATGAGTACAATATTTACCAAGAAAGCAATGAAAGTAATAAATTAGCCAAAAACTACAAAGTACATTAGGAAAAACAGTCAGGAAAAACTAAACAGACGCGATTCGACATCCGTCGAGGAGGCCGGGGTAGTCTCCACGAAAGGGGGTAGCGGGCAAAACTATAAATTGTCCTTTAATTACCCCGGGGCAGCGTCACATCATGAATCCAGACAGTTTTATGACGATTTACGGCACATTTCGACGCGGGGACCGGCCCGCTCTGGGATTCCAAGCGCCCTATCTTCCACGACCTTCCCCTCCCTTCTTACGGTCCTGATTTTTAGAATGGAACGAGGAAGCGGGAGTCAGACGGCGGTTCATTTTAGGCTGGTCGGTGTACGTCACCTTTTACACTGCTGGGGGGTTTTAAGGCTTCCAGTTCTTTATGGTAATGAAATCTGAGCAGGGTGACGTGCCGAGGTGATGCTTCTGAGAGTTTTTGTTGTGCCCCCCTTATTTATCGCACGTTTGAGGGCGGGGTGTTTTCCAGAAAGTTCGTTGTAATGTGTTCCGCATTGTATGTTGTTGATGACTAGCGATGCTTTCCCGATGTCGATTGTTTGTGTATTATAGTTACAATGTTACGTATACTTCTATTGAAATTTTTTGTATTCTTTTATACAAGTGTGTGAACACTTATGTATTTTCTTATTTCTTAAGGTAATTTCGTCTAGGCGTTAAAATTCTACATTAAGCTTGTTAATTTTATGAAATAATACGAGTTTTAATGACTTCCAGTATATACATGTCATATTTAGTTAGCTTAATTTGTATCTGGTACTAAACTTGCAACTCTAGATTAATTTGAATGACTGTATTGTATATTAAGATACTGTATTTATTTTATTTACTAATAAATAATGATAAAACTGGTAAATACTGATATTATGACGGTTTTAGTCTAGATTATACTTTCGCATTCGATAATAAATATATAAACGATTAAATGAAAGCGTTTCTAAAACCGTGGACTCGTGAATGAAATTTGTTGAGTGTATAAGATTCTGTTGATAATAAATCTCTTCAAGGGATAAACTTGACTTATCTTAATTTTATTCTTTTCTGTATCTATATATGTATATGAATAATATTTTATTTACAAATCAATAGTCAATTTTATTCAAAACTGATATTTGTTATGCAAGTTGTATTTTTGTATGTTATCTTTCAGCGGCATATAATAAATTTATAAACGATTAAATAAACGCGTTCCTAAAACCATACAAACGTTATCCAAAGCCGAACTCATACACAATCATAATCGTTTAACAGCCAATTTTATATGTCGATACAGTTCGATTCAAACAAGAGTTTATAAGCTATAAACGCGCAAACAGACGTTTCGGCGTAACATAAAATCAAATCAACAGTTATCCCGTGAGCCTACATCACAATCAGGTTTAATCGTGTATGTGACAAGTTAGCTCGTTCAACTCACCGGCCAGTTTAACAAGGTCTGTAACACGTCTAGTGTTCACCGCGGCTACCCAAGTGTATTACAAGGTAGCGCGGGACGGGGTGTTTTTAGTTTTAATGGTGCGCTGCTATAGCGTTCTGCGTTCGCTCTCTCGTGATATCGCTCTGACTGACGGACAAGTATGCATTCAAATGGGTTACTTTAGTCAATTCTTCCCCTTAGAATAAACATCGGGCCCGATTCAGGATCCGTCGCCAATTTTGTACAGAATTTGTTGTGGAATGTCGGAATGCTTTTTGTATGTTAAATTGCATTTAATTTGCAATAAACTATGTTGGTTTTGATGTAACGGACTTGGGAGTTGAAGTTAACTTATGTTTACCTATTAGACGTCGTTCTATATTTAAAAATAATTTCTTAATACGAAATAATTAACGGTACAAAAATGTGTAACATTACATTACAAATGACGTTTTAAAATTGTTACATTAGTAGTTTGGTATTGGGAGGAACAGGGTGTAAAGTTCCTCATCCACCATTGAAAAGGGAGGATCCTCCGACCAGACGGGTTTTGGTCTGGTGGGCTACTGCCCGACGGTTGTTGTCGGGTTCTTGTATATATGTTCAATCGCTCGGATAACTTTTAATATCGCGATGTAGGATACGTCAGGTTTTAGTTTTCGTATGTGGCGAGATAGATGTCGCTACAGTAGATTTGGAAGCTGTATTCAGAGAATATATACTGGTATATTTTTATACCAGTAATTAATTAGTATATTAGAAAAATGTATTTGGTTAAAGTGGTTTAAAATTGATGACATTACTTGATACGAACAAAATGTACTTTTTAAATTTATGATGGGATGGTAGAACGAACAAGCATGGTGAACCCATAGTCATAGTGGTAAGGTCATTTTCAACCATATGCACTGTTAGAACTATAATAAAACTTCCTACATGAAAAATGAGCAACGTCAATCTATAATATTACGCCTATAGTAATACTTCCCAAATTGGTGGGTTATTTTTTATAGCATAGGTAGGCGGACGAACATTTGGGCCACCTGATGGTAAGTGGTCACCAACGCCCATAGACATTGGCAGTGTAAATGTTAACCATCGCTTACATTACGAATGCGCCACCAAACTTGGGAACTAAGATGTTATGTCCCTTGTGCCTGTAATTACACTGGCTCACTCACCCTTCAAACCGGATCATAACAGTACTGCTGTTTTGCGGTAGAATATCTGATGATGGGTGGGTGGTACCTACCCAGACGAGCTTGCACAAAGCTCTACCACCAAGTACCCAAACAGGACCAAAAGTCCTACCACCATAATTAAATAACAAATACATTTCTATTATCAAAAAAATGTATGCCGCCATATTTCTGCATTGTCTACCATAAAACAAAACAGATGTAAGGGGAATCCGTTATAAAATATGGCAGATATAAAAACAAATAAAATGCAATATGCGTTGATAGATAGCTGCCCCTATAATGACTAGATAAACAATAAAAATGTTAGCTTAATTCGACAATTTTGCCCCTAAATGTTCCCCACTCCGATGCGGAAAACGTAGCAGCTACGTAATGGTTTTTTTGCATTACCAATTTTGTGTAACCATAAAAGTCGATAGAGTGACGTGTTTAATTGTTTAGATTTATAAGTAACTAGCTGTGCCGGCTTCACCCATGTTTAATAAAAATATAATAAATTATTTTATTACTATAATAACACACACACACACACACATATGGCTACTGGTAAAAAAATACGTAATTAACGATTTGAAATTAATTTTCCGGTAGGGTTTACCGATCTCATATATCATCACATGTTCTTTGTGTGTACCAATTCATCAAGGTTGGTCAAGCCGTTCTTGAGTTATAAGAAGACATACAGACAGACAGACAAAAATGAAAAAAATAGTATGATGTGAATCACTGCATCATAAAACGATTATTTATCACACAATTAGATAAAAAAACAAAATGTACAGACAGAACCAGTAGATTTATATAGTAGTATAGATTAGAATTTATCTTAAAATTAATTTGACATGTATAATATTAAAATGGAAATACATACAATAACGTATGAACAACAGATAAATAACGTTGCTAGAATTTAAAAGAGTTATGTGATTTTAAATAATTTTACGATAATAAGTAATAACTTGACAGAATAACTGCCGATCCGTTATAATAAATATTGAATGAAAAACGTTAACATGGCATAAATTGGAATGGTTAATATCTTTTACCGTGCCAATGTTTTCTATCATACATTGCCATTGTTTATATGGTGACCACTAACCATCAGGTGGTCCATTTGTCCGTTCACCTATTACATTAAAAACAAAATAAAAAATGTAGCTAAAAAATAGAAATGTACATTGTATTTTATATAATAAATGATTTTATTATTCTTACCAATAATATATTTATTTAAATGCTTAAATTTTACGAAGTCCATTAAATATTAAAACGTAAAAAATGAGATGTGACGTCATTTTTCATGACCGCTAAACAGATATCGGAAAATCCAACGTCGAACTAATGTTTTAATGCATATTATCTCGTGGTTTATAGCTTTATTGCGTATTCTATGGCGCTAATGGCGTCGTGGTTCGCTAAGGGATGGGGTAAGTATAATTTGATATGATAAATGAAAATAAATGTCGAATATGTTATAAAAATATGTCTTTTATAGATAAATACTAAGGCTCGTTTCAGATATCTATTTGTCGATGGATGGGTTAAATTGTTTTAAAACTATTATTAATATTTATGAAATCGAGTGTTGACTGTTCTTTTAATAATATATAGATAATATACCTAGCCTTTCTGAATTTGCAATTGTAGAATATGGGTCTATATAGAAAGTTCGTCGGCTTGAAGGGTGAGTGAGCCAGTGTAACAGGCACATAATGTTCCTAAGGTTGGAGGCCCATTGGCGATGTAAAGAATGATAAATATTTCTTACATCGTACACAATTCCTGGTACACATTGTGATTATAATAATTACAAGTACTTATATGACAACGATTTATAGAATTATTAGATGTCTATATGACATATAAAACTATAAGGTATTCATCTAAATTGAATCAATTTCATACTAAAAATCATACCTACCATACCATACCATACCATACCATAAGAAAATTTACGATGATACTTATTTATCTATAAAAAGATAGATGGTGCTATAACCATACCAGCAGTAAAACTTGACGATTCACACAATAAATGGATGTTTTAAGCACGGCTTTCAGCATTTATATTAACAATATTAAGGTTGAGTGTTCAGTGAACGTGTAATGCTATTCAAAGCTATAATTTTGTAAGGCCTGCTTCATACCAATAAAAAACAAATGTCATTTTAAAATTTTGGAAATCTGATCAATATCCGAGTCAACACAGTACTTAAAAGTAAGTCACTTTTCAAGTAATGTATATTTGTGTATAATACATAATATGGTCAGTGTTGATCAAACTGTCAAGTATCAAATTATTTGACATGAATTTCGACTATCGCCGACCTTTGAAGCAGTGTAATGGATTATCAAGTCCTTTTAATACGAGAAGCGACCTTGGCCCACTAGTGGGGGAGAGGTTATTTGTGGGATGTAGCAGTTTATTTAAGCATTATGTTTGAATTTCATATTTATAGTCAATTAATTATAATGTGTATTGAATTAGTGTTATTATATTACTAATATAGTTTTGAGCAGTATTTAATGAAGGATAGGTGAGTCAGTGAAATTACACTAGGAACAAAACATCTTAGTTCCTATATATATATGCGTTGAAATGCTATACATAAATAGATAAAAACCGTTCTAAAAACTATTGTCACAATTAATCTTTATTATATAAATGTTATGTTAAATGAACAAACGAAAGAATTATTGAACGCCTTTTGATTGAAATTGTCGTAGCATCGCGCTATACGAAGCTATATCGAGGTGGCAAGTGTAACTGCATACACTTTAGCAATACCCGTATGAAGCAATTAGACGTATCAATAAATTCGTTTTACAAGCGTCAGATGGCGGTAAAGCGGTAGCCATCTTTGCTGTTAGAATCATATCATAATTAGCGTTAAAATCTTTATTCGCTTAGCTTATTATTCACGAATAATTGATAAATTCATTGCAAGTAACTTTTAAAGTTCTTTTAAAATATTTTTTTTGCTATTGCAATAGTAAATGCTTTTAGAACTTAATTACTGAAGAAATATTTTTTAAAGCTTAAATGGAATGATGTTCAAAAATTAATATTATGTAAAGTTTTTATTTACATTAATTGAAATAATCTTTACTTTTAAAAATATATTATGTGCATAAATGTTTAGTAGCTAATGTAATTTCAAAGATGGCCGTTCCCGTCTCTGAAATAAACGATACAATGCGTGTAGCTAATTAAAAAAGACGAACGAATACGTAAATCGGGAACAGCAATAACAGTTCAAGCAAACATTAAGCCCTACACATTAGGCTCCTAATTTCCAATTAGCAAGCAGGTAGCGTAAAAAGACGCCATTACCGTTAGACAAGCGATTCCCGCCAAAAGGTCGGCCATCTTGCCCAGCCACGTGGTTCGGAAACGCGTGCGAATTATTGTCTATTGCTGCATATGTGATCTTGTTTATGGAATTAATTTCGGTCATTGTGCTTTTGTTGCCGTTTTCCGTTTTAGTATGT
Organism: Nymphalis polychloros; assembly: GCA_905220585.2. NCBI lineage: Eukaryota > Metazoa > Arthropoda > Insecta > Lepidoptera > Nymphalidae > Nymphalis > Nymphalis polychloros. Next base: position 13,972,529 of record HG992247.1, read on the forward strand.
TATTTATGATGTAATTTCCGTTCTTCTCTTATATATATTCCTTTTCTAATTTTGTACGTCTGTAATATGCTTGCAATGATATATTTTTTTCTCATACTTAATATATTTTACTAAGAAATTTTAAGTTATGTTATTTACGAAGCCAGTTTTTATAGGGTGGGATGAATTTTTGTTGTTATTGCTTTATAGCATATACATTATAGGTGTAAATAAAAGGAAATAAGTCAATGACTTCTATAATATGTAACGAATAAATGTTTCACGTCGCCGTAAAAATATTTTTCATAGATGATGCTGTACAAAGCATTATAGCTGTCTTTGGCGACCAACAAGATTTACAGGAATGACCTCTTGTATTTACTGAAATTAATGTTTTAAACGGCAAATTATTTCTCATAACTGCAGTTCCGACAAGCACGAACATAAATAAAGTATAAAACTTAACGGTTCGTGGCAATGGCGATGTTCCAGTTAGACAAAATTACAATAAAGGGAGCGTCACATTCGGTGTAATTAGAAAAGTTTGATACGTTTTGTAAAAGTAGAATTAGTATTTTGTGGCGTGACTCGTTGTAGACCTGCGATTAAGGCCGTTAACTGGTGCCGTAACAGCGACCGATGGACGGTGGCACCGCTTCGTATTACGTTCGACTAAATTGTTGTGTTTCGTCTTTGTCTTGCTTCAATAATTTACATGTTAATGACAAAGACAAAATATGTAATTATATAATATTCAATTGAAATACTACTTTATACGTTATTATAATATAAGTTAAGCTTTAATTCAATATGTTTAGTCGCTATTTTGCAAGACATTAAATTTTAAGTTGCGCTATCGTCTATCGGCCTTAGGTATTTTAATAGTCGTTTAGCGGGTGTTTAGTTATATACCGATTTCTCTCTATTTTTAATCCTCTAAGAATATTTACAGTATTGTATTTGTCAAATATTTTTAGCTACATTTCGCAAAATCTCACTGGCATGTACAAATATAAGAATCCAACGATAAAGCTTTTCTTTAAATGTTTTCTTGATCGTCTTCGTTGTTGTATAATCATTACACAGATGAAACCATAATAACATATATCATTAATTTAATATTTTTTCTTAAGCCACATTAAATCATATTAATAATATAATAATAATAATAAATTATAAATAATAATAATATTGAAATCTGTAACGATAGGACTTTTATTTGCACTTCTCTAATGTTGCTAGAATTTTGACAAGCAATAAGCAAGTCTATCTTGACTTTGACTTTGCTTCCAGCGACTTCTGTCAATGAAGTTAATCTACAATGTATGTTTTAAGCTCCAATAACTCCTAATCATTCCTTGTCAGAATCCAATCCGCTATCAGGGCAACCGTGGCACTCGCCTCAAATCTAAACTGTTAAAAGTTAGTGTAGTTTGGAGGCAACAATTTTGACGGTATCCGCCTGAATCCGAACGTTTTATTCTTTATGGTCGCGACCAAGTTAATTGCGCACACCCTTGTCCGTCCCTCGCTGTAAATGACAATTTATTTAAAACATTACTAAACTATACTACAGGCTGTTATTAAAAGTAAATCTGGCTATAATTGTATATAAAATCAAATAAAACTTATAATCATGTTATACATTATAAATATGTAATTGTATGTAACATTTAACTTAAATTTAACTTTCCTTAATTTTAATTGTATATAATACAATTTTGATTTAATTCCATTCAACCAATCTCAAACACGTATCTCGGTAAGAAATATTATATGATTCACAAGTGACTGCGTGCACACATGCAAACAAAGGTGCACTAAACTTATTTACTCTATGGTATCCCAATCTGATGCTGATGTCTTCTGTACGAATTTGTCTTATAAGCCGTGTAACGTGTCGTTGCATAAATACTAAAGCAACGCCATGACAATAAAGGAAAACATTTTGGATATTTATGACGTTAACGAAACACCCCAACGTTAAACATCGGTAGATAAAATTGAATTTATATGACAAACTATTGTTTAAAATTCAAATAGTACGTGTGAAATCTTGCCGGACCTTAATTGTCCCCGAGGGTACAGGGGACATGTCCGTGTGAGGAAGCACAATAATACGTGATGTAAGGAGGGCTTGACCCTCTTAATGGCTTTAATAAAGGTACGCTTTGTATTTACGATTTTATACCGATTTATTTAATTAAAATTTTTAGTTAACGGTAATCGATTAAATGTGATTTTTTTTTTGGAATGTCATTTATACGTTATTTCGCTCTTTCTGTCATTACCATCTAAGCAAGTAATAAATAAAAAATGAATAATAAAAGAATATTATTAAATGAAATCCTGGTAAGCATCACTGATTTTTCATGTGCTTAATTTGTGTTGAGGTGAAAAAAAAAATATCATCAGGAAACCTGCACGTGAGTAGCGTGGTCGAAAAGGCTCTAACCCGTCGCCTCAAGATGAGACCGGGCTTTAATTAAGTAAATAATAACTTATAATAAATTTGATTAAAATAATCTGTCCAGCGATATATATAATACATATTTGTTAGTTATTTAAAATTCAAATTCAATAAGCTATGAAAAATCGAATGTTAAAACAATATGTTACTCACGTTTAGTCGATAAATAACGGTAGTGGCTCCGCTACGACAAAATCGATGCACAGTTCTTGAGTTACGATCGAACGTACACACGAACATAAATATAACCGTAACTCACACGATCGTTCCGTCCACCTGTTACAGTTAATCGATGCTGAACATTATCATACAATGTGTATGTATGTTTATATTGTAGCTTCTGTTGTCTTTAGTGTTATGATGAAGATATTTTAAAAGTTTTTCTGTGTGTTTGTCCTTTAGGAGTTTTTAACAAAAGTATACCTTCCTTTTGCTATCACTGATCGATATACCGAGGCTGTGAAAACTCAGTTGATATTAAGCGGATCTCCCATAACGTTAATATTAAAAAAGTTAGTATAAATGTTTTTGCTTATTTTAATTAAAAATATTAATTTTGTTACATGTGTCTACATTTATAGAATATTTGTAATGTTTGTTGGAAGGTTTCGAACGTGTCTATTAAGTAACAAATAAAATGAAACATTTGTAGATTATCATCGTTGTTACATATCTGCCCATGGGGTGGTCATTTATGCCCCATTAAAAAAAAGACGATTTTAAAACTTAAGGACATCATCTTTATATGTCATCTTTATAAGTCACATTTTTGTATGTCGTTCTATCGTATATTCTGTGTCCAGGTCTATCAAAGATACCTAGGAAATATTATGATTACTTTAAAATCATGATAAATGCGACTGTTTCATAAATAATAATCTGATATATATATATTAATTTCATCTGCATGATAATTATAAGGCAAATTAAAATGAGTTTTATATAATTTCTCCAGTTACATTGAAAACAAACCTTCCGGCTCAAAAATATATTTTAAGAGTCCATCAATTCATGAACGATATATATTAATTTTGGTACATATTACAAAAGTCAACACCGTTTGAATTTAGAATAAAGGTATTGACACGTTATAAAGCGAAATAAACAATAAGTAAAATGGCATCCAATGTTGGTCAGATCAAACATATTTTCAATTCTCATCAAAAAAGTGGGCACAGTTATGACGTCCCTAATAAAAACCGCTCGCAATATTCGCTGTAGTCGCAGCAATATCGTAATGAACAGCCTGTATACACGGCAGCCATTTAATCTCACACCTGTATCACGCTGTATTTGACTTGAAGCAAGTCATTATATGGTGGCGATTTTTAGTAGAGTGCGTGAGTTTGCTTGGACAGTAGTAATTAAGATTATATATTTGTTGCTCTTTTACGCGCAGAGGTCTATCGTCTTATAAAGTATATGACAGTTTTATTTTTATATTACGATTTCTTTATTTAAATCTATTCAGTGGATTTTGCGCCGGAAAAAAATGTGGAAAAAATCTGAGCTATATATATTAGCAGTCTTTGTGTCTTCTTTATTAACCGTTGTTTCTTGTATCTTGTACCACAGGAGCAGGGTCGCTCGCTAAACGGCAGGCTGTTAGCTTATCCTAAACAAATACATCCACCCATCCACGTAAGGGAGTTTCGGCCGCATTAAAACATTGTTTAGGTGTCTAACACGTGTCATTAGGCCGATTCGCTGAGTCCGTAATAGACCCGCTTTTTTCCGAATCACGATTATTGTCGGACGCCATGATAACATTAACATTGACAGGGGAAATCTCATACAGATGTGCGTAAAATGTTACTTCTGTTCATTTATTATAATAATATTTTATATATATTTTATAAATAGTTTTCCTGTATTTCATTCAACGTAATAAATTTGACGAAATGTAAAAAGTTATTCTGGTCGAAATGTCGCATTAAGTTTCAGAGTTAAACGACCTTTACTCCAATGGCGTCCATTACACATTTCTAGATTCAAAAACTTGTCTTTATCTGTAGGATGTAACTTTCCCGCCAATTGCAATCGTCTGACGTCAATGTCTGCAGTGAAGAAATTAAAAGTTATTCAGTTTGCCTCAAGCGCTCGACGCCGCCGGTCTCCCTGGGAATTCTTTAATGACAGGATCACATAATTGATTTTATCAATTAATGAATATAATATATTATTATTCATTCACACTTGTAAAAATATTATATAACTATTTATATGATTTATTGCGACTACAAATACTTTAATTAGATACGAAGTAATTATGATTTATTATGCGTGTAATTAAAGTACCGTAAAAGTGATTCAACGATTTGAATCAGGGTCATTGAACTAATGATTAATTCAAATTATTGTATCGTTTTAAAAATCACATAAATTATTTCTAATCATAGTCATTGTATTTTATGTCTTTAAATATTTTTCTTCCGCATCGAAGTTGATCACTTGAACAAGTTGTAATTTGATCGGTCCTTCTGGAACTTTTTACGGTGTATGAATATTTAATAGACGATGTTTTGGCGCCCAACTTGGGGCCCCTTATATTTTCAGCTTATTTTCCTTAGCGAATTTTACGGCAGTGATTTGAGGAGATAAAGAGTGTAATTTAATCAATGTTTGCGTACATTTTGTTTCTCTCGCCTTTTTATTTTTTTGTTTGCTTACCAGTGGTTTCAACATAGAATAATTAAAAGATAAAATATTTATATATAAGAATTTCGGACATATGAGTAAGGGCTTATGAGAAGCATTACTGAGTGATTTTTCTGTAGATATGTAATTATAAATAACACGTTTGTTTTATATGTATATAACGGTTACCATACTCGGCACTAAAATAAAACATTGTACAAAAAAATGTATTAAAGTTAAACATTGTAATAGAAATATGTTAATAGCATAACATATTTAGTTTTATTTTATTGCACGTACATACTCGTATATTCGTAATAGAATAATTAAGGAATAACAATTGAGTAACAATCTAAACAGCATTAGATGAAAAAATCTAAGTATGTTTTGAAACAAGTGCGTAATATTATACCTAAATTAATATATATTATTCCTTTTGTATTGAAATAATTAATAATATATTAATTCATTCATTTTATTGAAAAAGTAACAGCTTTAGTTTGGAGCCACTAAATAGACGAAAGTAAATCTGTTCTAAAACGTCACATAATGAAACAATACCTTTATTTATAAAAAAAATTAATAGTGTCAAAACTACAAGTTTTCAGATTTATGTTACAAAAATATAATTTTATAAAAGAAAAATAAAAATACTTATTTTTCAGTCCAGTCGTGAAGATATACTGCTGGATTTAGCCTTACTCTGATTGGCTTCAGCTTAACCTAAGGCTTAATGTATAATTTGTATTCTGTAGTTCCTAGCCGCCTTCTTTAGATCGACACTCCAGTTGTTCCAGGCATCCTATTCTCCTTTTACCATGACATTTATTTTTTTATGTCATAGTTAGGCCGACGAGCATATGGGCCACCTGATGGTAAGTGGTCACCAACATTGTAAGAGATGTTAACCATCGCTTATATCGCCAATGCACCACCAACCTTGGGAACTAAGATGTTATGTCCCTTTTGCCTGTACATTATACTGGCTCGTTCACATTTCAAACCAGAACTCAACAATACCAAGTACTGCTATTGGTGTAAATGGTCTTAATTCGAAGATTTTTCTACCACGCAACGTGGCCTACCCAATGCCACTTTACCACACTATCTTCAAATATCATCATCATCATTCGTCGAGAGATTTTATCGTTACGAATATCTATAGCGAAATATCGAGCAACGACGTTAGCAAGTTTAGCCACGTTGGATGACACACATCATATGCTGTGATTCTTTGTCAAAATTACGTATCAGAGAGATTAGTTAACGCAGTCGAAGGACGATGCATTGATCAATTTAGAATACCAGTACAATGTGCTTATAAGTCAAAATATTTTGTCAGTATATATTCAATTTACTATAAATAATACGCTTATTCCAAGACCGTGTCTTAATAAAAGTGCCACGTTGGGCGCCATCAAACTGTAGAGGTGCCCTGGAGAAATCAGCCACGTCGATATGTGCCTGGTTAATGAGCCAGTCTGTATACAGGCTACCATTGCTTACATAGGCTTACATATACATGTGATTCTTAAAGATACTGTGTTATTTAACGAAAACGGTTTATTTTGGAATGTAGATAAGATTATTTTAATCGTGTTCTAGAATACGTTAATTTAATTTTTACTTTATTGTACACCTGTGTGTGGTGTACAATAAAGTAAATACACATTATTTTAATCTTAAATAAATACAAGACGGATACAGCCTAATTACATATTATATGTAACATACAACATAATTTCCCATATACATTGTCATATAAATTAATTTATTAAATTATTCTCCATATTAATTGGATAATTCTAAAGTGTAAAGTATGATACAGTTTTTATTCTAAAATTTGCATATTAATACAATTATATACATAAATTTAATTATTACATATTTATTCCAAACTTTTTACAACCATCAAAATATATGAGTAAATTGTAAATATGGTTAAATTGTAAATTGATCATTCTAATTATGTAAAGAGGAACAAAACATAAACATATGTGTCGTTTTGACGTAGAAATTATCTATAAATACTTTTTACAATAAAATCTCATATTTTTACTTCACAAAAAAGCAGCATTCGAATATAAATTCAAGCGTCATTCTTTTCACGCAACAAAAAATACATTCTGCGGAAAAACCGTCTGCAATTCGAAAAAAGAAAAGTCTACTTCAATCAAACGTGTATCGTAACCGTTATTAAAACGGCGCTCTCTGATTGGTCTCAGCACATACGAATCTAGAAGGAGGGTGCATTTGCACAAAGGTACAGAAATATGTGGCCGGTGCTAAACATTAACGATTATAGTCGCCAAGTCACGTCTAATTGCGAGTGGGGATGGTTTTAATAGAGATGTTGCCATTTTTCAGAGATGCAAAAATAAGATTTTGAAAGTATTGTCTATTGAAGTGACATTTCATTTGGTGCGATGCAACTAAAATTTGAAGGTGTTGTAAAGTTACACGAGTTCAATTTGAATAATGGTTGTCTTTTCGATAACTTATTTATATTATCAACTAGTTTTAGACCGCAGGTTCGCCCGCTTGTTATGTTAGTAGGCAAATGGTGATGTGGTAAAAGGCATGATGATTGGTTGATTAGTTAAGCCGTGAAAGCGTAACAAGCAAACAAACTTATTTTCGCATTTATAATATTAGTAAGGATATCTTCAAAAAAATAGATACCTATATCAAAAAACTATGATAACAAATGATACGCAGTAACGATCATTTGTACCACCAACCAATTGTATTTGATTTTCAAAGTAAGTTAATACTGATTATTTTTATTGTAAAAAATATATTATTTTCCAATTCAAATGAGAGCAAATTTTCTTTTATAAATATATTTCTGAATGTATTCAAAAATTGTTGTGTAAAAAGTATTATAAAAATTTTAAATTCCCGCACCTTTCGTATAAAGCCGTCCCGACTAATTGTAAGCGCGCGTTATCGCGAGACAAACGCGTTGGTGCTGCAACGCATAACCATTACCACTTTTTGGTTTCGAGAAATTAGCGCCTTTTTGCATAGTACCGTCCCCGTGCGGCGATAGTGTGTCGGTATTGCACGGTCTTTTGTTCTTTAATTCCTTTTTGACAAGTATCGAGTTTTGCAATAGTTTTTGCAAAAACAAAAAATAATTGGTTAGAATTATATGTACATTTTATTATCTCGATAAGAGAATCTTTATTTTATAGTCTAAAAGCAATTTATACAAATGATGCAAACTTTGTTGGTGGCGATTATAGGAAATATTATTTATCATTGGCGGCAATTTTACTTGGCGTAGCGTGTTCGCGTATTTGCCGTAATCGTCCGAACACAGCAATGTGTAGTGTATTTTCTTTATTTGTTGATATCCTTACGTTGTTATTATTTACAGAATAAAGAAGCCGAATAAGACAAGAATTTGCGTAACCGTTCCGTCCTTTATTCACCCGTTAATATTGCATCACTAGTGTTTTTTTTTTTATAAAATAGTTAAGCGAATGATGAAATGGACCACTTGATTATAAGTGGTCGCTACCGCCTTTAAACGGTGACTCCGTACATTTAACCGTTCCTTACACCGTCCATGCACCACCAACCTTGGTAACTAAGTTGTTATGTTCCTTATGCCTGTAGTTACAATGCTTCACCCTTCACACCGGATTAAATACTCGTAGAAAATGTAATATAATATAATGATCGTTTTGAATTTATTATCGTTATAATTATAAAATTAGTAGCGTTTTGCGCGTACGCGGTTTCACCCGCATAGTTCCCGTTCCCGTGATATTATGGGGACAAAATGTCAATGTAATGTAGTCTATGTTACTCGTAGATGATGAAATTTCCATTGGTGAAAGAATTTTTAAAATCGGCTTAGTGGTTTAGGCTCTAAAGCGTCACAAACAATCAAACAAACTCACATTCGCATTTATAATGGTGGTAGTCAGGATATAAAATAGATTTGAAATTGCCAATCCATCTAGGTTTATTGTAAAATAAAAAGATATACGAACATAAAAACATAATTTCATATAATTCCCAGACGAAGAGATTGGTTTCTTTGTCTGTTTGTTTGATCGTACTGATCTCAGGATCAACCAATACGATTTGTTTTTTTTTCCCTAATTATTATACATCTTCAGAAGGATAAATATTGAAGCGTTTAACGCGGATGAAAGGAGCTAGTAATAAATAAAGTCTAGTTCCCATCAACAGATAACTGCGGGCTTTTTAATCACCAATTACTTATCGTGAATTTACTAAGTAACAGACAAGATGGCGGATTGGCCGTCAATGCTTAATTAACATTCCCGCGCACCTTGTGTCACGGCGGGAATTCAACTGGTATCACTCTTGACTATTGACAGCTGGCACGCAGTGAGGTGAACTGCTGATCTTGGCAATTAAAAATGTTGTATTATAAATAGATTTTTCGATTATTTATTTTTCGAATCTAATATTTTTTGTATAATTGTATAATATTATTATACAATTTGTGCAGTAGTCATTTTTAATTTTTAATTTGTATATATTTAAGGCATGATATATAGTTAAGATATGTTATTCTAACAATAAGTACAAAATTTTGTTTAATCTTGTCCACAGTATTTATTGTAAATTTCTAGTTAATACACTTTCCCCTCTTGTTCTATATGTATGTGTATCTCATATGTTGTGTAATAAAGTATTAAATAAATAAAATAAGTCATCGCATTAAAATATATGTCATTTAAAAGAAATGATAGCTTTACAGTTCACCACACCACGAACCAATCCCCAAAGAGCCGGGAGACGAACATTCGACAGCGCCTGTTACCGAATCGACACCGGAATGTACTACATTAATGTAACTTCGTCTAATAACGGTGCAACTCTTTTGTTTGAAGTACGATTAGGTAGTCAAATTTTATAAATGTGAAACGTCATGTGACCATAAAATAAAAATGTATTATAAAATACTACATAGACTCCATGTAATGAGATAAGGACAACTGAATGATAAAGAATCACTCCAATGTTTGAATGACATTTAACGGTCAGAAACGTTTAAAAATTCACATCATTCGTATATACAGTGTCAATAGGACATATGTGAATGTGTGTGGGTGCGTGTTTAAATGCATTCGAATGCAAAATAACTGTAGATAAACCAAAATTTTCTATGACACTTCTTAACACTTCTTCACATTTAATATTATTAGTGGAAATCAAAGAATAAGGTATTATATTCGATTCGTATTATATGCGTATAATTTATAGATGTATTTATTTACTGATTACTCGAAAACGGATTTTCGTATTGAAACCTCAATTTAGCTTTCTTCGTTTATTGTAGAGGTACGCGGACGAGCATGTGGGCCACCTGATGGTAAGTGGTCACCAACGCCCATAAACAATGGCATTGTAAGAAATGTTTACCATCGCTTACATAGCCAATTCGCCATCGACCTTGGGAATTAAGATGTTATGTCCCTTGTGCCTGTAATTACACTGGCTCGCTCACCCTTTAAACCGGAACACAACAATACAAAGTACATACTTCTGTTTGCGGTAGAATATCTGATGAGTGGGTGGTACCTACCCAGACGAGCTTGCACGAAGCTCTACCACCGAGTAGCTATTTTTTCACTTTTTAATTAACTTTATGTTACATTTATTTAATATATTTATTATTTCTTAATAAAAATCAGCAATCAAAACATATATCAAAATCAATTGTTTTTAATACGCGCACTATATTCTATCGTGTGACGTTTATCTCTTGTCTGTATTAATGTGGCCAATTTGTAAGAGTGCGCGATCTTCCTAAGTGCGCGGTATGAGCAACCATCGAAGATTAAACTTTATTCCATACGTATTGAGTTCAAAGTCAATCGTTTTAAGATTAGAACCGATGCGTACACGTTCGCTTTAATTCGCAACACTAATTAGTGTTTAATTAAACATCGAATCGAGAAATGTTTAAACTGTCTTAAATAAATGCTTCCTAGTTTTTTTCTTCAGTATATTAATGAAAGCTATATTTATCCATTTTGATCCTCTAATTACGGGGAGTAACGCTGTGGGGCACTGTAAATGTTGTTGTTTGTGATATGCTAACGGGATGTCGGGAAGGCCGAGCTCGAATCTAATAGCTGATTCGTGAATTCTTTATCTTTAGTACGGGAATCCGTGGTGGGCGTTATACTTCAGGAAACGTTAAAATAAGTGGACAGCAATATTGACTTGTTACAATTTTAATTGTACAAACACTTATTACTTGTACAATTAGGGATTATTATAATAATTAGCGATTTAGAACCAATGGGTTTGCGAATGACCACCGCGTACAACCGCTGTCAACAAGTCCATCATTGACATGACGTTCGCCGTGACAGACACAACTCCATTCGGTGTTAATCGTTCTAATAAACTGAACAGAACAATTTACCAATGATAAAAATTTATAAAATTAATTATAACTCTCAAAACTAATTGATTTTCATTATTTAATATTGTCTCGCTCCGATATATATATTTTTTAAATTTAGATTCGAGTAATCTTACTGTCTGAATTAAGTTGTAATTAAGGATTATTATTTTGGTTATCTACGTATGCTTTAATCCAGGCTCATTGGTCAGAATACGTGAATCTTTACTGGAGTCATACATATGTCGGTTCTAATCAGGGCGTGCATTACCTAATTTTTATCAGTTTAATTTGTGTTAAAGATTATCCAGTGCTCGGCGATTCAGGAAAACAACAAAAGGAAGTTTTTATAAGTTAATAACCTCAACGGAAATTTTTCTTTTATACTGTTAGGTGGGCAGACTAGCAAGAGGACTGGTAAGAAATATTAATCGTCTATTACATCGCCATTACCAGCCTTGGGAATTAAGATGTTAATTACTACCACGTGGATCCTAAATCGCTATATTAAAACTTTTAAAAAAATTATCAGAAAATACGAGAACCTTTGCTAAGAATCAGCTTATACTTCAAAATATAAAAAATACAATGTTTCAAATAGCTGGGTGCGTACTTAGAACTAGATTAAATAAATATTAGTTATTTAAATCCAAACAACAATAAAGGTGTTAAGAGACAAAAGCTGTATCAGATGGAAAAGTTTAGGGAACAAGGGAAAACTCATTTATCCACCTCAATACAAGATGCAGATAGCATCTCAACGGCATCACGATCTCGTAATAAAAGGCCCAAAATGCCAATACGAGGATACAAAGTAACTTGAAGTGACATTTTTTTTATTGTATCGGTAGGCGGACGAGCTTATGGGCCACTTGATGGTAAGGGGTCACCAGCACCCATAGACAATGGCATTGTAAAAAAATGTTATCAATCGCTTTCATCGCCAATGCGCCACCAACTTTGGGAACTAAGATGTTATGTCCCTCCTGCCTGTAATTACACTGGCTCACTCACCCTTCAAACCGGAACACAACATTACCAAGTACTGATGTTTACGGTAGAATATCTGATGAGTGGGTGGTATCTACCTAGACGAGCTTGCACAAAGCTCTTCCACCGAGTAAAATTCAAATTTAATTTATATCCGTCACTTGAAATATAAATAAATGCATTGTAATTAACTTACCGTTAAAAAAGTAACGAATCAGTGTATTTTGTTTGATGGTAGGGCTCTGCGCAAGCCCGTCACCCACTCAGATATTCTATCGCTAAACAGCAATATATAAGATCCGCCTTTCTGCCAGTAGCAGTATAGGTAATTAGGTAGAATCCACAAAATGTTGACGAAAATAAAATATGTTTTAAATAAAAGACACTAAATGCACATAATGCATATAACAGTTGCGCAAAAACCACCTGTCCTTTGAAGAAGATAAATGTGATGTTATTGCAGGATTTCACCTGGAATTTTTTTCTTGAACTTCAAGTATGAGAGCGTCACGTCTTCTGTTAACAGAACTTTTTCAAATGTATTTATATAAAATAGTAAGCCATTATGAAATTATGTATTTATTGGACTTAAGCTGGAGAACATGCGCGCTCACGGTAGCAAGCGCAAGCGATCCCGTGGCGCTCCCATTAAGACGGGAAGGGTACCGCTGGGTTTTTAGTGGGTATTCCGATGACCGGGGCACACACGGTGCCCTGGACATATGGCGAGCCCCACATACGCTCCTCCCACTGTTCGTGGGGGGAAAAGCGTAAAGCGACTTCCCAGAGAAAAAAAAAATGGAGAACATGCGCGTTATTTAAATGACAAGTGATGCCATCTATTGTCAATATAATGATAATCGTTTCGAATTGACATTTTTGACAGTTACCGAGCAATTGTTTACACTTTAAGAATTATTATTATTGTAACTTCTTCAACAATAAATCTATAGCCGTTTGTTATAATTAAGATTTTTTCTTTTATTTATCATATCTTTTAAACTGTAGTTCGATGTTTAATATTACTTTATCAGGTATCGGGAACAGTTAATCCAAGATATGAGTCAAACAAAGAGATCCCTGATACAGAGCCATAGCTGACACGCTTATTGGATTGGAGCTTAGAAGAAATGATACGGTAATATTATATTTAATAAAAAAAATCTCACATTATTATGTAATCTTATTAATTGTAATTATTTTGGGGCAGGGCTACAAGCACCTTTATTTATTTATTTTTTTTCGCTGGAAAACCCCTTTACTCGTTACCCCCCACTTCATGTGGGGGAAATGTGGGGCTCACCGGCAAGGAAGGCGCCGGACTACCCACTAAAAAAAACCAGCGGTCCATCCTCTCCGTCTGGTCAGGGGGCGCCACGAGATCTAAAGGGCTACAAGCAATTAATATTATAATGTTAGCGATTATCTGTGTATAATAAACACTGCCAACTACCAATCTCCGGGCTAATGTTATTGAAAATTTCTTTACAGAAAAACAAACATTTTTTATTGGTATGTTTCAAGGAATGTTACAGTGGATTTTACAGTCTTGTATACCCACAAGATCAACGAGACCATCAATATTTATTTATTTATTTAAAAACTTTATTGAAAACTACAATATAGAGTTGGAACAAAAGCCGGACTTAATGCCTGAAGGCATTCTCTGCCAGTCAACCTTTAGGCTAAACAGAAATCCGTGAAGGCGGTTATTAGTTAATGATATCATAAACAATACAAATATAAGTACACTACAAAATGTATGTCACGTTACATATAAGTTAATATTACACATTATGTTCATATTAAATATCGCAGTGAACATAGTCAAATGCACGTAGTCAATGAAATACAAGTTAAACAAAATACCTCATCAGAACTTCCAACATCTTGTACCAAATCACCTTCCTTACAACCCATTAACTGTTCGAGTTTAGGAACAAATTTGAGTGGATGTGCAAACTTCGATACACCTTGTTCGTTATCAGGGCCGCTATCAAGATTGACAAAATACGATTGTGATGCAAACAATGATCGGTTGTGTTGTAATCTATCTTTCGGTGTACTTACTTAAATTGCCGTTTACTATCTTGTCAAGTGTAATTGGTTTTCGACAGAGAAACAATTGTTACTGTAAAAATGTATTATTGAACCGAATATATTCATTACTTTTTTTATTTAGAAAGTGGGAGGTGGCGCGTTGTCTATGCTGATTATAATTTAAAAAAAAAACAAGAAATGTCCAACTCGGCGATTTATTATAGCTCTCAAACATTACAAATCTTCTTACCGCATCTTTAAAAAAATACGATGTTGCCATCTTAAAAATATTATAGTTACCACTTAACAGAAAAATATAACGACATACTTATTTGTAAATTGTTACAAAATTAATTAAATATGAGAAAAAAAAAACACTAAATATACTACTAATATACTATTAATGACTGCTTCATTGGTCTAGTGGCTAGATATAAGGCCGCAGACCCGATGGTCCTGGGTTCAATTCCCAGGTCGGGCCAGTAAATAGTTATTGGGTTTTTCTGTCAGAAAATTCTCAGTAGCCGCCCGGAGTCTGGAAGTGTGTACACTCCCGTGTCTCGGAAAGCACGTTAAGCCGTTGGTCCTGCGCCTGAACTCTTTCCGGTCGTGTCGGATTGCCGTCCCATCGGATTATGAGAGCTAAGGAAAAGAGTGTGCACCTGTATTTGCGCACATACTTGTGCACTATAATATCTCCTGCGTAGTTGGCTAATCTCTCTTGAGATTGGTCGTCGTTGCTGCAATCGGTATGGAGAACTATACTATTAATATGAATTATTTTTATATCTCATTAATCACCAATGTAGCTTAGATAGGATTTTTACAATAGTCATGTCTTATATCAATTCTATTTCCATGTATTAATATTAATAAAATTCTTCAAATTTGTTCAAACATAACAAACTACAAGATAAAGTGATTCTACACTTATATTATATCAAGGAAAGACATACTTTTTATACCTAGCACCTGCCCTTATGCGTGCGAAGCCGCGGTCGAAATATACTTATTTTATTACTTATGATTTTCTATTTAGCCTGTATGTACCAACAGAGGAAAATAAGTGACCAAAATTAAATTTCATGAGAATATTGAATTTGAAGATGAATAATTAATTAATATATAAGATATACGTGCATATATTAGAAAAGTATATAAAGTATGCAGAAATGTCTTTGCTATGTTGTCTTTCAATGTGCAAAATAAGATAAATTGCAAGTACAAATTAAAATAAATTTCAAGTGCTCAAATACTCCAGGGAGAAATTCTGGAAGATGCATGTTTGGGAAGCTGTAATGCTGTAATGGCGGATAATGCTCCCAACTCAGGAGAAATACAGGAGAAAATGTAAATTAAGAATATTTAGTTCAAGTAAGTTTTTAAAAGAAATTTTAAATTGTCACATTACAAATATATTAGAAATAAATAGGTTGACAGTTTTAAGGGAAACGATTGCTGTCAAGTATATCACAACACATACAACCAACCGATACAAGGTGGTTGCTGACGAGAACATCAGTAATTATTCTTTAGATTTTTTTTTAGATTTGTTAGTTACTTAGTTAAACCTTATTTTAACGCGCCTTCATGATTTTATTATCAACACCAATATTCAAAATCTTATGTTCTATTGAATTCATACCCAATCAGTGATCTGTAAACTTGCTAGCCGTAAATATTTATAATTATATGATGTCCATGGTACCTCCATAGGTTTTTTTGCATTTAAGCTATTTTTTTTAAGTTATATTTTGTTTGTGTTTATTTGCTCAGTCTTCTTTAGAATGTATATTATATATAATTACATCTAATATGTGTTAAATATTATTCTTTTATTTTCTAATCTATGTGTCGTCCTTGTATGGCTTAGCCGTGAGTTTTTCGCAGAGTTAGTACATAAATTAAGCAATGCCCCAATTATCCCAAATAGATTTGTATAACTGAGTTCCGGTTTTGATTGTGACAGGGCAATTGATTAATTGAAACACGAAGGAGGTTTCAAATCCCATGAAAGGCATAGTTTATTTATTTATTTAGGTACACAAACATAATATAATCAGGACATTATCAAAACTACGAACTCCTAAAACTTTAACCGAGATTACATTACTGCATGTGTACACGGCATGCTCATTGTAATAATATGAATATAGTCAGTTGCTTATATAATAAATTACTAAATTATTAATAAATTATGATAATTCCATTCATTTAAATTAAATGACAAAGAAAATAATTTAAATTAAATAAAAAAATTGTAGATGCTTATGAAAGTAGTGATTCGAAATGTCTTGTGTGCGTGTATATTGTTAAATTTGACTCACCATAAGACGGAGATGGCCCATTTGGTCGTTGGTATTTACCAGTTGCCCAGTGAATATTCATCATCGAATTAAAGCCATTCCACGGGATTTCAATAAGACTGCCGTGTGTCATAGTTAAAATTGGTCGTTGTTAAACAATGCAGTTAATATTTGCGCAAGTTTAAGCGCGACCGTGAATTATAGTTCAAGTTTGGTGTCTTCATATTGTTTACCTTGTCGAGCGTTTACCAATGCTAAGTGATTAAGAATGCTGTTGGTTTGCACTAAGATACCATGGAGATGATTATTCTTGAGCGACTTTTTAATTTATTAACATATTATGTAGTATTTTTGTTTAATTATTGGAAAACATAACTACTGAAACACTATCGGTATTTTCATAAAATTAACATAAAAAATTACTACAATAGTAGGATAGTACAGTGTGGACATTTATAACAATAAAATTGAATAACACAACACTTATAAAATAATCAATACATAATGTCAACATTCAACTTAAATTAACAAAGGTAGAATAAAATAACAAAAATATAAAGAAAAAAACACTTTTGCTAGTTCACGGGTCAATTCAACAAAGTGTCACCGAAAGTCAGGAATCCTCCTGACTTTCGGTTGCGGTTAAGTGACAATGGGATTTTTTTATTTTTTTTACACAGTGGAATCCTTCAAAAGTTACTCGGCTCCCTTAGGGGGAGGAACCCGGTTATGTGGGATTCTTATCCACTAAAACCACTGCGATGGCCGGCCTCGGCACGGATCGGAGAGGCTGCGGGATCGTGTTGATATAACGCATCCGCGGTCCCTCCCGTGCTCTGCTCCGTTCGTGGCTTGCTGGAGCTCTCCTCAGGGAGCGAAGGTAATTTCGCGCCCCCCTGCACTCCTCGCTAGTGCGTACGGCAGCTCGAGGCCATCCCGGCTGCCGTCCTCTTCAGGGCCGTCTGAAATAGGCCCCCACCTCACGCATCCACGGCCCCAGGGTTACGCCCTATCTTTTAAGGCCCGGGCGTTGGGGCTGAAGTGACAATGGGATGTTCTAACTTAGCACGTAGTAGTAGCTATAATTAAAATTAAAAAATAAAAGCATCGCGGTAGCATAAAGTCCACACCTTCGCCCAGCAGTGGGACATTTACGGGTTACTCTAACCAGCTTCAAGATTTTGAAAATCATATTCTAATAGCATTTTTCAAAACAATCTTTATTAAATATTTAAATTTGGAATATAAAGCCAAACACGGAGACTCAATTCGTTTTATAGTCTCGGAGCGGGAACAACATAAGATACAGTTCTAAATTCAAAGTTAAACTAAACTTAGTTACGTGAATCGGCCGATCGGCTTTGTAAGCTGGAACGCAATTATCATTAATTATTATTAAATGTGACGTTTCTGTGATAAACGGGGGGCCGATAACTTGAGCAAATAACTCAAGTTCGGGGATCGTGGGTCCGTAACGCTTCGAGACGTGATTCCTTGATAACCTGCTTTTTAACTATATTACTGATTATTTAATAAGAATAATTTATTTATTTAACTTTGTTGTCTTAGGAATTGTTTGTCAATCATAGATTGGCTTGTTTGTTTATTACATTTATTGTCATGTAATATGAAAATTAATCATACATAAAAATAGTTAATATCATTTGAAAGCCGAGATGGCCCAGTGGTAAGAACGCGTAAATATTAACCAATGATCGTGAGTTCAAACCCGGGTAAGCACCACTGAAATGTATGTGCTTAATTTCTGATTTATAATTCATCTTATGTTTGACGGTGATGGAAAACATAAGATGAATTATATTCGTTGGGAAACCTGCATGTGTCAAATTTCACTGAAATTCTTTCACATGTGTATTTCACCAACCCGCATTGGAGCAGCATGGTGGAATAAGCTCCAAAACCTTCTCCTCAAAAAGAGGAGAAGAGGCCTTAGCCCAGCAGTGGGACGTTCACAGGCTGCTACTGTGTCATTTTTTAATTACACATATACGAAGGCGGACTTATCTAAAACAGATATCTTCCAGTCAACCTTCGAATAGTTGTGGTGGAATCAGTTGTAATCAGATTTAAGAGACACAACAAAATGTAATATATACATTTATATATTAATTAAATATATAAACATATATTTACTAAGTATACACATAGTACATACTCGTGCACTTAGTACATACTCGGTGGTAGAGCTTTGTGCAAGCTCGTCTGGGTAGGTACCACCCACTCCTTAGATATTCTACCGCAAAACAGCAGTACTTTGTATTGTTTTCCGGTTTGAAGGGTGAGTGAGCCAGTGTAATTACAGGCACAAGGAACATAACATCCTAGTTCACAAGGTTGGCGGCGCATTGGCGATGTAAGCGATGGTTAACATTTCTTACAACTCCATTGTCTATGGGTGTTGGTTACCACTTACCATCAGGTGGCCTAAACGCTCGTCCGCCTATCTATAAAAAAAAAGCTATATGTAATATGTACTGTATTTCCTTAGTCGGGACTTATCCGGTGGCGGTATTTCTTTTCCGAACCAGTGATAGTTTCTAATTTGACAATCAATATGTAAGTGTAATGCTTCTATGTTGAATAAAGGATTTTGATTTGATTTGATTTGGTATAAGCACATATTATACACTAACAATTGGATGTTTGAAAGTGTTTACAAAAAAAAACAGTAATAATAATAATAAGTCTTTATTTGCATGAATTGTGTACAAGATATAATAATAACAACACAATACAGCCACATAGTAGCAAGCAAATAGTACATTTCCAATTCACATTTCATAGGTACTTATTAAGTAATGATCTCAATTTTACAATAATTCATTCATTAATTAAATTTTACATATTGGAATTATAATTTAAAATAGTGATAAGTTAGATTAAAGTTATTGTAGGTTAAAATCCAAATATTTCAAAATTATCATTTCAATTTCATCATTAGATTATTACATTATTAAAATTTAAAAAGTCAGATACAGAATAGAAATTTTTATCAATTAGCCAAGTGTGTAGCTTCGTCTTAAAATGGCGGATATTTAATATTTTTTTATTACGGCAGTAAAAAATATTTTATACACAGATACTCTTTCACACACATGTATATTTATATTAAAATATCATAAGTAGAATCCAGACCAGTGTCAACCGTGTGTATTATGTAATTGAAGACCGGGATTTCGTGACACGGGTATTGTTTATGACACAAACGAGATCCCATTCACCAGCCTTAAAAAAAAGTGTACAACTCAAGTTATTAAATAAACGATCCTAGTTATTATTTAAGAAATATGACGTACATTGTATCATATATATAAATTATATAGTACTTATATATTAAGTAAATTACCCGGAAAATGTTCCTAGATTGGAGAGGCTTACGCTATTGAGTTTAGCCATGCTACTCTAATGCAAGTAGATTCACATACATATATGATGGATATGTATTTTGAGTGAGCTAGTGTAACTACAGGCATAAGTTACATCCTAGCTCTCGATGTTGATGACGTATTGGCGACCACTGACCACTGACCATTTAAAATCAGGTTGCCCACTGGCCTGCCTACATAATACAATAAAAAAAGGGATTTCATCGACAAATACAGATTTCCTTACGATTATTCATAAATTGATATATTGTGTATAATAAATGAAAATTGAGCATTTTATTTCCTATTTACATATTATAAACATATATTATTTATATATACTTATAATAACCAAAGTCCATTAGTTAGCTATAATGCTAGGTATCTATCGTCCGTTTATTTCGCCGTAATCACAATAAATAACGGATAATGTTAAGGTAGATATTCATATATTTACAAGGGAAGAGTCACTTGGCCTGAGTTATGCCATCTACCCAGCGTTTAGGCTAACCGAAGCCATTAGCATTAATTTAAAATATTATTTATTGTTTTAGGCCTAGATGGGATCTTTTGTTGATGAAAGACGAATTTTAATAATTTTAACAATATAAAAGATCGTACTGTCATTATTTACTATTCTTTATTTTCAGTTAATTTCGTTCTCTTATATATTATAAATATCTTTAGTAATTATGATTATTATTTTATAAATAAAAAAATGCTCTAGCGTAATTCCACGATTTAATGTACTTCTATGTCAATTTTATTAAATTCGGATGGTTTTGGAACCGCTCAAGTGTGTTGGGATAAGAGTCATATAACCACACAAAGTTTTGCTTTTAGTTGTAGAGTATTTGCAACTATTTCAACAACATCGCACGTTTTCATTGTCTTAACTTTTTTTGGATTGGAGTCCCTTGCAATGTTCAGTAAGTAATAATAATAATAATATTGTCCTCCTGACCGATTTCGGTCACGGCGGCCAATCTCAAGAGAGATTAGCCAACTGCGCAGGAGACATTATAGTGCACAAGTGTGTGCGCAAACACAAATGCACTCTCTTTTCCTTAGCTCTCATAATCCGATGGGACGGCAATCCGACACGACCGGAAAGAGTTCAGGCGCAGGACCAACGGCTTAACGTGCTTTCCGAGGCACGGGAGTGTACACACTTCCAACTTCTAGACTCCGGGCTGCTACTGAGAATTTTCTGACAAAAAACCCAATAACTATTTATTGGCCCGACCTGGGAATTGAACTTCAGTAAGTAAGCAACAATTTGTAATATACTTACAATCCATAATAATATGTGTTGACAAAATTTGTTAAACACGCGATACCATAATTGTACACCAGTTTGTATCACATGGCTAATACTGTTAGGGGTAAAAATAAGGGTTGACATTGTTACCGTTGATTAACACAAATTCGGAAACATCCCAACGTTTAAAAAAAATATCAAATATATATTTTTTTAATTTGATAAACAAAGTTGTTATAAGCCAAATGAAAAATGTTTTCCATAAAAATGATCGTTTTTAACTAACTGTTAACTTCGTCATTTTGATAATCGCATTAACAGTTAACTGCAAGATGACACGAAATGACTGCCATTACGAGCCGTTACGACGAATATTCAGTCTCGTATTACACAAATTATTATTTATGATTAAATGTTTTTCGTCGTTATTACTTAATGAATATAATTTATAATAAAATTAATATAAATATTTATAATTAAACATTAGGTTAATTTATTTTAGTTTTGCTACAGAGTTAAAAGTTTTTAGACAGGGGCTTATATGCATATAGTATATGCAAGTTTCGGCAGGCGTTTTCGCGCTAGCAGGGCAAAGAAAAAATCAAACCAGGAATGTGGGTGTGGTTTCTGTGAGAAAGTAGTATGGACAGTTTTTATAAATAATAAAATCACTATAAAAATACTAAAAAAATGTATAAAAGAAACTGGTCCACACTTCAGGTGACCCAAGATCTGGCGCTTATTTAGCCCAAAGGCTGAGTCTAGCGCCAGCGTTTTGGATACAATGCCACAGGACAAAAAACTAGACGGCGTGTTATTTCTTTAAAATTTTAATGACTATTTTATTTTATTTTTTAATTTAGTTTAGTTCTAGACTATAATAAACTCACTATAATTTAGAAACTTATATAGATTTAGATACTCGATCGAATACTACATTTGATTACTAATTAAATCGTATGTATGTACGTATTTATGTTTGTGTGTGTAATTGTATTAATTCGTATTGTGCAATAGGGTATTAAATAAATAATGTCACCTTTTTTTAGGAACACGTGTAATTGACCGAGTGTATTTCAAATGAAATACAAACATATATAAGGTACCAAATAGTAACGGTAAACAGTTCAATTTATACGCTAATGTCACGTAGTATGGGACCGGTACAAACTTCATTGTCGTATCAGTTAAATAGGCTTCCATTATCGCACGTATTTAAAACAACCGTCATCAAACGGAGGTGTTATGAGAAGTATACTTAACCTAGTAACATGTCAGCTGCGTTCGGTTCATATTTGTATACTTTAATATAAGAAATAATAGATATCTCAAGTAATATCAAAAATTAAAGTGAGTTTGTTTATAGTGTGACGCTTTTATGCCTTAACTATTCAAGCAATCATCACGGAATTACACACATAGATGTTGCTTGTCCGTGAAAACAAGAGTAAAAATACATAATATGGGTTTTCCATTAAGGGCGCTTCATCTTTGAAATGCAAAAAAAAAAAATACATGTAGGAGAGATATTTGCGAATTTTTTTTTTTATTTGGAAGGTCTATCGACCCCATTATGTATGGAATATGACATCATTCAAATGACCGCCACGGCTTCGGTTGGTGGCGCGCACACGAAAGGTCCAATTTTCGATGACTCTGGCGCACAAATCGGGCTGTATTTGATCGATGGCGTGGCGTATGTTGACTTTGAGGGCATCGGTGGTTTGCGGCTTGTTGGCATAGACCTGCGACTTAAGAAAACCCCACAAGAAAAAGTCCAGCGGGGTCAAATCGCACGATCTCGGTGGCCAGTTCACGTCGCCTCCGCGCGAGATGACCATGTCCAGAAATTGCTCGTGCAGAACTTCCATCGTAGCGTGTGCTGTGTGGCACGTAGCGCCGTCCTGTTGAAACCACATGTTGTCCAGATCCATATTCTCGATTTCAGGCCAAAAGAAGTTGGTTATCATCGACCGGTATCGCTCACCATTGACGGTGACGGCCACACCATTATCGTTTTCGAAAAAATACGGACCAATCACGCCTCCGGCCCAAAATCCGCACCAAACAGTCACTTTCTGCGGGTGCATTGCCACTTGGTGAACCTCGTGTGGATTGGTCTCGTCCCAAATACGGCAATTTTGCTTGTTGACATAGCCATTCATCCAAAAATGCGCCTCGTCGCTGAAGATGATTTTTTTGCCAAAATCGGCGTCAACTTCCAACTGCTCTAATGCCCAGTCAGCGAACACACGGCGCTGTCTATGGTCATTAACCTTGAGCTCTTGGGTCAGCTGGATCTTGTACGGGTGCAGGCTCAAGTCACAACGCAAAATTCGCCAAGTTGTCGTCTGCGAAAGGCCGAGTTCCTGTGCGCGACGCGGAATTGACTGCCGCGGGTTTTCGAGGACACTGTCGCGCACAGCGGCGATATTCTCGGCAGATCTCGCGTTACGTTGACGCACGGGAACCGGCTGATTGTTAACTGACCCGCTTGACTCGAATTTGTCCACCAATCGACGGATAGTCGACTCGGCAGGACGATCATCGCGAACGTAAAACGGGCGAAGTGCGCGGAACGTTTTTTTTATAGAATAGGAAGGTGAAAGGTGGATGGGCCACCTGATGGTAAGTTGTCACCAACGCCAGACATTGGCCTTGTTATATATGCTTACCATCACTTACATCGCCAATGCGCCACCAACCTTTGTGCTTGTAATAACACTGGCTCACTCACCGTTCAAACCGGAACACAACAATACCCAGTACTACTGTTTTGCGGTAGAATATGTTGAGAGGGTGGTATCTAACTAGAGGAGCTTGCACAAAGCCACTACCACCAGTAAAACTTTGTTGTCAACTTTATGTCAAAATTCGTATCGATCGGCCGTATTTGTTCAAATAAAAAGACATTTACTTGACAGTGGAACATATGTGGTTCCATCCATCTATTGAATCAGAGAATAAAAAAACGTGTGCGTCTCGGGACGCTCGACAGAAGTGATAATATTTATTATTAATTATAATATATTAAATATAATTTAAATTAGTACTTGAGAGTTGTTAAATTATTATAAGTAATATCTGTATACGCTAGATGGCGTTAGGTTGGTGAGAGTTACTAAGAAGGTAAAGCAGTCCACGTCGGTAATAGTGCCGTAACGCGTTACGTTACGAAGCGGCTTACCCTCCCATAATAAGTTATCACTTCAATAAACGAATGGTCTTATTTCAATTCGTCGTAAGTTTTCGTGATAAAAACAAATCTCGAGTAACCAAGTCTGAACACGCTAAAACTATACATCCACCGATAAGACCTTGTGTATCTTGAAATAAATAAAATACCTTAAATATGTCCGGCCCGGGACATATACTTTGGGTACCAGCCATTCCACAGGCACAGGTAGTCTTGATTGGCCATTTACATTTAGATATGTAAGGGCGAACTGAATGTTCTTTGTTGGGTAAATGTGGTACGTTTACGTTATAGCAGAGCTATTCTAGTAATATGTATTCTAATTTTATATGTTTTGCTAAATTATAACAATGTTAGTGAATTACTAAAAAAGAAATATATTTAAGTACATTTCTATTGGATGAGGGTAAAGTTTCAAGGTCGTTTGTGAGTGAAACGTTTTTGACGCAAAAAGGTTTTACTACTGTGGCTTGTTGTTTTTTTAAACAATGAATTTTTAGCTTTGGTAATAGATTTTTAAGTATTTCATTGAAGCGACATTCATATACTTTAAATGTTTAGTTGTGTTATCCATTTTACTAAAGTTATGATCGCTGTGTTTGAATGCTTGTCTTTTTGGGATTGTTTCTCCAGAAGCAAAATAAATTCAGTGTTTTATTTTTTAAAACAGCGGTAATAGAATAAGATTACTTGGTGCAAGTCCGTCTGGGTAGGTACCACCACCAGCCGTCCAATGTTAATATGTACACATATGTTACATGTAAACAGTAATAGTTAGTAGTGTTGTAGTAACTGAGACAGTGTTACAACGGGTACAAGCCCTCAGCTCCCAAGGTTGGTCGAGCATTTGCAATGTAAGGGATGGTTAATATTTCTTAAAGTGCCAATACCTGTCAGCGATGGTTGTTACTTACCTATTTGAAATAAAAAAAAATATATATATACAAGAAAATATAAACGAACTTGACAGCAATCACTAACGCGCGTGTTGACTTAAACTGGTAAAACGTTTGAACGTACGTTGATACAAACGTAACCTACGATCAATCGATTCACCGATGTAATCCTAAATCATTGAACATAAACAAATTCAGCGCACCTGGCCGCACAGACCAATAAATAGCCGGCAAGAAAAGCAAAACGTATGTGTCCCATCGGCGGCAAAGCCCCGTACAAATCTGGCCAGTGGATAGCCGGCCTGATCGACAAATCCGGCAGATTACGCGCTGATACAGGGCCATGTTTATGAGACAGCGCCGGACTCCGCCGGACTGTATCCCTGGAACAGGGCTGTTACAAACTTAATGGTAACAATTATCCTGTATTATATAATGCTTATCATATTTTATTTTCAAACTAAACAAGTTCGATTGTTTATTTTAGAAATTTCTGCTAGTGTTGAATTGTCGTATTTTTAATTGAATATCTTGTTGTGTAAGTATCAATATTGCAACGATTAACAACGATAATAACATAGACAAAACACTTTTATTTGGCTGTCATCAAGTCTCTAATAAACATAAAAATAAAAAACGTTAAAAGAGTACCTTATACTCAAGCTAAGAAAAAAGTGCAATAATATAATTTCTTATAATTTAATTTAAAGCAAATAGTTTTATGCGCAAATATTTATCTCTGAAATTAAAAATTAAAAAAAACGACGAACGTTCCGAACGTCTCATAAACCGAACTCATATAAAATCTAAGTACTTTTTGAACCGAATAAAATCTTAAAGTAGAACATATTAGTGTAACAAATACGAATTTAAATCTCGAATAACCGAAAACAGCCGTAGATAACCTCATACGGATAACGGTATCGTAAACAGAATTCGCAAAGTTTAAAAACGGAACACACCGAATCCGTTGTAATAAAATAAAATAAAAATGCAAATGTGTATAGTTGGCAGCCCTGACTCCGATACGGACGAGATAGAAGGTAGTCGAATAATATTTCGACTTACAAAACGAGTCCAACTTTTAATAGTGTACCGTCATGTTTATGTTATGGGCCCGGAATCGAAAGACAGGGAGCCTGTGATATAAGGCTCGGGCGTTAAAAGCTTTCAGGTATTTTGTGAAGGAAGATAGTCTGAAGTCAAGCGGATTTATTTACAACGTTTTTAATTATGCGATTTAAAAACTATTGATTTAGTAACGTTGATAAAATCGACGATTGCGTGTTTTTGTTGGATTTGATTGATAATATTTTTTTTAAACGGTTTATGAAAAGTTAGTTAAGTTCTTTTATATTTATGACTATTTTAAGAACGAAAATTGATTTATTTACAAAAAATTTTGTCTATATTTCAATAAAACTATAAATAATAATTTAACGTGATCAATATTGAATAAATATCAATATCAATATTAAAATCGCAAGATCGGCCAAAATGGAAATCCTTGGGGGAGGTTTTTGTCCAGCAGTGGATGTCTTTTGGCTGACATGATGATGATGATGATGAATATTGTTAAAATAGAAATATGTACTTACAGATTATTCCACCACGCTGCGGAGTAATAGATATATTCCTTTCAGAATTTGATTAGCCTCATGCAAATATTATCAAGATGTTTTATCTACCGCCGAGCCCGAGATGAATAATAAACACAAATTAAGCACTCGAATTACCTGATAAGCTAGCGCTCATCCAAAAAAGCCGAGATGGCCCGGTGGTAAGAACGCGTGAATGTTAACCGGTGATCGTGGGTTCAAACCCGGGCAAGTACCACTGAATTTCATGTGCTTAATTTGTGATTATTATTTATCTCGGGCTAATTTCACTGATAGTCTGTCACCTGTGTATTCCACCAACCCACATTGGAGTAGCGTGGTGGAATAAGCTTCAAACCTTCTCCTTAAAAAAAAGAGGAGAAGAGGCCTTAGCCCAGCAGTGGGATATTCACAGGCTGATACTGACTTATTGACTAGTGCTCATCCGTTACCTATTCTGTCAAATGCGCCATCTCACTTTAAACATTAATGTATGGATAGTCCCAACTTTATTAAAAGGCATTATTTTGTCTATATAATAATAATAATGACCTCCAGACCGATTTCGGTCACGGCGGGCAATCTCAAGAGAGATTAGCCAACTGCGCAGGAGATATTATAGTGTACAAATGTGTGCGCAAACACAGGTGCACTCACTATTCCCTAGCTCTCATAATCTGATGGGACGGCAATCCGACACGACCGGAAAGAGTTCAGGCGCAGGACCAACGGCTCTGCGTGCTTTCCGAGGCACGGGAGTGTACACACTTCTAACTTCCAGACTCCGGGCTGCTACTGAGAATTTTCCGACAGAAAAAACCAATAACTATTTATTGGCCCGACCTGGGAATTGAACCCAGGACCACCGGGTCTGCGGCCTTATATCTAGCCATTAGACCAACGAGGCTGTCTATATATAACCCCTAATTCAAAAGTTAATAAATAAAAACATTCTCCGTCCAAAATGTTCGACTCAAAGGTTATAGACACGTTAAAGATTAACTTTATAAAATAATGCTCAGATTAATAATAGGTGATGGGTGAGGATGTTAGGACTTCATGCAAGCTCGATTGGATGGGTACCATCATCAGATAATCTATGGCAAAACAGCCATACTTAGTATTGTTGTGATCCGGTTTGAATGGGGAGTGAGGCAAAGTAATTACAGGCATAACGTCTTAGTTCCTAAGGTTGGTGGTCCATTGGCAAAATTACAATGAAAATGTCTGTTGTAGTGGTGACTATTTTTATTTGGCCCGTTAGGTAAGCATCTATTCTTTTTAATAAAAAAAATGGTACATATTTTATATTAGATTTTAATAATTTAATAGATATTGATGCTAGCAACTCGTTATATTATTTATAAATGTAGTACACACAAAGGCAAATCACACAATACATTAATATTAAATGTATTTTAAAATAAGCGTTTAGTAATAATTTGTCATTAGTATATCTTAAAATATATAAATAAGCAAATAAACTCAAATTATATTATTGTAGTTAGGGATAATTATTAAATTATGAAGATTTGCAGTATAATTTACTAATATGCACGTTAAATGCACAAAATTATTTAATTCTATTGCGAGTGCAAGAAAGAAAATTCATTACCACAGATTATATAGGTATCGCTATTATACGAACATTTTATAGATAGATAAGAATCATCAAGGCCCCAAAGCTAAATCAGCTAACAATAACGTTTAAAAGAAAAAGTTATAAAAAGTATACAGCCTGTAAAAGCCCCACATCTGGACTACGGCCTCTTCCACTGAGGAGAAGGTTTTACGGGTATTCCATTACACTACTCCAAAGCGGGATGACACACACGTGGTAGAATTTTGACAGATACATTCCTTCACAGCGTTTTCATTCACTCATGAGGAAAATTAAAAAAAAAATAAGCACGTGAAAATTCTGTAGTTCTGGCCTGGGTTTGAACGCGTAATCCACGGTTAAGATTCACGTATTCTAATTTATATATTAACAATCGAATGTAACAAAAATAAAGAAGAGATTATATATAGAATATTGTTTAATGAATTAATACGAAGGTAGATAGTATGTAGTAGGTATATAAAGTCAAATGTATTTATCCTTAAAATCTTAGTTGCCAATATATTACATTCAAAGGCTGGATTCCGCCTGCGCTACGCTGATATGTCCGAAGTACCAATTAATGGTTTAAGTTCGTGTAATACTCAATCCACAGTGACAGACAACATCTTGAAGCGCAATGCTCGTAAATTGAGCATCTCAATTTACGCCGGCGGCTATTGGCGTGGTATAGCAGCCATATTGATAGGCCGTTGTCGCCTTGAGATATGGCCCAGCAATTTGTACTTCGAATTACTGGCAATCAATTAGTGCTGGCGGAAGAAAAATGGTCGACGGTTGAAAATTTGGCTGTCTTAAGTTGTGATGAAGAATTAAATATTTTCTAGCTGAAATTGGAGTTGCTGTTTAACTAATTAGTTGAATTAGTCCATATCTTTACTATTGATATGTAGATATATGTATGTACAAACATTTTACAATAAAGTAGATTGTACATTTTGGAAATATAAAATTAACATTATAAATTTCGTTAATATTTGTTGAAAATATGATGATATAGTATTCATATTTTATTCTAATGTATAAATGAATGTAACAGTCTGTAAAGCTTGAAATGTCTCTCAGCTGGTGAAAGTCGCTGTTTGTGGAGAAGGTTAACAGCTTATTCCGCCACGCTACTTCAAAGCGGATAGGCATATATAAATGTGGCACATTTTCATCCGGCACATTTTACTTAATTTTTCTTTTCCATTATCTTCAACGAATACATACTAAGCACATAAAAGATCAATGGTGCTTGCATGCATTCGAAATTGCAGTCATCGTTTAAGACTCAAGTGAACTATGTATATGTGTATGTATGTATATGTTTATTTATTATATAGTTTTATATATAAGTATGTTTATTTTTGTGTACTATTCATTATTAATTACCGCCTTCATGAGTTTCAGTTTGACTTAAAGGTTGACTGGCAGAGAATGCCTTCAGGCATTAAGTCCGCCTTTTGTCCCACTTACTTTATGGTGGTCAATAAAGCAAGTAAAAAAAGTAACGTATAACGATTAAGAGCTTATTCCACCACCACGCTGCTACATGCGAATTGGTTTATTTACATGCGGTATATCTTCATCCGACACAATTTTCTTTACAATCCCACAATTTTCCTTCGTCATCGAGCACGAGATGATTTACAAACAAAAATTAAGCACATGAAAATTCAACAGTGCTCATTTGATCCGAAGGTGCTCGTTTTAGATCAAGCTCTATATAATTATGTTTAATTATTAATAATAAGTCATATGTAATATAATAGACAACGTATCAAATTAGTCAGTGCGCCACGTCGTCAGACTGAATCCACCCTCGACGTGTAGGATTAGTGCGTATTTACTGCAAATTAACCCAACAATTGATGACCAATTGATCGTCTAATGTGCACATATGGCCATTATATTAAATCAAACAGGTCTCGATGGCACTCAGGATACCTGAACAAAGACCCATTGATTTAAGGGCATACGCTTCAGCTGGATTGCCTGTATCCTGTTAGGTAAATTGATGATTTGAATCGCTCCAATGCAAATGTAGGTAATATGGATTACTAATGATTAATCTCGTTTGAATGTTCAGTTTCATTTATCGTAATCATTGTTACACAAAATTAGGTTAAAATTTTCGAATTGACATATTATGTAGTAGTGATTATATGTGCTCTTTATACATAACAAGCATCAACCCGTGGGTTTTCTCGCTTGCGCTGAGGAGGGACAGGTGTTAGGTAGCCTATGTGTTACATCTACTACTATTTCAATTATAAGTTTCATCCGAATTCGTCCAGCCGTTTTTGTGCATTCGAGTAATAAACATACAAACATTCACATATATAAAAATAGAAGTCGATTATTTGAGTAGCTCTGCTAGAATTAGATTAGTAGAACTGTAGTCAACTCGTTGAACAAATTATATAGACCAAAAAGGCTCTTTAATAATAATAATAATAATATATTTATTTATTTTCTTCACAAAAAGTTTACAAAGTAAAATGTAACATTTACATAACAGCTAATTAATGTGAAGACTGGTACTTGCAATAGATAAACTGTTCTACAAGACACCAGGCCTCCACTCCCGTTTATATGAACAAAAAATAAAAATAAATGTATAAGGTGGGATCTAAGAAATAATACAAAATATAAAATAAAGTAAATAAGACGTCCATGCTTATGTTAGCGTTGGTACGTGTGTGTGCACGTGTGTGTGTGCATGTGTGTGTGTGTGTGTGTGTGTGTGTGTGTGTGTTTGTGTGTGTGTGTATGTGTGTTGCATTTAATTCAATTTTAAAGGTGTAAATAAACTGTTTACATTTGTGTCATTTAAATCCAAAAGGTACTTAAAGATGAATTGCTTTAATTGTCTGTTTGTGTATTTCCTAATGTTAAGCTTGGCATGCAATATGTTATATATTCTAGGAGCTAGGTAATTATAGGATCTTTGGGCAAATCTTGTCCTAAAAAATGGAACAGGACATTTATTTAGTCTTTTATCATTAATCTGTGTTATTAAACCTTCACTGCTATGGAATCTGCGCGTTATTTGGTATATGAATAGCTTACGGACATTCAATACTTGAGTTGTATCATACAATAATGTGGTTGGGTGGCGAATTGGAAGTGCCAAAAGTACCTTTAATACTGCTCTCTGAGCTCTTTCTAGTCTGGTTAAATGCACTTGTGCAACACCTCCCCAAGCACATATGCAATAACTTAATAGTGATTCTCCCAGTGCTTTGTATGTTCTAATAAGTAAGGTAAAATTAGCTACTGTGCGTAGGTTTCTAAAGACAAAAATTAGTTTTCTTATACGACTACAGATAAGAGATATATGCGAATCCCATTTTAAATGTTCATCAATCATGATACCAAGATATTTGATGGTTTTAACGCGGCTTAAAGAGGGGCAGTTGCAATTAGGTGGAGTGTCAGGGTGAAGATTACAAGGAAATGTGTGTGTATTCAATGTGAATGAAGTGTTTGGGCTACCAAGTTCGTTTATAGAAAAACATATATATTTCGTTTTATTTATATTAAGGGATAATAATGAATTTTCTAGCCATGCAGTAACCTTGGATAGACCTTTTTCAGCAGTTCTTTTGACATCTTCTTTGTCCTAAAAAGGATAATTACAAAACATTTACTGTGATAAATTAATAAGTGTTTTGTTGTATTTGTTTTTTCTTTTT
Organism: Nymphalis polychloros; assembly: GCA_905220585.2. Taxonomy (NCBI): domain Eukaryota; kingdom Metazoa; phylum Arthropoda; class Insecta; order Lepidoptera; family Nymphalidae; genus Nymphalis; species Nymphalis polychloros. The sequence continues at coordinate 14,004,989 of HG992247.1, forward strand.
TTATACAAATTATTGCACGGATATATTGATGCACCTGACCTACTTGCTAAAATTAGTTTCTACATTCCGCGTCAAGGTAGCCGTTTACAAAATCGTAAAATATTTAGCCTACCTGATGTCAAATCAAATCTTGGTCAACATTCGCCAATTTACCGTATTTGCTCGCTTGCGAATTGTAGTCGTCAACACCTAGATGTCTTTAGTGAATCTGTTGGTTCTCTTAAGAATAAACTTAAAACAAAATCACATTAGTTTATGTAATAATTAAATAATTAACTAGTTAGTAATTGCACAAGTACTGTTCTTGTTAAATATGTTTTTATAAAGCATGCTAGGTTTACATCCAGAAGACTGCAACTTATTAACACTCTGCTTAGCGTAGATTTTATTTTGTATGCACTAGTTGTAAGTCAGTTTTGTAAACATAAATAAAAAAAAAAAAAAAAAATGTATTTTCGGCTTCGACGTGGTGCGCTGAAAGAATGACAGATGACATTATAAGGATAAGAATCCTTTTAAAAATGACTTGCATTATTAAGCATCATATTATACTCGTATTTTTCAAAACGTATTTTAATAAGAAAAACAAAAATTGCATCCTTAAACCAAAGTTACATTATTGGAAATCAGAAAATTTTAATTGATTAAACTAAACTGCTCAATTTTAAAACAATAAGAAATGTACATTTCATATAAAATACGCGACTAACAAAAGCCGCAGATTAGCATCTAACTACTAACTAGCATTCATACTCCCGCCCACCGCAATTGCACAGCGATAATACCAATTGTAAACCTCGCGACGATCTCACCTGACTAACTGCCTCTAAACAGTACCCACCGCTTCTAACCGGTATGCGTCGCCGGAGACTGGCGTAATCCGGTGCAATCCAGTTCGCAAACTTTGCGCTGCCGTGTTTGGTTTGCGGTTCACGCGTTTCACCACTTATAAATAAATCTGTTATCATTTTATGAGTTGTGTAATAAGGGATGGATGATTTATGATTTAAATATATAAACTAAAAAATATGATATTATATAATGTTTTTGTGATTTTGAAAACGAATAGAAATATGAAATTCATATATATGAGTTGGTTATACTACATATAAATTGCACAGCCGACATTTTACTAGAACTATTACAATTTATTACGAGGTAATTTATCCACGATATGGTTCTAGAATCAACGAGGCGTAGACTAAGCCGGGTAAAAATAAAAGAGCCTGACAATTACCGTACCCTTTTAGCGAAATGTCACTGTGGCTCCATAGAATCGCAAATGTCCCAAATGTACCCGTAAAGATTCCAGCAGGTTTAATGCAGCGTGATAGGTGTTAGTTTGTTTTGGATCATTGCACATGTGCATTGGTATAAAAGCGAGGGTCAGGGAATCACTTGTCCATTTGCTATATCTATTTAATTTGGTGTTAAAAAAAGAAAATATTTTTATTCCAAAAACATTATTTAATTAAAACATTGATATTAAAATTGATTTCCGTTTAGTTGACAATAAGGACTCAACCGTTTAGTTATTGACATCTAACATGAAATTATAATATGGAAAAATAATATATACAGATACATACATTTTAATCCCACATTTGGTAATTACTTCTCTTATTATTACTTTTTTTTTTTTTTTTATATTGTTTCCTTATTATTGTTGTACCTTAAATATCTTCTTTATTTGTACCTAATTCGTGATATGGAAGAGCGGAGTTTCCTGGCACAGGCTTTTCATATGCTTAAAAGGAGACTCCAACAACCTTATATTTAAGTACAAACTTGTTAAAGAAAATAAAGAATTTTTATTTATTTTATTATTATTATTACATAGGAAATATTCTAAACACTTATAGAACAACTAAATAAACAGTGCACTATTACGGCAAACCTAAGACTAGAAGTTTATGTAAATTCAGCTAAGCTAGCTTGAACCGGTTCACAACAGGCGTAAACCAGTTTAAGGCGGTTTGAGCCAGTGCCGGTGCGGGAAGTTTGTTCTGTCACTTGCCTAGGATAGGTTGGCGTTTAGCGAGTCTAATTGAAGAGATTTCCTTTGGTTTTCTCGATTGTTTCAATTGTAGTTTTTCATGTTTATTATAAAGCAATTAAATGAAACGCACAGTATTGAGTGTTACATTATTCTTAAAAGTAATCTAGAATGTAAAGGAATTTGAAATAAATACTACAATCAAAGCGATCTTAGACTTCAACTTCACATATTTGAGAGTAAAAAAGGTTTTTTAAGGTACATTTGCAACGTTTTGCCACGTCAGTGCTTATCAGAAGTATAATCCATGACACAAACGTCAGCCCAGAGCGGCAGCTGACGTCGGATTACGGAGGCTGGACAAAAAATATACGAGTCGTTTTTATTTTACCTTTTTTGACCGATTACAGAAATGCATCACATTTACCTTCTCTTCAAAGCTTATCTTAATCTTGAGTGATTCTATGTAATAACAATTATTATTTATTTTTTTTTCAACAAAACAAAATATTAATTTTTTTTTTTTAAATATTATGGCCGATTATATTTGTACCTTGAAATTATAATTACAAAAGAAATGGATACACCTCAATTTCTTGTATCGTTTCCCTTATCTAAATGAAAAAAAAAACTATATTGAAAAACGGAACCATTATGATGCTACTTGTTATATTTAAATAAAGACTTATTTAGTAGACAAAAAATATATAATTGGTAATTAGAATTTCAATAACTTTCAAATGATTCGACATTTAAAAGATATTTTCAAGCTATAAAAATAAATTAGAAACAAAATAATAGAGCAAGAGCCCACGACGGCCAGACCTTCGTTATTTTATAAAAGCTGAAAGTTTTTCTGTGCATGGGGACATGTATACAGGTAAGAACGACCAGCGACTAAAGAGTTTGGATTGTGGTTACTTGGGCAGGTAACAGGTAGTAAAGGTGTATAAAATAGTGCCTAAAATTCGTTAAAGTATAAAGCTCAATTTTTTTATATTTCCTTCGGGATAACTTTTGAAATCTCGTCATTCATTGCCGGACACTTATGACAGTTGCAACCCCCTGCCAGACACCCCTAAACTTTCGTCGTGGGCTCTTGGGCTATAACGTAATATTTTAATTCCAATAAGAACTATTTCGAAATTTATTTCATTTACAAACTATTTTCTTTGTAATTAAAAAGTCAAAGCTTATTATAAAGGTAGACATGCACTAAACTATCGTTCGACCCATTATACTCAGACCATTAACGTCTATATTAATAATGCAGGCCACACTTACGAATCGAATCTCGGGCCGATAGCAGACATTAATCATTTCATTGTTGTGCTGGGGTGACACCGAGTCAGGCTGTATTGTGGATTTGTTGACAGGGATCAAGCCGGTCCGACAGCGGGATTATTCTGACGGGGTCATTTTGTAAGCATTACGTTTTCAATTTGATATTGTTTTTTAAAATATAACGTATGCTCTGAACTGTTAACAAACGTATTTTTATTAACAACTCGTAATATATAACAAAGATTTTAAGTACTAATTAAATTACAATTTAAATTTTTAATTACGTAGAAAGGATTCACAAACTTTTTTATAATAAAGTACGTATTTTCTAATAATTTACATTTCTTACGTAATAACTTTTAAAGAACTTATTAAAACAGACAAAGTATTATTTATTACTGAAATATGCATAAAGTAAATATTAAGACACATGTATATTTCCCACTGTTGGACTAAGGCTTCTTCTCTTTTCGAGAGAAAGTTTGTTGAGTTCACTAGCTCGAATACAGGACACACGTGATGCAGATTATTTGTGACACATGTGATTTCCTTCAACGCCGAGCATGATTTTTCATTATAAATTAACTACATGAAAATTTAGTGTTTGTCGGTGGATGAAATGCATGTTTTTCTACTCAGTAGTATTTAAAACTTACACTTGGAGGTAGGGCTTTGTGCAAGCTCGTCTGGGTAGGTACCACCCACTCATCAGATATTCTACTGCAAAACAGCAGTACTTGCTATTGTCGTGTTCCGGTTTGAAGGGTGAGTGAGCCAGAGTAATTACAGGAACAAGGGAAATAACATCTTTGTTCCCAAGTTTGGTGGCGCTGGTTAACATCTCTTACAATGCCAGTGTCTTTGGGCGTTGGTGACCACTTACAAAAAAGAGTAAAAAGTGATTGTAGGAGCGTAATCGAACACAGTAGACTGATTTACTTGATTTAAATACAATTATGTAGTAGAACAAACACTGCTGAACATTTTAAACTTTTTTATTATTTAACTACCGTTGTTTCTTAGCTTCATCCACTTTACGTCGCAAGTATAGTTACATTGTGACAAAACAATTAACATGATACGTAATTATCAACTAAATCATTCGACGTTCAATAATAAAGTTGAAAAAGTTCTTAGTAATTTATGCTGTGTAAAAGTAACTTTAAATATGTATTGATAATAATAATATTGATATATATTATTGTATAAGACAATAATCCATATCCTGCATGGAAATTAATAAATACTAACTCTTTGCTTTACTTATAATTATATATATATATATATATATATATATATATATATATACATAATAATAATAATTAATAATAATTATATATCATCATCATCTGAGGCGTTACAGCCGCTCAGCCTGGTCCAGTAAAACTCCAGTCTGAAATATAATTATTAACACTGAAAACATTTAAAACTTAGTTAACATTATAATAATTATGCAGTGCGCAACTTTTGAAAGTAGCCATATTTAAAAATAATGAAATAAAATAAGCAAACATTATTATTTACATTAAATTAAATTTACATTAAGTGAAAATGCTTATATAACAATTAATATAAATACTTTTTACTGCACTTAAAAATATAAAACGCAAACGCTTTGGTCAAATATTATTATTTGCTTGTTCTGGTTTGTTTGAAGTTATTAAATTAATATATTGGATTTAAAAGTAAGTTTTGTTATCGAGTTGTTTAGTCACGAGTTCCAGAATAGGCCGACCGGGGCCGGGTCTCGGTGAGTGTAGTGAACAATCACAAATGAATGGTCGCGAGACAAAAGGCGAGTTCCTTTGTACTAATGAAGAATGGTCATCCTACTCTGTTGTTAGTGTGTTAGGCGTTAGATTAATTTGAGGCCACTCACAATCAAATTTACTTAAGGTGACTGGCTAATTGTGTTTTAAGCTACTATTAATTATTCTTATATTTTTTTAATTATTTATTTAATTTCTTGATTCTCGTTTAATCTCTCGATAAACGAAAAAAAATTGAAGTTTTGTATAAAAAAATAATTTGAAAAAGCTTAAAGAAATCTTTCTGTCATTATCTTTATTGTATAAATTGAGTATAATTCACATATTTGTATGTGCTAGTATATTACAATATACCACTCAACACGTATACACTCGGTGGTAGAGCTTTGTGCAAGCTCGTCTGGGTAGGTATTACCCACTCATCAGATATTCTACCGCAAAACAGCAGTACTTTGTGTTGTTGTGTTCCGGTTTGAAGGGTGAGTGAGCCAGTGTAATTACAGGCACAAGGGACATAACATCTTAGTTCCCAAGGTTGGTGGCGCAGTGATGATGTTTTTTTTTTAAGAAATATACAAACCACTGTCTATGGGCGTTGGTGACCAATTACCATCAGGTGGTCCACATGCTCGTCCACTAAACTATACTATAAAAAATAAAATAAAAAAATACGATTATAAAACTATACAGGGTTATTTGTAACGATCCAGCAACCTCGCAGGACTAGATAGCTAACACCATAAGCAACATTTATTTGATCTTTTGTATAACGGAAGTGTGTCATCTCTGTCTCTGAACAAATCTCAAACAAACAAATCTCTGTCACGTTGATTTCTATGCTCGGAAAATCATTCAATTCAATTGTTTTTAATTAAATCACTTATACAATTTAATTATTAAAAAATGTAAGATTCTTGCCGGTTCTTCTCGGCTTAACAAATTAAGAGCCTGAAATAAATATATATCACGAAATTGTGAGATAAAAAATTACATTTACATTTATTAAAGATAAATAACAACGTTATATCCGTTATATATAGAACATGTACAATATGCTACAGTAACGTTTTCATAACACTCATTACGGTGGAAAGTGTTCACGTAATTATAGCGAACGACCACATAAACATGTCAGCACTAATACAATCCCAGGTGCATCGTGTGTTTGCGATGATGGTAGATACCGCGTGGCGATAAGGGATGCGTTGAGCTACATGAAACTCGTTACGTAATATCATAACATTAAGGATAAAATAATATCAAGTTTTAAATAATACATTAACAATGTATGCAGATTTATAGTTCAAGAAACCGGTTAATAATGGTTTTAAATTCAGTGGCGAGATTTTATCTGTTTTTTATTATTTACAGTTACAATAAATTATTGACAGCGTTACTTATGAAAATTGTTTAGTTGGTAATTAGTTAAACAATCAAAGATATTGTTTAATATTTCATAACATTATTTGTTATTTTATAAAATATCTAATTTCAATTGGTAATTGCATTTTATTTGTTCTCAACTCGTTAATTGTAAAGAGCTTTTTCACGCAATCTACAAATTAATAAAAAAATGTAATATTCTTATATTATGTTCTTATATGACAGTATAATTAATTAATTAAAATATAGAAGTAGTAATAATTATGTAAAAAAAATTTATTAAGGATAATTTACCATTTGTATCATATCAATAATTTGTAAATCAATAGGATTTCAGATTATTTATTCTTATAAAATTATATTCATTTCGAGGAATATTTGAAATTTTAAATTAATTTTGACGAAATAAAATTTACTTTTCTTGTGACCAGTTACTTGTGTGACATTTTGTCTGAGGTAAGGTTGTAAGGTAAGGTTGTATGACATATTCGTGTAGTAAAGGGCCGTTTGTTAATTGTATTTTATTTAGAAGTTAAACTATATAATCTTCTCAGTAGATAGATACTTGGTGAGAAGCATTCAAACTTTCATTCTTACCAGCTTTATAATATTAACTAGCTGCTACGCGTGGTCTCGCTCATGTTATTATAACTAAAATATTTTCGAATTAGTCTAGTGGGTCATGAGATTTGCACGTTGAAACAAACTCTTCAGTTTTATGATTTTCAATTTCCCATATATAGATAAGGATAGCCAACAAAGTAACAGCCTGTGAATGTCCCACTGCTGAGCTAAGGCCTCTTCTTCTTTTTTTTTTTGAGGATAAGGCTTGGAGCTTATTTCACCACGCCGCTCCAATGCGGGTTGGTGGAATACACATGTGGCAGAATTTGAGTGAAATTTGACACATGCAAGTTTCCTCACGATGTTTTCCTTCACCGTCAAGCATGAGATGAATTATAAACACAAATTAAGCATATGAAAATTCAGTGGTACCTGCCCGGGTTTAAACCCACGATCATCAGTTAAGATTCACGCACACTGGGCCATCTCGGCTTTTTATAGCCAACAAAGCGAACGATAAATAAATAATACTTAAAATTAATATGTATACTGTATGCTATGTGTAATACGGAATTAATAAATTAATTCAAAAGAAAAATCAATTAAATCAAATTAAAATCGTTATTCAACATATAAGAAACATATTTTCTTAGGGATTGTCAAAAATCTATCACCGGTTCGAAAATAAACATCTCAGACCTGAGAAGAACTGAATTAAACTTTGTGGCTACGACACTAAGACTTTCATATCCGAATTAAATCACTATCACTCATTATAAAACAGCACGTAGCATCCCACAGCTGGGTTAAGACCATTATATTAAGGTTTGCACTTTAAATATCTGCAAAAGTATTAAATAAAAAAATATAAATATTATAAGCAAAATCAATTATAATTAATATCAAATATTGTACACGATATTGTATAAATTATACTCTCAACCCCAAACGCCGCCATTAACATCTAATTCCAATATATCACGTGTCCGCCAGTCCGCCTTATCAATTTATAGTCCCGTTGTATCGAAACTTGGTCTCGGCAAGTGCATCTTGCACAAGTTTAATAATAAATTAAAACGTGTGTTATTTAGTCTCTACTGCATTTATGTATTGTATTCATGTAATAGTGGTCTTTGTTGTTATATATTTTATGGAGTATAAGATAAATGGATCGCCCGTTTAATGATATCTGGAAACAATGATTTATTAAACGTTATTAATGTGCCAAGAAAATCATTATAGTAAGTTGCGATTGTAAAATAATTTATGTCAACATTTTTACATACATACCGGGTGGCCTTATTGCCCGTTCCTTTGCCTACCTACTTTAGATTTAAAAAAATATTTAGCCATTTCAGGTATGCAAGATTCGAAATTCAAATATAATTGACCGTGATGAAAGTTAGATAGTGTAGGTCTAGTATCCATCATTTAGATGACATGCGAATGAACGAAAAATGAACCAACTAATCTGTCACTAGAAATGGAATTAAAGTATGTTCAGAAATTAATTGTCTTTTACATAATAAAAGAAAGTTTCTGTTATAATTATTACTGGATATATGTAAATCAACATATTGCTTGAGTTTTGCTTCATATTGTTCGCATAGAAAAACAATCTTGTACTGTACACCAAAATTGGAGAAACAAAATTACTAATATCATTAATAATCTTTATCCATACCAAGTTTTTTTTTAAAGTAAATGTTTTGTACTTTGCTCTTTCCGTATTTCCAATTCGTATATACCGTTCATATAATGTACTGAAATAGAAATATTAATATATAGATTATAAATATTGTAACTACTTTTGTGATAAGCTTAATAGACTAACAAATCAATCATGCATAAATACATTTCCATTATAACTTTAATCTTATTATATATTATTAATATTTTGTATTACAAATGAGCTCAGTTGTAATTTGGATAGAATAAATAAATTTAAAAAAAGCATGTGTGTGTCATCTGGGTTCGTCTGTGTTTGTGTGTGATAAATAGGATAATTAATTTGAACAAGTCTAGTCGATATTCTTATCTTAGTTTTTGATTGTTTGTGTCCTCTGTTACACATTTGTTTTTATTAATGTGATAACGTCTTATAAATCGATCGATCGATCGTCATCGCCGGATGCATGCACGAAAAAGTATGACTCATTGTAACGTTCCGCCTGAGCCGAGTGTGCAAGCGAGCGCGCGGAACAAGCGATAGAGAGGCACGATCGGCCTAAGCGTTCGGCTTGTGACGCATCTATCTCTCTTCTGCTCCATGGGCCGATGCGTCCGAGTATTCATCAATGTTTTCTTATGACGTTATCACGTAAAATTATTGTCCGTAAACCGACTTTACAGACAACCAATTTTTTTGTTACTTCTTTTAATGTATTAGTTTTGGGATTAGATCTGTCTTGGTGATAAATGGTTCATACCTTCCTGCATCCGACCATTGTTGTAAATAATTTTCCACACCAAAGGTCACTGAATAGCGTAAGAGAGTTTAACTACATTCCTACGAAGTATAAAACAATAATTAAATACGGGCAAACATGTGAATTTTCAAATATGTTTAATCTGCGAAATTGCGGCATTGATTATCTATCGAACCATCAGATCTATTTTATAACAATATTGGTCAACTTGGCCTCAATATACAAACATTTGGCCCAAAGTGACGCATGTGGTCCATATCTCTTAGCAGTCTTGTCTAATTCGCGGCTGTGTTCACATCGCTTTACTGTCAGCATAAATTGATTGGTTCTTTTATATATTTACTGGAACAGGCCTAAAAATACAATAGAAATCACACCTACAGATAACGGTATGTAATTTTCATGGTTACCTGCAAATATGCTCCCTAATAAAAAATATTAATCAATTTAAGTATAATGAAAAAATAAAAGCTATTTAAATCAAAAAAATACAAGACAATTTTGATCCTTCTAGCTTTGTAATACGGTTTCATTTTAAATAAAATCAAAATAGCTATTTGTCGTACTACTAAAATTTATGTTTCATTTTGTTTTTTACTTTATTAATTAACTTGCAATTACCAAATACCTAAATAAAAATTGAGTAATATAAACAAACAATCATTTAATGTATTATTGCTTATAATAAAATCAAACAAATAATCTTATACGGTCTTACTTTCGGTGCTTAGCCGCTGTTTAGATAAACACTGATTTCGCTCTTTCTATCATTATTGATATGACATATGAAAGAAGAAGACAGCATTTAACTAATCATCCACTTAAGTAACATTTGTAGGATCGTTATATTTTTTTGTAAGTAATATATTATCCGGTGTATTCCAGTATTTTTAAACCTCTGTCCGTAGTCCAGGTGATGCCCGGTAAGCGATGTTAACTGAATTAATTTGTGGGCGTGCGTCGACATCGGCCGACATCTACCGATTGAGTGCTTGATCGCTACTTGTTCGAACTTCACTGTTAATGGGAAGTATTTGTTACATCCTCGTTTGCCTTTATTTTTTTTATTTACTTTTGTGGTTTATATTACATTGTGAGTGAGACAATATGTACGAAAGAATTTAAAATAATGTAAAGTAACTAAGTCTAAATTTGTGGGACTTCGAGTGGGTTTGGAGCATAGTCCACCAAGCTGATGTAATACGGGTCGGTGGATGTGGCAAATTATCATCCTCAAATAAACTGGGCATACTGATGTGATTAGATTTACAAGCTTAATCCTTACTAATATTATAAATTTTATTTGTTTGTTTGTTTATTAAGCTTTCACATCTTAGCTTTTTTATATATAAAATGAATAAGCGACCGGGAAAGTTGGCCACCTGATGGTGAGTGGTAACCATCACCCATAGCCATTGCTGTTGTAAGAAATATTAACCATTCCTTAAATCTTCAATGCGCCAACAACCTTGGGAACTAAAATGTTATTTCCCTCGTTCCTGTAGTCACACTGGTTGACTCAGCCTTGAAACCGAATCACGATAATACTATGTTTTGCTGTTTGGCGGAAGAATATCTGATGAGCGGGTGGTTCCTCCACAGACACAACACACAGGTTGCACAAAGCACCATGAAATAATCTATTAATATTAGGAGAATTACTATTAATTCTCCTAAGAATAATAATATCTGAAACTCAGTTCCCAATGAAATTTCTGCTTCACTGGGATGTTGCAAACAAAACTAATGAACCAATTTTAAGCAGTATCATTATAATTTCATACTCGGTTATTATAGTGTTTCGTTGTAAATTGCATATGAGTTGCGCATGCGCATTAAGCGCACCTGCGTCTAATAGATCCGTGATTTACTAAGCGCTGTCATGTTATGTACGAAGCCGTTTTAATTATGATAGTGAAAGTATATTGCCTCACGCCCCTCATCAGCTATTAATTATAATATATAATTTACGAAATATTGTAATAATATTTTGGTTGAATTAATTAAGTAAATTTGTAAGTTTTGGTTCAATTAGATCGAGTGTTGAGATGATATTTAATAAAAATGCTTACAAATATTATTAATGTGAATGTGAATTTACTGTGATGTTTATCCGGGCTTGAACCCGCAATGGCTCGGCTCTCGGCAAATATTTTATTACAAAAGATTTAAAGATTTAGGACAATGTGGCAAAGTGAACCGACCATTTAAAAAAGGCGGCAGATACAGATGACGGCAAAAGGTTGAAAAAAAAAAAAATTCGTTTACAGATAATTGACAGATACTATAAAAATATTGGATAGGATTTGAGTAAAATCACGTTCTTAGTGAGCGTCTACGTAACGAAAGAAGTAATTATGCTATATATCAAGTCGGACACATGTTCGCAGATATCGTAGTGAGTCAGTCAGTGAAGCGTCAATGCAGCAGCAGTTTAGTAGCCGCTTAGGGATGTAAAAATCGCAGGTTCGATCCTGACTTTTGGACTATTCTCATCCCCACTCTTCACACAAGCCTTACGCTTACTTGAAGGGGTAAATACCAATATTAGTAATTACTTAGAAACGAGCATTGCTACTTTTTTTTTATAAAACGTGTTTTTTTAAAAAACAATAAAAAGTTTGGAAATACTATTTACATAAAAATATAAATTAGCTACTGTACAAAGAATGATCGCGTAGAATGTTAGCATGATTCTCCTTTCCCTGATATAAGACGGGACCAGTGTGTCAACACATGTCACACCCGAGCTCGTCCTCGTTCCAGGGTGGTCCCTGTGGTGGAACCAGTGTCAGTCCATCAGGTACCTTGCCATCATCACGACTAATTTCACGGGACTCAATAAGAACAGGAAGGTCTATATGTATATAAATAAATACATAGATAGATTGTCTTACCTGGTCACGTGACATAAGGCTCCCGTTTGCTATTGTATATTATATGACAAATTGTGTCATGCGAAATGGCACCACTAAAAGTGTCTATAATAGAAGACATCCGCCGACTCATTATGGAAAAGACTTTTATAAAATAATATTTAACAGTCATCTTAAATGTTAACGATTTGTCTAACAGCCTTAGTGCTATTAATACAATTAATAATAACTGGTGAAATGTTAGTTGGATTCTATAAAAAATCAAAATCAAAATCAAAATACTTTACTTAACATTTCAGCATTACACTTACTTATTGATAGTCAAATTAGAAACTACCACCGGTTCGGAAAATAAACACCCAGCCCTGAGAAGAATCGGCGAAAGAAACTCAGCTTTAGTTATAATAGATAAGGCGACGTCATTTTTGCATGTTACAGTGTCTTGGTGAATGCGTGGAGCTATTTATCGTGTTTGTATGTTTTCAGTACGTAACAGACTCATATTCATAGCATTAAGCGTTTTCAAAAGTACCTTCTAAGTAAAGTTTAAATCGAAATTCATGTTTTATATGTAGTTTGATTTGGTTAGGATGGGTAAAAAGAGTAAATTTCGATTTGATTTTTAGCATGTTGCGTAATAAATATTGTCCTTATAAAAATAAAATTTCTATTCCATACTTAGTTAGCTGGTCACCGCTATCAAAAAATCGTAATTGATTTTTTCACGGGCGATGCGTCAAGCGCGAACGCAAATGGCTTACGTCGGCCATATTGAATTAGTGCGTGGACGACGATGTCGTGCGGACAAGAGTGTAGTGGAGACGAATTAATAAAAAAAAAGTGTTCGTTTTAAAAAAATGACTAATAATTTTTTTAACATTTCGTGCAGGTTTGAATATTATATTATATTTTATCAAATTTATACAATTCATATTTACCCAAACAAAAATAATTGTTTGCGAATCAAATTTTCATGTTATAATTAAAATAAATAAATAAAAACCACTGATCCGTACTTATCCGTTGTATAAAAGTCAAGATGTAAAACAATAAATACGAAATAAAAAAAATTGCCACTTGAAATCACACGAATTCTTACATTAAAAATTCCATATTCTATAAAAGACAAAAATAAAAATAGAACCATTCGTCTCTTTCATACCTGTATCCTGGCGCTGTTCACTCATAAAATTAATTAAAAAACACTTCACTCCGGTGATTTCATCCAAATTGATTGAGAGCGGGCCCGTGGGCTGTGACGTCACTAATGGAGCGATACTGTTTTGTTTTTTAAGGAAACTTTTGCGAAGTGACCGGCTGTTCAACAGTTTTATTATTAAATATGAAATGTGTCAAATTATTATATAAAATATCAACAACCAACCCCAACTTTGCGAGGGTGTAAGTAAGGCTTTATTCGGTCAAATCAAATCTAATAATTCTTTATTCAAATATTAGGTATTAGGGCACTTTTGAATGGACGTGTTACACAGTTACAGTATTGAATTAAAGGTAGTTACGGTTCGGAATTTAAATAATAATAATAATATCCTGGGACATTATTCACACACGGCCATCTGATCCCAAACTAAGCAGAGTTTGTACTATGGAAACCAGACAACTGATATACTACATATACTACTTTTCTTTTGTAAATATATACTTATATAAATAATTATACCCAGACTCAGGACAAACAGACATGTTCATGCATACAAATGTCTGTCCTGGATGGAAATCGAACCCACGACCGGTGGCGCGAAAGGCAAGCAACCAGCACGCCAACCGGTTCATAGATATATTAGAAATAAAGCTGATCAGTGATTTTATTCATATGTAACCATGAACCATAAAATCTTTTAATATCCCATCGCTGAGCGCTTGGGAAATTATTCCACTATACTCTTCCAATTGGTCGCACATGTCGTATAAGTTCATCCGATACAGTCAGATCTCATGATCATGAAACGACTTGTATCAATCAGTTAAGTAAATGAAAACTACAGTGCTATTCTCTAAGAACCCACTTCATTACTCACCTGTGAAATGTTGACAACCGAATTATAGTGATATTCTATTTTAACGTATATATAGGGTTTTCCATTAAGGGCGCTTGATCTTTGAAATACAAAAAAAAATACATGTAGGAGAGATATTTGCGAATTTTTTTTTTTATTTGGAAGGTCTATCGACCCCATTATGTATGGAATATGACATCATTCAAATGGCTTCGGTTGGTGGCGCGCACACGAAAGGTCCAATTTTCTATGACTCTGGCGCACAAATCGGGCTGTATTTGATCGATGGCGTGGCGTATGTTGACTTTGAGGGCATCGGTGGTTTGCGGCTTGTTGGCATAGACCTGCGACTTAAGAAAACCCCACAAGAAAAAGTCCAGCGGGGTCAAATCGCACGATTTCGGTGGCCAGTTCACGTCGCCTCCGCGCGAGATGACCATGTCCAGAAATTGCTCGTGCAGAACTTCCATCGTAGCGTGTGCTGTGTGGCACGTAGCGCCGTCCTGTTGAAACCACATGTTGTCCAGATCCATATTCTCGATTTGAGGCCAAAAGAAGTTGGTTATCATCGACCGGTATCGCTCACCATTGACGGTGACGGCCACACCATTATCGTTTTCGAAAAAATACGGACCAATCACGCCTCCGGCCCAAAATCCGCACCAAACAGTCACTTTCTGCGGGTGCATTGCCACTTGGTGAACCTCGTGTGGATTGGTCTCGTCCCAAATACGGCAATTTTGCTTGTTGACATAGCCATTCATCCAAAAATGCGCCTCGTCGCTGAAGATGATTTTTTTGCCAAAATCGGCGTCAACTTCCAACTGCTCTAATGCCCAGTCAGCGAACACACGGCGCTGTCTATGGTCATTAACTATATTTCACATTTCTTCTAATTAGCCTTGGTTTTTTTTTATATAGGAACAAATTCGAAATTCACCACCGAAATAGATCGTGAAATGTCAGAAAGCAATATGCAATACTGATTATAATAATTATTATAATAATATGTTTAAGGCACAGTAACAGCCTGTGAATGTCCCACAGCTGGGCTAAGGCCTCTTTGCCTCTTTTGAGGAGAACGTTTGGAGCTTATTCAGTCAAGTCAAGCACGAGATGAATAATAATTATAAATTAAGCACATGAAATTTGAAGTGATGCTTGCCCGGGTTTGAACCCACGATCATCGGTTAAGATTTACGCGTTCTTACCACTGGGCCATCTCGGCTATATAAGTAAATCGGATTTCAACATTTCTCGAGTAATAACCAGATACTGCCGCTCTTAAATTATATCAATAAAATTACATAAAATTACAAACTGCAACTATAATAGCAAATTAAATGTTTTTTTCAACTACCCGCAATGACCTATTATAAACATAAATGTAATAAAACTACATTTCATCCGCGGCTTCGCCTGTGTGTATAATAAAAATAGCTAACTACCAAAATATTTTTTCTTCAATTATAACCTATTTTAAATTGTCAGGTTACATGGTTATCAAAATGCCAAAATCACTAAGACCAAGCGGTAAGAAAATCTACCAAATCCATTTTCTTGCAGAATATATGCCGACCAACAAATTAGATCAGTGGATAATGTATTGATAAAGATAAGATAAGGTACTGTCACAATGATATATTTGATTAAAAATAATAAAAAAAATAAAATTTAAAGACGATTTATATCGTCTAATTAGCTAAAATGTTCTTAGCTCATAACTCCTGTAACTCAATTAACCAAATCTGCCTTCACTCGTACGCTATTGTGCCGGCCTCATAAATTGACAAACTGTCCAACTCTCATGAACAACAGGAATAAGTTTCTGCTTACGGTCAGTGCGCGGGATATTGATGACGTACGGGTTAATATTGCGTGCGTGAACGCTACGTGCCAAATATAACTAAGACTAGCATGTTTACAATAGTATCTAACTTTTAGAAAATTGATCTTAGAAAATTTATGTGCTAGGTATTCATATAATATATCTAGCCCGCCCGACCACCCGTGTAAGTACCTCATCACAAATATTAGTACCAAGCAGCTGTACATAGTATTGATGTGTTCCGATTTGGAGCCTCTCATAACAATCATAGTAATTATTTTACGTTATCGTGAAATAAAACTATGTCACTGGTTATTTATGTATTCAATATCTAAAGATAAAAAAATAACACACGCTAAAATTAACGATCCGTACGTGATTGTCATCACAACTACACGAAAATATTTTATGATTTAGCTTATCGTTAGTTAAAATATTCTTTGTTATGGTGCATAGTACCAAAATTGTGTTGGAAATCCTCGAACGTATAGCTTAATTACCGTAACTATTAATCATATAGTTCCTTTTTTTTTGTTATGAAATTTAAAATTATTATTTAATTATTAATAGTTGACAGTTTTATTAAATCCTAAATTTCGTAAAATCAACGTGTTAATCAACCGCGACGTGTTAAACATCCCCGTATGTTTCCAAGCAGCGGTCCACAGGCACCGCTCATGATTTAAGGTCCAACTTGCACCGTGGACGAACGGTACCACGCTTTGGCTAATGAACCATGAATTTCTATTTGTTGTACTGTTCAGGTAATTAAGTAATAGGTGTGTTAGTCTTGTTTATGCTGGCTGTACTCTACAACTGTGACAAAGTTGTTAAGTATTATTGATACTTGCTATTGGGAGTTGTTGATAGTTTGAAATTATAAGTTGTTCTTCAAAACAATCTAATACTCGTACATTATTTAAAACGTATTATATGTCTTATATTACGTATACAATTATATCTAAAAATATTAGAGGTCTTGAGTAATATGACGTAACACTTTGTTATCTGTTCGCAATAATCTTTCAAATGTATGATACTTCTTTCTCTTTAATATGAAATAATAACAAAAAAAACTTTGAAGGATTAGTTTAAAAATCGAATAATTAAACTGAAGTTAAAGACTAACGGATAAAAACAAAATATATTTTTGTTACTGTGCTTCGACTTCTTTTGTTATATCTACACTAATATATAAAGCTGAAGAGTTTGTTTGTTTGATCCGGCTAATCTCAGGAACTACTGGTTCGAATTTAAAAAATATTTTTGTGTTGTATAGTCCTTTTATCGAGGAAGGTTCTAGGCTGATTTTTATTCATTATGTTTTTATTAATTATACGCGGGTGAAACCGCAGGCTCAGCTAGTGTTAAATAAAATTGTCTATAATGTGTGACAGTATTGTTACGTATTATGAATTTATAAATATGCTATGTATATATTTATAAAGGTATAGATAAATGCTCCAGACACAATTATTTCAATTACCTAACTCAAAGGCCATTTGTAGGTGCCATCGAATTTTTGTTGCATAGTTATTTATTTATATATCTATCATACAATTTGTCTGTACAAGAAATGGATTCAATATTTTCTTCAAATTATCAATCAATTAGAGAAAATAGTCTCTAAGACAAAATGCATATAACATACAATACTTTGACATACTTAATCATATCTCAAAACGTAATCGCTCGGGCTATTTAATACACAAGCTGTGTTTATTTCGAAGTTTATGTACACGTTTAGTATGTATTATATTTATTGTAATCGTTTATTTAAAATATTTATGATATTGTAAACATAAATATGAATCTTATAAAAATATAAGTATGCTGATCAATATTAGCTTTTCGCTTTTAGCAATTTAGCTTATTGTAACTCTATATGATTATAAGATACGAAGTTATTTTTTTTATTGCATAGGTAGGCGGACGAGCATATGGGCCACCTGGTGGTAAGTGGTCACCAACGCCCATAAACTTTGGCATTGTAAGAGATGTTAACCATCGCTTACATCGCCAATGCGCCACCAACCTTTGGTACTAAGATGTTATGTTCCTTGTGCCTGTAATTACACTGACTCACTCACCCTTCAAGCCGGAACACAACAATACCTAGTACTGCTGTTTCTAACTACAAGCACAATGGGGATAACATTTTAGTTTTCAAAGTTGTTGGTGCATGTCATTATTGTGCCTACCCATTTAAATAAACAAAATGACAATCAATATAAATAAGACCGTTTTCGAGAATCCATAACAAATTAATAAACGTTTTAATGTTATACTAATGTAATGTCATCGCAAATTAGAACTTTTAATTGCAATATACATATTATAGAAAATTATTATATAATGATGTCGTTATTGTTTTGGCTATTAAATAATAAAATCATTTAAAATCTTAACGTTCTATTTATTTAGATTAACAGATTTATTTTATTAAATTTTATGTGTAAAAAGGTCACAAATATAATTAACATAAGCTAAAATTGAGTTGTCATCACGTACGGAACGTACGTAAATATAAATTATACATGAAAATATTTAAACTAATACTAAAATAATTTATATGAATTAAACAAATTTATTGATATCAACCTACCCTCGTTATTAATTATCACACTCAAAGGCTCGATTTTTCCAAAAATCTGCCAGTTCCTTGAACTTATCACAGCACTGTCTTCGTCTCCGTGGACTACATTGTATAACGGGATCTTTCAACACAGAACTGAACTTCTGCACTAGCGTCGTAACCGAGTCCAGAGTTGACTGGTCTATGGCTACGTCCATACCTGATAAGGAATTGAATCCATCGAACGCTTCTTCTATATGTCTCTCGATTTCACTGTATTTTGTGTCTTCAGTGTCCGAGTCAAATGATAGATCAGTCGCTGATATACTACACTGAACTTTTTCTGGAAATTTCTCCTTCCTCAGCGTACTTGTCACTGTTGAAAGTTTATCGATCGATTTGAAGATATCATCGATCGTATCACATATGTTTTCTATGGACGCAGCTGATACTAGTTGACCGTTGATGAAGTAGAATTGTTTGGACGATTCTCTGCTCGGATCATCTTTCAAGTTACTGATGAAATCGTTGTATTCCAATGCTGATGATGTAGACTTCTTAGATAACCGTCTTCCTATTTTCCTTTTTACTTTCTTGAATAGAAATGATGAATCAAACGTAGTTCCCTTCAGATCTAATGTGCTATAAGCTGATTGTATCCCAGGTGTATCGTCTTCTGCGTCGACTTCTAGATCAATCGGTTTACCCCATTCTTCTTCCAATCTTTTCCATTGTTCGTTTTCTGATAATATTGTTTCATTATCAATTAAAGTACTCATGATGCAGTTTAGCAACAGCTCCTTCGATGTCGTGAATTGAACTGGGACTGACGTTGATGTGTCACATACTTATATTAATTGGAGATGACGCTATTTCTATCTCTGTTACACTTGTTTTGATGGATTTGTGCGTTAACCATTTCGCTTAATTTATTAATGAGTTCAAATTGATTTGTTTATTTAGTTATTGATTTATTTGTAACATACAAAGTATACATTGTCATTAAATAATAAATTAGCTACTTATACTTAATCAAATAAACGATTTACGTAAAATAAACAAAATATTGATTTTCTTATTCGTGAAATCTTTTGACGTACAATTATTGTTAAGCAAAAACCAAGGATGGTGAAATACGTAAATCGGAGATTTAAAAATATTAAACTAGCAGTTTATTTAACTCAGTAAACTAACGTTTAAAAGTGTTCTATTCTGTTTCATTTTATTTGCATACATTGAAAACTAATTACTTTTATTTCGATTGATTATACGAGCTAAGCATAAAATTTATATCATTTAACAATAGTGTGAATTAAATGTTTCTAGTATCGTTTTCATAATAACAAAGCTTTTAATATAAATATAATTAATGGTATAATAACAATTATGTTTATTATTTAAAGTATAAACGATAATAATAATATGTTAACGCCCTCACGTTGCTCGCAAAGCGAAGGTAGCTTATAATTAAATCACTATATCATAGTTACGAGCAACAAATACAATAATAAATTCATTTTAACTAAACACGTTGCTTTGATTGTTATATCATATGGGGCTTATGATTTTGTATAATGTGCGATTTGGAATTGTTTAAATATCGAGTTATATGTTTAAAGTGGGTTTGGTTGTGGCACCGTATCTCCTAAATAATTTCATTTTCA
This sequence comes from Nymphalis polychloros, assembly GCA_905220585.2. NCBI lineage: Eukaryota > Metazoa > Arthropoda > Insecta > Lepidoptera > Nymphalidae > Nymphalis > Nymphalis polychloros. Next base: position 14,025,375 of record HG992247.1, read on the forward strand.
AAATTCATATAAGTTTAACTTGTATGTAAGTTATTACTTAACAGTTAACGGCTTAGTAACAGTTTTTGTTTTTTTTTATGAATTAGGCGGACTGGCAAGTGTGTATTTGATGATAAGTGGTCATCACCGACCATAGACATTGGCGATGGAAATATCAACCATTGCTTACATCGCCAATGCACTACCACCTTGGGAACTGAGATGTTATGTTTCTTACACATACATTACGCTAGCATACACTTGCACTCTAAAATTTAAGTATTGATATAATTCCGTCATGATTGTTAACCTGAATATCCTTAAATTAATATTAAGCCAATATTGTAGGTTTCTGTAACGTTGATTAGAAAAAAAAAAAGGTAAGGATGAAAACAACAGTTGTAAGTCTTGCAATTAGACCGTATATTATGAGTGTATTATTTGGATATAAGAATTCTGTATCATTAGGGTGATGTGATAATGAATACACTCCTTGACTTAAGACTCATTTCTCCTTATTTTAAAACTGTGTAAATGTCGCTGTAGTAAGACATGTTTATTGAATAATCTGGTGTTCATATTAATCAAAATAGATAGGAACCTCTTCGTTAGTTTTTTGGGAAACCCTTTACAACAACTTTTATATTGTATGATGGAAATATTACTGTATCTTAATTATGCTGTAGGGAGACAGAGCGAAAGTATATATATCTTTAGTCGTTTTATTAAATATGTTTCTTAAAATGGCTGGTTTGAATGTTACATTAAGTCCATATTAAGCTAAGCGGTATATTTTGTTTACATATGATATTTAAAACTGTAATTTTTCTTAAGTAACGTTTTGATAAAATGTCGTTCTTTATAATTATACCATAAATATATTTTTTACTATTTATCTTGTAAAAAAAAAAAAACAAAAATTCTATCGTAATAATATATTAAGAAGTTCAACAATATTTGCCTTTGATATATTAAGTTAACAAATATTCTTGTCGATTAGATTCAAACTATTATGACTTGAGAGTATTTTTATTAAACACTTATTAGGACTTCCAAATTAACACCACCGCCAAACAAAACAATTCAAAAAGAAAAAAAAAAACATTAAATCACACGAAAAATTAAATTGCAGAACATAAACTACGTTTTACTTATAGTCTTTCATAAACATCCAAATCTACTGTACCTTAATCTTATTATTTATCGTCGAGTGTAAAGCGTCCGTGGCAATTAAACGCATCCAGTGCCGGCCGTGTATCACACACAGTAATCCCAGGGACAGAATGATAATAACAAAAAAACAATAAAAATAACGAATTACCCCGCGAACTGAGCTTGATTCGGGAGAAGCGATTTGAACAGGGACGGAAGTGGAAACGATCTTGAAAGAGAAATGTTGGAGTTATTTATTTTTTTATATTTTTGAGCAACGATGCAAAAATAGGGATGTTATAAATTCTGTGTGTCTGTGTTTCTGTATGTGGCACCGTACCGCACTTAAGCGGATGAATTTTGATTATTTTTTTTTTTCATTTTGAAATATGACTTGATTGAGCATGTTTTAGGTGTGATTAAAGAAAATCTGTTAATCTCTTTGTAGCAATTTTCGATTTTTTGAAGGCATTCGAGCAGCATCTGGTCTGATCAATTCAAAGTTTAGTCTCGTTTGACTTTCATTATATTACAATAATCTGACCTGACGTTGAATGCAGCATGATCTAGAATCAACAGGATATCCAACTCCTCACCCAATTGCAGCAAAGGTACTTAGAATAGATATATAAAGGTAGATGAGTAGGTTAAATATATATTATATTTGACGAACCGGTTGGCGTGGATGGTGCCTTTCGCGCCGTAAGTCGTGGGTTCGATTCCCACCCAGGACATACATTTGTGTACATGAACATATCTGTTTATCCTGAGTCCAGGTGTAATTATCTATATAAGTATGTACTTACTATTAAAAGAAAAGTAGTATATGTAGTATATCAGTTGTCTGGTTTCCATAGGACGAGCTCTGTTTAGTTTAGGATCAGACGGCCTTGTGTGAATAATGTCCCAGGATATTATTATTATTATATTATAATAACTTTGAAGGATTTTGTGAGTCGTGAGATTTGAGTGCAACGTGATAGCGTTTCTTAATGAAATCAAAATAAAATTTGTGAAAAAAAATACAACTCATCAACTCATCGACTCTAAACCTGACTGTATTCCAAATCCAAGTTCTGTTTACGCTCATTCTTAATATGGGACAAAACTGTTGGAAGAACAGTTTTTGTTGTATATTTTATGTTGTGTGACGCCATTACTCAACATGGCTGACACGTCACCCTGAGCCGGTGATATACTCGCCTACTGGAACTCGCCTTATTTATATCGGGGCAGTTATTTTTATTTATACTTGTATTTTATTGGTTTATTGTGTTACGGACTGTTGGCCTCATTTAGGATTTCTCTAAGAGGTTACTTATTAGATAATAAATTAAATGTTACAAATGTACATATTCCTTATATATTATTTCGATAATAATATCATTGGCTGCAAAACTGAGTTATTTTCTCTGCCGATTTAAAAAAGGACCCTTCACGATGTCTTTTCCATTTAAGAAACTTTTATTTTTATTAAATAATGTGTGATTTATAAACAAATAATAAATTCTACACGTAAAGGAGAAAAAATTAGGGATTCATTATTCGTTTCATTAAATGGCTTTGTCTCATCTAAGCCGCTTGCTTTGAAATACCTACCCATACATTATATAAAAACTATAACATGAGTTTGCTACTAAATGTTAAAAAATAAAATAAATATCGACGATAAGTTTTTTAAGTATGATATAATTGATTTTTCAGTTATGTATTAAAGTTAGTTTTGAAGTCGGTACTAGCCAAAGCATCGCAATGCTATTTAGATAAGTACATTGTACAATGTACATATGTATTTTTTTTATTGTATGCGGACGAGCATAAGGGCCACCTGATGGTAAGTGGTCACCAATGCCCATAGACAAAGGTATTGTAAGAAATGTTAACCATCACTTACATTGTCAACGCGCCACCAACCTTGGGAACTAAGATGTTATGTCCCTTGTGCCTGTAATTACACTGGCTCACTCACCCTTCAAACCGGAACACAACAATACAAAGTACTGCTGTTTTGCGGAGGAATATCAGATGAGTGGGTGGTACCTACCCAGACGAGCTTGCACAAAGCTCTACCACCGAGTAACTCAAGTATAATAACTCAATCCTAAAACTAACATTTTAATATTGTCTGTTTTTATCTGTACATTTTTTACTTCAACCTTTGTGAATCCCCGTTTAACTTTTATTTAGTTTATTCAATCTCAAGTAGTCTTCAACATAGTTTTACAAAACAAACTGTATTTTTTTGCTCTATTAATAAATCGTTATAATTACGTCAACGTTTATCATCAGAATGTTCCGCTAAAACTCACAATACACACCCAGCATTGATTGCTGTTATTTTACGTCATTAAATCAAAATAGTGCAATTTTCGGCGCTCATTATGCCCGTGGACGCCATTATCGCCCCGTTGCGAATATAATCAGTAGCGTCGTTCGTACATTTTGATTTATATCTCTCTGTTCGGCAGTTTTTGATGATCGCGTCCTAGTTTTATAGCTTAGTGCGGAGATAATATCGCGATAGCATAAGTTATATGTTGTAATGACTTACTGCTCTCGGAATACTGGTTTATTGGTTTTCGTATTTGTATAATAAAGGATTAATAAGGTTTACTCGTTTTAACGGTAAATGTTTGGTTGGTGAGTAAAAACTTCTTCTCTTCTAATTACATGTTTCTTTAGAGCTTCATCGCCAGCACGAGATGTAAACACAAACTTAAACTGGCACTTGGTTACCTCGGTTTTATCTCAACTAATTGTGACTGATCACAGATGATAGTAGGGTCAAAGCTCCCGGTTCTAACTACATCCTTTAGGAAATCTGGTTAGAGGGCGTCCTACGCTGTGTAGAAACTGTGCATGCATGTGTATTTACATATGTGCTTTCTCCTTCATTCAATTAATTTAAGAAATTTAATAAATTTTAAACAATAATGTCACATACATTATTTTCAATATAACCATTGTATCAATTGCTAAATTCCATTGATTTTTTTATTTAGAACATGAAACCAAAAGTTAAAATGCCTAAGACATCTATGTAGGTAAGTCTTAAGATTTAGATCTGTTATCTATTTTTTCTTTCTTTCTCTTTCTGATTGCAATAGTAATTATGATATTTATTTGATTATTGTATTTTTCGATTTTTGTTTTTATTATAAGTATATTTTCAGTTAAGAGTGTGCAAATTTTATTTCGTATTAATAGCAGTGGACTAATAATCAGCTATAAGCTAACGACCATGTGTGTTTTTTTTTTTAATTTTCGTTCTAAGTTGGTTTTTGTTACTTTTTTATATAGTAATACTTATTATTTTCGTGTTTCGGTTTGCAAGGGTGAGTGAGCCAGTGTAAACCACAAGGGACTTAACATCTTAATTCCTAAGGTTGGGCAATGTTTTGATTGGTAAATATTTTTATAGCACCAATGTTTGTTGACAATGGTGATCATTTACCATCAGGCGACACAATTTCCTTTTCTCATCCTATTATATACATAAAAAAATAACTAAAATTATCACACATATATAACATTAACCGTTTGGACGTTAATTATTGCATACAGATGAAACTGTTCCATGATGCGCGTTGATTATAACAATGGGCGTCCGTAAACCATGCAGACTATGATATGAGGCGATTTAGCACGGGTTTAGGGGCAGCCGTATGAACTATAAACGGTCTCGTAAAATATTGTTAGGGAAATTCTCTAAATTACTTTAAAGCTTTTTTTCATTGGTGAAATAAAATAATAATTTAATTTGTAGATTGAAGTCTAGTCGACGATATTATATATTGACGGTGAATATATTTATATATGTGTTTTAAAATATCCATTTTTATTAATAAATACTTTAACTAGATTATTGGAGAAATGTTAGTTCGTGAGATTAGCGTATTTCAAATATACAAGCTATCAAACTTATAGTTATAATATAGTTAATTACTTTGTTTAATAATAAGATTATCTTATGTTAAAAGAAGTATCTTAATATGACTGTAAGTGTCTGAGATAAGTGCCTTCAATCATACACACTTTCCAGCTTTATAAAACACTGCTACCTTTTTCATACGCATTAAACGTTACAGCTCCGCCCTTCTTGGGCTTAGTGTGAAGTGTGATGTAAGTTTCTTTAATTAATTGACTCTCAAACACAAAATCTAATATGGTAGATTCTAAGATAAGCGCGTTCGAGCGACCAAACAGTCTCCGGCTTTGTAATATATGTATGTATAATAACTGATCAATAAATACCAATAATTAGATTAATACAAATTAATTAAATCGAATATTTAATATTAATGTAAAAGTATGTTAATACTTTTAATAAAATCGTAAACGATAATATAGTGCGTAACAAAATTAATAATATTAACGTTCATAGCATTATGAATCATGGAATTAGGGATCCTTTTAATCATTATCCTAAATCATATTTAGTGCAGTCATTACCGCGTTATTGACTGCGATGATAAATAATCATCGCCGTCGAAAATCTAATTTAACGTCTATTTTATAATACCCATTTATTTAGGCACAGAATAAGCTGTCGTATATTCGCCATATTGGGTCGTGGTCGGTAGTGTCTACATTTTGTATGTAATGTTTAGAACGTAAATTAGGGTAGGGATTCACTCGTGATAGATCTTTGTACAAGCTTGTTTGGGTACCAGCAACTCATAATTACAGCACTACACCAGTTTGTATTATTTATGTAGTAAATGTACTATATAATGATATGACATATTGGATCCATTGTTAACTCAAGTTTTGACGGTGTTAAGAATAGGTGCGATATTAACTGATTACCATCAATTTTGACCCACTCAATTGGTACCATTTCAATTTATATTTTATTTGGGGGGATCCACACTAATCGTTTCTGTTCGTTTAAGCTAATTCGAAATGAGAACGAGTAAAACAACCTCACAGTGAATGATTTAAATATTTATTTCTGTAGTGTACAAAAAATAAAATTCAGAGGATTTATTTAATGTTAAGTGATCTGAGTATATGTGGTTCCCAGGAATCTGGATCATTCGTGGTCCAATTGGCCTGAAATAACGCCTTCTGTGGTAGGAAATAAGCAAGAGGTAAATTATTTTCTGATGACACCATCAACGTTAAATGATGTATGACGATGTGAATCTATATATAAGGTTTGCTGTATAACAATATATATAATATATTCTAATATATGTATTCTTATATATATATATTATGTATAAGAATAATTATAATATGCTCATTTCTATCACCTGTTTTCTTCATGGTTGAGCTATTTCTTTCCGAACCGTTGTTAAATTTTTGACACTCAATAAGTATAAAGGCCAGCGTCGCCGCGGTAAATGAAGCTGAATGTTGAAGCTATATAGTTAAAGCATCAATGTAAATAAATACGTTATAATATTATAAATATTTTTATTTTATTTAAAGAGCACTTTCAAATTTGCAATGGTCATAAGACGAGCGTTGTGCAAAGAGATAATTTGAAGTTTGTTATAAATGTTACAAAATTTCCAATACGAACTAAGTTTAATAGAAAAAAGTTATACTACATATATTTTTTTGGGCTTGTATGGTGGGTTATATAACACACCATACTATTGCAGTTTAAAGCCTCATTTTAAGAATACTCGCAGTAATACTTGTATCGATGCTAAGAGATTTTATTTTTCTTAATTAATAAATCTGATATAATTGTATAAATGAAACTTTCAACAAAAAACGAAACAATACTCAAAAAAAAAAACACAAAAAAAATGCTTAATTTTTTTTAATTTATATATTTTCCATTTATAAATACGAATTACAATGGGTAATAGTTAAGGTAAAAAGTTTTAATTTTTTATCTAAACCTAAAAATGAACAAGGGCTCACGTGACAGTTAGTATACAGTCCACCACAAACAATCGCACTTCGAAGTGTGAAACATTCCTTACGTCAATGCGCAGTCTTCATCTAAAACATCTACGATGTCCTTTGTGTCAGTGGCTCGTTCACCCTTGAAACTGGAACACGCAAAGATAAACTATGTATTAATCTTAATAATAACTGAAAAGTGTGTGGTACCTCTTCCGACGGCACATTGATTCATCAACAGCTGAAGACGAATTGGAGAGCAACCCTTCATTAACCATTTTCCAACTATCAATTACATTATTATTATTATTATTTTTGTTGTATTGGTAGGCGGGTGAGCATTTGGGCCACCTGATGGTAAGTGGTCACCAACGCCCATAAACATTGGTATTGTAAGAAATGTTAACCATCGCTTACATCACCAATGCGCCACCAACCCTGGGAACTAAGATGTTATATTCCCTGTGCCCGTAATTACACTGGCTCACTCACCCTTCAAACCGGAACACAATAATACAAAGTACTGCTGTTTTACGGTAGAATATCTGATGAGTGGGTGGTACCTACCCAGACGAGCTTGCACAAAGCTCTATCACCGACTGGACATTTATTTTTTATTTTGATTTGGAAATGGGAATATAAATTTAAAGTATCTTTAAACCATATTAAAAATTAACTTACGAATGAATTACATATTACGCATATTTAATTATAGGCGGATTGAATACCAAAACATTAAACTAATATGTCAACTAAAAGTGTGTCCTAAAATTATACAAGCCGTATCAGTGCGTTTAAGTATGCATACAGCGTGTTCACATTCGGTGCTAAATCCACGACATACAGGGTGCGCGTGCAATAGGTGCGCCAGATATTGCCAATACAAGCCTGCAGATTTAAGATGGCCGACGTCGACTTGCCTTGTTTTAATTGGCCGGTTTGACCGGATTTACATAGAGTTGTTTTTTTCAGAACGAAGATAAAATTACTGCACGTATACGTTTTAATTCTAACTAAAATATATAAAAATATTATACAGGGTTATTTGTAACACACCAGCAACCTCGCAGGACTAGATAGCTAACACCATAAGCAACCACTTTTGTTCTACGACTTCGGACATAACTCAATACATGAAAAAAAATTGATGATATATATATATATTTTAACAATATCGTGTCAATTTAATGTCAAAATTATTTATTTGTGATTATTCCACCTTCACTTAATTTAATCAGCATCATTCAAAAAATAATGGTTAAATTTTTTTGTCGGATGCTTGTATCTTGTGCCTGTAATTACACTGGCTCTTTCACCCTTCAAACCGAAACACAACAATAATAAAATACAGCATTTTATTATTGTTGTGTACTGTAGATTAGCTGGTGATTAGGTGGTACTATTCGAACGGACAAGCCCTGAAATTTTTACTATTACGGAACCTTAAAATAAAACAATAGAAGTAACGAAAAGTTTTGAACTGAAATGGAGACTTCATCATGAATATACATACATAATATATGCGGGTGAAGCCACGTGCTTAATTTTAATGTAGGTATAATTTATAATTTTTATTTTAAACTTTTTTCAGGTAACGTAGAGCGCCTAATAGACTACAGCATAGACCTTAGACTATTAAGAAACTAAAGAACGTGAAAACAATATTCCTCGGGTGCGTTTAATAATAAGCGGAATTTTCGGAGCTATTTTGTACAATTTTATCTCCAAAAATGTTTCTGGACGCTTTGTTTTGAGTGTATTGTTGTTTCTCATTATATTTTCTGAAAGAAAGAGCATATTATTAAAAACTGTTTCTTACATTTAAACTTTTAAAATTATGAAATTATGCATACGAACGTTTAATTGTTTAAATATATTTAATATATCTTAACTGTGTTATTTCAGCTATGCGACCTGGAGGTGAACATCATTATAGAATATTGCAAATTCTATTTTTTTTAAATGAATCGACTACTCTGGTGACATATAAATAATTATCGTTTTTAGTATCGTATTTATTGTATATATTTATACTATATACTTGTAATTTTAGTATGTATTGATAATATAATTTATTTATAGATATATTATATGTGTATTTTATATTTATATTGACATGAATTTATTAGTTTGTTTTCGGTATAGATTATTATTATAATGTTATTTTATTTTGTTATTACTGCACCACCAACCTCATATCTTATGGGTTATTCTTTACATCGTTGGTTGCCTGGAAGAGATCGCTATGTAGCGATAAGGTCGCAAAAATTGTATGCTGCTATTAAATAGGTTTTCTAAGTTGTTTAAAAAAAGCCGTTGTGGTGTACAATAAAGTATAAATAAATAAAAATAAATATATAATTATATGTTAACAAATTTTCATTGTCTTGTTTAGGTAAAATCGATTCTAAAAGTATTATCATCATCATCATTAACTAACTCGTTGTACTATACGGCTGCAGAACTCTAGGACCTGGTTTCAAGTTCCAGATGGATAACCGTCCTGTCGGATGTTATGAGAAATTTTCAATCTGAACAGTTCCAACGAATTTTTGATTTAAAAATTATTAATTTTACTATAATTACATACCATAACTAACCATAACAAGTAGATATCATCTTCAATTCAATAAAACATGTATATATTCAAATAAATAATTTTATGAAATAAACTTAACAGCTCTATATAATTCTTGAGGCTCAAACCGCACGAGTCCGAGTTACGGCCGCGGCCGCGTGTGGACAAGCGTCCGTATTGCAACGCAGTTTATTGCTGCGATATAGCTTGACAATCGCCGGACAACTAGGATTTTGCGAGCAAGTTTTGTACGCGTTTCGGAGCAACCTGTAGATGAAAAACGGTCTACTGTTACATTTGAAAATCGGTTTAAATGAAACGTAAACGTGATGTAATAAAATTTTGATGTCATTTGTCAATTAAAGTATTCACAGAAAATTAATAAGTTTTTTTAAAAATAATTATATACAATTAATCAATTTATTTACATTGAAACCTAAAATAAATACAAATAAAAATTAAAAATAGTCACTGTACAAATCGTGATCGCTTGGAATGGTGGTAAGAATGCTAGCAGGATTTTCCCTTTGAATCGCAATTCTCTGAGCGAAAAATGAACCAGCCAATAAATTTATAATAAGTAAGAAAACGAGGATTAATTTTTAAACATCTTGAAATGATACTGTATAAAAGATTTAAATACTTATTTTATCAAAGTGAAAGTTATAATATATTATAATCTTTATTCGATGAAAAACCAATGCACTTGTAAATTCTCCAACTTCTCACCATCATTTCCTCACACCTAAATCTCACCAACCATCATGAATATCAGCGAAAGAAACCCTGGGAACTAAGATACAATGTCTCTTGTGCTTGTAGTTACACTGGTTCACTCACTCTTTAAACTGGAACGCAGCAATTGCTGTTGCTGTACAATTAGTAGGTGGTACTTATCCAGGCGGGCTTGCTCAAAGCCCTACCACCAAGTTAAATTTTCTTTCCATAGTTAATGCTAATTCTTTCGAATACAACCAACAGATTCGACTTAATTTAAAAAAGTCTCTGTCCATATTCGCTATTTCGTTATCCTTGTGTTTCTACAATATAATTATTAAGCAAAATAAAAAAAATATATATATAACCCCGCGCCCCTGCTCTACCCGTTTATTCTAATTACTGATAATTATCGTTACTGCTGAATCGGATGCAGTTTTAATTCGCATTGCAGAGGCTAACGAGCGGAACGATGGGTTTTTGATAATGTCATTAATATGGCTTCCATTGTTATTGCAGGTACGGACGGACCGTCAGATCGAATTGTATAATATATAAAACAATCAGATAGAACTCATTTATATTTAAAATTTTCACATTACCAATTCGTCTGATATATATTCAGTCAAATTGGCTCAGTAATAGAAAATGTGAAAATTAAAATTGACATTTTGTGTATTTACTAAATAAATGTTTGTAAATTTTATTGTGTTTGGAAAAAAATATTGTTAGGAAGTATGTTTACCACATAAAAACCAGTGGTTGATCCATTGGTGGAATAGTGTCAAAATATTCTTCTAAATTGGACCCGCACTGGGCAACTACCTATACAAATTAATTCTTTCGTTAATTCAGAACTTGGGCCCAGTTTTAATTATTGGAACAATCTTTTCTCCAATAGATGGCATTTCTAGTGCTTTCGGCACAGTGATGTTAGAGATAACAATTTTGATTCAATAACGTCAGGGACACAACCTTGCGACAAATCATCATTGACATCATAGCCTGAGAATTTGGACTTTCTAACACTGTCCTGAATTGAATCTATAAGGGAAAAAAAGTACGACGAAACGCTTAGAGAAAAGGTAGGTAGTTCCTGCGCTTCCGTTGTCTGGTCTTGGCGGGGGCACTACCCCAGATACAGTGCTTTTCGAAGCATTTTACTTCCCGAAACATTCGAAACAGGACAATTAATACTACATATTATTTGTGTATGAGTATGTAGAATCATATACTTAAATAGTGTGTGAAATTGTTCTTTAAACTTCTGTAAACAATCAAAACGAAAAAAGGACGTTAATCTTTCGAACGTCCCCGAGCGGGACAGATTTTGAAAAAAAGCACCTGAGTGACAACCGACCGTCGAGATAGTGACGCTCCGGCTGAACGCGCACAAATAAAAAAATCCACCAAACAACAAGCCTTAATACAATGGATTAAGGCTTAATATCATCAACATTGGCTACGTTAAAAACTTTGCAACGAATTCGACATTGCCACTTCTTATTTGCACAATAAAAATCCTTAAAACCTTACAATAGAGTTCATTTTAGTAGTTCTTATTTCTAATGTGTAATTTGTCAAGTGCTTGTATTGCAATTTTATGAGTGCGTTTATATTGAACGTTAATGTTTTATATATAAGGTTTATAATGGGTAGTTCAGACATATTTTATAATTGTACCGTCAGTAGTCAGACATGTTTTGCTACGCGAGACATGGTGTCAGTAACGAACAATGAGTTATGTTTCATGATAGAATCATGACGTCAGTTTTTTTGACTTTTCACTAAAACGTGTAAAATGTTTCGTCATAAAATAGAGTTTAACAATTGGTTTTATATGTATTTTTAATAAATTGCATTAAATACTCAATAAGCATTGAGTCGATTTTTCGCAAACGGTGATGCACAATGTTATTTACCAACCAAATAAAAAGTAACGACAGATTTATGAAGAAAAGAAATTACTATTATAATATAAAAAAAAGAAAATTAACCCTGTAATACCTTAACAGTGATTTTTTATTACAAACAACAAACTTTAAAATTTTAAAAGAATGAAGTTGCCATTTAAGAACACTTTATTTTATGTTTTTAAACTAATATTCAACAAAAAACCACTAAGCTAATTTAGTCTTTAGATAAAATACAAAAACTAAAAACTTGTGCATTCACAAAATACCAATACGATAGCACACTAAAGCTATCACATTAAAACCACTTTACTGCCCAACGATTTCCGAATCGACGCCATATTGTGCTGTCCGCCATTTTATCGCTACAGTTCGCGATATACGACGGAATTAAAAATACATAAACATGTGACGTTTTACGATAATTACACGTGCACTTTACATTGGTAGGTTTATAATGCTCGGCGTAAATACGTTGAAACTGTTTCGGCCATTTTAATTTTGGATTTTAAATGCTAACCTCATTAACCTTGTTTTTTATTGACATTGCATTTAATAAATTTTATTGGATTTTAAATATATACAAGTTTTATATATTTTGTGTGAGATTTATATAAAACAGCTTAACTTAAGCGTGCCTCACACGATAGAAATTATATAATACTTTATCTTAAGACAAAATATCAATCCATAAACAGTTCAAAGGAATTCACAGTGAAAAATATGTAATAAATATATTTTAAACTTACACGGCCTTACTAACATTGTTCTGCGAATTTTTGTTATATTTATCTCTTTCTTTCATCGTTGACTTCTTTTTTTTTTCGCTGGAAAAACGCCTTGACGCGTTTCCCCCACATGAAGTGGGGGGGGGTATGTGTGGCTCACCGGCACTGGCGCCGCAATACCCACTAAAAAACCATTGGTATCCTCTCCGTCTGGTCGGGGGGCGCCACGGGATCGCTTGCGCATGCTACCGTGACGCCCCGACGGTCGGTCCGCCTATGCGGGCCTCCATTTCTATGGGGGTTCCCGGATACAGGGAGCCCTCTTAGCCCCGGCGGCTATTAAGGTGGGGAGAGAAGGTGCGCATAGCACCTACGCCTCCTCCCCGGTCTTCTTTGACGGATCGAATCAGCGGAGGCATTTTGCTCGCGCTGCCGCTCCGCGGCCTCCTTCTGCGACATGACACTCTCGCCATTTCCAACCAGCACCTCTCGCTATCGAGCATGGTGTTAATAACGCTCGGCAGCGAGAGATCTCCACCGACTATCGCCGCCAGGGAATGTCTGGGGCCCTCACGCAGTACACTCTGTCAGGTTGTGGTGCTCCATGTCCAGTGGCGCACCACACTCGTGGCAGTACCCGTGTCCAGTAAGTACCTGCGTCAACCTGAACGAGAGCGTGCCTCGCTTTCTGTTGACCCAGCGACTCAAGTGGGGACGTATCGCATCCACTGTCGCCAGGCCCGCCGTGGGGGACCCCAAGTCCTCCTCACATCAGACTTTCAGTGCATGCTGGGCTAAAGCCCTGATTCGCTCGACCTCTGCCGACCCTGGACGGTCGCCGCGGTCTCTCGCCTCGGCCCGGAAGCGATACACTTCTGCGACCACCTCCGCTTGGAGTTCCCAAGGCGGATCGCCCGCGAGGAGCGTCGCCGCTGTCCAAGACACCGTACGGTACCCTCTTATCGCCCTCACCACTATGACCCTCTGCGGCCTCCGCAGGAGGGCCCGGTTGTGAGCGGTGAGTGCGTCGATCCATACTCGCCCTTCGAGGGGGGCCTCTCCGTGGACCGTGGAAGAGGAGGGCCTCCGTTTTATTTTATTTTTTTTTTTTTTATGTAAGAGGAGGCAAACGAGCAGGAGGCTCACCTGATGGAAAGTGACTACCACCGCCCATGGACACCTGCAACATCCGAGGACTTGCAGGTGCGTTGCCGGCCTTTGAGGTAAGAGTACGCTCTCTTCTTGAAGGTTGCAATGTCATATCGGTTCGGAAAAGTCGCCGGCGAAAGCTGGTTCCACAGAGTGATTGTGCGAGGCAGGAAATGCCTTAGGAAACGCACTGTTGTGGATTTCCAGACATCGAGGTGGTGAGGATGGAATTTTGAGTTCTGTCGCGATGTCCGGTGGTGAAATTCAGCAGCCGGGACTAAACCAAACAACTCCTCAGAACACTCCCCGTGATATATGCGATAGAGGATGCAGAGTGACCCAACATCTCTACGCAAATCCAAAGGATCAAGCCGGTCGGTAATAGCTTGATCGTCGACAATTCGAACTGCTCTACGTTGAATGCGGTCAAAAGGAAGAAGCTGGTACTGGGGAGCTCCCGCCCAGAGGTGAGAGCAGTACTCCATGTGGGGCCGAATTTGCGCCTTGTAAAGATTTAGGCGATGGGCCGACGTGAAATACTGTCTCGCCTTGTTGAGCACTCCAAGCTTTTTGGAAGCCAATTTGGCTTTAACTTCCAGTTGACCGCGGAACTGAACAGCGTTCGAAATCTCGACGCCAAGTATCCCGATACTGGCTGTGGCAGTGAGTGGAGTATTCTCGAAATTAGGAGATATGACAAAAGGAGTCTTTTTTGCGGTTAACGCGCAAACTTGAGTCTTATTGGGGTTGAATTGGACCAAGTTTAGTCGGCCCCAGTCCGAGACTTTGGTTAGCAAGATCTCGACTTCAGATACAAGTTTGTTCCGACACTCGTCGACGTGTTCTCGAGGAATATTAGCATGGCCGGTGTAAAGGGCGTCTACAGTGCTGTCATCCGCATAGCAGTGAATGTTACTAATTTGTAACATATCATTGATATGCAGAAGAAACAGAGTAGGTGAAAGAACGCAGCCTTGTGGAACACCAGAATTGACAAATTTTAGGTCAGAGCATGCACCGTCGACAACGACCTTGATGCTCCGATCTGCCAAAAAGCTGGTGATCCACTTGCATAATTTCTCGGGAAGCCCGTAGGAAGGAAGCTTCGAGAAAAGCGCTTTATGCCATACCCGATCGAAGGCTTTCGCTATGTCCGTTTTAGATATGGAGACCCTCAGGCCCAGCATTTCTATTCGGTCCACAGTCAGAGTTGTTCCGACTTCGACCAGGCGGGCCGCCTCCTAAAAGTCCCGCTCCGTCGCGGTGATGAGAGTTTCATCTGCACCAAAGCACCCCCATACCGGGCAGGACGGGGGCTCTCAGACCAATCGAAGTTAATCGTTGGCTTGGTATTCGAAAGAATACAATAAAAGATTGTTACTCACCCCCTAAATAACATTTATAGCCAATATTATCGAAGATACAGAAGTTTTATAACAAGATAACTAAATAACTTTCGTTTACAATAATATCTTATAAGAATATTTATTTTTATGTACTATTTTAAAATTATTTTCATTTTGTCTTAAGTTTGTTTTGGGGATTTCAAGTTACCTATAGTTTGTTTTATTTAAAAATAAAAACTATTAAATTGGTTTTATTATATCTAAGTATACAAAGAACTAAAGTTGAAATGTCTGTCTGCGATTTCGAAATAACTGCCTCTTTTTAAGTTAATAAATAAAAACAATCACTTTTTCATTTTACACTACCTTTGCTACCTCATAATTATTTATATATTTTTTATGTATATTCGACTAGGCATTATTAACGTTAAAATTGCAGAAAACCAAAGAATTTGCGGCGAAGCCGTGGATTTTGCTAGTGTTATAATATAACTTGGTGGTTATAACTTGGTGGTAGAGCTTTGTGCAAGCTCGTCTGGGTAGGTACCACCCACTCATCAGATATTCTACCGCAAAACAGCAGTACTTGGTAATGCTGTGTTCCGGTTTGAAGGGTGAGTGAGCCAGTGTAATCACAGGCACAAGGGACATAACATCTTAGTTCCCAAGGTTGGTGGCCCATTGGCAGTGTAAGCGATGGTTAACATCTCTTACACTGCCAATGTCTATGGGCGTTGGTGACCACTTACCATCAGGTGGCCCATATGCTCGTCCGCCTACCTATGTAATAAAAAAAATAAAAAAATAAATAATAATACCCTCGATAGCTCAGTGATTTGTATGAAAAGATTAAAAGGGAGTAAGCTACCTTCCAATTCGGGCTTTTCCGCGTGGTAACACTATATTTCATGAGATCGCTAAATCGGTGTTCAAGCAATAATAATTGAAAAACACGTCTCGAGGGATGGGTGATAACAATTGAGGGATAGGATGAATATACTTTGTAACATGATTTCATTTCCAATACATGTAACACATGATTTACATGGAAAGGAAGTTACGTCACAGTTATATTATGATGTCTGGTATCTGACTGCCTCGTTGGTCTGGTGGCTAGACATAAGGTCGAAGACCCGTTGGTCTTGGGTTCAATTCCCAGGTCGGGCCACTAAATAGTATCTTAAGTATTAATATATAATATCTTAAGATTATATTTTAGTATTTTCATCGTGTGTATCATGCCTTATACTATTATAGTGCTTACTGTACACATACATTGAAATTATACCGAAATGCTATCAAGTTCGTGCTGCATATATTTGTATGGCTTTTTGTTCTTCGTTCGGATAAATATTGCGTATATTTTTGACTTCCTACACAATTTTATTATCAGTGTGTACGAATCGCTTTACCATGAATTTGCAATCGTGTATAATCTATATAATACACTCGGCGTCAAAAAATATATTATAATTTATATAAAATAATATATCCTGACTGACTGATTCATCATCGCCGAGCATAAACTATTAAAGTTAGGGCCACGAAATTTGGTGAATAGGATCGTTTTATTGAGTAGACACCCACTAAGGAAGGAATTTTAGAATTTCTACCCCTAAAGGGGTGAAATAGGAATAGAAAGTATGGAAGTCAGTAATTTTTAAGTTAGAAACATGAAATTTTATATACAAGCCTCTGTTTAGAAATAAATAAATACGTATTTCAGGTTTTTCGAAAATCTACTCCCCAAGGTGGTGAAATAGGGGTTGAAAATTTGTATGGTGGGTCCATTATTTTTGATGTAGGAAGCATGAAATTTACAAAAAAAGCTTCTGGTTATCAAATACATATATGCTATGTAATATAATTTAGGGTATAATTTAGGGTATGCTATATAATTTAAATGTTATAATTCTTATATTAAATGTTGCATATTACATTATAATATTCCATGATGTTTAGCGGCTAGTTTCGAGTATATTCTTATAGAACAAAAATTCACACGTAATTAAAAAGTTGTACATATGACGTCATATTTAGAATATGTTATAATTTCCAACACAACGACACATGCGTGCATTAATACACGAACCAGCGGTCGGAAGCCAGTGCGCTCGTAAAGCGTATAAATAACAATGTTTATCCGATTTTGTCCGTCCATTCGGCGTAATTAGCTAAACTTAACGACTCACTTATTTAATTTAACGACCAACAACATAACATACTCAATTATATATATATATTTCATTTCGCTAATCGCTAATGTTACTATTATAATTAAACGTTTCAAATGTACGCACGAATACCACATTGTTTAAGGGATACACTGTAATTGACAAATAAACATTCATGTCCTAATATTAACTGATTAAAATAAAGCGATGTTAGTTATGGTATTAGTGAATAAACAATATGTAAGCTTGCGCTGTTTAAATTTAATTTGAATTAATTAACGCTTTAAATAGTTTAGTGAATGAAAATATTCAGTTTGAGAGATAAATTTCGTATTTTTTTAAAATAATCGCACAAATTTTTTTCCTGGAGCAATTTGTATAACTTGAGTGAATCCCATTTTTCCATTCCCTTGTAGAATTGCATAGTAACTTAGAATCGTTATGTTAGCTTTTTTATTCTATAGTGAAGTGGCTTTTGCCAATCAACAAATATGTTATGTTCATACAACACTCCTTTAACTGTTGGTTTTGGTTTCGTGGTTTCGATATACGGTTTAAATTTTCAATGTAACGCCTTCATTGTGAAGGCTTTCCTGAAAAAAATAACTGTAATTTAATAGAAACAAAGGATTAACAAAATATAATATAAAAATCTAAGTGTTCAAAATACCCGGAAGCCTGTTGGTCCAGATAATAGAATACGTGGACTTAAATTGTAGATCGCGGGTTCAAACCACGTTTGTCGTTGAAGAAAAATATCGTATGAAATCCTACATGAGTTGGATAAAATTTTGTCACATGTGCATCAACCGACATGCATATTTTCCTTAAGATCTAAGGCTTTTTCCCAGAAGCCCGGAATTCAAACATTGACTACCATTATCTAAATTAACATAATAACGAATTAATATAATTATAAAACAGTAGACATATATGTATATTAAGAATAACAAACGATAAAACAATCAAACGAAAGTATCAACATTATTCGGTCGCGGTAATCCGAAATCCCGTGAAAATTTGACATCATTGTACTGAACCAATCAGTCTGAATCGCCACCATTGACGCGTTGAGAGCAAAGCTGTTTAACCCTAGTTTACGATATCGCATGACGGACATGGGTTCGATATCGCTTTGCCGCAGAAGCTAAAATACGTGTCGCGTTACTAGTTTATTGCGAACGACATATCGGTTATTGCTGATAGTTTTATTGATAGCTGTTCAGTTCAGCACAGGACAGGATTTAGACTGGGTTTTGTCTATACAAGATCAAAGGTATGTAGATATATAAGACTTCATCTTGATTAAATTTAGTTTGGTAATTTGACAATATATTATTTTGCATTTATCGATTAGAAGTTATAAATCCTTTTTCGAATGAAACTCCTTATTACGTTCTATGAAGTCTATGACATCATATAAAATTTTATAGTGTAATTTTTTGTTTCTCTATTTATTTAAATGGGTTTAAATGAAACAGCATGAATATAATAAAGATAATCCAAATAAAATCTCCAAGAAACAAACAATGTAGCCGCCGGCATCTTACATGTTTCACCCCCCCCCCCAATTAATTAAGGCAAGAGAAAAATGATGATTTCAATAAATAACATATCATTAAAAATTATTTAAAAACTTAGTCTTCTGTATATATTGTATTAGACCTATAAACAAGTCCCTAGGGTATATAACTGGGAAGGCGAGTCTAAAGTTAAATATTTCATAACAGTTTAAATACAAGCTAAGTTTATTCTTATTACGAGCGAACAGCCGCTATCGGCTTCAGCGCAGTTAAACTCAATTTATACTTTCGATTACAACCGCTGGTAAATAAAAAACAAATGAGCCAGGAATTTGTTCCTGTACTGCGGTGAGACGAGAGACTCGTATGGACATGGTGTGGAGGCACCTTTATATGTTAAAGGATATTTTTAGACGTTCATTAAATATAGAACAAGATATATGCTAATTTCTTGTGATTTTTTTAAGTTCAATTGAAACAAGTTTCTTATGATATAAAGGAGATTTTATTTTGTTTAAGGGTTTATACAGAATAGTGAGATATTATTTATAATCAAAAATTCAGCTGTCAGTTTTTATAAAATATTACACGGTCAAATTAAAAATACATCATATACAAATTAATTGACTCTATAACGTGATAAATTACGCGTGACCGTTAGTATTTTATTATTTCAAAGTATGATTTTGTATTTGCAAGGGTTATATCCATGCTATTCTTTCGCCGTCATCTCGAGGCGCAGACCTCTGCTATTACACTTAATGTACGCTAGATTTGAATGTACTATCAAACTCGCTGCGTTACTCCTCGCCTTATTACTAATTTGTCGTGTTTTCTCATTATAATAAAGTAGACAAATTAAATTTTACAGCCAGATCCGACCCATCTTATGAGCTACGGTGCTACGGTGCTACGAATTGCTACGAACTTTACGTTTGTTTTGTTACGATTGCGTTTTCTTATACTGATTAAG
Organism: Nymphalis polychloros; assembly: GCA_905220585.2. NCBI lineage: Eukaryota > Metazoa > Arthropoda > Insecta > Lepidoptera > Nymphalidae > Nymphalis > Nymphalis polychloros. Next base: position 14,045,469 of record HG992247.1, read on the forward strand.
TTATTTGAGTGTAATATTTAAATCTAAACATTGCAATACAATGGATTTACTAGCACTTCTGAATAATTATTTTACAAGCCTGTGATATCAACGTTGATAGTATATTGTAGTATTTTATGTACAAAAATGAAGAAATCTGGAGGTGCTCTATTTTAAACATACTTCTATGTTTAACTTAAAAAACCGAGATGGTTCAGTGGTAAGATCGCGTGAATCTTAACCGATCGTGGGTTCAAACTCGGGCAAGCACCACTGAATTTCATGTGCTTAATTTGTGATTATAATTCATCTCGTGCTTGACGGTGAAGGAAAACATCGTGAGGAAACCTGCGTGTGTCAAATTTCACTGAAATTCTGTCACATGTGTATTCCACGAAGCCGCATTGGAGCAACGTGGTGGAATAAGCTCCAAACCCTCTCCTCAAAAGAGGAGAAGAGGCCTTACCCCAGCAGTGGGACATTCACAGGCTGTTAGTGTTCTATGTTTATGTATATCTTTATCAATAAATCTATATCTATACTAATATATAAAGCTGAAGAGTTTGTTTGTTTGATGCCGGCTAATCTCAGGAACTACTGATTCGAATTTAAATATTAATTTTATGTTGTATAGTCCTTTTATCGAGGAAGATTCTAAGCTGATTTTTATTCATTATATTTTTATTAATTATACGTGGATGAAAACGCTGCAACATCTTAGATGTTAGGCTAAGTTTATGTCCATTTGCATTTTTCTAATATCTTACAGATTAAAAATATCTTTAATTTTTTTAAATTAGATTAATAAAATGTATTTATGGGAGAATATAAAATTTTATACATTTGATGTAAAATGTATGAACTTCAAGATTAGGTATTATAGTAACATTTAAATAAGAATTAATAGAAATAATGAATGAATACTTTTCTTAAAACAAATATTGATAAAACAATGGTTTGTTATATCAATCTTAATCTTAAAAGTAATAAAAAGGTAATGAGGTTGTTTTAATTGTCTTTATACAGATTTTGTGAAATATCATAATAATCATAATCGGTAGTGTTTTATGAAAACATTCAAAAATGTTTTTTTTAATTAATTAACTTCGAATAAAATTTTGCTTAACAAATGAAAACTAAATTAGTGCTTGAACAAACGGTTTGTAAGATATGAAACAAAATGGCCAACTCGACTGTAAATCTATATAAAATATAAAAATATTAAATTATATATTATTATACATACATAAGATAGAGAAAGATTACAAGACGTTAGACAAAAACGCTTGATTAAAACCTGTTTCAAAGTTATATCTGATATAAAAAATATCGACGAAGTTGAAAAGTTGACTAACTAAAAATAAATACAGTCATTCAGTTCTTTCCGCTGGCTAAGAAAATCCTCTTAAGCTGAAGAAAGTTAAAAAATAATTAATGATTTCGTAAATATTCATACCTCGGCCAGAGTTTAGAGTTAACCCTCTAGGGCTAGACATACGGGTGGTAAAAATGTATGTAGACGCAGCATTTTTTACGTTTTAAATATTTAGTTCATAACCAAATTGTACAAATGTATATCATTCTGATGTTAATATGCTTTTAGTTGCGAAAATTAAATAAATGTTGTGAAGACTTATTAATCAAGAATCTATTTTTTTATATTCTGCTAGGGCTGAAGCGTGAGCTTTGTGTACATTAGTTAACCTAACCTACCATCATGTCAAACGTATCAAGTCCAATACATTTTTGATCAAAAATATTTAGAAATAATAATATGGGAACTTCAAAAGGTTATCTTAATCACTAATCGGCAAGGGGTCTTTTAAGGCTAAACCACTTTAAGGCAAGCAATTTTCATTTAAGAAAATTAATCGAAAATACGAGAATTCGTTCCTGTAGATTTAATTTTTTTCCGTAATTAATAAAAATAATGTAAATAACATTAAAATAATATATAATTCCTATATAAAATGAAAAGTTCTCGTTTTTTAATTAAATTTTTTCCCGTATGTTTCGAGAATGAAGGGTTTGTCGAAACAGCCCCGATTTAATTTAAGTCGCGGGCCGTTATCGTCGGTGCGCCATTGTTTTTCTTCTCGAAATTTTACGCTCAATTTGACATGATTCCACTTTTTTTACGATTAATTTGATTTTAATTAGTTCTTATTGTTTGGTTTTGCAGATAGATTTTGTATTTCACATTCTTATGTATGTAACATTCATTCATTAATTACTTTAATTGCGTAAATGGTAAAGATATAAACCGAAAATATATTTAAAAATACATATATATATTAACAGTACAAATATTTTTTTTTTATTATTATTTATTAAGGATCCAATTTTAAACGCTAGGATACGCTAACAATGTAAATTATATATTATTTCATAGTCATGTATAAATAACATTATATAGAACATTCCAAAACATTTGTTGAACTGCATACGATATCTAGGTTGTGGGTAGACATTTAATAAACCGAAAAAAAAAAAATGCAAACATTGTATCTTTTATCAAATGTAATATTATATTATTTAACACATACTCTCAAAACGTCTTTTTTTAATTTTTCCGTTCCGATATTCATTTTAACTAATTGTGCTAAAAAAAATATTAATTTAATTTCTAAAATAAATGTTTTTTTCTTGTTGAACAAAAAACATGCAATAGCTCTTAAAAACATTACGAAATAAATCGGAAAAAGATTACACCAGACAAATCACCATTAAGATAATTGTCCGAAAAAAAAAAATGCTCAAAGCCTGACAGACTGCAAGTTGAAGGGAAAAATCTTCTGTATATCCGAAGATATTGGCGTATGTTGACATATTTACGAGCTCCTCGACTATTAAGTGGTGATTTAGTGCAGGCATATCGGGATGGATACGTTTTTATCGCGCCCATATATCCAGTCGACTTGGGCTCCATTATGGCCGCCATTGTGAAACTAGAGGTTTTCAAACCGGTGAATCTTAAGTATTAGTTCTTTATGATATATATGATATATAATATTTATGAATGTTTTATAATAAAGGCTATTTTTATGTTAGGCATAGGTAGGAAGGTTTTATTTTATATATATATATATATATATATATATATGTGTTTCTATGATATACTACAGATTTAATATATTTGTTAATTTTGATCACTTAATAAAAAGCCTTAATTAGCTTAATAACAATGCTGTGTCTTTTTCTTTCGAATGTCAAATCAATTATGAGAGAAAGAGAGAAATCAGTGTTTATCTAAACAACTGCTAAGAATCCTTATAAAGTAATAAGTAATGTCGTATATACTGCCTCGTTGGTCTAGTGGCTAGAAATAAGGCCACAGGCCCGGTGGTCCTGGGTTCAATTCCCAGGTCGGGCCAATAAATAGTTATTGGGTTTTTCTGTCAGAAAATTCTTAGTAGCAGCCCGGAGTCTGGAAGTTGGAAGTGTGTATACTCCCGTGCCTTGGAAAGCACGTTAAGTCGTGATCTTTGAGCCGCCTGAGATCTTTCCGGTCGTGTCGGATTGCCGTCCCGTCGGATTATGAGAGCTAAGGAAAAGAGAATGCACCTGTGTTTGCGCACACACTTGTACACTATAATATCTCCTGCGCAGTTGGCTAATCTCTCTTGAGATTGGCCGCCGTGACCGAAATCGGTCAGGAGGACATTACTATTAATGTCGTATATTTAGTAGTAAGTACCTACTTTAGTTCTATTAATACAACTTCAAAAATGAAATCGTCTCCGCTTAGTATTTCCACAAATCAAATATTATTTGACAAACATCAAAACTCTTCTTGTCTTCTCAACTCACCTCACAATATCTTAACATATGTTTATTGTAACATAAGTTAACGTATGATGTTTTTATAAAATAGATGTGTGTGTGTGTGTGTGTATCACATATAATTTTAATGAGAAATTGTGAAGATCATACTATCGGTACAAACACAAACTTCTTACTTCTGTTAGTCAACTGCATTACTCTTTTGTGGGTATATGGTTTTAATAACAAAGAGTAACTACCTCGATTAATAATAAGAAATAATGTTAATTAACGTTCGTGTGCCAAAGATTAACTATTTCATGGATATCATGTAAATGAAACTATATATGAGTCCTGGCTGATTATTTATCATTTTGAAAATTGTAAACAATATCGAAATACACAAACAAAAAAAATAATCGATGGCATATTTTATTTTACTACCAAAATGTAGTTAAATAACATTTAATAAATTAAGTTAAATTTGAAAAAAAGTATCAACACAATATCAACTTGTCATTTTATATATAGACTTAAATAGCAATTAGTTTTTATCACAACATTAAGTTGTCGTGCATTAAAATGTGTTCTTTAATACCTTCAAAACGCCGTCTCAACCCTTCAGAGGAGTGGGTCACAGGACGTTAATTCTTTAGGCTTAATCTTTAGATATTTGCGCGTTTGATGAGGTAATCACGGCTATTGTTTTAATGCTGGAGGACCGCGGTACGTTTACTACAATGATGTATAAGAACTGGATAATTCAATAAATAATACATATTACTAAATAAAGTCGTCCGCAGTCTCAGTCTGTCTGTCTGAATGCGAATCATAATCATAAAACTTAAATCCTTATCTATAACATATTATTATATTTACATTGTTTACCTTTTTCTTGTTAATTTGTTAATTTATTGAGTATTTTATTTATGTAATACTTATTGCACAACTAAAGAAAAAGAAACAAACATATAACTAATAGTACACAATCAAACTACAAATGGTGCGCAATAGCGGTCTTATCGCTTATAGCGATCTCCCACAGACAACCTTTGGTGAATGAAGCTTTGCAAGAAAACAGGTAGATGCATTTAAATATTCAAGGGAGAAACTAAATAATACATAAAAACAATTAGAGTATAACAATAAACTACACATAACTACATGTAATATTTCTGTTAAGTCATTATTTTATTACATTATATATTATTTCATATATCACCGCTGGTGATTCATAAGGAAGGCTCAGGTGTATAATTAATTACAGTTTTGTGTAAATATACTAAAATATAACGATGATTATTGATGATGTCGGAAAAAAATTATGGCGATTGGGAGAGAGACTTCACTAGTGTTCATCGCGTAACCAATAGATTTATATGGATTACAAAATAAACGTTTCATGTAGATCCTTATTCTATCCGTGCGAAGCCGGGACGGATAATTAGTAACAATATAAATAAAATATCTTGATAGATTAATTCATATTCATCGTTTTCATAATATTATTAAAGTATACAGTAAATGAAAAATAGAGCGTTTTCATATGCTCACTTTTATAATTATCTGACAATCCGACACGACTGGCGAGTGATAAAAGATTTAAACCCAAGAAATGTAACAAACACTTCGAATTTGTATGTATGTGTATTGTATGATTTTTTATTTAATTGTTTAATATACGTTTAGTACATATTCTAGAAGTGAATTTTCTCAGGGAGTCATGAAAGTGAAATTTCAATAAACAATTTCAGTGCAGCGTTTCATTTTTGTCATTTCCAGTAAGTGTTTATTCATAGACGTAATGTTAGGTATAACAATATTGAGGCCGGTACATCGCCGCGACGCGCTTTCTACAGTTAATGCCTTAATCTTGAGGCGATGGACGGGAGTAGAAAGGACTTTATGGATACTACAGATGATACGCTCATTTTATGACAATAGATATTGTACGAATTATTTAAATATTATCTAGAATATCTTTCATAAGGATAATGATTCAAAACGAACAGCGTTTGGTTTTAATGAAAATTTTCGCCTACACCGTGGGACCTGCGTCTTATATATAAAATTCTTCTGTTTAATTTTCCGCCTAAAATCTGTATTAGGATAAATAGTTTTCTACATGTCGATCAGGGATACAAAGTGTCATATCGTTTTTTATTTGATTATTTTTAGATGTTTTTGTTGTTTTGAAATTGAAAAGATCCAATTATATTTTTGCCTCAGTTGGGGCAACAGACCAAGTTATTTATTTATTTTTTATTTTTTATGGCATAGGTTGGCGGACTTGCAAATGGGCCACCTGATGGTAAGTGGTCACCAACGCCCATAGACATTGGCAGTGTAAGTGATGTTAACCATCGCTTACATCGCCAATGCGCTACCAACCTTGGGAACTAAGATGTTATGTCCCTTGTGCCTGTAATTACACTGGCACACTCACCCTTCAAACCGGAACACAACAATACCAAGTACTGCTGTTTTGCGGTAGAATATCTGATGAGTGGGTGGTACCTACCAAGACGAGCTTGCACAAAGCCCTACCACCAAGTGAAGTGTCTACGTCACAATTAAATTGACGAATTGTTTTTATATCACTGTCAAAAAATAAATAAGGGATTATATTATTAATATTATTAGTGGTTTCTATGTATTTGCATATGTGAGCAACGTCACATAATAATATGTCAAATACAATTTACAAATTTTCAAAATAAAGCTTTTTGTAACATTAATTTAAAGATGTTTAAAATACTCATTTTTATGGCTATTTTCATACACTTTTGCATCGATTTTATTTATGTTTTTATTTTATTTAAGCGTTAAGGAATGTCCACGTTAACTTAACAAGGGATATCACCTTGAAGGTGGCTCCCCCGGCTATAACTCTTAAGGCTGCCCCCGTCGACGCGTTGAGGAATTATTATTATGCGAATAAATACTCGAATGTCACGACTAAATGTCTTCCCCCATCCCTCCTTAATCCGTGCGACAAATGCCCTTCGATTCGGAATTTTGTAATAGTTTAAAGTTGTTACGTGTTTAATGTATTTCGTCAATTATATGATCTTTTGTTTATTCTTTATATATATTATAACAAGCCGTGATCGCTCAATGGTAGAACACGTGAATTTTTACCATAGATTACGGGAACAAATCTGGTCGAATAATACTGACTTTTTCTTATAATTTGTGTTTTGTGTATACATCATCCCGCATGGTATTATCCTGCGTTACCATATCATTTCCGTGAAGGAAAAAAATCAGTATTTTTTGTAACTAACTGCGTAGGTGTCTCTTGTGACACTGATTAGATATTCTACCGCAAAAAAGCTAAAGGTTTTGTTGTGTTAATATTTGTTAAGTCACCAATGTGTATTGGTAGTGACCATTTACCATCAGGTCTTCCGCCTACTTATATAGTGAAAAAATATCCAGTACACTTGCTTTAAATTCTGTTATCATATGCCAATTACAATTTTACAAAGTTTAAATAGACAAATAAGAATAAATATATATTAATAATAATTTGTACTTAGATATAATCATATCACGCACATTAATTTTATTAACTATCTTAACTAATATTTAATTTATTTAATTGAATATTAAAGTTTGATAACATTTAGGTCTTAATCAAATTATCACTGAATATATTAAAAATATAATATATACACTCGGTGGTAGAGGTTTGTGAAAGCTCGTCTGGGTAGGTACCACCCACTCATCAGACATTCTACCGCAAAAAAGCAGTACTTTGTATTGTTTTGTTCCGGTTTGAAGTATTAAAAATACACTTTCTGTCGAATTTTTCAGTTTTCCAATGAATAAAAATTACGTTATAATTAATAATACACACCCTTCAACCTGGAATACAACAATGAGTTTTGTTGTGTGATGGTATAATATGAGATGAGTAACCCAGACGGGCTTGCACAAGGCCCTACCACCAAGTAGTTTCTGGGTTGAATAAAAATAAAACCAAAGTAAGTCTTACATTATCCCATTATAATTCTTAAAGATAACTGCGGTGGTGTTTCTTTGGTCATTTTAACGTAACGAACTCACTTATCTCTCTAGCTATAGCAAATCATTGAGACACTCATAGCGTGACGTGGAACCACGAACATATTTAATACGCAGTATCAGTTAAAACTCAAGGAATTTTCAAATGTTGTCATTGCAAGAATTCATGTTTTTAAATTGAAAATTGTGTGATTACGAATCAGCTTAAAATCTAAATAAAAGAAAGGGAGACCATAGATTTTAATAGAAGTAATACACATTTATTTATTTATAAAGTCTTCATTGCATACAAGTTACAAACATTATATAAAAGAACTTATCACTTACATAAACTAAAAAATTTGAAACAGAATATAAATCATGTGATAGAATAATAACGGCATGTCTACATAATCTTAGCTCTGACATCCTGTTAGATATGTAAACTTAGTCATTTATTTAGTTAAACGCAGATTTATCTCTTTCTGACATTATCGATTTGACATTCGAAAGAAGAAGACAAGCCGTTGTTTAACTATTCAGTCGCTAAGCAATAATTATAAGTAAGGCCGCTATTATCTAGATAAACTAACTCCTAAGTACCACATCCTCATATTTATAGCTCCTGAGAAGTCTGACGGGAGCGACTGTACCGTAACGTCTTGTTTAAATCAAGCGGGAATGATGGCAATAACAGTTAGCGAGGAGTTACGACGAGACGAGATAATGGCGGTTCAGGAGATTTCGTCTAAGTAATTGTTAATTCTGCGGCACCGACGCCCGCCCGGCGATAATTGTTTGTTTTTATTCCTGAACAAAAGTGTGGCGAGATATGGAAATGGCTCGCGTAAAATATTAGCCAGGTTACGGGTAATAGATTTGGCAATGTTTATAGTATCTACAGTATAAATACAAACACAAGGGACGGTAGCCCTTGATAGTATTACAGCCCTACGTACATTAGTCAGTAAGTCGTTATTTGGTTGTCCATCTATTTGACTTACTCTCGTATGCTTTTTTAGATTGCGAACATCAAGCCAAACTTACGAGGTTGATACACTTCTCTCCTTATACTGGTGGATTCTTAATTAATTATTTATTTATAGTAATACGATGATGCAACTGTTATAAAGCCGAGAAGGAACCCTATATAAGTTTTCAAAATAATATTTACCGAGACTAAGAATATTTATAAAAACAAACGTTTAATTATAGTTTAACAAACATCACTATTCAAGGGTAAAAATTGTACATAGAAAACTTACTAATGATAACCATTATTACTTAATAAGATTTTTCACTAAAACAATTATAGCGTAAATTTTAAGGCAATGATATTTTAAATAACAATATACGGCCTTACTTATAAAAGTTTTTTAACGACAATTACACAATTTTGTTGTCTTCTTCTTTCGAATGTCAAATCACTAATGACGGGAAGAGCGAAATCAATGTATAAATATCCAGTCGCTAAGCAACGTTTATACGTAAAGCCGATATATAAATAAATTGATAATAATGAACATAAATTCATCACTACAACATACGTATTCCAAAACATGAACTACATAGGACGAACTCGAAGAATTCCATTACACCATCCCACTCCAAATGTACTATACACCCTTGACAATATAAATGTGCCAGACTATAAATCGCCGCACATGCTAAACTAAGATAGACACATTGGGATGAGACAAGTCAGCAGTGCCCTTATCACAATCCCAGTTATTTACGGCCTGGCCTGAGTTATGGCCAATTTACAGGCAGTCATTAAGGCCTTAATGGCCTCAAGGTGTCCGGGTGAAAAGTTTGTCGGATAACTTAGGCGATGTCAGCGTTTCGTTATGATGTACGGTGGCGCGTTTTTGTCATACATTGATAATGGGTTGCTAAATGATTATGGGAATATTTTAAATTTCGAACATATAAGTATTTATTTTTCTCAAATTATGATTGTTTTTTTTTATGCCGAAGACAGGTAAAAGTTCAATTTTGTTTAATCTTGGTCATTTTGGAACAACAAAAGAAAATTAATTATCTACAATATTATGTTGTATAATTCGCTTCAAACCAACAAAAAGATACGCTTAAAATGTAAATTCCGTATGTGTTGTGATAAGGCCAATGGACATATATCCAAAAAACCTTTTAATCAGGTTGTCAAGCATATGTCGCCAATGGGCGAAAGCGTACAGCCACAAAACGGCCGCGCTTGACAATAGCAAAATTCATTATAACGAGTCGACATCGCTGCGAATGATAACCTCATTTGTATGGGATGAATCAAACGCACATTAAAGCATTGTCATACGAGGAAAATTATTGTGACGCCTCTCGTTACTAGCACACTTCGACGCTGGTGGCGTTTGTGACTAGAGAAATACGTGGAGATGTTATTAATTATATTTAAATAATCCTTATAAGTTACACGATTAATAATTGTTTTACTGAATAGAAAGAAACCAAAATATATTTTCTTTTACTATGTTCATACCAGCTTTCCCCGATGTGACTTTTTCGACTTTTCCGAACCGATATGACATAGCAACCTTCAAGAAAAGAGCGTACTCATTTCTTAAAGGCCGGCAACGCAACTGCAGGCCCTCGGGTGTTGCGGATGTCCATGGGCGGTAGTAGTCACTTTCCATCAGGTGAGTCTCCAGCTCGTTTGCCCCTCTTACATAAAAAAAGTTATTTCGCTTGTATATCGTGGATAAGTGATTGCACTATTGCAGCATTATTTATTTATATTAGATAAAATATTTTAATGTATAATAGTTCATTAATAGCCCTTTATTTTAATAATAAATAAAAACATTTAAGCTTCATTTTATAAAGCTTGTGAACTGTATTATAGTCTTATTACAAGCTTATCAAAGTCGTAATAACAAGCAAGAAATAATACAAAAAAATAAAACAATAGCCAAGTTGTGAGTAGAAAAACATTAATTTTAAAATTTAAAATTATAATAAGATTGGCTCCATGGATTTTTCATCCTGAAATTTTGCATTATCGCCCGCCAGTATGACAGGCCCGTGATATATACTCGGACGTATTATAAAAGCAATAAATAAATAAATTTCGGGGAAATTTAGATCTCGTTATTTTATTGGCGAGATAATATAATGGACGCTTTGTCGCTTCCGAAGCTTTTGTGATCGTTACTAATTGAATAAAACGGCTATATTTATGTAAATATACAAAATTTACAATTCGAAAATATCATTTTGCTGATCAAAAAAGTTTCTCTAACCCTTAAGAATAAGTTTTTTTTTATAGGATATGTAGTTGAATAAGGGCCACCTGATGGTAAGTGGTCACCAATGCCCTTAGACATTAGCAGTGTGAGAAATAATAATCATCGCTTACATCACCGATGCGCCACCTAGCTTGGGAACTAAAGTTATGTCCCTTGTGCCTGTAATTACGCTGGTCCACTCACCCTTCAAACCGGAACACAACAATACAAAGTACTGATGTTTTGCGGTAGAATATCTGATGAGTGGATGGTACCTACCCAGACAAACTTGCACAAAGCTCTATCACCGAGTAATCAGATCAGACACTCAGATCATGACACTGTTGTTAGCTGGAAACAAATTTGGCAGATTTTCTCATGAGGCTTACCTCCACTGCTGGGCCTGCTGTTAAGTGGTCACCACCGTCCAAAGGCAATGGCGTAATATTAACCATAAAAGAATGTTTCGCAAATTGCCACATCGCCAATGCGCCGCCAACCTTGGGAATGAAGTTGTTATATCTCTTGTGTTAATTAATTATAAACACATGAAAACTCAGTGATACCTGGTTTTGCTACCGCTTTTGATCAAGATTTACATGTTCCATTAACGGCGTCTTTTCGAAATTAATATATATAGTTTCGAACAAATTATACATTGATCAAAATCAAAACCATGTTTTTACCACCTTATGGTAACTGATTGCAACCATCCATAGACATTGGCGCTGTAAGAAATATTAACCATTCCAAACGTACCAATTACACTGGCTTACTCACCCTTCAAACTGGAACACAACAATACGACGTATTGTTGTTTAAGTAGGTTACAACCTATAACTGATGATAATAACTGAAATGTAGATTCTATGTATTCTTTTCAAGGTAAAATTTGAGTACGACGCTTCTAAATTAAAGGGTCCGTTACACTTGCTGAGTTGCACAGACTTATTACAAGTTTACTTAACTAAATCTGTTAGCGTGTAATAATAATAATATCCTGGGACATTACTCACACACGACCATCTGATCCCAAACTAAGTTGAGCTTATACTATGGAAACCAGACAACTGATTTATTTGTAAATACATACTTATATAGATAATTACACCCAGACTCAGGACAAACAGACACGTTCATGCACACAAATGTCTGTCCTGGGTGGGAATCGAATCCACAACCTGTGGCGCGAATTATCTATCAACCATCGGCTCGTCAATGGATCACATCTAGCTACTGATATCAAGCGATTTGTACACAGCCGATTGAACTGATATTTTTAAGCGGTTTTGGTGATGATGACGAACTATTATACTAAATGTCAATCCATTTATTTAGTTTTCGAACATTTCAAATATTTCGAACAGATGATCGTGAGATCTCAATACTTGTGATTGCAAAACTTTAAATCACTCTGTACCCATATAAGGTAATTGCGTAATGCGGCCATCACCAGCAGGAACCAATTTTAATCGGTTTTATCTAGTTTTTGTGGTAAATGACAGCGGCGGCGGTACGCTGTTTTGACGTCTGCGGCGCGTTACACGCAAATAAATATACATAAACTCATTTTTGTTGATAATGAATCGTATTTAATGCACATCTGGGTGTGACTGCGGTCGTAAACTGTTTGTCTGTCCAGTAATTATTTTAATTATAATAAGGACTCGACGATCTGTTTTTGATATTTCAAATTGTCGCGATAATAATTCAATGGCAATGAAACGATAATTTGTCCGTTTCGGCTTTAGCTTTATTGACTGTAATTAAATCGGTAGCTATAAAACATTTATATCGATTATTATTTGAAACTGCGAGTAACGGTCAAGTCAAATTTTATACACTGTCTGTGTTTACGTCCCCAAAATAAAATTTGACTGCTAACTGATTCGTTTCTAATGGCTATCTTATAAATCTTTAAACCTAAAAGTAGTGGGTTCAAAGTCAGGCAAAATGTTATTTGATTTGAAAGCGGCCGTATTGTCATTTTTATCTTTCTAACAACATTGACAGAATACGCAATAACATACAAAATATATTTATATATAGCCTGTCAATTATACATACACTACATTACATAGGAATCGCTGCGCAAATGCAGCTATATACTGTAATACACCGAAAATAGTCTCACAGATTGCTCAATAAGTATGGCTTGAGAACACTCTAGATTTTTTTAAAGAATTATCCAGCTACTAAAAGAAGCTATTACCATCGCTTCACAGACACAAATAAATTTTGAAGCTTCACACGATGTTATAGTTTGCATTCGTCATGTGTTAGCTCATCTGTCTGTCGTCGAGCTGCGCAGGCGCAGATCGACACGACTCAGCAAGATTGAGAGCTGGGAATCATTAGAAGTAGAATTATAAATAATTAGATACGCCCAATATAAAACAATACAATTACGCATATCACTGTAAAACTTTAAAATTTTCCAAGATAGTATTGTATCCAGAAGAATCAAAAACATTTTTGATACTTTCGTTTATTTTGATAGTCATTTTTAACTATTAATCAATTTATAGTCTTAATTATTTAATATTTAAGAATATTAATTTATATACAAAACCACAACTACATAATAATGACCCTTTTGTCGTAATAAAATATTATATAAATTATATAAATTAATTGTTTGTTTCATTTTTAAAGTCTTTTTCAACAATAAATATTATTCAGCCAGTTCTGAATGTTGTTAAGGCTATAATAAAACAGTTTTGTTCGTGTTGAGAGATTCATTCGCCCGATGACGAATTGTTCGAACGATCTCACACCGTCTCAACGTAAACAGCGCTAATCGTGTGACCATGGTTTGAGACATTCCTGCTTCTATAATTATCAAAATATGTTTTAGAGAAATATTTAATACTTATAGATCTTCCAAATACTGAAATAAACCCGTTTTTACATAGGAAGGAAAAGCTTTATCTTTTTTAATTACATAGATAAAGTATACAGCTATTATTGGCTCGGAACAATAAGAAAAAAGTTGTATTGTGTTATCGATAAGCACTTGCACGTTACAGTTAACAATTAATGCACGAACATATGTATCTTACTAAGTTTTTTTTATAATAAAATCTGGTTATTGGGCATATTGATCACTATAATAACCTAGCCACCAACGTAGACATTGGTGCGATAAAAAATATTAACTACTCCTTATGTCGCCAATGCGTCACCCACGTTTGGAACTAAATTACTTCCTACTTTATTGCAAATGTCACACAGTAAATATGACATGTATTACTCGGGTTTCTTACTTCAAAATAACAAAACAATGATAAAACATCTTGTCAGTTAATTCTGGCAAGAAATGCCCCTTTGATGTATTTCCTTCGATCCCGGAAAGACATTAAATCATGGTCATACGACTCGCGCGCACCTTTCTTGATTTAAAACCCGTAACAAATATCTATGAACTGTTTTACTCACGCGTAACGATGGATTTATAAGCGCGTTCTGATTCACCGTGTACTATAGCTTTTACGATCCAAATATTTACACTAATACCGAATGTTGAATATTGTTTTATAAGATGTAAATATGTACAATAAAATTGTAAGAGTCACGTCTGTGTCCAACACAGTTATTATAACGAGGTAAAGCGAACAATAGACTTAAGTTTTTATCATAAAAACCATAGAAATAATTTTGATAATTGATAAATATATATTGGAAGTTTAAAAATATCACTAAATGCAAGGTTATATTATATTGATGATAAAATTTTGTTATTATGTTATGTTCCAAACAAGATATATAAATGTAATTGTATAATATAGTTGATGACGGATATCATGTTCAAAAAAGTACCCTTTGGACGTATCTGCGTTATTAAGTATATTTTGGTGATGGTGGTATCATCATGACAAAAACAGCGGAAAACTGGACTTTGCCGTCTCCATTTAACTGAATGTGAACTGAGGCACAGGTAAAGACTTGGTATTGTGTGTGCAGTGGTCTTCGAAACTCTGGGATACTACTAAAGCTATGATGACAACAAAGCTCATAACTTCTGAGCCCATGCTTACAAATTTAAGCCAAAAAGTTAGTCTCTAGACTACCTTCTTCGTGTCTAATTGTCGTTTGTTTCTTATTATTATGTTATGTTGGGTCGTTAAGCTTTTCTTCTAGTTCAATTTTCATCAAACGAAGTAGCGGTTATAAGTGATTAGCTATACTGTTGAGTCAGACGTTGTGTTATGTGTGTGTATGTAAATGTTGCGTTAATTTTACATAAATCTAAAATTGTAATGTTTGTTTGATCGATCGCGAAAAAATCGGTTTCACGAAGATTTATTATTTGTTTCGCTTATGTTGACTAGACGTTGATGTAAGCATTTTTTTGTAACGTATAACATTTAATTTATGTTGTTATTGAGGGGATAATGTATTTTTAGTGCGCATTTTTTGTTACTATGATATGCTATTATTAAGATATAAAATGTATTTATTTTATTATACATACATTAGTTACGTCCGCAGCCGGTAAGGCCGTTTGTCCAATTGATAGGATTAAGAGAACAGAGAGTGCACCTGTTCTTGCGCAAACTCTAGATGACTAGACCTTGAGATTGACCGCATTGGCAGAAATATCTGAGATTTTATGAACCAATTATAATAATATGGCTCACTTTTGTAAGTCGATGACTATTGCGTTATTTAAACATCAAGATAATGTTA
Source organism: Nymphalis polychloros (assembly GCA_905220585.2). Taxonomy (NCBI): domain Eukaryota; kingdom Metazoa; phylum Arthropoda; class Insecta; order Lepidoptera; family Nymphalidae; genus Nymphalis; species Nymphalis polychloros. Next base: position 14,061,149 of record HG992247.1, read on the forward strand.
ATTAAAGTGATTACTTACAATGGATGTCCTTAAAATTCAACGAATAATGTCACCATATTCATCATTGATTCAACATAATATAATTTCTGGTCGTGCTAAAGTCAATATTAAAATTTTGCGACATTTTCCATTAGGAAGTAATCCCATTCCATTATATGTAACACAGTATTTCCGAGGTACATCCAGTGGTATTATGTGATATATTCTAAACGTGCATTCTAAAAAGCAAAGCCCGTTTACACGCTGAATTTAATATCTGTTTAGTTGTGCTAAAACCTCTTATAATTCTGCCTGCACCGCACACTGCTCGTAAAGAGGGCTGTACACTTGCAGTTTTTGTCTCTTGAGCTCGTGGTCACCGCATAGTTAAGGGGCAGCTTTCTAGTAATGTTTTTTAATATTAAAGTAATAAGGTAAATCAGTGTAAGGCTTTTGGAGGAAAGTATGATAAACTAGGTCTTTAACCTATTGGAGGCCCTGGCACATAAGGATACGGAGAGTCCTATGACCGTGGCATTGATTTTTTTTTCAGTAATAAGTATGGGTTGTCGTTTGGTGATCTGGCAGGGACTAGGGGGCCCCTATCTGAGGCGGGCACGTGCCTAAAGTGCTCAGTGGGAAAGATGGGTCTGATGATACATGTGTCAAACTTTCTTTTACCAAGCAACCAATATCTTATTCTACTTTCCAGCTTAAATAGTGACTGAGCTATTGTATAATATTACACGACATAAAATCCTTAAGGTTGATGGAATTAACTGCCCAATGTATTGCACTCTATAAGTATAATATTAGTATTTGACTGAATATTTTGTTCATCTGCCTTCTTAATGTAAATAAAAAATATCAATCAGGGGTCTATCAGATTAAATTATGAGTAATAGGTCACAGTTATAAGAATGTCACTCCCATCTAACACAATTATTTTATTATACTAACAATTAATTTTTATTTATTTGCGATTCCTTATCGATGTATGTCACGTGACTCATACCGAGAGGTCTCTTATTTATTATCATTAGTATTAGTTGATTATGGTATATATAAATAAATTCACTTTTCTGGATTTTAACCAGCCCGATATGGTTTTATCCATTCACTGTGCCATTTAAGCTGTTTAAATAATATCTTGAGATTTTTTAATTTGTTTTCATATTCCCCTTAACAGAGTCCAGGTATTCAACCCACTATTTATAAAGGCGTGTTTAAGAGACTCAGCGGCTCCCGATCTCCGACGGTGATATTATGCGAATATGTGACTTTGCATCGCACATTAACGGAGTAAGCGCGAATTTTCTTGGCTAATTAGTTTAGTATTCATTATGAAGCCAGTTAAGCCTTTTTTTTACTTTTTCTAAATGCTTAGTCAACGAATGGACCACTTCTGGCACAAAGGATAAGTGTAAAGTACTGCAATGAATAAAAGATTAATAATATTAAAAAAACTAATATATATGTTAAGAACCATTTAAAAAAATTCCCTATATACTTTAATGATTAATTCCTATTCACTTACAGTGTTTTATTTCTCTGAATTCAAAAATATATGTGAAAAAAATATAAGTACTTTTTTGTATGACCATTCCAGGCCGAGTTTGTATGGGCCGATTTCAAATCTCTTTATAGAAATAACTTTCTACAACACTTAGTGACAGATTACCTATGGATATCAAGCTGAAGAGTTCGTTCGTTGCGTTTCCATCAGATTGGTAGATAAAAAATAACTGAGAAATAGTATAAATATAAATAAAAAAATTAAGACATACTTTTAAAACTACAACCCTTAACTTACAAATTAACGTTAATGTGTTCGTTCGATTTTAATGGTTATTTTTTATAAAATTAAAAATACCACACTATCAAACTGTGATCAATTTAACATAACATATTAAAAACAATATTTAGAAAAACATTCCACAAAGCCGGTGATTACAGAAAAACGCGCGAAGCCGTGGGTGGTTGGGAGGTAGGGTGAAATGCAAATATGAAATATGAAAATGAAGATGGCATGTAATAAAAATGATATAGTGGGCTCCGTAGAGCCATTCCGACGAGCGTAGTCGTCTCGTCAGGTTTATACAGCGCCGTCTATCAAGTCCTGACAGTCATGGCTGCCTCCTTGAGGGAGGTCCGGCCTTAGATTTATTGTGGAGTGTTGACGTTTTATTTTGGAGAACATAAAATGGAATGAAACGTTTTAAAATTAGGTTATGTATGTTATGTATTTACGGAAATGTTTTAAATTGATTTAAACATTAATAAATTGTATAGATTCATTTGTTGGAGGTTCTCGTTATTAAACGATATTTATATACATGATATATTTTTGAATAAATTGAATTATATAATGTGCTTTCAATATGAAAATTTTGAAACGACATTGGTTTATACGAATTGATATTTATTTGTGAAATAAGAATATTTCAAATAGAAGATAGCGTACTTCAAATTACCATTACTTAAAAGTAACACAAATGTCGTGATTTATGTCTCATTCAAATATAACTTTTGTACCTTTTTACATAGAATAATAAACAGTACAAAGAATATTTTTTTACAACTTAAATAACAACAGTTAAAATTATACGTTAAAAAATCAAAAACTTTACCGTGATAAAAATTATTTTTATTAAATACTTCAAGAGAACAACCACTGAAGCTAAGAACATACGTGCCTTGTTACACGGCAATGAACGTGTGAATGAATGTATGTACGGCCATTGTTAAAGGCCGTCGTTCCTAAAATCAGTCAGATGAGCATCACTATCAATACCAACCAGGTCTTAACTTGAAATAATTTTACAAAAATGAAAACAACTACTAAATAATAAAGTAATAAAGTATAATAAAAATTAATAATGTAACATAAGACAAGGTACAGCTGTACTTCTAATAATGCATAATATATCAAAATTCTTTAACAAAGCCACCCAAATACCTGCCGTAGGGTAAAAATCATCAATCGAATATAAAAACATACATCAGAAATTTATCACCGAAGAAAATAATACCGCGACATACGCCGAACAATGCCGAAATTAATTACCGACGCCCAGCTATCGTAGATGGAAGACGAACGACAAAATCCATTGAAGGGAATTGTTTATGGTACAAGGATTCGGATGTAGCGATATTGAGTTTTTTCAAAAGAAGTACAATATTAGTTACTCTGTATGACTGTGTGTGTGTGTTAAGATTTTTAGTGTTGGTAGATGTGTATGATTGTATATGAACCCCAAATGGGCCCCCTGATATGATCGCCATCATATGGACATTGGCACTTTAAGAAATAATTAATATCTCTTGTATCGTCGACGAGCCACCTATCTTGGGAACTAAGATCTTATTTTCTTTATGTATGTAGTTACATTGGCTCACTCAAACTTCAAACCAGAACACAATATAATAATTATTGCTGTATTGCAGGTAGTGCCTATTCAAAGGGGCTTGCCTGCCAAGAAAATAACATTACGTGCCAGATATGGAAACTTTTACATCTGTAAAGAAATATTATGTACTTTTTGTTTTAAAAAAATCAAAAACAGAAGTTTCTAGGTACTATTTTGATAACAAATCGTAAAATGATTTGAACATATGGATTTTAAATGTAACTCACGGATTTTAATAACTATGTAATATATAAAGTCAGTTGAAAAAAATAAATAAATAGATCAACTTTATCTATATAAGTATGTATTTACATAAAAGTAGTATATGTAGTATATCAGTCATCTGGTTTCCATAGTACAAGCTCTGCTTAGCTTGGGATCAGATGGCCCTGTGTGAATAATGTCCCAGGATATTTATTTATTTATTTATTTAATATGTAAATAATTATCGCTTGTTTACATGTTAAATTATAAGATGAATTAAAATTAAATGAAATGTTTATTTCTGTATAAACATTTAAAAAAAAGAATGATTTCTCATGACAGAAAGTACAATAATTTACGATTATAGAAATGAAAAGTCTAACAATACGAGACAGAAATGATACGAATTACAATACAACAATCTAAACAGATTAATTCTGTTTGTTGTACAGTTTCTACACTTGTACTACCCCATAACCCCGCTTTATCTAAAGGAGCGCGCGCAACAAAATTATAAAAGGGTAAATAAAACAGAAAGCTTACACAAGTCATAAATTTGATTTATAGAGATTAAAAAAGGCGCTTTAGAAACGGCTCGAACGAAAATTTTCGGTGGGACGAATCGGGAGACATCGGTACGGTTAGAATAACAAATCTTAGTTAATTTGATCGTTGAACGATGATGGATTCGTGATTGTTAAATATTACGGCTGCTCAAAAGAAGAGTGTATGTATGAGTTATGTATGAGTTACTATATTCCATCAATTAATTTTGAAATGCCTAAGCCTATTTCAATGTATGTGATATCATTAGAATTCTTACATTATCCCGATTGACACTGGCTACATTTTTTTAAACTTTTTAGTTCAATATTTGGCAGTAATGTTTTTTTTAATTTTCGACATCGACATAATTTTTTACTTGTCTCTTAATGTTAAATGTTGGTTTTTATGTTATAATAACTCCCTATGTTACTTATTTAGATACTTTTCGAATAACGTATTTTATGAACAAGTTGGTACTTGTTAGTTTGTCGAGAAATTCTTGCAGGGGTGCTAGTACATGTTCCACAAAACCCACTCAACAGTTTTAAGTATTAAAGTAAATAGTTTTTTTTTTTACTTTGACCTCTTTAAAACAAAGTTATTAAATGTTCAGTTTATTATACCATATTAATAAATTAAATTTTCAAAAATATTTAGTTTCATCTTTTAATTACACTTTTGTAAATAATAAAAGTGTGAACTTTTTTTGCGGTCGGTACCCTTCAACGCTGTCGATGGGCCGCGCGTCTGTGGGGGTGTAAGAAAATTTACGGCGACCGACATATTTCAGCTCGCGTTAATCCACCCCCTTAATGCGTCGCTTTGTTTATCTGCTGACCCTACCTAATCGACGATTATTCGGCGCACGCGCCAGGTAAGACAATAGTGATCTCTGTGTTAAATGGTGCACGTAGTTTTATTGGATGGAATATTTTTTTTTGTTTAAAGTGATGTAAGCGAACTCTTTTATTTGTCTCATAGTTTTCTTCTAGAGTTTAGTCAGTAAATACATTGTATATAGGTTACCACATTTTATATGTTTTGTGAAGGATAATAAAGTCGCATAAATGAGTTTTGAAGTTGTTTTCTAAATTTTAAGTAAAATTTAACTTGTGTTGTGATTAAGTGATTATTTATTAATTTGTGGTGTTAAGAAAAACATCTGTTTGTATTAGACTACCTTTTTATTTCATGTCAGTTCAATTTTATCAAAACACTTAACTTTGAATCAATTATCAACAAAAAACCATCTAAGCTGTTAAACTGAACTCCATATTTTTCATAGTTTCCTGTTCAGGAATGACCAGGGAGGTTAGTGGGGAGACTTCAACGCCCTTCAGTCGTGTGATCTATCGTAACGTTCAACGTTGTTTTATTTCAATGTTTTTACTTAAAACTGAACTATATAACGAACGAATCTTGTTCAATATAATGATAATTTTTTAAATAATAAAAATGTTTTCTAAATATTATTATAATACTAATAATAAAAAAATATTTATTTTACTCGCTTACATATATTTTTTTTATAAAGGTTTTTTTTTTGTATAGGCGGACGAGCATGTGGGCCACCTGATAGTAAGTGGTCACCAACGCCCATAGACAATGGCATTGTAAGAAATGTTAACCATCGCTTACATCGCCAATGCGCCAAACAACCTTGGAAACCAAGATGTTATGTCCCTTGTGCCTGTAATTACACTGGCTCACTCACCCTTCAAACCGGAACACAACAATACCAAGTACTGCTGGATTGCGGTAGAATATCTGATGAGTGGGTGGTACGTAGGTACCACCCACTCATCAGATATTCTACCCAGACGAGCTTGCACAAAGCTCTACCACCGAGTAAATATTATGTTATATAAATTATATATTTTGTTATATAAATTTTTCGTTTGTTGCCGGACGTCCCATGACGGCCATTTTTTCACTCCAGGATTTCATTATATTGCATGCCAGAATATATAGGGCACGATGTGCATGACACTCATTCCGCTTACTATTTATAACCTGTTACTGTTTCTTATTTTTGTATGTAAAATTAAGGTCATAGGTGACATTTCTAAGAATGTACCAAATAACATAATATGACATAGACTTTTATAATCATCATCAACAGCCAATCGTAGTCCACTGCTGAACATAGGCCTCTCCCAAAGTGCGCCAAAGCTCCCGGTCCTCCGCCTTCCACATCCAGTCGGTGCCCGCCACCTTCATAAGGTCATCGGTCCACCTGGCTGGAGGGCGCCCTACGCTGCGTTTACCGATTCGCGGTCTCCACTCTAGGACTCGTCTGCTCCAACGGCCATCGGTCTTACGACATACGTGACCAGCCCACTGCCACTTCAGCCTGCTAATTTTGCAAGCTATGTCGGTGACTCCGGTTCTTTTCCGGATAATCTCATTTCTGATCTTATCCTTCAAAGATACTCCGAACATAGCTCGCTCCATAGCACGCTGAGCGACTTTGAATTTGTGGACTAGTCCCGCAGTTAGTGTCCACGTTTCGGCACCGTATGTCATGGCAGGTAAGACGCATTGGTTGAAGACTTTCGTCTTCAAACATTGCGGTATAGACGACTTTTATAATGATAATATAATATCCTGGGACAGTATTCACACAAGGTCATCCGATCCCAAACTAAGCAGAGCTTGTACTATGGGAACCAGACAACTGATATACTTACATGTACTACTTTTCTTTTGTAAATACATACTTATATAGATAATTACACCCAGACTCAGGACAAATAGACATGTTCATGCACACAAATGTCTGTCCTGGGTGGGAATCGAACCCACGACCATCGATCTTACCATCCACACCAACCGGCTCGTCAAATTATAAGACTTTAAGTGTCTTACAATTCATTTTTAGTATCAATTATAATTTCAAGGCTTATACCCACATTGGGCGCCAGTTAATTTCTTAATATTGACTATTTAGCTAAATAAAATAAAGCGATTTTATTTTACAAAGAAAAATATCATTGCTTCATTTTTTTATAATTGAGATAATAAGATTCTTGTAAAAAACACATAAACATTATTATTACCTGTTATTATATAATTAATAAATATTATTGATAATTAATTCACAAAAATGACATTAGTGCATCAGCACATTTTTTAATCTTTTATGATTAATTTATTTTAGAATAAATGATAATATTTTTACGTCATAGATATAGAAATATCCTAATTACAGCCTACATAGTAATCTCCGTACATTTCTGTATAATTTTTCAGCTTGAGCTCAATCGTTAGGGGGTTCTATGCAGGAGGACTTCAGTACTTGTCACGAACTGTCAGAGCGAAGCAAGGAACTCTTTGAGCGAGTGACATTGTCTGGGTAATACTATCAAATACAGTTTCATTTTATATACTTTTATCTCTTAGACAACTATTTTAGTTTAGTTCGGTTCACTATTTTTATTAAATAAAAAATAGCAATTACCGTTTTTAAGTAATTAATAATTTTCCTATTTATCCTCCAATTAAGTGTGAAGCTTGTATTACGAGTGGGAATGACAATAGCCTTGGGGATCGAACCGACTTTTACGTCACTAGGCGGATCATAAACAAACGCTGTTTTTGCTACTATATCTTATCCGAAGAAGTCAGTTCATTTATTACAATTCGTAATGACATACGCCTTTTTATAAACTCTGCTTCACGGTAATAGTTCGTAAAACTTCAACTTTTGGACAATGATCACCTCTATACCTGTTAAGGATGAGGTTCACACTGCCTGATTGGTGTGACAGCATTTCATTCGTCATCGTTATTCACCAATGTTATTCATCTCGATTAAATCGAGTACTCGGTGGTAGAGCTTTGTGCAAGCTTGTCTGGGTAGGTACCACCCACTCATCAGATATTCTACCGCAAAACAGCAGTACTTGGTATTGTTGTGTTCCGGTATGAAGGGTGAGTGAGCCAGTGTAATTACAGGCACAAGGGACATAACATCTTAGTTCCCAAGGTTGGAGGCGCATTAGCAATGTAAGTGATGGTTAACATTTCTTACAATGCCATTGTCTATAGGCGTTGGTGACCACTTACCATCAGGTGGCCCATATGCTCATCCGCCAATCAATGAAATAAAAAAACAATAAAAAAAAAAATTCGATTGTTTTTATAATTCTTTCTTGTGGTAAGGATTTTTGAAAGTTCGCGTAGGTAGGTATTTTCCACTAAATTTATATTCTAGCGCCAAAAAGCAATACTTAGTATACTTGTGAGCCAATGTTACTCTGAGCCGGTTGGCGTGGTTGGTAAGATACTTGCCTTTCACGCCACAGGTCGTAGGTTCGATTCCCACCCAGGGCAGACATTTGTGTGCATGAGCATGTCTGTTTGTCCTGAGTCTGGGTGTAATTATCTATTTAAGTATGTATTTACAACAGAAAAGCAGTATATGTAGTATATCAGTTGTCTGGTTTCCATAGAACAAGCTCTGCTTAGTTTGGGACCAGATGGCCATGTGTGAATATTGTCCCAGGATATTATTATTATTACTCTAATCACAAAGACATGACATTCTCGTTGGCAGCCCATTGACGATGTAAAGAATGGTTAATATTTCTTACAGCGCCGATGATGGTGGCGGTGATGGATCACTTTACATCAGATGTCCCATTTGTCTGTCCACTTACCTATTTTTATAAAAAAAAACTATGTCAAGATATGTGATTTAAATATAGCAATTCTGAGAAAGTTATACCGGCAGAAAATTGTTAAGTATTTATCCACCAACCCACATAAAAACGGATAAGCTTCAAACCTTCTTTGCTAAAGGGGGGGAGGTCTTAGCCAAGAGGGAGGACACTGAGTTGACGACAACAACTACAAGTGATCGAATTAAAAACTAAATGCAAGCAAACCCTGGTTTTAAATCATGTCTTTTATCTAAATTACTAAAACAATAAAAGTAGAATCGCGTCTTAAATTTTCCGAAATTGCAAAATAAATGCGTAATTGAAAAATTCGGTGGAATACTTTTATAAAACTACTTCTTATGCAAATGTTTTGAGTATATTTGGGCGTGCGGGCTTGCGCTTAGCTCAGTTTTCGATTTGGCAACAATCTCACAATCGTTTTGTCTATATTTTGAGTTGAATGTAAGCTTAGTTTACAACATCTGATATTATATACTAAGCTCGTATATATGTCCTCTTAGATTGCCTTAATTTCGATCGCCAAGATTTAAAATATGTCCCCCATAAAATGTTGCGAGTAAAGTTTTATCGTATATTTTCGAATTATTTTGTTTACAATACGCTTTCGTATTGATATTTTATTTTACTTCTGAACTAAAGTATCTCAGTAGATGGACACATGAACTTTGACCAAAGGTTTGATTCTGTTTAAGTATTTTAATATTTTGAGTTGACTATGTATTTCATTTGAGAAAAAGATAAGTTTCTTGCCAGCTCTTCTATGTAGAATCTACATAGAAGAAATTTATTTATAAAAAATAAAAATAAAAATATAATAAATTATTTTATTACTATAATAACACACACACACACACACACATACGGATACTGGTAAGGAGATACGTAATTAACGATTTAAAATTATTTTTCATAAGATACCGTAGGGTTTACCGATCTTTCGGAGCGTCACGGTAGCATGCGCAAGCGATCCCGTGGCGCTCCCGTTAAGACGGGAAGGGTACCGCTGGGTTTTTAGTGGGTATTCCGATGACCGGGGCACACTCGGTGCCTTGGACATACGGCGAGTCCCACATACCCCCCCCCACTGTTCCCGTGGGGGGAAACGCGTCATGCGTTTTCCCAGCGTCAAAAAAAAAAAAAAAAGGGTTTACCGATCTTCCGTCACGGTAGCATGCGCAAGCGATCCCGTGGCGCTCCCGTTAAGACGGGAAGGGTAACGCTGGGTTTTTAGTGGGTATTCCGATAACCGGGGCACACTCGGTGCCTTGGACATATGGCGAGCCCCACATACCCCCCCCCCACTGTTCCCGTGGGGGGAAACGCGTAAAGCGTTATCCCAGCGTAAAAAAAAAAGTGTTTACCGATCTTATATATGGCCTATCATTTGCGCCATCACATGTTCTTTCAATTTTCATCAAGATTGGTCAAGCCGTTCTTGAGTTATAAGAAGACATACAGACAGACAAAAATGAAAAAAAAAATAGTATAACGTGAATCACTGCATCATAAAACGATTACAGTAACAGCCTGTGAATGTCCCACTGCTGGGCTAAGGCCTCCTCTCCTCTTTTGAGAAGAAGGTTTTGGAGCTTATTCCACCACGCTGCTCCAATGCGGATTGGTGGAATACACATGTGACAGAATTTCAGTGAAATTTGACACATGCAGGTTTCCTCACGATGTTTTAAAACGATTATGTATCACAAAATTAGGTGAAAAAAATTTTTTACAGACAGTGCAAATAGATTTATATAGTAGTATAGATAAAAAACACGAAAGTCTAAGTATTAAGCATATTGGATCGGTAGTAGATTTGCACAAAAGTACTTATAAAAGCCTGATGCAAAATAATATTTTGCATTTAATTTTTTTAACGAATCAAGCTATTAGTATGTAAATAAGAGAAATTTAAAGAAAAGAAACCGGCAACGATAATTCCAACTAATCTCATTTTAATCATAAGCTAAGTAGTTGTTAAGGATTGCTAGAATATATTTTAAATTAGATATATGCCCTAATTATACCTCTGCGAAGTCGATGCTCTGAGGGTAATCGTAGATAAAGTAGGCCGGACACATCAACCTACAATGTAGTCAATAGAATTTTATGACGTTTCGGAAGAAGTTACCGTGAACAGTAACTATTGAAATAAAACTATACTGGACATAATATAATACAGGGACATACATATATATGTGTTTTTTTATATAATTACATGAATAAGCCAAGGTAGCCTAGTGGTTAGAACGACTGAATCTAGTAAGCACCACTGAATTTTAATTTGTTTGTGCTTATAATTCATTACATGCTAGGCGGTGATGATTCATATCGTGAGAAAACCTGCATTTTTCAGTTGAAAACCTCAAAATTGACCAACGCGTAATGGAGCATTAGCTCCGAACCTTCTCAAGGAGAAGAAAACTTAATTTTTTGCTTTTTGTTTTAATGATTAAGGTAATTACCTCATAATGTGACCAAAAATCAAAATAAAAAATTCCAACAATGCTACTAAATTAGTCACCTAATTCAATGAATCAGCTAAAATAATTTTTGTATTATATACATATATGTACGTTTTTATATAAGTAAATAGGTACAAATATTTAATATAATATAGATACTAATCAATCGGCAGAACGTATGTTGAAAATCTGCTCATTTTCGTACGTCGGTATAAAAGACGGCAGATCGCAGACGTGGCGGTATTTAAGTGGAGGAAGAATCGAAGTTAAAATATACTGCATTATAAATGTATTAATATTGTTTGAGAACTACGAGTACGTAACTTGTATCTGATGAATTTATTTGATATGATGTATTTTTTGTTAAATATATAAGTTTTTTAATGTCATGTCTCCACAGACGTCCATGCGTGTAGTTTATCGTTCTATTCTTTTATAGTGTGGTAGTTCGTGTGCCTACTTTTTATTTATCAAACATACAAAATTTTTGGATTGCTATTTTTTTTGTTTTTCATTTCGATTGTTGTACCTATGCAGTTCTTATTTTTTTCAATTGATATTAATGGAATTCTAGATTCCTAGAATGGTTTCCTGGGTTGATTTGTCGCCATTTGTGTCCTATTAGTTTACATGACGTGTCGTCACTGTCGTTAAAAGAAAACTTAGTTGTAGTTATATCAGTACAGTACAGTCTGGATACGACTACGAAGTTTTATATTACGGTATGAAAAGCGAGTGAGCCATGGTAATTAGAAATACAAAGGACTTGAAACTTAAGGGTACGCAGCGATTCGTAATTTAAATAATGTCTAATGGATTATTTAATATCCCATGTTGACTTATTACCATTTTTAGTCTAGCTTTCAATAATCAATAAGATATCCTCTTTCATCTTTTCTACTGGAACAGAACTTGCTAACATTTTGTAAAATAACCCCCTCGAATTCTGGCTACATAGTGATATATGGGTTCTAATGTGTTCACTGTTTTTCATCTATAATATACATATAAAAAGCAGATTAGGGCTTGTAGAACACACATCAATCGATCGCATGTCAAGCCAGGGGCCGTGGTGAAGGAAAACATAAAACAACCTCTACGTTAGAGTTGATATGAAGACGCCTTTAGTTGCCCTGACGTCAAAATGCATATCTGCTGAATTCGATGAAAAATAAAAATTAGGCGATTATAAAACACAACGAAATACAAAAAAATAGAGATAGACGTCATGATCGAATCGGTTTTTTCATCGGTTATACGTTAACCTTAAAAGAAAAATACATGGAGCGTACTATAGACTATAAAGAACTTAAATATCATAAAGACTGACTTTATATTTAATTTTCTGTGTCAAACTCGTCCACAGGTCAAACAGTTTTGAATCAAATACTTTGCTCTCATTTCGCCTTACGCATTTGCCCTATATCTGATGTCATAGGTATTATAAACTCAGTTCCTATAAGTACGAATTTTACGCTACTCTAACTAATAGTTTGATTCGTTGGTAAATGAAAAATATACACTTATTTTTATCTTAACATAGTCTTACCCTTAAGGAGTGCAGTGAAGACGGCTGAGGGCAGGTGAAGAGGTCAAACTTCATCGATCGCCTCGGTCACTCGCAGTTGACGTATAAACTTCGTACGCGTCATATTTTCACTGCCAGACAGAGTTTAGATGGAATCGTTCTGTCCACTTAAAATGTCTTCGTCGATTACGACTTTCATATTTTTAATATATTTTGTCTTTATTAATTTTGTTATGAGTGTCGAGTGATCTTCATCAATTCTGAACCGATTATGACAATTCTAATTTAATAGGTTATATATTAAGGGGAAATTGGTAATAGGGTAATAAAACTAGGAGATTTGTCACCTGCTGTTCATATCAAAATATGTTTTACAGTGTTTTGGCATCGACTACTAAAACAATTGATAATATATTGTAGGTACATATATAAAGAAAAATTATTTTACATTGCCATTATAATTTTTTTTTAATGCAAAACAAGGTATGATTTTTTTAAGTTTTGGTTTTAACTGTATTTACTTATATGCAGACATTTTTTTGAAATGGTTTCGTTTTTATTTGTAAATATTTATTTTATTCCCTCCATTAGTATTTTAAACAACTAAATAACTTCAAGAATAATATATCTTTTTTTGGAGATTTTAATATAATATAGTTAACCTACAGATATATAATTGTAAGTAGGTTATACATATTTACATAAAGTATTCTAAATAAGAAATATAAATAGAAAATATTAAGAAATATAAATTAAAAATAGGATCTTATGTTTTTGTTTCTTTTGCGTAATATTAAATTACTGACTAGCTGTGCCCGCGACTTCACCCGCGTGTAATTAATAAAAATATAATGAATAAAAATCAGTCTAGAACCTTCCTCGATAAAAGGAATATGCAACACAAAAATAATTTTTAAATTCGAACCAGTAGTTCCTGAGATTAGCCGGATCAAACAAACAAACTCTTCAGCTTTATATATTAGTTTAGATATACTAAAACTGTTAACTATTGACATGAAATCCTTAAATACATACAAATAAAGTAGCGTGAAATGGTGGCGAGAATGCTAGCAGCATTTCCCCTTTGAATTGCAACTCCGATTCTTTGGGCGAAAAATTAACCAGCCCTCCTGGCACCAGTAGAGGCAATAAGACGGGGTGTAATATTTGAATATAATATTTTTAATGTTAACTTGTAATGATAGTATTCAATGTAAACAGTAACCGCTTGTAAATCCCTACAATGGACTGAGTCTTCCTCTCGTATTATGGAAAAGGCTTAATCCGCGGGTTGAATACACATGTAACAGTATTTCATGACACATGCTGGTTTTCTAACGACGTTATAGTTCTCTAAAAAATATAGGTCAAGCTATAAAAAAATAGCATTCCATAAAAATTTGTTTGTGTTGCTGTCTGGAAATAAAGATGCAGACGCATCAAACAACCAAACACTAGTTACACCAAAGTAACACCAAAAGCCCGAACAAGACCATATGACAAAGTAAAAAAAAAGTTGAACTTAAGGTTAATAAACACAACACCGGTGGAGCACGCAATCAACAATTAAAATCCACGTGTTCTAATCAATAGGCCATCTCGGTTTTTATATTGTTAATTTAGTCAACTAAAATTACGACGTGAACATTTTTTTTATTAACTCATTTCTTGTATTTATTCTATTAATTTATTTTTTACTTATTTTACTAAATTATTTTATAATTTTTAGTTATTTTATTAAAGTTTTTTTTTTATGAACTTATTTTTTGTATTTCTCTCAACTGTTTTGTTAAAATAATTAATATCCGCTGCCCCGTACGTCGGGTTAATACTGCCAGTATTTTCAGTATTTTCGGCACTTTATGTATTGGTCTCGACACAGTTTATGATTTTTTGTAAATAACGCTTGTATAAACGCTTTTTACCTTGTTTTTTTTAAATTATATCGTTTATATTTCAAGTTGACTTTCATACGGACTTCATAAAATGCACAATTGCACTTGTTATTTTATATATATATTTATTTTCATTATAATTTAATTAACACGCTAACCGGGACGATTTCGGTCTATAATAAAGATTTACGTAAAACGTTAACATATAGATACATATAACTCTATATGTTTGCGCAGAGTACACAAATAAAACTTCGACATGCCATGATTTTTTTCTTTAAAAATAATCACCGTCATATTTTAGACAATTTACACAAAATCTTAGTTAATTATACACCTACACTTTTCTTATAAATTGCTTCGACCATTGGTATAAGCAGTATGAAAATCACTTGGTGGTAGAGCTTTAAGCAAGCTCGTCTGGGTAGGTACCACCCACTCATCAGATATTCTACCGCAAAACAGCAGTACTTGGTACTGTTGTGATCCGGTTTGAAGGGTCAGTGAGCCAGTGTAATTACAGGCACAAGGGATATAACATCTTGGTTCCCAAGGTTGGTGGCGCATTGGCGATGTGAGCGATAATTAACATCTCCTACAATAATAATGTCTATGGGCGTTGGGGACCACTTACCATGAGGTGGCCCATACGCTCGTTCGCTTACCTATGCAATAAAAAAAATCTGTTTGGTATTTTTTTAGTTTATCGCGCTTAGACAAATAGACGCGGCGGGTATTTTAGTTTGTCATAATCTGTATAGAAGAGTAGCAGTTGAGTTTCTAGCAATTTTTCCGACAGATCAAACCTTAAAGTTAGGCCAAGGCCTCCTCTCTTTCTGAGAAGAACGTCTGGAACTTATTCCAACACGCTGCTCCGATGCGGGTTGAAAGTATGTCGATGTTTTCCATTTTTCTTCACCGCCAATATAATTAATTATTTTTTTAAAATAAATATAGAAAAATGGTTTAGCTTGAATTGAACTCGCAATCATCAGTTAAGATTCTAACCACTAGGCCCTCTCGGCTTACAGGTAGCTTAAGTTTATCATATAATATGTTGAAATTGCACCCGAACATACGTTCATTAATATATTTATTAATTTGTAATCGTTCTTATTACTGATACGTTTGAAATAATAATTTGTGTATTAGTGATCTCATGTACCGACCTCACACTCGCTGCTTAAGCTATGCAAGTTTAATAGCGGTCACTTTGTGAGGCTCCTCCCTCAGGATGGCTTTTGAAAACTACATATGTATGCATCCATTGATTATTTTTTTACGATACGATTTTTGTGACGGATCGTATGACCCTTAATTAGGAACATAATTTGATTGGTGAAGGAAAAATGTAAGAGTTTTCGAATGTAGAATGATATCGTGGTATGTAATATATATAATCATATGATGCCTAATTTCCACGGCAATCATTATCAAGGGACACTAATCAACTGCGCACAACATAGTATGTGACGAAACATGTGAACTTATGTATATTCGACATTAATATTGTATTTTTTATGAAAATTTGACCGCTATTATATGGTACATTTTATTTACATAAAAAAATGTAGGTTTACAATCTTGCAATTAATGAATTTAAAGTTTGACATTGAAATTGATGGTTCGATAGAATTACGTTATTACTTTTAAAATAATAAATCAATTATATGTAATTACAAGCTTAGTAATATCTGAAGAAATAAAAAATATTTTTTAATTCAACATCTATCACAAATTTACAAGATTTTAAGTGGCTTAAGTTATTTATAATAGCAACGCCGTGTCGTGACATAATGGATACAGTCACATACCTGCAGGCACGACGCGTCTCCATACGGACTGTCTTACCGAAACACTCCTTTGTAAGGGTCACATTCGATACCAACTCTGCATATTTCAACCTAGCCGCGACCGCAGCCGGCTCCGTAAACGCTATCTTTACACTGACCTCCCAACTTAATACCAACATTATCAAATATAAACGCAAGCTGTTATAACTCTTATGCTTTAGCAATAAGAACGTTATTACATTTAAATAGGTTCGTTGGTATATTTGTAAAGACGCTAAAGCGGAGTAGTGGTCGCGCTTGAAATATTAGTAACTTCAGTCGTCCAGATGTGTGCATTCAGTGAGACACCTTACTACGTGAGATATTTGCGTTTTGATAGTGGCCTTTGAGGGAATGAATTTGCCGAAAGGCTTTCGATCGTTTGAAATTTGAATGAAGGTTTTAAGTGAGAATTGATGAAGTCTAAGAGATATGTGGGACCTTTGATCTCTTATATGTTTTATATATTACACCGTCTAACCACTCACCGATATTAATAAATGAGTTCTATGTTTAAATACAAATAGAGAATTAAGCTAAAGTAATATAAGAGTACTAAGATTTTTTTATTCAAAGAATTACAGCTTAAATCAGTTTTAAGGTATATTCAAAGATAGCAATATTTCAATAACAATTCTTATTACATTCACTCTCAAAAAACATTTACATATTTTTAGCGTTCCTTGCTGAAAGGTTGTAACGTTGTTAGTAAGCATACGCTGTCTTTCCGTTTGTATCCCAAGAAACTGATCAATAGCTCAGTAATATATAGCTAATTACATTTTAACAGGTGTCCTGATAATTGACGGTTGACTGCTAGCACAGATAATTACAAACCGTGAAAAAAAAGCATTTGCGAACGCCTTCTGTTCCTTTGTTCCTGCTTTATGAAGAAAATTCATCAATTTTGGTTTAACTGGAGTATTATTTCCTAAAAAAATATCACGATAGCGGTATCCTAAATACAGATCACACCGGTCGTTTTCACCGGAAAATATGAGATATTATAGTGCTATCATAGTTATATAGTATTACTATACGACTGGATAGAGTTTGGAGAGGTCCAGGGGCATTACATGCTTATCTAGGAATTGGAGTGTTAATACCTTAAAGTCAGCAAAATTACAAATTTCACCCGCGCGACCTTACATGTCCCTCTGCGAAGAAAATAGTATTCTTTTAACTATTATATTGTACAAAGCGCTGTAATTTTTACTGTTTTTTCTCGTTTCAACAGCGCTGCAGCGGCTGATTTCTGAAATAAATATACGATTGAAGTTTGGACGACATGTGACAGATGTGGTTTTTCACCAAAAACCTTTTATGGATATAAAAAATAAACGAAAGAGTTTTACAAAAAAAAAACCCTGGTGAGAGACCTAGATTGTCTATTTATATAATTAATTATTCAGTTTTAGTCAATAACCCCTTGCAAAGTATAAATCATAAAAACGTAAAGATTAGAGGGCATTCCATTGTTATTTTCTATCGGGACAATGTTATGTTTTCAGGTTTTTGATCAAACAAAACTCTTTTAAATATAATGTAGCTTAAATAAAATACATAATGTAAATGCCCTTATAACTATTTAAGTATGAAACCAATATTTCCTATTAACCGTGGCTGAGTGAGCCAGTGTAATAACAGAGAAAAATGACACGAACATACCATGCAGTGGCGCATTGACGCTGTGAATAATGCCTTATATTTCTTATCGGCCAATGTATATTGATTATTTTAATAAAGAAATTGAATCGAAATGTATTAATAATATTATTTTAATTGATTATTTCATGTAATAATAATTATAATAAATTTTCAAAGTAAGGATTTTTTAATATTACTTACATCGCCAATGTTACGTGGTGGTGACCACTTACCGTCATTACCCCATATAAGCAAGCAAATAAGTAATAATGTCCTCCAGACCGATTTCGGCCACGGCGGCTAATCTCAAGAGAGATTAGCCAACTGTGCAGGAGATATTATAGTGCACAAGTGTGTGCGCAAACATAGGTGCACTCTACAGAAGGATAATAGATTCCTTAACTCTCATAATCCGATGGGATGGTAATCCGACACGAACGGGAAGAGTTCAGGCGCAGGACCAACAGCTTAACGTGCAACGGCAAAGAAGTAGCATGCTACTAAACAAATGATATTAAATTTTTCATCATGAATAAAATTATGTAATTCTTTTTTTGAAAAATATCAACGTATATATTATATAAAGTATAGTAAGTAACGCGTGTGTACGCGCTTAGCGGAGCAAGTCATGATTTAGCAAGCACGAGTACAGCCGGCGGCGCTTGACACGTCATCCTATTTTTGTCAACGCTACAGTGGGCGCTGAAGTTTTGAGCTAGTTGGAAAATGTTAATGAAAAAACTGTTGGAGATAAAATACATAGAATATTGTTATCATATAACTAAATGTGCAATGTTCGTTTCAATTTATTTTGTTATAAGATATGAAATAAATTTTATAAAATAGTAAAATCAACTAATTTTGATCCAACATTATTAAATAGTATTTGGGGGAAAAAAAATCATCAAGTTTACTGTTATAGTATTGAAATTATTGTTAATTTTAATTCTCTCCAATTTGTCTATTTACTTAATATACATTCTAATTTACTTAACAAATATTCTATTTTTATTTACTTAATCTATATATATAATAAATATTTATTTAATGATTATTGAATATAAAATGATTATATATAAGACCTTTTTGAAGTAGCATGTTTAATATTATTTGTAAGAAACTGATGATGAAGTATATATACTTGTAATTACAACGACTTAAAACACAAGAGCTCAACAATAACTTTTAGCTAAAATATTAATTAGTGTACAGATGAGGATTAACCTGACTGTCATTATAAATGAAAATGAAAATTGAAATGTGAAAAAAAAATGAATTTCAACACGTAACAATGAAACAAAGTCGAAACAAAACAATCCGACTTCACCTATTATTATAATACACGAAAAAAACAATAAAAAAGTGGCTAGCTTCATCTCAAACTTTGGAATGAGGCTAATTACGCCTTCCTTCAGCGAGGAGTTTTCTTTTAAAAGAACTATATAGTATATAATAAACCATTGTTTACTGAGAGCACTATACAAAGCTGCGGAAGGCAGTAACCATCACGCATCGCTGATAATTCCCGCCAAAGCTGAAAATGAACTGCATATCACTGTTCTGTAGCATGCTGGTATACAGGCTGCTCGATATTATAATGCTTGATAAGTTTTGATTTTTTTAGTAAATTGGTGTGTTTTATTTATATTATAACTAATATTTATATAACGAATATATTTTATTTATGAAAATTTGGTTAATAAATTTTAATATTAATTGGAAGACGCATATGCCAATACAGAAGTGTTAATAAATTTTAAAACACTCAATAATGAACTCTATAACTGAAGGTATAAATATATTACGTTAGGGAAATTTAAAAATAACCTATAATTTTTAAGTTAATGATATGTACACATTTTTTGCTGCAGAGGCTTGAATAAATGGTAAAATAAAATAAAAAAACAAAAGAAAATTAAGTGCGCCATACAAAAATCACGATTTTTCTCCAAGCGTCACCGAGTATTCAAAAATAGAACGCAGAAAGTTTGACAAGAAACACTGCCAAATAGAATAATATGTCATCCTAACAAAAGCCAGCGATTTAATTCAATTCAAAAGTGACGTTCTTTTTTTGAATATTTTAAATATCGAAAGTTTAATAAAATAAATCAACATCATCATCATTTGCAACTGACATGCATTTTGAATTTAGAACATGTTATGGAGTCAGTTGTACATTGGACAAAATAACATACCCTTATAAATGCACTCTGTATATCCCTCCTTAGCGCTAGTTAGACTCTAGACGGCGCCCGCCATGCGAAAAAATTAAAATAAACAAAGGCAACATTCGTCCCACACCCGGGGGCAGTTGGTAATAACGCTTTTGTCTTAGATTAACTTTTAAGAAAGCCTTTATTCTAGCCCTGTGTCGCATAGTGTGAGTGTTTTGAAATTAGTGGCGATTTTTTTATGCAGGCTCTGAAAAGAATCCCGTCTGTTACTCGTTACTTGTTGACTTTTTAAAGGACCGCACTTTTGTTTCGACTCAACTAATATTGTAGACGGGCGTGTGACGTCACTGCCCTGTTTGTGTGCGCCGTTTTTGGGGATGAGTGATTATGGCGTGTGAGAATTATTTACTGGCGTGAAAGGATCTTTGAATAGTGCACAGTCGAGAAATGTTTTTGTAATTCATGTTATATTGTAGAGCTGGTGCGGAAACTGCTATTTTGATCACTTTTTTGATGACGAGTACACATGATACAAAACAAATATTATTTAAATTGTAAAATGTACGTAAAAATGATTTTGATCTAACGTGGGCTTATAACATTAACAAATATAATTGTGTCATGTAATTACGATGGTATATAAATTACTACCGTTTTGCCCGCGGTTTCACCCGCGTAGTTCCCGTTCCCGTGAGAGAGACAAAATGTGGCCTATGTTACTCGCTGATAACGTAGCTTTCCATTGGTGAAATAATTTTTAAAATCGGCTTTCTGGTTTACGCGCGGAAGCGTAATTACAATATTAGTTAAGATCGGAAAATTTTAAACTTTATACAAAAGATCAAATCAAATTGTCAATCATTGAAAATGGTTCTTTAAGTTCAAGGTCTCATTTGAATTTTTTTAAATATATTAATTAAATAAACATGAGCAAACTGTCCGGAATGTGGGTGGAATGAAAAAAACCCTGCACGTTATTATACAATTCTCAGTAAAATACAGACTAACTAAACATTTAGATTATTTATAAAAGGCGATCTCTTTAATTTATATTCAGATTGAGAACATAACTTATATTATTTAATATAATGCAAAACTACTTTTAAATTTGACATTTTTGACGGATGAAATCAAATTGGTACAGCATGGCAGAATAAGCTCCAATTGTTCTCTGCTCCAATTGTTCAAAAGGTCCAGTGGTCACTATTCAACAGCATTAACAAAAAAAAAACTTTTGATAAATCGCGTTTATCATAATTCTATTATATAAACTAAATAGGTTTGTATTCTTACATTAACAGATATCTTTGTATATTAACTCCAGCATAAACAAAGCCTTAACATAGTTTCAACGATAAAAAAAGAAGAAAAAAAATACGATTCCTTTTATAAAGGTTCGCTACATTTTCCTCAAGCAAGGCGGCACGGAGGCAAGAGGCAAGAGGAATTAATGCAAAACAAAAGTCTTGCTATCTAGATGGCTGGAGGGCGTCGCTCGCAGTAAATTACGGGATGGGCGTCAACCCACCGCCATGTATCAATCAGGCAGTACCAGATTTATGGGACAGTTCGCTTCGGAATCGTTAGCCTTCGCGACGAAAATGTGTAACTGTTATCCGAAGTCTTTCGCCGCTACCACCCACCCTTGTTTGGAACTAATTTCGGGATTTCTTTTTCGTTGAAATAGAGAATTTTGCCGTTCGAAGGTGATCATTCGAATGTACGTTTTTCTTTATGGGAGCTAAATTGGAAATAACTTAGGTTGGTGTTTTTCTTGGGGCCTGTTTTTAGTTTCGATTTGATATACAAGAATGATATAGCGATAAGATATGTTTAGAAATGTTTGTTGTTTATCGTTCGATTTTCAAAAGGAACTAAAACTTGAAAATTGAAAATGATTGATGAGCCGGTTGACGTGGTCAGTTTGGCAGATACCTGCCCTTCGCGCTTCGGGTCGTGGGTTCGATTTCCACCCAGGACATCTGTGTGCATGAACATGTCTATTTGTCCTGAGCCTGGGTGTAATTATCTATATAAGTATGTATTTATAAAAGAAAAGTATAATACTAGTATATGTAGTATATCAGTTGTCTGGTTTCCATAGTACAAGCTCTGCTTAGTTTGGGATCAGATGGTCGTGTGTAAATAATTATTTTATTATTATTGATGTTTTGTTTTTTTTTAATTGTAATTTATTCAATTCAGTTATTTAAAGTTTTTGTAATATAACATGTAAATAACTATATAAATGATTTAGAAACACATATTATCTTGTACTAACATATTTGGCTGCTAGGTAATCAGCAAAAGGAATGTTCTGATTTAGATACTTTCTTGGTTACATTTAATCGATTTTTATGATTTTTTTTTTATTAAATTGGTAATAAATATCATACCATTGTTGTTTTAAGCGGCGCTGTTTTATTTGAACAGCGCGCTTAGATGGCCTACCCCTTTTTATTATAGGAAACAAAGAGCTTATTAACGACACAAAAATAATAAAAAACGAAATAAAAATATTTCGTATACAGAGAAAAAAATATATAACATTATTGTAATCATTTTAAAATTGGCAGTATAGACTTTATTACTTATAATATAAAAGGAATTAATGTAAAAAAAAATCTTATAACATTTATTTATGGCATATGCATGTGTATGGCCAGATATAAATCATATTAATCAATTGATAGTGTGATATAATTTTCAACAGTCGCATCGTCAACGATCATTGGCCCTTTGTAGCATTGTTGGCTGTTGTGGCGTTGACGCGAATGGAAAAATGTAATGCGTTCGACGGGACAATTTCCTTCTCAGTGTTTAACAGCGTGACGTGGAATGACGTGACAAGCATTCATTCAGCATTACGTTTTAGACATACTCTGTTTGATATCTGTGACATAAAAATTAAATCATAATTATAGCATTTTTAGACTATTTTTACGAAATGAAATCACTAAATTCTTGTTTTTGGTTATTATTTAATGGAAATATTAAGTTATACCTATTTTACCTAATATAATACCGATAACCAATGGTTTCCTTGTTGAGTTCGGGTGCAATGGGTCAATGAACTCATGTCCTACTGAGGTGATAATGGTGGTAGTAATAAGAATTACGACAAAGACCTGATAGAAAATTTAAAGTTAGCAAATTAGAATAAAAAAATAAAAGGAAATTTTGGAGTACGTTGTAACATTTAAAGGTCAAATGAGTACATGTTGAGTATTTCACTTACAGGTGTCTAATTTTTAAGATGGATATTAAGAAATATTACTGACGTCTTACAAACAACAGCAAAAATATTAAAATTTGGTTTCGTACGTAGTTACAACTAGAAAGACGTAATTTGTACTAAATGACGACAATTAACAAGCGGAAATTTCATTTTCTTGTAAATAATATTTAAAAAAAAATTAAGTTTGTCCGCTTGGAATAAATTTATATTTACGTACCGGCCCACATTCAAACTTCCTGCTTGACCAACCATCGGAATCCGTGAGAAAATATCCCATCTAATAATATACCTGTTGTAACTAACACTCGCCGTTTATAAATTATTGGTACCGCACCTAGTTTCAAATAAACATTTCAATCTTATGATGTCACAAAGATTTTGTAATATTATCTGAATACTAGCAACACCAATATATATTTTTAATATATTTTGTGCTAGGGTTGTAAGCTTCAGCTAGACGTGGGTTTTTAAGGTTATGTTTTAAATATTTACGTGACCGGTCTCTTTTGATAAATATTTGATATTAAACTACGCTGTGACGCATTGGCACAAAGCAATGCAATATTCTAAAAACAATTTACAGCATTAAATTAAAATAAAGGGTCTTGACAGACAGACGGGCAGACGGACGGACGGACAACAAAGTGATCCTATAAGGGTTCCGTTTTTTCCTTATGAGGTACGGAACCCTAAAAATGACTGATTTTTAGGGCAAATTACGATTTTTATTGGTTTATTAAAAATAATGACACTTTAAACGATTTCGTTGCTAACCCAGTTCGCCCACTTATGACAATAATATTTAAATTACTTTGCCAATCCTTAAGTCAAGTAAATGCATTGGGTCATGCAACTAATAAATTGAACGAGAAATCGTCTCGTTGCAAACCCATGTCGCCCACCGTACACAGCAATAAATAGCAAACGCGTAACGATCACGATCCGATAAACAGACCACTTCTCACCTGCATGTATTTACGATACGCGATTTACGTCTGTTGTGCTACACACGAATTTATTAGCGGCCATGTTTCCTTTACGTCATTTTGACCCATAACTCTGAATGTTTTGAGATTTAAGTTTGTCGAAATGAAATTTCACGTCTGTTACGGCTTAAAATTATTTCGGGAATTTCTGTTCTTGTGATTCCGATTATTGATTTATTTAAGTCGAAAATTATTTAAAATAAATATATAGAATGCAATCGATTTCAAGTTAGGGTATCTAACTTTTGAATTCAAAGATAAAATACTTATTAAATATTTTAATTAAAACATAATGATACGATACAATGTGTCATTATTATTTGATATAAAATTTAAACAAAAAGAACGGGTTCTATTTTCAAAACAGCTTTTGAATTGCAATTGGCATGAAATAAAGTGTAGGTACATTTCATACGATGGTAATATTCAATATACATCTTATATTTATTAAAAAAAATACTTAAGAAAGGTATTATCCATTTACAGTCGTTAATTTAAATTCAAATGAACACTCGATTAGCCGTCTTGAGGTATAGTGACGTGGATAAGCGGTACAGTCATGGAGATAAGCGGCTTTCATTACCGCGGTGTCGCGGCGACGATGGATGGCGACAACAAATCGCTCTTGAGTTATTTGTTGCAGAGGCGTCTCTTGGTTGGATCTGTCTCTTAGTGAATTAAAGATATTGTCATTCCTATTTCAATTAAGTAAAAATTGTGTTCTTTTGGAGGTACAGTGACGGAGATAAGTGGTACAGTCGTGAAGATAAGCTGATTTCATTACAGCGGTGTCGCAGGAACGATGGATGGCGACAACAAGTTGCTATTGAGTTATTTGTCGCGAAGTCTCAGCTCTTACTTGATCTTTGGTATTTACGGCCAGTTTCTGAAAAACTGTACACAATCCTGTCACAAATTCAATTAGTTTTCCGATTAATTGTATATTTGTATAAGTACTGATACGTTAATAATATATAATATATAAGCGAGATTGTTTTTTTCTTTTTAAAAGCCGTGGTATGCATAAATATGTACAATAGTAACTGAAAACATTTTTATCTGTGTTAAAATTTTATGAACATTAACTTAATCTATACTTTCTATAACTTTAAGCAACTGTTATATGCAAAAATTCGCTTCGTGTCTCACCCTTGAAATGTTGACAATCGAGTTACGGTGATATGGTATTTTGAAGTATGAGCCATTTAAGTGTAAAGTAATTTGTCTCATATCTTTTTGATATTTCACGATCATGTACCACATTAAGTTATTTATTTATTAATATTATTTAATATTTCGAATAGACAGGCAAGCTGGCAATTGGGCAACGTGATGGTATATAGTCACCAATACCCGTTAAAAAAAAATTACATACCTTACATCTGTTATTTCCCTTGTGCCTGTTATAGTTACACTAGCTCACTCACTCTTCAAACCGGAACACAATAATACCTAGTATTGCCAGTTGGCGGTAGAATGTTCGATGGTGACCCAGACATGCTTGTGGAAAGCCTTACCACCGATTGAATTCGGTATAACAAGTTTTTTCTACCAGAATTACTGTAGCGAGTCTAACATGTATTTTTTCGTGTTATTAATTAAAATAATTATATCAATCAAGAACAGTTGTAACGTTTAATCAAATAACATCTCTATTTCCATGTATAATAGCCATAAAACCATCAATTTAGCGGTTATCAAGTATAAACAATACCCCATTAAATTGATGAAAGTTATAGAGTTACGAAACGAATCACAATTGGGAGCCATTGTTCGTATTGTATTGGGAATTAGAAAGCGTTTGTGAAAAACGCAAACATGTTTTAAATATATTGTAATATATATTAATTTTCAAGTATTAAAATTGATAACCATATTTTTTACATTTATAAATCAATAGTAATCTGAATTCTTCTGCGTGGTTGTTATGTTTGTAGTAATACATTAAACTTATTTACGGAAGACAGATGGTAATATAATAGTATCCTGGGACATTATTCACACAGGGCTATCTGATCCCAAACGAAGCAGAGCTCGTACTATGGAAACCAGACAACTGATATACTACATATACTACTTTTCTTTTGTAAATACATACTTATATAGCTAATAAACCCAGACTCAGGACAAATAGACTGGGTGGGAATCGAACCCACGACCTGCGGCGCGAAAGGCAAGAACCTACTAACCACGCCAACCAGCTCGTCATTATATATAATAATATACCACTTGACACCACTTGATGGTAAACAAACTTTGCTTATATAGATAGATATTGCGAGAAAATATTAAATATTCATTTTCACGTTAAGATTTTTCACTATGACGTCATTTTCCTTTTGCCTAAAATTACACTGGCTCACTCATGATTTAAACTGGAACGCAGCAATACAGCGTATTAATATTCCGTATGTGAAGATAAGTGAAGTGATATGTAAACTTTTTCCTATCCTGTCGCCGTGATAATGTGAGTGCGAAATTATTCGATTGATTAGTTATGTGATAGCTTAACAAACGAACAAAACTTCGCATTGATAGTATAAAAAAAAAACATAAATATTATCCTACTGATTCTGGTTTTATCTAGTATGATCAGGTGTGATACTGCCTTTCGACCATCTTGGTTCAGGTTCTTTATATCAAGTATTTAATTTAACATTTTCTAAAAAAAGAATAAATGACGGGTTAGATAAACATAAGTTGTGTTTCAAAAGATTTATATATGATAAATGCCATATTATATGGCTACATTTTAAAAAAAAACTTAATATTTTTTTAATGGAAAAGGTAGGCGGACGATCGTATGGACCACCTGATGGTAAGTGGTCATCAACGCCCATAGAAATTGGCATTGTAAGAAATGTTAACCATCGTTTACATCGCCAATGCACCACCAAGCTTGGGAACTAAGATGTTATGTCCCTTGTGCCTCTAATTACACTGGCTCACTCACTCTTCAAACCGAAACACAATAATATAAAGTACTGATGTTTTGCGGTAGAATATCTGATGAATGGGTGGTACCTACTCAGCCGAGCTTGCACAAAGCTCTACCACCTAGAAAAACATTTATTCATAATGTGAATAATTTAGTAACGAAATGGCTGCGTGTTGGATACGAAACGCAATACGGGTAACGTAATATTATTAATACTTCTGTTGATTTTTCTTCTCGAAAATGTGCAGCATCACCCGAAGCTTCATCCTTATAATAAATTCGACAAGCGTTGCCGTAGTTAAGTTATGTTATTAACGAAACATACCAGATGGGCCTCAGATTCTCGTTAGCACATCTCGTGCCAAATTCTTACTCGCTTAAAACTTTAATTATAATATATATTAAAATTATTCTTGTCAATTTATATACAATATTATTGAAGCTAAACTCTCTTTATATTATTTTCAAAAGAATGTATGGAGTTAGTATTCGTTCATTTCCACATAGGAAAGGGGATATTACTTTTTTTTATATAATTATATAATATGTATTTCATTTGAGAAATATATTTAAATAAAAAGAAATAAATAAAATAAATAAATAAATAAATAGCTTGTCTGAAAATAAACAAAAACAAATTCGACACATTTTATTATTTATATAATGAAACACGAACAATAAATAAGCTTTTCCTTCGTCTATCTTTTATACAATATCGTTACAAAGTTACTTTAAATATTGTGAAGACGGATTTCTGTTACTCTTTCACGCAAAAACTAGTGAATGGATTTGTATAAGCTTTCGAAATAGATTATACCCTGACATAGCACATAGTCTACCTAGCAACAGCCTCCTCACAAGAGAGCTTAGCTGGAAGGAAGCCAGTCATTAAATAAGTCGTTACAATAATTCGTTGTACTAAATTTTTTTTTAAGTTAGAATAAAGAGTTACACAAATTA
Organism: Nymphalis polychloros; assembly: GCA_905220585.2. Taxonomy (NCBI): domain Eukaryota; kingdom Metazoa; phylum Arthropoda; class Insecta; order Lepidoptera; family Nymphalidae; genus Nymphalis; species Nymphalis polychloros. The sequence goes on from HG992247.1 coordinate 14,089,636, forward strand.
ACAAAATGCTTTTAATATATTTTTACGAGATATATATTATTAATAAGAGATAAATGATACCTTCGCAATTTGAATCTGTTATTACCTGATGAGTCCACAAAGAAGTTATTCAAATTAGACTGTTTAATTATACATAATGACGTCCATTTAAAGTTGTTTATATGAGTGAAAATTAGAAAGGTATAAACCATTCATACTACTTACAAAAAATTATAATATATAGCTGTAATAAGCTTATGATTGAAAATTAAATAGGTCTACATTATTCATATAAATTAACAAATAAAGTAACGTATTATAATTGGACCGATTATAAATTCTTATTTCACATAAGCTAACGTACTAAACATCTCATAACACAGAGATTTATTTCTTATTCTATCCGCATCAGCTCCAACAAACTGCTGGTTTGGCACAACTGTGCTTAATTTACTGACCGTTAATTAAACCCCTGGACACCCCAACATGCTGAGATGAATTTTTGTCTAATATATCGGTAACAAGCTGAGTTGAGGGTAATTTGATTACTGAAGCTTAACTCTTAAGAATATACATATATTTAATGGTAGATTTGAAATATTTATATGTAATGCAATAAATTATTTAATATCAATTGCTTTGCATAACATTGATTAGTTAATCACTATTTGTTCTAGCGAAATTCGTGGCTTCGCCAACGATGAGTTATTTTGTGACGAAAATCCTTCGAAATTTGCTATTTTAACGTATATTAAGCCTAAATAGGCAATATATAGGCATATATAATTCAATAGAATTATATATGTAAAATGTTTAAATGATTACGTAGCAGCGTGTAAAAAAATATATTGATTACTTTGATTTTGGTCACCCGCAATTAAAAAGCTGCAGTTATTTTGAATTCACAGACAGAAATTTCCAGTTTATTTATTTCTATAATCTATACATAAATATAAACTATGTGTTTATCTGATACCTGATTTCGTTTTGTTAGCTTCACATTTATTAATTAATTTTAAAATGTTATCAATACTGTTCAGTGGCGTGCTGTGATCTCTGCTACGTATCTATAGAGCTAGGATGCTATACTTGAATACTGTCTAATAAGTATTTGTATATGTACCACTGTGATGACTGTCTCGTTGGTCTAGTGGCTACATATAAGGCCGCAGAACCGGTGGTCCTGGGTTCAATTCCTAGGTCGGGCCAATAAATAGTTATTAGGTTTATCTGTTAGAAAATTCTCAGTAGCAGCCCGGAGTCTGGAAGTTGGAAGTGTGTACACTCCCGTGCCTCGGAAAGCACGTTAAGCCGTTGGTCCTGCGCCTGAACTCTTTCCGGTCGTGTCGGATTGCCGTCCCATCGGATTATGAGTGCTAGGGAAGAGAGAGTGCACCTGTGTTTGCGCACACACTTGTGCGCTTTAATATTTCCTGCGCAGTTGGCTAATCTCTCTTGAGATTGGCCGCCATGGCCGAAATCGGTCTGGAGGACATTATTATTATTATTATTATGTACCACTGTTATGGTTCGTTATCACTAAATATATTTGTATAGATTTACTTAAATATCGTTTGTAAAATCAAGAATATTCTTAGAATACTTTAAATGAGAAAGTGTAACAACACTTTCATATCTTAATTACTCAAACAAATGTAGTTTTGCATAACTAACTAGAATTATTTAATAATATTTTAGTGTACTGAGTTTCTTTCGCCGGTTCTTCTCAGGTTTGAGGTGTTTGTTTCCGAACCGGTGGTAGATTTATGACAATTAATAAGTAAGTGTAATAATGCTTGAATATTGAGTAAAGATTTTTCACATTGACTTTGACTATCAAAATAGAGTTCCAAACATAGCGAATATAATTTCTGCCCGTAAAAACCTGCCGATGAAAAATTTCCGTACGTCAGTCTTAATATAGTTGTCAAAAATAGTATTTTATGTATGCATCCCGTCATCGCTCCAACTATGGCTCATCAATGCAAACAGATTTAGGCTTTTATTTATTTTTTAAAAAAGTAACCACTGTTGCCTATCAATACAGCGAATATGCCGCCAGTAACATTTATAAAAGATCGTTAGTTTCGTGATTTGGTTCACCGTTGCTGGTTTTGTTCTGACGTATTGTACATTGCTAAGCCATACGAGGGAATGGAAAGCGTATAAAGCCATTGTGTTGTTTTAAAACATGTTGTCAAAATTGGCTGTATTTACACCGTCTAGTATTTTATTTACTTAAATTGGTCCTAACGCATACAAATGAAAACATATTTTGGTAACATAACATATCTTTAAAAAAAATTGAAACTCATGCTCCAGATCCAAAACGAATAAAATAGTGAAACAATAAAATGACCAACTTGAAAACAAATGTGACGTTTCAATAAAAAAAATATATATATACATATTAATATTTTTTACTACTTGACAGAGCTTGAACTGAGTATCCCTGAGTCTGCAGCCTCGTAAGCTGACCAATAGACTAACAAGATGATGTATATAAATACAAACGAAAGATGTTCAAATTAAGTAGTACACTTGCAAGGATTGGGAACTACGTGTACTGTATTGTTCCATTGGTTATTATTGTGTACATATTATTGTGTACCTACTTCAATTGAAATCCATTAAAAAATACTTTACGGTGTGAGCGTCAGTTAATCGGATTGGCGCGAATTTATCAGTTAATTTCGAAAAACGTTTGACAGTCGAGGTTAAGAGCTGCAAATAAAAATGGTAGGCATCAGTTATGTATGTATCAATAGTAATTATTCAACCTTTTAACCGTTTTTGTACATCCAGTGATTTTAAAATGGCTATATCAAATTCCTTCATAATACTTCTAGTTTATTGAACTTTACACATTTAAATTTCGAATATACGTTCTTGATATAGTATAAAGCAGAGTTTTACGTTTTATATAAATAATACAAAATTGTGCGGTCGGGGGTCCCCCGTTAGGAACGAAGTTCTGCGCGATAATTTTTCGACTCAAACCGTGTTTTAAAATGTAGATTTGTATTGATTGTATTACTGTATGTTTGTCACATAAAAAAGCATCTCAACTTCCTTTATGTCGACCTCCTAAATTTGAACGCCCAACAAATCGCATTTGGTAGGCACATTATGAACGCTATTTCGTTATATGACGTGACCTTGAGTCACTGCCATTTCACTCTACTGTAAGCCGCGTAAAAGAACTTCGTTCCAAAAATTTACTCTTCTATTGTGTATATAATACATATGTAAGCTTAATAGAACTAATTGTCGTCGATCATCATCATCATCACCTAGTTTTGGATAACTTAATTAATAATTTTAGTATTCCATTTTGTTAATAGAAAACTACACGTGACACTGTCATTTGCATTCCAAATACACCCCTATCGCTGCCGGCTGTTATCACGGACAGACCCTTGTGAATCTAAAAAAGAATGCCCTTTGATAATCAAGTTGATCATAATTTAACTTACGATCAGTGTTCGTGATTAAATTTTATAAAAAATACAATGCAACTTCGAACCTGCGTGCTTTAATTACGCGCCTAAGGTATCGCGTAATGCAGTGAAGATATATTAGGTGAATCTATATTATCGTATTAACAATACAAATCATTAGCACAACAATGTTTTTTGGCTGTGTACCAATTAATCAGATTAATAAAACAAAGGGTCATTAAGATACGAGTACATAATTTATTATTAAATTTTAATGTGAATCAATTTATGCAAGTATTACTTATTTTTAATTTGAATGCAAATCTCTTACAACCTTATTACACTAAAGTAAGAGATCGCTACCAGCGATAAGACCGCCTTTGCGTATTTTGTTTTTCTATTATACCATCTGTTCTCTACATGTCGTGCAATAAAGTACGAACAAACAAATAAATAAGGTCGTGCAACGTTAATATTTCAAAAGTCCACAGTCCTAACCTTTAGAGGACTGACGATTAGAATTTATGCTAAAGACAAGCAACCGTAATGGAGTCCAACAAAAGAAACTGCTTCAAACAATGAACGTAATACAAAGTGAAACAATAATTATCCGTCTCACCCGAGGCAATGCAGATAAACAGGGAGCTTTGTAAAAAGATTTATTTTTTATTCAATTAGCCGGCTTATATGGTATAACGTCTTTGAGTAGCCGCTTTTGAACGCGAGCGTCGGACATGTGTTGCTAGGGCTGTCAACTACCGATAGTAATGAATCTATAAAAATTAAAGCCCGTAAATGTCATTCGGCTGGGCTAATCTCTCAAAATATTTTAATTAAAATAATTTTTACAAATACTTTTGAATCGTTAAGCTTTTTTAATTAAATTAATGTAGATTCTATGATGAAGATTCAGCAAGAAACTCAGTAGATACTCTTTTTTTTAATACTAGCGCTTTTAAACTTAGCTATATGTTGTGTATTCGTATGAAATATTTTAGGGTCCGACAAGGTTAACATCTCAAGTTAAAATTTGAGTACAAATCTCGATTTGATTTGTACTTTTTATATGTAATCTTTAAGAAAAACACTGACACGCAAAGTTTTTAATTCTGGCACATAATGGGTGGCTTAATTGTTTTTATTGGTTGGTTCTAAAGTGCACCTAAGGGCGTATTGACATCATTCTTTTTACATCCGCATTTTTTCGCTTTACAAATTTGAGGTCTCTTTCCGAACAGGTACAACTTTTTGTTCATCATTAAGAAAGTACGATGCATTCTATAATGAGTAAAGATTATTGAATTTGAATATGATTTTAAATAGATAAAAAAGTATAAAAATAAAACGTTGGTAGCCCTATTTGTTAGACGTCTAGAAATATGTTGCATGTGTGCGTTGGGTGAGTACTGTCCTATACACGTGTTACCTTAGAATATGATGCGCGTGTAAGTAGGTATTAAATGTTAGTTTATTACGCATGTACGAGCTTAAGTTTTATAATATGGCTCTACTTATTATTGACATACCCTACTTAAAGACTGTTTGTTTAGATTTATAATTTACAAAAACATGAAATTCACGCTCACCACGTCAATAGTATAAATTGAAAGCGAGTGAAAATAAGTAACGCATTTACTTACATATATAATTATTATATTTTATTCCTAAGGAAATCAAATTGTCTTTAATTATAAATTGAAATTTTATTTTTATTAGCTCAGTAACCTTAAAGGTTGAATATTTAATACAATTTGTACATTTTTTCGGAATCCATTGCATTATGTACATATTTGTGCTGGTTGGGTGACTTAAGAGTAACGGAAATGCCACATTAACTATTTATACGTACAAATTCCAGGGTCCTTATACATCTTTCCCGATTGTTATGTTATGTCAATATATTCCACAAGCACAGAATATGTAGCTTTACATATGACTTCAAGTAACAGCTACAATTTCAAATTTAAAAAAAAAATAGTGTTTCAATTCACGCCGACGTTTGAAAAAAGTTTTTTTTTTTTTAATTATTTAATATAGTTGTAACCCACACGTGTTTTTCTTGCTCTTGGTGTATCTTATAATTATTTTTTGTAATTTTATTTAATGCCTTCATATATATTACCAGGCAGAATCATAATATATGTTTCAAGAATAAACTTACTTTATCATTATACATAATATTATAAATGCGAAAGTGAGCTTGTTTGTTTGATTGTTTGTAACGTTTTAACGGCTTATCCACTCAACCGATTTTGATGAAACACAGAAATGGAGATGGGGTAGCTAACACACCCACCTCACCCGGGCGGATACTGTATTATATAGTATACGAATTCGAATATAATATAACATTCCATTGATTAAAATATATGTTAAGTTATCTAAAATCATAGATAATAAGAAAACAGGAATGGCATCACACGATGATCTCGGCTTAATTAATATGAATATGAAGTGAATAAATTTAAACACCAAAAAGCTAGCAAGGTTACACCGCAAATGATTGTACTGACATCTCATTAGCTTAGCGGGAACGGCGCCTAGGGCACTATTTTAACAGACCTTAAATCATAAGCGATAGCGATTAGTGTTGATAAGTGACCAATCATTATTAGATAGATATATAAAAGTCTATAGTACTAAATTTAAAAAATAACAAATCTATGTAAATATAAAAAATATTATTTAAATATTTATACACTTAAAACTTGTAAGTATATTATATGGTTATATCGATGCATATGTGGCTTTTTATATATAAACTGCCATACTTCGTACATTTAAAGTAAAGAGTTATCTCTTGCCAATTATATTTAAGCAATGAGATATAAACATTTTTAGACCGATTATTTCGGCCGTTCTGTGTTAATGCATCGTTGAATTTCGCGCCTGTATTTTCTAAGCGTGTTTTTCAATATTTACTAATATCTTTGATTTTTATTGCATAGGTAGGCCGACGAGCATATGCGCCACCTGATGGTAAGTGGTCACCAATGCCCATAGACATGACATTGTAAGATATGTTAACTACCACTTACATCGCCAATGCGCCACTAACCTTGGGAACTAAGATGTTATGTCCTTTGTGCCTGTAATTACACTGGCTCACTCACCCTTCAAACCGAAACACAACAATAACAGGTACTGCTGTTTTGCGGTAGAATATCTGATGAGTGGGTGGTACCTACCCAGACGAGGTTGCACAAAGCTCTACCACCAAGTAACCACCTTATTGGTTCAAATTGCAAAATGTACATTATTTAACGACTTTATAAGTTGTTTAACGGGCGGTCTGTTCAACAATACTTTGTCTTCTTCTTGCGAATGTCAAATCAATAATGACAGTAAGAGAAATCAGTGTTTTACTAAACAGTCGCTATGCACCGCTTATAAGTGAGGCTTTAAGTTCTAGTACAAGTAAAAAAATTGTGTTTTTAATTCCTCCTTTCCCTACATTGCAGAAAATATATTAAATATTTAATAGTATTTACTTTAAAGCATAAACTCAAAACATATATAAGGCCGTGATTATTCAAAATATTTAATGTTACAAATTAATTTCAAATTTTAATATTTTGTTTTATTACTAAGTCATTTACTGACATTTCATACTTCTCGTCCTCCATTTAAGAGAGCCTTAACGTGGAAAACGTTGTAATTTACCCGAAAAGAACCAGCCAGCATCTGAGTAGTTACTAGGGGTAAATTCTACTAACTTTATCGCAATCGAATCGGAACGCTATCGTTGCCGTTTATCAATTTTCCTAATCTTTAATTTAACTATCCCCTGATTATATAAAAGTTAACAATTATGTTTAGTTTTGATATTATGATATATGTATATATCGGTTCGGTTCCGATCCGAATATATAAGGAATAATCAAAGTTGGATTGAAATTGAATCGGGAACTTATCGTAACCGTTATTAACTTGAACTGAACCCTAGTTATATAAAACTAAGCTTGTGATACGGCAATATCTTCGATATTTCTCATAATATAGCGGCCATAAAGCGCTCCCGCCTATAACATGTTCCAGACCATAAGGTACGGCATAAAGTGCGGCACATATCTTTATTTTTGCTGGATCAAAGGATCGTTGCGAGTGACGTGCTTTTGAACCGATAATCAAATTACCATTGCTTCCTTTTAAACAAAAATGTGTCTATCAGTGAACTGATAGCACTTTGTGTTTTGTTTTGATCATTAGTTATTGTTAAAAAGCGATCGTATTTAATTTTGTTTTTTTTTATTGGTAACATATTCGTTAAGGCAAAAGGTATATAATATACTAAGGTATATAATAAGTTGAGATCCACTTTAAATTTTTTTTTAACAGACTTTGAACTGATTGAAACGAATTTAACAATTATTAATAATCAAACGTAATATATAAATAAAATAACATATTATAAACCGCCGCCAACTAGAGCCGCGTAAACAACGCTGTCTTCTTCTTTCGAATGTCAAATCAGTAATAACAGAAAGAGAAATCACTGTTTAACTAAGCAACGTTTACAAGTATATATATATGTATATATATATATATATATATATATGTATATATATATATACTCTAAAATAAATAAATAAATTTTTGTATGTAAATTACGGTTATAATAAATAGCAGTGACAGAAATCTTGACTTCGTAACTGAGTATAAATATTATATACAGTACAAGCTTATGTACAGTACTCACTTGGAGTATTTCAAAATTGTAATACCTTATTTACATAAAAAGTATAGAATCGTTTTCAAAACGCCACAATTTCGCTCAGTTCAATATCAACCCCCCTTAAGCCCTAAATTTTGTTACTTTACTGATTTAATGACGTCACACGACGCCCTCTATCGAATGTCAACTCACATCGTTTTATATTCAGCCATCCAAAACATCCTATCTACAAACTTACAAAAGTTAAAACTAAGCCTTAACACAATGGCTTAAGGTAAATATTTCGTTGTAAGTAAAATGCTTATAAGTTTTTCAGATTCGTCCATGTAATGCATAGGTTAGATATTTGAGTCACGAATCCATTTTATGACTAATTCCATAACTTTGTATGTGAATTCGGGATCAGGTACGATGGCAGTAGTGTTTACTGTGTCGTATCTCTGTCAAATCTCCTTGGAATAGGCCTAAAGGGATTTGCTTTAATAGCACGGCTGTTGTAACGATCGAATCGCAAGTGTTATTTTGTTTTTACATAAATTATATCTGACTATATTATGTAATCAAGTTTTTTTTATATCAACAGGACGGCGGACCGGTAAATGGCCCATTTGATAGTAAGGACTGCTCATAGACATCGCAAATGAGGCCCCAACTTTGAGTACTAAGACTTTATGTCCCTTGTGCAATAACACTGGCTGACACACAATTCAAACTGAACACAATAATACTGAGTTATTATTTAACATTTGAAAATCCGATGAGTGGGTTGTCCCTACACATGTGCTTGTACGAAGCCCTACTAAGTGACTCACTTCTCTCATAAGATTAATAAAAATTATAAAAGTAAAGAATGTTCCACAGCTGAACGAAGATCCTTCCAGGTGGAAGGAGAAAGCTTTAAGCTTATCGCGTGGTGGATTTCATATCTTAGTATTTGACAAAAAATGACAATATATCTGGCACGAACTTATAACAAATTTTATTCTGATCTCGACTTTTTCCACTTATCCAAAATGTAATTAAAAAGAGAAATAATTCAAATTCATCGTAAAAAATAAAGCGAAAAACCAAACGTACGCATACACACACACCCAGACACACACACACACACAGCGAGCACGCAGGTATACGATTTTCTCGCATTAATAAAAAGCAAGAATGTTATTTATTTTTTTAAACTGTATTATAATATTGTAATCTTATGTGGCCTTATCTATTTAGTCATAAGTAATAACTGTAAAATCATTGTAAAAAAACGCTGTTGATTGCAAGTAAATTAAATAAATAAATAAATAAATATATAAGACTGACAGTTCACCTCAACAAAATATATTATTTTTATTGATTTAATGATTATAACTGTCAAATGTGAATGTGATTCCATATTTAAAATGAGCAAAGCGTGTTAAATACACGTTCCCTTTTACGATGTAAGTATTATTCATTTACATTAAAATTAGTCATGTTAATTACAACTTTAATAAAATATCAATTTTATGATTTCAATTAAGATCTCCTTTCATAATCGATTATTGTATTTTACCTCTCAAGTACAAACATTTTTATCATTTTTACTAATAATAAACTTATAAAACTGTTCAATTTGTCTTTTATTCACCTTAAACTAACATTAAACAAACTTTTCTCAAATCAGGCTCATAACATTATTGTTAAGGTATCTGTTTTATTATAATATTAACTTTATTATATATTATTATTTATTTCAATAATAAAAATATAATATTTGTTTGAAATCGTGTAGATCTTCCTTTGTAATGTGGAAATTTCTTTCTTGTCAAGTTTTTTTTATAGAATAGGTTGGCGGACATATCCATAGACATTGTCATTGTAAGAAATATTAAGCATCGCTTGCATCGCTTACATCGCTAATGCGCTACCAACCTCGGGAACTAAGATGTTATGTACAATATTTGATGAGTGGGTGCCTAACCAGACGAGCTTGCACAAAGCCTTACCGCCAAATCAAGATTCATATATTAGACGAGCTTGCACAAAGCCTTACCGCCAAATCAAGATTTATATATTATACAATTATTATAATAAAGATTATAATGAGCTATTGTACAATAATAAAAATTTATAATAATTATGATTATATATGACCCTTATATACGAAGAAATATATATATATATGAAATATATATATATGAAGAAATTGGTATGTTATTCCGTTATTGTATAACGCGAATATCGAGGTACTCATTATTTGAGATATCATTTTTCCTTTCACCAGGTGCATTAGGCATCTTTCACACTTGTGCAGGAAAAGGTGTAATATGCAATATCGAATTCTTAAAAAGTGTTAAATGAGATGAAGATGGAGATGAAAAACGACGAGGACAAATATTAGCGCAATTATGCTCTCGGTTTTATGAATTCTTCCGTATTACTTGGTGTGTGTGAACCTTTATTTTATAATTCGCTTCTATAGTAAGTGTAATCGTGTATAGCTTTGGTGTGCTTAAAACAATATACGCCTGACTTTAGTCAAGATGATTTTCGCATACAAATATAATTGGAATATGAGTTATTCTCAATACTAATAATAATACTCAGCTTGAAGACATTGTGTGTTAGTTGTGTAATACATACAGTGAGTAAAACGAAATAAACCAGTTTACGCTAGCCACCACGTGTCTTGAATGCTGGCATAAGTAGCATTAGACGTGTTATTTTGCCTATTATTATATTCACTCGGTAGTAGAGCTTTGTGCAGCTCGTCTGGGTAGGTACAACCCACTCATCAGATATTCTACCGCAAAACAGCAGTACTTTGAGTTGTTGTGTTCCGGTTTGAAGGGTGAGTGAGCCAGTGTAATTACAGGCACAAGGGACATAACATCTTAGTTCCCAAGGTTGGTGGCGCAGTGGTGATGTTGTTTTTTTTTAAGAAATATACAAACCACTGTCTATGGGCGTTGGTGACCACTTACCATCAGGTGGCCGACATGCACGTCCACTAACCTATACCTACTATAAAAAATAAAAAAAACTTATTACTTAGTTCATAGTATATATTAATCTGCCTCGTTGGTCTAGTGACTGTGTGCCGCAGACCCGGTGGTCCTGTGTTGCAATCCCAGGTCAGGCCAATAAAAAGTTATTGAGATTTTCTGTCGAAAGCTCTCAGTAGCAGCCCGTGGAGTCTGGAAGTTGGAAGTGTGTACACTCCCGTACCTCGGAAAGCACGTAAATCCGTTGGTCCTGCGCCTGAACTCTTTTTGGTCGTGTCGGATTGCCGTCTCATTAGATTATGAGAGTTTGGGAATAGAGAGTTTACCTGTATTTGCACACACACTTGTGTCCTGCGCAGTTGACTAATCGCTCTTGAGACTGGCCGCCGTGGCCGAAATCGATCTGGACGACTTATTAATATTATAAATGCGAAAGTAGCTGTCTGTCTATTTAATACGCTTTCACGGCTAAATAAATGAAATATTTTTTATGAATTTTGGTATGAAGCAAGCATGAACCCCAAGCAAGGACAGATGCTACGTTTTGTATCTAACACCTGCTCATAACAAGCGGATGAAGCCGTGGATGAAAACTAGTAAAATATATGGTGGAAAGTACTTGGCAAATGTGGATTTGATGTCGAAAAAAATTTCAATTTATTCAAATTATATTTAAAGTTAATTAAAAATAAATAAATATTTTTAATTTATAAAAATCATACTAAGCAAATTATATATACTATTACGTAATAACAGCTCAATATAATTACGGTGATCACAATAATCAGCGAAAGACATGCGCAAGCGCAGCCCTACTTTACATTCGCCATTCCATCTCGTTACATTTGTTAACTTTTGACCTTTAATGTTGTTTCAATCTCCTTTCCATTTTGCTTTCTACGTAATACTAGTTGTAAAATGAAGAGTACGCAATCATCAAACGTCGAAATAATTACTCTTAACTTACATATAACATTACATCATCGATACAAATAAAAGCAATGCTAGTTTGTTACATGTTCACTTAAGTATCAATAATTTTTCCGACATCAGCAATGCATAAGAAGTCATTTCATTACTCATCCGTGAAATGTTGACAACTGACTTCCAGCGATATCATATTTTGATAAGTGTATTCTTAAATTGTCATTATTATCATGGTCAATGTTACATGTCACTTTCTAACATTTTACGACCGTTTTCTACGATGAATTTCGAGTTTGTTCTTAAAGAATAGCCCACAGGTTTCAATGCTCATATTGTTGATAATAATTAATTTGTCATGTAACCAACAATAAAATTCACAGGTTCGATTTCGAAGAAGTGATATTTCGTATTCAACTGGATCTATTTCTCGATCGAACCGGATCGAACTAAAATATAAGAGCTTTGAGATTTACTTAGAGCGATCGACATTTGAACTCTGCCACGGCTTATAAGTTAGCTTGATTGAGATTTTGAGTTAAGATATATTTATTTCTTAACATTTGAAAGTCAGAGGGCAGTAGGTGATCGTAATTAGTCACAAAAAAAAATTGTCAGAAACATTGAAGATTGTATAATATAATGTGACGTCTTAATTAATTATAGCGAACAACGAGCACCAGATATCGAAGAATAAAAATATTGCTTATGATTTAAATATTATTTTTAATTTCCATATTGTTAAAAAAATATTTTAATTATGTACTCAGAAGAAAAATTGTATCCGATAATACATTTTTCTGGTTCTTAGAATAGTAATCACAAATTTTCATTACACGAGTTTCATTAATGTCAGAAACTGTGTATTAACAAACAATGAGTTTTTTTTCATGGAATTATTTAAAGAAACTAAATTAATTATAAGCCTAACTCAAAACTAATAATAAACTTTAGATTACTTAAGGTTTTCACACACTATGCCACTCAAATCTTTTAGTCTCACGGTATGCACCGATTTAAGAGATAAAAATCTTTTAACATCATCAAATGTTTTCGAACATTAATTTTGAGTTCATAAAAGAGGATAAAATAAACTTCTATCATTCAAAATACTCGTAAAATTGTTCAGATGTGTGTATATATTTGTATGTTTATGTAGGAACAAACTCACTCAGACTGAATGTCTAGTCTCAAAATAGGTTAACAATATTTCAAGAATGAGATACAAAGTTAACCATCGCTTACATCGCCAATGCGCCACCAACCTTGGGAACTAAGATGTTTTGTCCCTTGTGCTTGTAATTACACTGCCTCACTCACCATTCAAACCGAAACACTACAACAACAAGTACTGCTGTTTTGCGGTAGAATATCTGATGAGTGAGTGGTACCTACCCAGACAAGCTTGCACAAAGCTCTACCACCAATTATTCCATAATAACATTCCTCGAAAACTTTTATATATTTATGTCAAGTAATACTAACATTTAAAGCTTATATAAAATCAAGTTATTACATACAAGATCACGAAGATGATAAGAAGCGTGGAATTAGTGTACGCTAATTTTCATGCAGAATTAATGCGGATTAAATTGCACACAGTTGATATATTTTGTGAATGATCTAGTTTCTCGGTAGAATCTCTGGTAGAACTACTAACATTTAATTTAATCTTGTTAACTGACGATTCAAATGTACACATTAAAACTTTCTGACCGATGTTTATTCAAATTTAAGGCCATTAAAACTTTTTACTCGAAATAATCGTTCATTTCAAATGATATTGTCGAAAGAATTTATACAAATATAACAAGATCTAATACAAAATAATATCTGTTAATGGAGCAGAATATGCCGAATTAATTGCTCCGACTGTTCGCGGCATGTGTGGATAAAGGATTTCATTAAACGTTTTAATTTGAATTAATTACGTTTTAATACGTGGTGCGTTTCATTACCGACGTCATATTTATGCGGATTACAAATAATATCGCCTTTATATAGTAACGAGTGTAGAAAATTAGACTTTAAATTGTTATACGCAATTGTTTGTAGTTAATTATTTTAGGTGTTATTTAAATTGTATTTGATTTAGGTTTAGAGGTGTTTTCAAATATCCCACATATCGGTGTTCCACAGGGTTCAATTCTGATTAATTTAGTATTTCTTATATATATTAATGACAACTTATTTCAGTTTTATGTTTTGTTTGTTGTAATATTTTTTTTTGCAAGTTTAATATAACCAATGTAAGTTTAATAATGTCCCAACTTTATTGTTTATTTTATGATTATGTTAAAATGTTCCATATTTATTAATTATAAATATCTAGCTAGGTTTGAGTTATCGTAGATAAATACATGTTAATAATGACATTTATTAAACATATCATTGTAATGGACGACTTTAACATAACAAGCAAATAATAAAACATTATTAAGAAACGTTCATTATAGTAATAAATTTAAGTACGGCAAAATCGTAAACAGAGTGCAATTCGCTATATAATACTTGTAAATGTTACATCAAAACCGCTTCAATCTTTAGACGATCTCACTTTCACTCATGTAAGTCGTTCAAAATATGACTTAGTACATCAAGCGGTAGGCATTCGTTTATCTGTAAACTTAAGCACTGACCAAGATCATTATGATAAAACAGAAGTAATGGTCGAGGTCAAGAAACGTTCTTCTTTTTTGTCTTAGTTACCAAATTTCGCGAAGCACTTAGCATTCATCATAAAGGTGTGACTTGAAAGATTTTTTTTTTAGCATATTTTTGACTTATATCATACTTATGGTTTAATTGCTTTAATTAGTTACAGTTTGTTAAGTTTATAGCTCCGTGTTTACAACTATATCTTTCATTTGGTTTTATTTTTAAAAACATTGTAATTGATTAATTTTTTGTTTTTATTTTTCCTTTTTTTAAACTATATTTTAGTCTTTAGTGTACTGTAATAGATTTTTTTTTGATTGTAAATTTCCATTATTATTATTTTCGGCTGTATGTATAAATCATTTTCGATTACTTTTTGATCAACCACGTGATTTTATTTGCTATAAAATGGTTCTAAGCAATGGTAGTTTCTAGTTTGACTATAATGAATATTCTTCATAATATTATTTTAATATCTGACTTGCACTCTTATTGTCAATGTAGTTGACGCCTTATCCGACACTCTGTAATATGATTACGACAGAATTTCAAGCGCATTAATATAGCTATATGTATATTGGATTCATCATATAACAATTTTAACGTTACAAAATCATCTTAAATAAAATATAATAAATTGTTGAAATTGTGTCGAAAAATTTAAATAAATTATAGTTTTTAATTCTTTATCTACTTCATTATTTTTGGTCACGTTTCCGTGGTGATGTTTAATTAAAAATTATTAACATATCATTAATTAATTAAATAGCTATAAGATATTCTATATATAGCGAGCCGGTTGGCGTGGTTGGTAGATACCTGCCTTTCGCGCCGCAGGTCGTGGGTTCGATTCCCACCCAGGACAAACATTTGTGTGCATGAACATATCTGTTTGTCTTGAGTCTGGGTGTAATTATCTATGTAAGTATGTATTTACAAAAGAAAAATAGTGTATGTAGTATATCAGTTATCTGGTTTCCATAGTACAAGCTCTGCTTAGTTTGGATCAGATGGCCGTGTGTGAATAATGTCCCAGGATATTATTATTATTATTATTATAGATCTTCTTTTTTAAATATGTGTTGTTTATAATAGACGAAAGTAGTTTTTGATATTCGTGTTTATTGAAGTGATAACTTCTTATAGGAGGGTAAACCGCGTAACGTAACGCGTTACGGTGCCGCTATTACCGACGCGGATTGCTTTACTTTTGTTACCAACCTAACGCCATCTAGCGTAAGCAGATAGTACTTATAATAATATAGCAACTCTTAAGTACTAGTAAGGTATAGCACCGCTACATGCTCGACCACCAGAGGGGCGTCCTCTACCCCGTGAGCTCCTACTGTCGCCGATCACCTGCCCCGGCGCAGGCACCGACGACGATTTGGAGGACGGAGGATAGGACGACGAAACCACCGGATGTGACAACCTATGGACAAGACAACCACCCGATATAGAAGATCACCCGAAGAAGAGAACCACCAGGCCTAACTAGGCCTTGACCTATTAGGTCAGAACAATTGACACGGCAGTCTTGACTGCCGGTGAGGATTTGCCCGGGTAGAGGGGGAAACCCCGGGGCCCGTACCCAGACTGGCTTCATGGGCCAGTCAGGAGGAACCCTGTTGTTGTCTTAAGTACTAATTTAAATTATATTTAACATATTATAATTTATAATAAATATTATCACTCCTGTCGAGCGTCCCGAGACGCACACTTTTTTTTAATTATTTATGGTAATACTTTAAAGCATTGACCAACGCTTCAATATGGTTATATGGCAAGCACAATACTATGATGATATGTAAAAAAAATGGTGACGCTTTTCAATTTAATTTAATTCAATTCATTTATTTAATTTAAACATAAAATACATGTTTAGTCACGATATTTATGACATGCAGATATAGAAATTCAGGAGTTGACGAGGCACTTTATAGATCTTTAGAGACAATAACTTCTATTTGTATACATACTCGTAGGTACATATTATACTTATATTTCATCACATGGGAGTTTACCTATATCACTGTTTCCTAACTCTATTGACCAATACATAGCAGTTGTTTTATATAACACGAGACAACGAAATAGAAAACCATTGTGTAAGGAATTTAAGTTTAACATAAAAATCCCATAAAAAATGCACTGAATATATTTATAAGATCATTGACCGAGAAATATGTGTGTCAATGGCACAAGTCACTGTTGTGCATACATACAAAAACCCATACATATTAACATGCATACAACAAAACATTAGATACATGCCGGCCTAATATATAAACTGAATGCGTTTATGTATTTAACGCTTCATTATACGCAAATTAAAAGTAGCAGTTTGAAAAATAATGTCAAAAGCGAACTAAAAGCGTGTTTATTTTTAAAGATATTTCTAACTACACACAAAAGTAAATTACACACTAAAATAAAAGGTTAAGATTTAAACTTACTTAATACCAAATATCATCAAAATCGGTTTAGTAGTTTAGGCATGTAAGCGTAACAGACTGATAGACAAAGCTATCATAGGAGATATTAGTATAATAAGATTGGCCGCCATGGCCGAAATCGGTCTGGAGGTTATTATTATTATTGATAATAATAATAATGAACTGGAGGACTATTATTATTATTATTAATAATGTCCTCCAGACCGATTTCGGCCAAGGCGGTCAATCTCAAGAGAGATTAGCCAACTGCGCAGGAGATATTAAAGTGCACAAGTGTGTGCGCACACACAGGTGCACTCTCTCTTCCCTAGCTCTCATAATCGGATGGGACAGCAATCCGACACGACCGGAAACGGTTCAATATTGGTATAGTAAGTCAAAGAAGTGTTTCGTTTATAAACGTAAAACATACTTTTCTAAGCCAAGCCAAGTTCAACGGTTTTATTATTCATACATCTGACAAATACATATGTATGTATACCTCAATAGGCTAGTGGTTAGTTTTAACGGTCATGTGATCCCACGAAAAATTCTTGTAACTTATACCATACACAAATGGGCTTAATAATATAACACAAATTTACGTAACGATGACCACATCACGTACTTATAAGGTGTTTGGTAAACAACACGAAAATGGGTAATGCGTTTTACGAGGACATGAAATCGTCAATTTTTCACGTCATTACTCTAAATTTGAAGTGTGTGGAACTGAGAAGTGTAATAATATTATTGAACCTACAGATTTCAGTAAACTTTCAAGTGTTTGAATCACTGGGGACTTGCATTTGATATGACGATAATACTTAAACTTACATCATTATTATTTGTTTTTGGAAATCAGATCAGAAAACTTCGCATTTAAGCGCTGTTGCTATAAGAACTATATCTTCTTCTTCTCCGTGTCACTCTTGTCAGAGCGGTCGTGGTCGTCATGTAGTGTTACGAAATTATCGGCAGGGATGTTGTTTGCTTAACGAGCGTTCGCCATGTGTCTCTATGACTGGTGAGCCTGGTGCACTCATGCAAAGGACCGCCAACAGTTGTTTTCACTTGGTCGGTCCATCGCATGGCTGTCCTTCCTCGCGGTCTGGTGCCATCCACTTTGCCTTGAATGACAAAACGCGCTATGGAGTCATTTCCTTGCCGGGAGACGTGCCCAAAGAAAGTTAATACGCGTTTTCGAACCAGCGCCGAAAGACGCTGCTTGATGCCGAGTTCTTGAAGAATGGAGATATTGGTGCGAAATTCAGTCCACGAGACCCTTAGCATTCGCCTCCAGCACCACATCTCCAAAGCATCAATTTTCTTTTTTTCGACCTCCCGCAAAGTCCACGCCTCCGCACCGTATAGAAATATGGGGAAAACAAGCGTCTGTACGAGCCGGATCTTAGTTGCTTTGGTAATGTTTCTGTTTCCCCATATTTTCTTTAGCCTCTCCATTGCATTTCTCGTGATTGCCATACGTCGCCTGACTTCATCTGCGCATCCGCCGCTATTCGATATTAAAGCTCCAAGATATATGTAGGAACTATATCACTTCTTATATAATCACAGCTGAGTGTACCAATCTTGAGATTTAAATGTATATCCTTTGGAATAGTGTGTCACTCACCATTAAATATACAGCTATCAAAATTTAACTGCTTGGCCATGGAACACCGGTTCATATATTAAATACCAGATTGATTTAGAATAGGTAGATAGATTCTTTTTATAGCATAGCGGACGAGCATATGGGTCACCTGATGGTAAGTGGTCACCAACGCCCATAGACATTGGCATTGTAAGAGATGTTAAACATCGCTTACATCGCCAATGCGCCACCTACCTTGGGAACTAAGATGCTATGTCCCTTGTGCCTGTAATTACACTGGCTCACTCATCCTTCAAACCGGAACACAACAATACCAAGTACTGCTGTTTTGCGGTAGAATATCTGATGAGTGGATGGGTAGGCCAGACGAGCTTGCACAAAGCTCTACCATCAAGTAGATCCTAAATTATGATATCTTTCTGATAATTATGTACTGATAAGTATTATACACATGTTCGTCTCGACCACCCTAGACGTGATTATATATATGTAATAACTATTGAATTTAGACATCAAAAGTCAAAATAAAAACTTTTGATAAATAACCCATATTCTTTAAAATGTATATAAAACTTATATAAATAATAACGAAACGAAAATCACAAAGATAAAAGTATTTTTTTTACATCTATATTTATATATGTATGCCTGCCTCGTTGGTCTAGTTGCTAGTTATAAGACCGCAGACTCGGTGGTCCTGGGTTCAATTTCCAGGTCGGGCCAATAAATAGTTATTGGGTTTTTCTGTCAGAAAATTCTCAGTAGCAGCCCGGAGTCTGGAAGTTGGAAGTGTGTACACTCCCGTGCCTCGGAAAGCACGTTAAGCCGTTGGTCCGGCGCCTGAACTCTTTCCGATCGTGTCGGATTGCTGTCCCATCCGATTATGAGAGCTAAGGAAAAGAGAGTGCACCTGTGTTTGCGCACACACTTGTGCACTATAATATCTCCTGCGCAGTTGGCTAATCTCTTGAGATTGGCCGCCGTGGCCGAAGGCGGTCTGGAAGGCCTTATTATAATTATATATGTATGTATGTAAATTACCACATTAAGCTTAAAATGAGTCAAGCGATTTAAACGTTATTGTTTTGAAATGACTTAAGTATCACGTCTACATGACAGGAGGACGGTATAAAAATAATAATAAAAAAAATGATATAATTTTTTAAATATTTTAACATAATTTATATAGAGGTTCTAGCTTATATTCTATATCAACATATATATAATATAAGGTATTTTGTATTTACAACATTCAATGGTTCTGTTTAATGTGCAAATTACATCACAAAATCGCGAACATTTGGAAGAATAAAGCTCTTTGATTTTGCCGATATATATTCACAACGTTTATTAAAAAGATTCATCGACTCTTCTGTTATCTAAAAAGAATATATTATTATACAATAAACATCATTTACAATAAATATATGAAAATGAATTGGGTAAGACTATCGGAGCTGGCCAAAATTTGCTAATAATTTTTATATATACGCGAGGCATTTTATACTAAAAGATGCGTCCAGATCATTGCAACAGGAATCGGATTCAAAGTTCGACGAATTGCTAAATTATAGTTTTCTTAGAGCTATATTTTATTTTCATCTTGTGTCTGTCTTTTGAAAACTATCCCGGGAGTCAAATCTGACCTCAGTATATGCAACCTTATGCATTTAGACCAAAACGAATCAATTCCTTATAACTTGTATGGACATATTTTTATCGACTAGACGGATCGACAAATGAGTCATCTGGTAGCAAATGATCGCCACCGGCCATAGACATTGGCACCATAAGAAATATTAACTATAGCGGCCGCCTTAGCTCATGTTATAATCTCCTTAGCCCATAGATATTAATTGTGCCTTGAGTCTCTTTTTCTACTAACTCACCTTTCAAACCGTAACACAACAATACAATGATGGTCGTAATTGACGATTCGTTTTAAAGCAAAGCATATACAATAAAATATAATTTGGTCAAGTTTAAAAAGTTAATCGAAACATCCGTAGTCATCCATTTAGTGCATCCATCAATTGATTCAGTTTAACGCCTTTGTAAATATGACATTACCTTTGTAAGCTGAATATATTTTTTATTGCAAAACACTACAATCTCCTTTGCGAGGTATTGTGAAATAAGTAACAAGTTGAATACATTCTAAAATAAATCTCTGTATTTGATTTTATTTGACTTTTTAATGATCTTCGTGTTATGTATGACTTTACATAATTTTATAATTTTATGTGTCACTTGATAATTGTAAATTGTAGTATATATGCTTGTCACTTCTTTCGCTATGGCGTCATATAGTGTTACATATAAATGAGGAGAAGATTTGGATCTTATTCCACTGCGCTGCTCCAATGCGGGTTGGTGGAATACACATGTGGCAGAATTTCAGTGAATTAGACATATGCAGGTTTCCTCACGATGTTTCTCTATACTGCCAAGCATGAAATGAATTATAAACACAAATTAAGTACATGAAAGTTCAGTGGTGCTTGCCCGGGTTCGAACCCACGATCATCGGTTAAAATTCACACGTTCTAACCACTAAGCCATCTCACTTATAACCTTCTACCCAAAGAAGGGATAGGAGGCCCAGTAGTGGGACATTCACAGGCTGTTACTTACAACTTACTTTCTACATAATATACATACATGTACTATGAGTCGTAAAATCGTATCTCCTGACTGACTATCAACGCACGGCCAAAACAACTGGATTAAAAAGCTGAAACTTTAAACATATATGTGTTATGTTGTAACGTCAGCATCCGCTAAGGAGAGATTTTTGGAAATTTCAACTTTCGAGGTGTGAATTTGAATTTGAATACGAAGTTGGGACCGGCAGCTAATAAAATATACAGCTTTTTAAATAGCACAAATCTTTATTGTGACAATCCAATAACCTTTCAGTTATTGCCTAACAGACAGGTAACGGTAAATTTTTAAATTCCCTTTCTAAGAAGTAAATTGTAAAATGTTGTAATCGATATTATTTTGCAATACACCTTGACTTTATCTTGTTATAATTATCAAATTTATATTATATTGCCTCTTTGTCAATGTATACTGAGTGGTGATAAATAAAAGCGTTGGAAGCTCACTTCGCTAGGCGGAAATATTTTTCTCCCCGAGAATCGGAATTGTGATTTAACGGGGGAATGCTTGCAAGCAGTCATGCCACCATTCCACGTGGTGATGATTTGGACAATAACAAATTTTTTTTTTATTTTGGTTTCACATTCTTCTTAAGATCAATTCAAAGAATCAAAGATTTCAATTTTAACAATTATACATCGTTTTTCCTACCGTCTGAGAATCATTACAAAAAATAATAATAATAGTCCTCCAGACTGATTTCGGCCACGGCGGAAAATCTCGAGAGAGATTAGCCAACAGCGCAGGACATATTATAGTGCACAAGTGTGTGCGCAAACATAGGTGCACTCTTATAACCCGATGGGACGGCAATTTTACACGACCGGGAAGAATTCAGGCGCAGAATCAACGGCTTTACGTGCTTTCCGAGGCACGGTTCGGTCGATTACATGATTACACTAAATCAGTGTAATCATGAGAACTAGCTTGAGTAAAATTACATGATATTTTATTTAATAATTTATCATTACAATAGGTAACGGGGCCAGAAACGATCCAGCCTAGCCTGGTTTCACATAACACAGGCTTTCCAACACCTAACTTAATTTTTTCAGTACCTAGCAAGTCCCAGAAGAGATCAGTACCAAGTAAAATATCTACTTCTGACGGCTGGTAGAAACCGAGGCACCTTCCAGACTCCAGGCAGCTACTGATAATTCGACAGAAAATCTCAATAACATTTTATTGGCCCGACTTGGGAATTTGAACGAAGCAGTCAATCTTTCCAAAAGAGCAGTATTAAATGTCCCAGTAACCTTGAAATTCACATTATAAATGCTGAAAATATGGTAACGATTAACCCATTAGATAGTCAGAAAACGGCTGATCTATGGGATATCTTTGTTCAGGTTATAAATTGAATAGTTAATATGATATGATAGAACCTTACCTCGCAAAGATTTTTAAAAATCTTTGAATTCGAACCCCCTTTCTTTTCTTAAATAATCACACTCAAATAAGTCATTGAAAACGGGGCAGTGATAGGAATTAAAACAATCCGAGGGTACTCAAGCAACTGTACCAACTGACATATCTACATTTTCTTACGGCCTTACTTTTTATTTTTAGCGTTAGTTAATCAAATACTGATTTTTCTCTGTCCGTCATTGAATTGAATGAATCATTTAAGCTTAGTTACAAAATTATGAAGAGGCCGTGACTAATTCAAACTGTTTGTATGAATAAATACTATAATTTAAAATTTGATTCAGCAATAATGTGTTCGAATTGCTCTATTTTGTAATGTATTAATGCAGTTTTATGTCAAGAACGAAACTTTATATGGCAATTGAATTTTGTTTTTTTAATTCAATGTAATTTATTACAAATTGTCTTCGGGTAAAACTTTAATATTAAAATTCGTTTTGTATAATTAACTATCTTATATTATAAATAATTAATGACAGGTCAAGTTTTATTAACTATTTATAGTATAATTTTATACAATGTTAGTTTTTAAAAATTTAAAAGTAACATTGATGTACTATGCCTTTTTATATTATGTGCTATAAAATACCATCTATATACATGTTTTATAAGTACTATTTTTTCTATTTATTCTCATTGTGTCTTGGTTGGGTCACTGCTCAAACTTAACTGTAAGCTGTAGCGTAAAATGGAATATTATCTTACAATAAAAATAAATGTATATATATATACATTTTTTTTGTCGCTGGAAAATCGCTTTACTCGTTTCCCCCACATGAAGTGGGGGGTATGTGAGGCTCGCCGGCACTGAAGGCGCCGGAATGCCCACTAAAAAACCAGCGGTATCCTCTCAATCTGGTCGGGGGGCGCCACGAGATTGCTTGCGCATGCTACCGAGACGCCCCGACGGTCGGCCTGCCTCTGCGGGCTTCCATTTCTATAGAGGTTCCCGGATACGGGGAACCCACCTAGCCCAAGCGACGGCTAATATTATTTTTAAAATACTTAGCAAAAAAAATACTTAAAAAAATATATTAATTGTGTTTAACGACACTGTTGGTGGTAAAAACGTGGACTACTGAGGTCAAGACCTCGTGTCTTAGCTACCCGATACTTAAGAGCTATCGAGCGCTATTGCCCGCACCTGTGTTGTTTTTATTATATATATCTGTACGTTATATTAAATTATCTGATAAGTTAAATATATATTCAATAAGTCAACCCCCAGACATGATGCCCGGATCACACTTTTTTTTTTTATTATGGTACATTCATATTAAAAAAATTGTCTAACAGCTTATCCGTGAAAACAGACAGACAGAATAACTTTCTCATTTATATTAGTATAGTTATTATGTTAATACATTAATCATGTTGGAGTCATAAGATAAGTAGCAATGATCCTTAAGCCGTGAGCCATCATTCAAATCGTTATAAAAGTGACATTCCAGTTACATAAGAGTGACCGGTGAACGGTCTTAGCGGATCATTCGTCAGTTATGACGTATTGAAGGTGAGGTCGTGGATACGTTTCCATTACAACAGTATCTAAATAATATTATTAACGCGAAAGTTTGTGAATAGATGGATGGGTATTTGTTAATGTTTTACGAAATAGCT
Source organism: Nymphalis polychloros (assembly GCA_905220585.2). Classification (NCBI taxonomy): domain Eukaryota; kingdom Metazoa; phylum Arthropoda; class Insecta; order Lepidoptera; family Nymphalidae; genus Nymphalis; species Nymphalis polychloros. The sequence continues at coordinate 14,114,052 of HG992247.1, forward strand.
ACTGAATGGATTGGTATGACATTTTGAATAGATATTATATCCTGACTTAACATATAGGCTACCTAAAACGGTTACGGGGACGTAACCGCGGAAAAGTATTTTAAATATAATTCAGAGATTGTGTTTGTATTATTTACAAGCTTTTATTTAAATTACAGTGTCTGTTAATTTGTTTAGTTCCAGTTTTACAAGCTGAATTAGAAGTACTTTTTCTAATCCTACGAAGGGAACATTTTATATGTTGTTACAATTCAGACGACAACGCGTTTTTATGCTAAGCATGACTAGATTCTAGATCAAGTATTACCTGCAGACGAAGGAACTTCTAAATCGTACCCCATAGCCATGCATTTCTTATTTTCTATTTTTCATAAGAATACATTTTATTTTTTATCTATACTAATATATAAAGCTGAAGAGTTTGTTCGCTTGATGAGGCTAATATCAGGAACTACTGGTTCGAATTTAAAAAATATTTTTGTGTTGTGTAGTCCTTTTATCGTGAAAGGTTCCAGGCTGATTTTTATTCATTATATTTTTATTAATAAAACGCGGGTGAAACCGCGGGCGCAGTTAGTTTTATATAAAAATTTAAATAAAGAATTGTTAAAATACAGACATATTTATTACGTCGTGTCGAAATAAATAGTATGTAAATTGCTGGTAGCACATCCTTATAGAACGTGAGTCAATGAAAACGATTTCAACGCGAGTCAGTGTTGAATCTCAAGCCTTTCTCTAAATGACTGTGCATTATGTACACCAGCGCTGTTTTTACAAGTGTATGTGTGTATGAATGTATGAGAACTATCTGATGAATGAAAGTTATTAGAGCGAAGATGAGCGTACACAGAGTAATGAAATCAATTAAGTATATTTCATGAAATGTTACTTTTATTCTTTTTACATTTGAATAATTAATTTAATTAATTGAATATTTTTATAATTTAAACATTGATATTGGTTTATAATTATTTTTCCTTAGTAGAAAAAGCATTCGTTTAAATAAGTGATATATGCAATCTTATTTATATGACTTATAGAAAAAAAAAAAATTACCTTCATATTTATTTATGGTATACTCCGCTTTTACTCCAAATTATATTTATTATTATTTCTTTAATTATATGTTATTTGAATAATCGACGACTCCTGACTGTTTTTTTTTTTATTTGTCTGAATCAGTAACCTCGGGATATCTAGCAAGTAGCCACTAGGCAAAAAACCCTAATGTACCTTCTGTATGTTATTATGATTAATTAAAAATACACAATAAGCATTACTATTTAAAAAATATAATTAAATATATTTTTTGTATGTTTACAAACAGACTAACTTTTTCTACATAATTTTTGATTGTTTTACAATATTTTTATTTTTTAAACCTATTTTGAAGACCTATGCTAAAGCTGCTGATGGTAGAGCTTTGTGCATGCTCGTCTGGGTAAGTACCACTCATCATATTCTACCGCAAAACCGCAGTTCTTGGTACTGTTGTGTTCTGGTTTCAAGGGTCAGTGAACTAGTGTAATTACAGGCACAATGGACTTAACATCTTAGTTCCTTAGACTGGTGGCGCATTGGCAATGTAAGCGATGGTTAACGTTTCTTATAATGCCAATGTCTATGGGCGTTAGTGACCACGTACCATCAGGTGGCCTATAAGCTCGTCCGCCTACCTACACAATAAAAAAAAGCAATCGAAAGTTGGTGAGCTTACTTGGAAACTTAATCATCGCCGCCTACGATGTCATAAGTGCCGTATTTATGTATATATCATTTTTATTATTACGAAACAGTTTAGCTCATCAATCATCTCTTCATCTGATAAGAATACAACGAAATCTCTAGCAAAATCTTAGTTTATATTAGACTAGCGCATTACCCACGGCTTCACTTGCATCATAATTCATATTTGCTAAATACCAATTTGTTTACCTTAAAACTAAAATTTGCAAAATTAAAACAACTGTACTTTGTATTGTTGTGTTTCGGTTTGAAGGGTGAGTGAGCCAGTGTAATTACAGGCACTAGGGACATAACATCTTAGTTCCCAAGGTTGGTGGCGCATTGGCGATGTAAGCGATGGTTAACATTTCTTACAATGCCATTGTCTATGGGCGTTGGTCACCGCTTACCATCAGGTGGCCCATATGTTCGTCCACCTGCCTATACAATAAAAAGAATAGCTCTTTCTAAGAAATTAAGGGATATCATGCATTTTCATACCCCTAAGCTTAAAATTTTCAAAAATCCTTCGTTAGTACTAATCTACTGTAAAAAAGTAGGCACTTTTTCATGGTACATGGTCATAAAGGTTGCAAAGGGAAATGTTGAAAATAATCAACTTCAAATGTTATAATTATTTACACAAGTCAATCTCGCATATAACTTTCTGACATTTCACGATCGTATTCTGAGGTTAGACGAGTTTGTTGTTGAACAATTGTAGCTTAATTTTGGAAAATAATTTCATAACTGTTTATATTGTTGTATTTTAAATTGTAAATTTTTTTCAAGGTGAATTTTGTGTGCAATATGTGTATAACGTTTATGTGATTTTTTTGTGGCACAGAAAAAAAAAGGTCACTTATAAACAAGCCGAAATTGCGCCGTAGTTAGAACACGTGAATATTAACAGTAGAATTGAGCTCGAACCGGCCTGACTTTTTAGGTGCGTAATTGATGCTTATAATTCATCTCGTGCTTGATGGTGATTAAAAAATTCTTGAGAAAACCTGTATGTGTATAAAATACCATGTGACCATATGAATGAGGAGTAACGTGGGATAATACGTTTCAAAATATCTCATCAATAGTAGAGGTTTTACTCCAACAGCGGGATTTCACGGCTGTTCCTTTCACTCATTGTTATCTAAATACTGAATCATATTATATGTAATGTCATGATGAACTTCATAATATACATATTATATTTTGAATAATATTAATTTACTAATAGAGGTTAAGACATTTAAGAAAAAAAAGTAAGCTCCAATGCGGATTGGTGGAATACACATGTGACAGAATTTCAGTGAAATTTGACACATGCAGGTTTCCTCACGATGTTTTCCTTCACCGTCAAGCACGAGATGAATTATAATCACAAATTAAGCACATGAAATTCAGTGGTGCTTGCCCGGGTTTGAACCCACAATCATCGGTTAAGATTCACGCGTTCTTACCACTGGGCCATCTCGGCTTGAAAAACTCGGAAAAAACATGTAATACAATGAAATATGCTAACATACATTAAGTAAACTTAAATTTAAAAATTGTTTTAAATACTATCTATGTTTTCATTAATCTGTACAATTTCACAATTTTTAACAATATTACAAATTTATTTTATAATAAATATTCTTGTTATTAGGATTCTAGCGATTATTTGAATCTTACGTGTTCCAGGTTAATGTCTCAGTTTGGCTTTAATTTAGACATTTTAATAGTTGTTATAATTACTTATGTTATAACAATTTTAGTGGGTTTTTATTTTTATGATAAAAATGTTGTAAGATTTCTTAAATTGTGTGTTTATTAGCGGTATAATGAGGATTATAATCTATTAAATGCTAAGTTGTTTACATAATTATGAATAATTTGCTACTGATTTAGAGCTATTATATAAAGAGAAATAAATAACATTAAACGGTAATTATGTTTTTGAAATGGACTTTTTACTGCCGCGATCAGAGCAAAACTTCAAGATCAAATATGACGACCTATTCATATGTATCGTTTTAATAAAACATTTCTGGTGAATTCAATCTTTACTTCATTGAAATAATTTTTCTTTTAATAAATTCATCTTGTTTCATTAATATTGAATGATACTTTAACACTAGACTTTGCATGACAAAAGAAATAACTCAATGTTTATTTTATTAATTAGACACAAAGAAAAAGGTTGCGAATGCTTAATGTTTGTTAAGTCTCAGATATTTAATGTCCTCAATCTCTACAGTCAGAGTTACGTCCCAGCAATTGATTGTTAGAATTAGATGACATTGCTATTGAACCCCGACATGGAACTAAAGATTTCCACGGACTAAAAAGTTTTGAAGAAGATGCATGTGAATGCAAACGGGCATTGATTGAAAACTGTAACAACCTGAGTATGTTTTTTTTATGTAAGAGGAGGCAAACGAGCAGTAGGCTCACCTGATGGAAAGTGACTACCACCGTCCATGGACATCTGCAACATCCGAGGACTTGCAGGTGCGTTGCCGGCCTTTGAGGAAAGAGTACGCTCTCTTCTTGAAGGTTGCAATGTCATATCGGTTCGGACAAGTTGCCGGCGAAAACTGATTCCACAGAGTGATTGTGCGAGGCAGGAAATGCCTTAGGAAACGCGCTGTTGTGGATTTCCAGACATCGAGGTGGTGAGGATGCAATTTTGAGTTCTGGCGCGATGTCCGGTGGTGAAATTCAGCGGCCGGGACTAAACGAAACAACTCAGAACACTCCCCTTGATATATGCGATAGAGTATGCAGTGACCCAACATCTGCAAATCCAAAGGATCAAGCCGGTCGGTAATAGCTTGATCGTGCTGCGACCTATTGAAAATATTGCTACATTTATATCGCTATGTGAATGAAATGCTATAAAATAAATATATAAATGAGTATCAAGGCGTACAGGCTTTTAATTACATTCTCTTTGCTATGCTCAGAAGAACATACTTGAAAATCACGCGGTGAGAGAGAAAGATACATTTCTATAAAGATACATATAGTCCCACTGAAAATGGCGTATTCTCCTCTTAAGGAAACGGTTTGGAGCCTATAACAATGTGCACATCACCGCTATTTCAGGTCAGCATCCGATTGTTAGAGTTAGACGACATTGCTATTGAACCCCGACATGGAACTATAGACAGTGCCATTGAATAAAAAGTTACGAAGAAGTAGTATGTAGAAGCAAACGATCCTATGAAGTTAAGAACGATAAAAATGACAACGGATAAGGAGAAGTTTTGGAGTCTTATACATATGACAGAATATCGTTCGATACAATAGGTTTCCTCGCGATGTTTTCCTCTACTCATCAGTATAAGCTGAATTCTAAACAAAAATTAACCACGTGAAAATTCAGTGGTGCTTACTAATTAATTGCACGAGTTCGTATGGAACTTGGGCTTTAAAAAAATGGAACAATTCAAGAACAGTATTACCATGTCAAAATTCTGAATGAATTAATTCAAGGCATCACTTGTTACATTATTAATGGCCGCTAGTATTGACCCATAATAAATAATAGTCATCACTAAGCATTTATCGACTTCAAGCAGAGCGTGCTTATGTATTACATAATAATCAAACAGTCTTTGTCAGCATGTCATTATTTCCATAGTTACATGACATTGGACGACATTGAACCCGGCCGTAATAATGGGTTTTCGCACTTAATTATGTAAAACCATTATTTGTATAAAACATCGCACCTTTAGAATGAGAGAGAGGTAAATACCTTTTTTTTTATAGTTTGAAGGTCAAAGTTGACTTGGCAAATATATTTTTGTCGATTATTTAAATGTCAATTATGACGTACCAGCTAAAACACAGTCGTTGTCTCAAGAAGGCATTGTCCATGAAGATTTAAACTGGAATTGTTCCAGTGGATGATAGACTTCAGTCTTAACCAGAGGTTACTAAATCTTATTGAAATTTGCACAACATGCCTGTAGAAACACTTGGCTCACTCACCCTACCACCGAAACAAAGCAAAAACAATTACTAGTACTGACTACCCACTTGCCGTGGATGATACTTGCCTTTTGCGCCGGGTGGATTCGGTTCCCACCCAGGACAGACATTTGTGTGCATGAAAATGTTTATTTGTCCTGAGTCTGGGTGGAATTATCTATATAAGTATGTATTTACAAAAGAAAAGTAGTATATGTAGTATATCAGTTGTCTGGTTTCCATAGTATGAGCTCTGCTTAGTTAGGTATCAGATGGCCTTGTGTGTAATGTCCCAGGATATTATATTATATTATTATTATTGCTATTTAGCAATAGAATATGTGATAAATGGGTTTTATCTACCCAGATGGGCTTGCACAAAGTCCTACCAAGTTTTCTGCCACGGGTGACCTAATCCCAGAAAGAGAGTGTTAAAGTTAAAGAGAGTACAAATTTGTTCAGTATTATCAGGAAGGTCACTGTTATATGTAATGGAAATGGTGTTGTCAGTATATATGTATGTATATCACACTTGTTATTGCAATATAACCCAAAATTTACGAAACAAACTTTATCGCAACGAACTAATATGGCGTTCGGTAATTCTTAATGTAAATTTCTATTGTATTTAGATTTGATGGCTACCTTTAGAAATACTTAATCATTTGCAGTATAAGTACGCGACTCCGTTGCCGATGTGAATTAATTTTGTATCGAGTTTATTATTCTGCTATAGGAAAGTATCCTAAAATTAACTTCCTTAAGTTTGTTATGAACGTAAAACAGAAATATATTGTAAAAAAATTTGATTAGGTAAGTTTTAGAAGGGAAATATTTGGCATCAGATTCCTTTCACTCGTACGTTACATATAAATGTTGCAGTAAAATTATGTTATACATTGTTTTTTATTGATTTGGTGCTAGGGCTCTGCATTGGCGATGTAAGGAATGGGTTATATTTTTTACAGTGCCACAATGTCTCCGGATGGTGCTGACCACTTACCACCAGGAAGCACCTAAGCCATTTACCTATTGTAAATAAAAATGGAAGTAGCTTACAATTTTTAAAGATTGAAATTAAACAAATAACGTTTTTTTATTTCTTTCAAAAGTTTTTTAATCAACGATTTTACCTTAAAATGTACTTAGTATGAATATTAGTTTAACTCACTGTGTTTGTTAACTACGGGTATGATAGTTAATAGTTAAATAAGTAGGAACGTGGTTTCAAAAATACGTACCTACAGTTATTTAGAAGATACGAAACTTTAAGGAAGATACAGTGACGGTCTTCAAAATATTGATCGTCTAGTGGCAAGGTTGTAAAGAAGTAGACACTGATAACCTGTGTTCAAACACCGGGTCACGGAAATGCTTGCATACTCCCGCGTCGCTCCAATGATTGGCCGTGCCTGGGAACTTCGCTAGCCCCGGTGTCGCTTACGACGGGGAAAGAAGATGGATATGGAGCCAATGCCTTCCCCCGACGGAGCGGAACAAGGCAGCAACTCTCCTCACGTTCCTGCTCTGCGGCCTCCTTCTGCGAATTGACATGCAAGATCTCCGTCGACTATTGCCATCAAAGAATTCCTGTGGGACCTCTAAAAAGCCCCTTAAACATTAACTCGCCAAAAAGATAAACAATTTAGCTAGTTCTTCTTTTTATAATGTCCTTCTTACAGTGCCAATACAATGTCAAAGAGCGTTGATGACTTTCAATTACGTACCAGTTTAAAAAATATATGTTATTTTTAGTTTTGTAATTTCATTAATTTAAGATAATTATCCTTATAAGGAATTATAGTCTTTAATTGATGTGGAATCAAATTATACATTACACAATTTTTTACAGCATTTTTTTACATGCTGGTAATTATAGTTACATGATTATATATTTTTATCTTGTAAGATGGTGTTAAGATTGGTTGATGATCAGCGACAATCATTACCTAAACTTATACAAGTTTTCAAGCCATTCATTTCTACAATAAAATTAAGTAGATTTTTTATAAATAAATTTAAATTGTACTTTAAAAAATATAAGACTGATTACGCAATATAAACACGATAAATAACTATTGATTTAGTTGCCGGTAATTAATCCTTTAACATGACAATCACGAGCAAATACAAAAACTACTTCATTTTTAAATGAATATTTTATCTTACCATATAAACATACATAATTAACTTAATTTCGGCAAGAAATGGCGTCCTTGATTTTATACTACTTAAATAAAAATAAGTCGTTGTGTAAATAAACGTGACGTTTTAACAATATGACACCATCTTAATGTATAATTTCTATGTTTTAAACGCATCTAAGGAACCTTGGCACAGTTTAATGTGATAATATCGTCGAAGTGTATCAAAGACGCTTTCATATTTGCGTAACTAACCTACGAATATTGAATCCTACGGACGTTATTTTAACAATTATTTTTATATGTATATTGCATTCTGAAATATATATTAAATTCATTTTTAAGTAGGTATTTTAAAATCTTAATGAGATGAAATCATCTTATTAAGGTTTTAATAAAAGACTTTCATAAGTTCGTTTTATTTCATTAGTAAAAGACTTTCATTTGTCGCTTAAAAACACGATCAATATAATCGCATGTAATTAATAAGATAATGATTAATATTTAAATTTAGAAATACATATATTAGTAATTAAATTATTTAAATAACGAATTTAAAAAAATATAAGCAACGAATTTAAAAAGTTACATAAGAATGTAGTGTTATGTTAGAATTCGAAATAGGACCACAAACTTAGGTGCCTCTTCTAATTACACTAGCTAACTCATGCATCAAACCGGATAATAGCTGAAAAAGTATTGCTTTTTCGATAAATAGATAACCAGACGAGCTTGCACATAAACCTAGAACCAAGCGAGAATTACGTAAACGCTATAATTGTGCAAGAATTAGTTACCATTGCGATCTCATGAGTCATAGTCATATAAATATATACATTATATATACATATATGTCGGATTGACCGTATGGTTGTTACCATCTTCGGACATTATGCGCTCCGATATTTAGGCAAAGATTATCAGTTAAAACAAACACCAACTTCAAATAAGATTCGGGCCCATAAAAATATCCTCTATTTTTTCACCCTTAGGTATTTTTCGTCAAATGGGAATGGGAAAAAATTGGATTTGGATTTAGAGTAATTTAAATAAAATTTGTTTTAACTCATACAAATATTATAAGTCTCCAAAATCCATATTAAAAGTCCTTGTAGAGTCGGTGGCCAAACTGATATAAGTAAAAATTATCGAATTATATAAGATTTAATTTAATTTATTAATAGTTACAAGCTAAAATGGCAGACGAATGCATATATTTTGGACAGATCTTCTGATTTATCGATTAACCTTGTTTGTAAAGCGATTGGCGTAATGGCTGCGCACCTGTCATCAATACGAGCGGTCGTGGTTTGATTTCCATTCTAAGCAAATTATTATATTTGTCGCTATAGTAATTGTATCACTTGCGAAATTATCCTAAATTATGTAAACATCATGCAAAGGCTAAAGATAACCAAAAAAAAATATCTCTAAGCTTCAAAGACTTTTTCTTTTAACTTTCAAATCTCCAAATAGAGTTTTGTGTATTTTTTTAAAGGTTAAAATTGTATATCTTCATCGCTATATATGTAATTCGTTCTTAATATTTACTATTCGAAATATTTAGACATGGTTACTGTATATCCTTATTAATATTACAAATGCTAAAAGTAAATTTGTTCTTAACACATTTTCGATTTAACTTTTCAACCAAACATCATACAATTTTGCATACAACGTATATGAGTACAGAAAATTACATAGGCTACGTAACAAGTCTATAATATCCATAAATGAAAGAAAAACATTATATTAATAGGTGATAGATATATTTTTTTAGTTTTAATCACGTCGCGTCTACCGCATCTACAGGGAACAAAGCAGAAATATTAGCCGTTAGATAAAATCTTGTAAATATTATATTTAAAAAAGGAGTATATTAAAGTTAGGACATTTTTGTTTTTTGCTTGTTAATATAGCGTTAAGGTATCTCTTTGTTATAAAAAAAAAACAGTTTCATCAGGATTATAAAAATATAATGTTGAATTCCATTCAATGGTCGGAAGATAAAGCTATTTCGGAGTAATTCATAAAATAATAAAAAACAATGAAATGTCTGTTCCGTCTATTATATTTGATAGTTTTATTTATTACCTTGTATAATCTGTGAATGTGTTTAATTTTAATATACTGTTATATATATACATATACATTAAGGTGCGAAATATAAAAATTTGTGTATAAATGAATTATATATATATTTTGTTACCTTGATTAATAATTATGTATGGATGATAATGATTTTAATTTATATATAAGCTAGATATATAAAAGGATCCCAAAAAAGGTCAAGGCCTTAAATTTATTCTGTTGTTTAATTATATCCTGGAATTAAGATATGCTTTTAACATAAAGAGGGGGCGCAATTGACAGGAGGCGCACCGGATGGTAAGTGACTACCACCGTCCGTGGACACCTGGGGCAGAATTCTACTAATCTATAACGATTCCTATACGCTCCTGACTCAATTCCATTCCAACTTTGACTATTATTTATATATTTATTTGGATTGGAACCGAACCGATATGATGTTAACATATATTGTGACGTCAAAACCAAACTTAATTGTTAACCTTAATGCCAATAGTCGAGAATTAAATTGAAGAATAGGAAAACGGATAAACGGCAACGATCACGCTGCGATTCGATTGCGATAATGTGACAATTCGTTGGTAGAATTGGTCCCCTGCAACACCGGAGGGCTTGCAGGTGTCAGGGTCATTTTCTGGGATAAAAATACTCTTTTCATTTGTAGTAATAATAAAATATATAATACTATAGTTACACATGTGATACATTATCGTTTTTTTTTTTGTAAATCGTATGTAATTATTTCTTTATGAATTAATGTAAAATAATAAGAAATTTTGTTTAATCCTATATATTCCATGATATAATCAATTTATTTTAAATTCATATATCTAGACGTATCGTACATATATACTGTACAATCAGTTTTAAGGTACACATCTGGCTCATACTGAGTGGTTTACCTGTTTGGTTCATGGCCAATGTTGCTGACACTAAATTAAAAATGTTATAAATATATATATTTTTTAAATTAATAAATATTTATTTTATTCTTGTTTTAATATTATTAATTATATATATATATATATATATATTTATTGTATAATTTGGCGGGCGAGCATATGGGCCACCTTATGGTAAGTGGTCACCAACGCCTATAGACAATGGCATTGTAAGAAATGTTAACCATCACTTACATTGCCAATGCGCCACCAATCTTGGGAACTAAGATGTTATGTCCCTTGTGCCTGTAATTATACTGACTCACTCACCCAAACAAACCGGAACACAACAATACAAAGTACTGCTCTTTTGCGGTAGAATATCTGATGAGTGGGTGGTACCTACCCAGACGAGCTTGCACAAAGCTCTACCACCAAGTATATCTGTTAAGTTTCGGCTAATTGAATAATTTAATTTTCTTTTTTTCTGTTAAAATTTATTTTTTATTTTATTAGTATACCTTTTTGCAATGTGTGCCGTTTTATATAAACCTGTTTTATAATAAATAAATAAATAATAATAAATTTTATTTTCATAATTTGAATAAATGTGTATATTAACAATTTTAACTGTAATTTAAGAAAAACATCGTATTATTGCTTATATAAAAATATTGTAACAAAATATATATCAATAGGCTAACTTGACATTCAAATAATCCTATGATATTTTTTAATCCTATATTATTTACTAAAGCATTTGAGTAGCATTTACTAAAAATTTTAGTTTTGCTTTCGGTGACTGGAACTCACTATCCTTCACCATTTCTATAATACATGAAATAAGTTTTAATTTATATCAATAATTTCTTCGAATGATTATAACTTTTAACTTTGAAAGTTAATGTTAATTATATGACGCATTCGTTATAATAAATAGATAAAAGTGATTGTAAATGTTGCAATATAGCTGAACTGGTTACCCAAAGCCAATGCCAGTATAGTCACTTAGCACTTAATGACGGACAGCCCTACAAGTTGACATAATTATCATAATCAATAAATTAATAATAATGTACCTTAAAACTTATAGCAGTAGTTATTTGCGAATTTAATTTTAATACATGTATTTTTATTGGTCAACTAGAGTCAGTAACTGGAACAGCGTGGTGGGATATTCTCCAAAGCATTTTTCTGTATACGAATGAACGCCTTATACAGTGGGACAGTTGGCAACATAATTTTCAAACATTCAGAATCCGTTTCGTTTGTTCTTTTAAAATGACAATATAAAAATAATCAAGCATATGTCGATCTCGATTCAAGGTTATGATAATATTTACAAACACTTTTAATTATTCATAATAAAAACACCATTAGAATATAATGACTAATTAATTGCTTAAATATCCATTTTTAATCTGTGTGGTCATTATATGTCTAACTGCTATGTTAACATATCATCTTTTAAAAAAAGTTTTTTATGAACCGACAAGCTCCAGTTAAATATTAAACGTTAAATATTAAACATATTAAAAAATTATGTCTTTCATATTGTTTTAACTCACACGTATCTAGATTAAATTAATCTAAATAATGAAGGACTTACAAAAGGATAGCGCACTGTGCAGGATATATTATAGTGCACAAGTGTGTGTGTAAACACAGGTGCTGTTAGTACTCTCATTCTCATAATCCGATATGGTGAGAAGTGCCAAACTCCGGGTTGATAACTCCAACAATTTTGGATTGGTCGGACCCGGAATTTGAACTCAGGACCTTTGGATCTACACGCTTATAAGATAGCTACTAGATCAACGACGTCATTAAATACCAAGAACATACAAAACATTTTTCGGCGTAAATAGCGTATCACACTCAATTTATATACTTGGGAACTTCTTCTTTTATTACTAGTTTTTAATGAAGAATTAGCTTTTGTGCATTTTTTAAGAATGGAATTTAAGTCGTTATCACGTTGAACAAAAGCTTAAAAGGTCTATATATAAATAACAATATTTAAATATATAAAATAGGTTAACTAATAAATTATTTTTAAAATGAGCGTCAAACTAAGGTAAATTTGAATAAATATATGAATATAGCGCGCTGCTAAAATGAGGCACGCCTTTTAAAAAAACGGAGCTAAGATCTTGGAAGTTAAATAAATATAAGAATATTCGAAGCGAAATATAAATAATGTTAAATAAAATAATAATCAAGTCATCTAATTGATAGTCTTCCTCTTTATGAAGTCGGCTAATACGTTTACGTCATAATTAAGCATATTGACTTATCTATGCAAAATATCGCATCGTTCCATCGCTCCGTGCTGTTTGATAGATGAAAAAACTGACAAACTAACAAACTCACTCATGTATATACACATATTATTTAAGCGGAAGCATATCGTATTGTATAATTAACTAATGATTAGTTACTAAAGAAATGTATGTTTAACGAAAATATGTGATTTTCTTGTAAAAATTCACTGATCATTGATTGCCTAACGAAATTTGGAGTTGATTTTCAAAACTTTTCAGATTAAATAATTTCATAATTAAACTTGAATGTCTTTTTAGATATTTAAACGTTGTCGAATATATAATTACACTCAATATATTATAAAATGATAACCTAAAACTATTATAATTAATCTAAATTCGTAAATTTTCAAATGTAATTCATATATTAAAATTTAAAAATATTTATTTTAACGATCTCATCACGTTATGTATTTACTTTGTATTACATATATATAAAGTTAATCTAAATTATTATTAGCGTAGTCAATTCGTGACGTAAAAATAAATCTAATAGAATCAATTTAACAAATCGAGTCACGCCCATTCGAATGTGGTTTCTCTTCATCGCGCGCTCATCCGACAAAATCGTAATCAAATGTAACTAACATTTTTTTTTGTTTAAAAATAAAAAATATAGTTCATTCGTAACCCGTATTCGTCCTCGTCTGAGCGCCGCCGGATGGTCCAAAGTAAAAGTAGACATCAAAGTCTTCGATATAAAAGCGCCTGACCATTCCAAGTACTATCATACCACATCGACCAGTCACTGAGTTCATACTACAATAATGGCCAAGTGGAGCATTGTAAGTGTTTGGAGTGCAGTGATGTGTTCTGGATAGTATTAAGCTATTTAGTGTTCGGTTTAGTGTAAATGTGACGTCGTGTTTCGTGAATCGTATTCAATTAAATTTAGAATATAATAGAAACAGCACCCGTGTAGTCGATTCTTTAAAATTCTCTTTCGTGATTTTTATTTTCTTCGTTTATTAAATTGTTTTTTTTTTTTTTTTATTTAATATATCGCCAGGATTAAATTTCATTTCGAATTATGAAAATAATAATTTAAATTAGGAACACATTGTATTAAATAATGTATTTAGTACATGATCGATGGGATTAAGAGCTTTCTTTCGTTTCAGGTCGCCCTCGCCCTCATCGGCTGCGCCGTCGCTGAGCCCCCAGTAGGCTACAGTTACTCCGCTCCATCTTCCATCTCAATTGGAGGAGGACACGGTGGCTACAGCTCTCCCCTCGCCAGTGGCGGCCACTACAGCTCCGTGCCAGTCGGCCACCAGACCTCTGAGGGCTACCACATCGACCCCCATCTACTCGACAAAATCAGACACATCATCCTTAAAGACGAGATCCAGAACCAAGCCTACCAATCCTCCATTGGTGGTGGACATGGCCACGGACACGGCATCTCCTCCCACTACGGCCCCCCCGCTCCCGTCTACGGTGTGCCTCACGACAGAATCGTAGGAGTTGAATTGGAATCTCTGCAACAGGGCATCCAAGTCGCTCAGTACCATCAAGCTGAGGAAGGTTACGCCGGTGGATACTCCGGATACTCCAGCGGTGGTTACTCCAGCGGTGGTTACTCTAGCGGCGGTTACTCCGGTGGTCACGGAGGCTCCATCTCCTACAGCGCCCCCTCCGCCAGTTACACCACCATCGGCTCGCCGTCTGGTTCCTACGGAGTCCCATCAGTCTCATCCTCATACGGCGCTCCTCACCATTAAACGAAAAGAAACTATTAGTCATATCATTTCATGTTAATGTTATGAAAACCATGTGATCGCACCTAGACGTTAACTGTATTATATTTGTTGTTAATGTAAGTTTCTGTAAATAAATCTATCTTTTGTACAAAAAACAATAAAACACACATTTTATTTCGTACATAAGCGAGTTTACATTGCAAAATGCGTTATTACGCAATAACTTTAAACTGTTTTAAGTAAAGTGGAATGTTTACTACGTAACATTGGTCGGGCCGTAAATGGTATTCGAAAAATACATTAAAGTCATATGAGAATGCAAGGCCTCGATCAGATCAAGTTGGTAACGAGTTGAAAGTGCGATTCCATCGATCGACTTTATGACGAACATATCAATGTAAGACAGTGACGTAATCTGTTATCGAGAGATGCAGGAACAACTTTTGTCTTAAGATATATTAAGGCACGATTTACTTTTACTTTTCGAATAACCGGTCACGGATCCGTCCGAATTAGCCGACACATCGACTAATGATTAAATCGCAATTAAGTCACTCGATTCATTAACATCACTACTAATTATTATTACAAGATTTAATATCTATTGCGATTTTTTTTGGAATTGCTAAAGATCAAATAGAATCCTAAATTTATTTACATAATTTGATAAACATCGATCGAGTTGGAAGTACCGTGAGTGGAATTAATGACGCCATATGAGGTAACGCGAAATTAGTAATATAAGGCCGGTGATCTGTGCAGATGCACTTTCTCTTAAATCCGCTCTCCTGTAGTGAATTGCGTAACGCGTGAGTTCAAACTATCCATATAAAGTGTATCTATATTAATATGGAACAAATATTTATACATACGTAATATTAATATACCAATAATTTGGCTCGTTAAATTTTAAGCAGTTTGTAGATTCTACAAAGGTATTATCAAGAGTTGGGATGGCTCAGTGAATCTTACCTGAATATTACGGGTTTAAGCCCGGGTGAGTACCACTGAATTTTGATGTCTTTATCAATCTCGTGCTCGGTGATAAAGAAAAAATCCGAAGTGATGCATCTGCGTATTATGGCAGGATAAAATTCAGCCCAAAATTAAGCTAGGTACACGAATAGTTCAATTCACAATGACGCGCTCATGTGGGTGAAAACCCAGACATCATTCAAACCACGTGAATACTTGGCATAATGCTAATGTATTTGTGTGAAGATCATTCTTTCTACATATGGATTGATTTTCCTCCTGTGGTTTTCCCGGAAGGCGATATAATAAGTACAATTTTTATATTACTAAGTAAAAAAATATATAAAAACAAAATTATAATGTAAACATCAGTTATGGAAATTGTTAAACATTGAGTATGCTGGTTCCTTTACGACCGGCAACGAATCAACATTTGCCCTTATCTTGCATTTTAGCCACGGTGACCACTTACCATCAGATGGCTCTTCTTCTTCTTCTGCTCGTTTGACCTTTATAGCTATGAAAAAAAGCCGTTACCATTAATTCTGATGACACTTGCGTGATGATTTGCAAACCGTTCACAAGCTAGAATTGTAATAAAATGTTTTTTAATAAAATCGTTGTCTTAGTCTTGGTCACATAGATATTCGATAAAATATCAAAATCACAGACTGGTTCCGAACAAATATAGACAGATTATGTTTGAATAATTAATTTCTTATTATCAACTTACTATAGATCCGTATGTAGATGATATAATATGTGCGAAAATATTAACAAAAGACAAAACAAACTCTAAACAGGTTTTATATAATGAATTAACATCATATATCTTATATCAATATACTTAATACGTAAATATTCATTTGACATTGTAAGGTAGTAATTATCATGTTTTTCGCGCATAACTTTGAGCAAAGCGTTTGCCATATTTGAAGTAATGCATACCGTCAGAAGCTATGTACTTCTTAGTTTATTTAAAAATGAACGGATTAAAATAAGCCAAGAGATTATATATACTCTGGCAATGATAGAGGTAATCTTTTTCCACCGTCGCTATCATTTGATTCAAGACCTTCCCTTGTCTCTGTTATTGCACTGGGTTACTGATTTTTCAAGCAAATGCAAAATTCATGTTTAGTGATGGAATAGATAAGAAGGTGTGGAAGATGGTACCTAGGTAGATAAGTCTGCATAATACCCGTAAGAGTCGAAAAGTCTATAATATTAAGATCTAGTGTTTAAATTTTTTATACAAAAATTCTAATATAATATTATATCTAATTTTAAATATTCCGGGACACGGGAATGCATACATATGCAACTTCCAGATTTCGGGCTGCTACAAAATAATGCATAAAAAATAGGTTACAATTTTTTTATCGCTTAAGGTGAAGTACAAAACCTTAACTGGTTTTGTTCCAGTCTAAGTGGTTTCAAATTACATAACGTCATAGCGGATGTTTGGACCTTCAACGTTAAGTAATGAGGTTAAACCTAAAATGTAAGAAAAACCCACCGATCTTATATACGTGTAAAGCTACCTACGCACAATCTGTGATTTCACGGACCGCGACGCACCGATTCACATAAAAACGCTAAGCCCGTGCTGGTGCGAGTTTATCTGTGATAATCGATCACATTGATCAAGGATTCGGATCTTACTTCAGAGGATCGCGGATAGCTTAACGGTATTTCTATTTGTCAATCTTCAGTCCAGATATATTATTTCAAAAACATTTTGCGAGAATTGTTAGGAGGTAACTTGAACTCTAAACCACAATTTAATACATTTTAATTGTTTCTGAAAATATTTAAAAAATATATATTATAGCTGTTTTTTTGTAATATTCTTTTATAATCTTTTTTTTTTTAATTTTCATTAACACAAAGGTCAAAATCGAACCTGCAACTTTCACATATCTATATTGAAGTTAATAAAACTTAACGATGATAATTCTCATACTTGAAAATAATTAGTAACTTTAAAGCGAATGTAAAAACTGGTAACCAGAATTCGTCAGTGTTGCCATATAGAATTCGTTATGCGAATGTCAGAGAGTCCTTGTCGATTTCATGATCAGGTTCCGTAGGTCAAGTGATGACCTCTACTATTTGTTTTGTTATTTGTAAAATTTATTCGTAACAGAAAATATTATAAAGGACTGTGATATTGTGGCTTTACACGTTGTTTTGAAGTTTTAGTACCAAATTTATTGACACAAAAACTAATGTGATTATTAAAATATAACTTTTACGTAATACTATTAAAAATATATCCAATTATACTCAATGGATAGAACACGCAGTTTTGTTTTTTTCGTGATCGATAATCGCATGCTCAATTCCGAAAAACAAAAAGCCTCTTGAAATCCTTTATCTAGATTTCCTCAAGGAAGAACTCCTCATAATAAAGGGAGAGATATGTAGTCCTACTAAAAATACATGTCCCACCAGCCCCCAGTTAAATGAGTTGTCAATTCTTCGCATTGTAGGCAATTACCCAGCAGTAGGCCAGACGCCCACTTCTATATATATTTAATTATTGCTATAAATATTTAATTTAAATGTTTCCCAATTAATACAAATTGTAAATTAACTCCTTATAGTTAAGAAAGGACTATCGTAGCTTACTACATATAGACTAAGGTCAAAGTGGTAAGGTCAGGCCTCTTATAGCTGGCTCATTCACCTTTATCGAGATCATCATAAGAGTATCTTCAGACAGCACTCATTGTCCATATTCATTAAAATATATTTATTCCAAGACAATGTTGTATTAGAATAGTAACTCAATATATCCAAATAGAAAGGTATAAATTTCGTATCACAGGGCGGTCCGTATGATCATTTTATTTAGGACATACCTAGCTATATGAAATAAATTAGCAAATATTTTATATTTATCTGTTTAAAAAATAACTTTAGTGAATCTACCATTCCGCAGCATGGGCGTATAGACTACAAACCTTCCCCTCAAAGGGACAGCAGATAGCCCAGCAGCAGGACATTTAAATGCTGTTACTTTTTACCATATATCTATGTTTCCAAATA
Source organism: Nymphalis polychloros (assembly GCA_905220585.2). NCBI lineage: Eukaryota > Metazoa > Arthropoda > Insecta > Lepidoptera > Nymphalidae > Nymphalis > Nymphalis polychloros. The sequence continues at coordinate 14,132,909 of HG992247.1, forward strand.
AAGAGTTATTAGTGGTGAAATTGTGAGATAAGTACCACCGACACATAAAGCAATACTCTCTATTCCTGTATTCTAAGGAAAGAAATAATATCAGGCACAAGTGACTTAGATTACATGGTTGACGGTTCACTGAAGACTATTTGTGCAGAGCAATTTTCGTTACTTAAAATACATCTATAGTTACGGCAGCCCTGGGTTACGTGGGATTTTTACCCATTATAATCCTCGTGCTGGCATCGTTGTGACTCGGATCGGAGGGGTGCGGGATTGTTTTAGCATACCAATGTTAATACGGTTGTGACCACATACCGTCACGTGAAATATAGGTTATCCCTTACAATTATAAATAGAAAAGTAATTAAATAATATAACATTTACGTTGACGATTTGCAATGTAATTTTTTTTTTGACGTGATAACGTCTTATAAATCGATGAACGCCGACTGCACGCACGAAAAAGCATGACTCATTGTCATGTTCCGCCTGAGCCGAGCGTGGAAGCGAGAGTGCGGAACTAGCGATAGAGAGACACGATCAGCCTAAGCGTTCGGCTTGTGACGCATCTATCTCTCTTCCACTCCATCGGCCGATGCGTCCGAGTATTCATCAATGTTTTCATACGACGTTATCACGTAAAATTATCGTTCGTAAACTGACTCTACAGACAACCATTTATTTTTATGTCTGTTAGCGAAGACATACATGCCGCCTTCGAATTTTAAATAAATAAATAAAAAAAAATGATTTCATAAGAGATGGTACGAATAATTTTGCTCTCAAGAACTATCGATCAAATTTCACAAGAGTTGTATTTAGATTGTAGTAACACTGGTTCTTGCGAACTTGCTTTGTATATTACGATATATAGATGTTAAAAGATGATTGGATATCATCTCATTTGAAACTAATTGCGCTATTTTATTTACTTAATTAAATTTCATCTGTACTAGTTAACGAATTGATTCGATACACGTATGTATGTACGTTTATTCTGTCACCAAGCTTTGATTTGAAATTTGAAAATAATCAACTTATTTCGCGTTATAAATTTTTTATCATTCTACATTTACCACTAACTAAATTTAAAATTACAGGAATAAATAAATGATAAATAATCTTCGAGTTTGTGTGCGTTGTTCGTATCGAATATATAATTGTATTTGATTATTGTCTGTCTCTTTTTGGCAGCAACAAATCAAGAAGCAGTTAATCCAGAGCTAACTTTTTACATAATATAATTTCTTTGTATTTATTGTAGGTAAATATTTCTCACTATATTTTGTTTGTCAATTTAATTCGTTAATTCAAGAACTTTCTGAATTGTTGCTTAATATATATATAATATAGCCTAAGCTAAGGACGAACGGAACGTTATGAGTCATAATCACTTTATTTATTCATGTGTGCCTATAATTGTTGAAAACGATTGATTGTTAAATTGTTGCCCTTTGAAAATAAAAGTCGTTTTAAATATAATTCATATACACGACAGCTTTAAAACCTTAAGCTCGAAAACTTAAGGACAAGTCTAGATACGGAATAAAATAGTCAAAAATACAGTAAAACTTCTTACCGACCACGTCTTTGGCGTGTCAGGTATCCTTTGTAACTCGGATCGGTTAAATAGTTGAGAGATGAAAGCGTAACAAAAAAACAAACTCAATTTCACATTCTTTTTTTTTTACTTTACGGTATCGTTTTTAAAATAAATATAAATTTTTTAATTTCTCAAATAAATATTATTCTTAATATAATTATTTTTTATTTAATTAGGATCAACAACATGTACAATAATAAATACAAATTAAAAATCTTAATCAATATCTCACACAAAGATTGTTTCAAATTTTAAAATATTCCCTCCACATTTTATTATATTAATTAGGATATTATCTATGCTTAAACGAATTTAAAGCTACTTGTTTTAAATATTTAGAATATCTTGATAGTTATTGGCTATATAATTATCCACTAACCCGAGCGTAGCCGAGGTCAATCGCTAGTTCAAAATATTAAGCAAATATTAGTATAAGAAATAATGTGTTAACAAAAGCTTAAAACTTACGCAATTTGTAGTGAATTTTGTATGTATAAAAACACAAAAGCGTTTTCTCTTCTTAATTATCAACTTTACTCATTCAATGCAAATTCATGTAATTTTACGAATAAAAAATATTTTCTCAGGCACTTAGCGATACATTAATGTTTTTTTATTTTTTCCTGTCTTGTAATATATTGTTGATTTTACATTCTTTAATTAATATGATATTACGTGATAGTAGAGCTTTGTTCAAGTATAGTTACTACCCTATTAGCGGTTATTTTGGGTTAAGTTGCTTTTGTTAGTTTTGATTTGTTCCGTGTTGAACGGTGAGTGTTACAGCTTAAAAAGCAAAAATGACCCCTTGAACCCCTTTACACATTAACTGTGTAAGACGTGTTGTATGCCTCTTGCCTTGCCTGTGTCTATGGGTAAAGGTGACCTACCATCAGGTGCACATTTGCTCGAAAGCCTTTCTAAACTAAACTATGTCAATTTATTGTTTCAAAAACGGTTATTCCCACGGAATAGCATAGAGGTCCATAATAAGAATTGAGTGTCAAATAAAAAAAAAAGTTTTTTTTAATAGATAATTTGTTGAGAGGAACTATTCTATATATTGACGAAGCATATAGAGTATTCTGCTATACTGACGAAGGATATAGAACACATAAAAGTGACACAGAACCAGTCATGTATAAGCTAAGGTGTATCAATCGATTTAGAATGTGATAGTCTCTGGAAAAAAATGCAGGTAGACTAAAATAAGGTAATATATATATTTTTTTAAATACTTCAAGGTCATGGACAACACGTCTGTGGAGTTACAATTATGTGAAATTAATAAAACTGTTATCTACATATATCTATCACAGTTATAATTATTTCATTGACCACTCGATTTGTTTGTCGGTTGGTCGTCATATTGTTACCACTGACATAAGATTTGAAGTCAGTGTATGTTGTTTCTACGACAATTTCCTTTCCTGTACATCTTGAACAATTAACCACAATAATTCCTATTTCGTGTTTCTCATTACGTGACTTAAATACACTAGCTTTCTCTTTTTGACGGTATTTATTACGTCCAGTTCCTTCCAAAGGCGCTTAGAAAGAATACGAGCTATTTGATTTCATGTTTCCAATACATGACATTTAATGAAAATATTATAAAAACAATCTTTAGTGTTTTTTTTTCGGTAATATAGTTAGGCGGATGGACAGATGAACATAATGAAGTGGTCACTACCGCCCATAGAGTGTGGCACTGTAAGAAATATTGACCATTTCGTACATCATCAATGCACCACCAACATATTTTTTTACAGTATAGGTAGGTGGACGAGCTTATGGGCCACCTGATGGTAAGTACGCCTACGCCCTTAGACATTGACAGTGAAAGGAATGTTAACCATCGCTTACATCGCCAATGCGCCACCAACCTTGGGAGCTAAGATGTTATGTCCCTTGTGGCTGTAACTACACTGGCTCTGTCATCCTTCAAACCGGAACGCAATAATACCAGGTACTGCTGTTTTGCGGTAGAATATCTGATGAGTGGGTGGTATCTACCCAGACAAGCTTGCAGAAAGCTCTACCACCAAGTAAAGTACCTTGGGATAAAATAAGATGTTATGTTATATCCCTTCTGCCTGTAGTTACGATAGCTCATCCACCTTTTAAACCGGCACACAAAAATATTAAGTACTTAGCTAGGCTTGCATCCAGTAAAATGGACAGTCCCCTATCATTGTTGTTAATCTCTTCTTATTTTAACACTTCGCACGTTTATTCCAATACCGTCACTAAACGAAATTTATAAAAGACTATGTTTTAACGCCACCTAGTAGCTGAACGCGTAATTTACACTTTCCTTCGATTCTTATATCTTATTTCATAGCCAATGCTCCACAGGATAGTAGTTGCGGATCGACACTAAACGCAACCTTCTGCTCTGGTTATTCCTATAACGACAGTAAACTGATAAAGACATGTCGTTGTTTCAAAAATTCATTTATGTTTGGTGTAAAACCGTCATATTAGGTTTAGTGGCATTTTTCTACTTTTTAGTTTCGGTAAGTTTACGTTTGATGTTATTAACAAATTGACACTTTTTGTTTAGTGCCAGTTTACCGTTATAGTTTTTTTAAATATTATTTATATATCAAGAGTCCAAAACTGGCACTGTTTTTTTAATGACATTATGACTTTGCCCAGCATATAAAATATTTGAATTATTTTGTTATCATATTGTATTTATTAATTTAGTGTCACTTTTGTTACAGCAAAATCCAGGTTTTACAAAAGTAATGTCACTACTGCTTCTTATTTACCTTATCCTCACTAAAATTTAAGTGAGAAAGTGTGTTTGTTTGTTCGTTTGTTAGTTTAGTTGGTTGGTTATTTGTTTGTTATGCTTTCACGTCTCAATTGATATCATTAAATTTTGCATACACATTGTCACTGGTACAGAAAATGGATGGAGGAAAGTATCTAGTAAATTTGTTTAGAAATTACAAACACAAATGTGCAGAAGAAGGAGTAGAAGCACACCAAGAACATACGTACAGAAAAGTTTAAAATCACCAATTTAATATCAGATTGTTTTTCCAAAGAAGGATATGTGTGAGTTATTCTTTATTTACAAAAACTTAAATTCATCGAGAAATATGTAATACAAAGGAAATATTTAGAACATCAAGAAGAGAAAAGGCTAAGTAGATTGGAGAAAGAAGAAGAAAAGAAAAAAGTAAACAGAAAGTTTGTGGTAGCTGCTTCGCCTCATCCCATGTGCAAGACAACATTCTGACAACTGTTGTGGTCAGCAAATAAGTCGATACAAATTTTCGATGTACATGTATGCCCTCAGAAACTTTAAAATTAAAAACATTACATTTTGATAACCGGTCATACTCAAAATGAAAATGATAATGTCCACTCGGTCATAGAAAAACAACTAAGGAAATTCCTGACCTCCTTTTTCTTATAGAATAGGTAGACATAGGAGCATATCGGCCACTTGATGGTAAGTGATCACCAAAGCCCCTAGACATTGGCATTATAAGAAATGTTTACCATCGCTTACATCGCCAATGCGTCATCAACCTTTCGAACTATGATGTTATGTCCCGTGTATCTGTAATTACACTGGCTCACTCATCCTTCAAACCGGAATAGAACAATACCAAGTACTGCTGTTTTGCGGTAGAATATTTGATGAGCGGGTGGTACCTAACTAGAGGAGCTTGCACAAAGTCCAGTAAAAGTCATTTCCGATCTAAATACATGAACAATACATGACCCTTATACAAACAGCGAGGAAATAAGGACCACCATTTACGCAATGACTTATAGCGATTTCTATGATTTAAAAAATCTGGCTGAGTGGTAGCAAATTTAATAAAAATACGGAAGGTGAAACAGTTCGATTATCAGATATAAAGATTATAAAGTTCGGAAATTTTTATTAAGACTTTTTCGGATTGAATAAATACGGGTCAACTTTTCAGAAAAATATAGTTTTCTTTCATCTATTATTTGTTTAATTTTTGTTATTCAACCAAATTACAAGGTAATGAACAGCGACATTAATATTATTTGTTTTTATTATTTTTGTAACTCCATACAATTTATGTGTGCAAAATGACACTTGCATTAGAATAGATTTTATTTAAAAATGGTAAAGTGCCACTAAAAATGAAAATTCTGAATAACTAATAATTTACTAAAAGCAGAAAATTAAAAAATGACTTTATTTCTTAGGAATAATAGTCATTATTTATTAAAATAGAAAAGTAACAATTAGCTTTTTCACATCAAACAATGTTCCCTAAAAATCTTTTAATTGCTCTCCTGTAAAATTTGCTTTTTCAGTATAGTGACGGTATTGGAATAAACATGCGACTTGCCTTTCATCAGCGGATTCCTTAACTTCATCCACACAAACATTTATTATCTTTACTTAAATTTTTCCAAAAAAATCCTAAGTACTACCCTAGTATGACCCCTTATCAAAATTTTCATGGTGCTTTGGGATGTGAGTTGATATGTCAGTCAGTCAGCCAGTTATCCTTTTACGTATGTAGTTAACAATATTAACTTACTAAGTACAGACCTTCGTGGTAAATAGTCATAATGGTTAAAAAATCAACATATTTTTTAATTACATTCCGTCATAAATCTTAATCAGTAATCTTAAATCTTCTGCAAATAAACCACTGGTGTAATAATTCCATATAAGCAAATACAGCAACAATGTTGACGAAATGATATTTTATAAGAATATTTTTTCCATAGAATTGAAATACATTTAGAAATGGCATCAATCGTATACAGAAAGATTTTTTTTATAATGTATAATTGGTATATGGATATAACAGTTATATAATATAACAGTTAACCTATTTCGATTAGGAATAGTGGGTTTCCAAATATTTAAGTTAGATTTTTTAATAAAAGAAAAATTATGATGATGTTGATATCCTGACCGATTTTGGCCACGACAACCATTCTCAATTATGTAACTGTGCAGGGCATAATAGAGTGCACAAAAACTTGTGCGCAAACACAATTGTGCTGTATTCCCTTACTCTCATTACTGGATAAGGCGTCAAATCCGACAGGACTAGTAAGAGTTTAGGCGTAGAATCAATGGCATTACGTTTCTCCTCGGTAGAATTAGCCCTCCCAGCCGGCAGTTGCTAGTACATTTAATTTAATCGTGTAACATAGCTATTCTTAAGATCTGACTTAATTTATAATATTTTGTTAATACATTGCAAAGATTAATAAATATCTTAAACATTGAAGAATTAATTAACAACAAGTATGCCAATTATATTTTTTCGTAGTTCTATGGTTAAATCTGATTTACAATTAAATTGGAAGTTAAGTAGCAGTTTTTTATTCGTTTCGTTGACAAATGATATATAATGATGAATGTGATCCGATGACCTTTATAGCTTGCAATTGTGATTCTTCATCGTGACCTTAAAACTTGAGATTAAATTGTATTTATACAAAACAAATAAACGTTTTTGTATCGTCGTATTTTAAAATTAAGTACGACAACTTTACAAGTATCTGGTGTTACATAATGTTGACTTTTATATCGATTTAATTAATAGCATTCGTTCTAAAGCTATTAATAATATATATTTTTTAAAGATTAATCATTTCGATACATTTTTAGTATTGTTTGCACTTTATGTTGGTTCATCTGAAAATATATAACATATCCTAGCTTTAGATTATGTACCTCGGAAAGCACGTAAAGCCCTTGGTGATGTGCCTGAACTCTTTCTGGTGCACTTGTACACTATAATGTGTCCTGCGTTGAGAATGGTTGTCATGGCAGAAATCGGTCAAGAGGACATCATAGCCTAATTCAAATAAATTAAAAAACGAAGAATTTATTTATACTTATAAATATTTAAAAAAAAATGTACTACATTCGTTCATGCAAATAAAGTAGCGAGCGAAGATCATATGAAATGTGTTAATATAAAATGAAAGATGACTGTGAAAGTTGCACGAGGTTATTACAATCATTTTATCGCTTATTATATACAGTGTGTAATAAAATTCGTGTCCGACCCGTGAAGTGGCTATTAGGTATCGTGTGTCGGTTCTATTTATGTTATAATTTTTAAAATACTAAGCAAAAAATTTATTCCGGAATTTCTTTTTTTTAAATTAAATTACATGGCAACAGAGGTGCGGGCAATAGCGCTCGATAGCTCTTACCTATCGGGTAGCTAAGACACGAGGTCATGACCTCAGTAGTCCACGTTTTTACACCAACAGTGTCGTTAAACACAATTAATATATTTATTTAAGATTTTTTTTTTTCTTATTATTTTAAAAATTATTACATAAATAGAACCGACACACGATACCTAATAACCACTTCACGGGTCTGACACGAATTTTGTTACACGCTGTATAATCAAACACAAATATGATTTTACGATTCGACAGCTATAATCCTCTATAAATAACAATTTCACTTTTATTATATCTTATTATAATACATTTAATAAATTATTGATATAATTTATTATTATGAAGATTCTATTCAAACTATTATAGCAATGACAACATCGTTTTTTGCCAAACCCACGTCTATCAAGCCTTTAGTCATATTTGAGCGCCGTGAAGTTGCCTCCAATTTTCAAATACAATGTACTCCATATTTTTATTTAGGATTGCTACCACTTTTAAGCGCTTTTCATTAAATATTATTTAAGTATATTCTTTAACAATAGGTTTTAAATAGTTATCTTACAACTTTTAAAATGTAAAGCGAGTCGAACTACATCGTATATAGATAGGTATATAATATCCGTCCCAACTCAATTGTAATTAATTAAAAATATAACTAATTCGCTAATTTTATGTAGTATATAATTATAATATGAGATAATTTCCTAACAGACATACTATATCTCAGTATCTTCTCTCCTATTATGGAAGATAGTTAGCTTAGTTATATCTGCAATATGACAGTGAAAAAAAAAGGAAATAGTTATTATGATAATAACATATTAATTATATGTTACACATAAAACAAACACAGATACTATACTATTTAATGTGTCAAAGAGTCATATTAAGAAAGTGAGTAAGATGAGGACGTGATTGCAGGTGAAAAATAACATGTGTATTTCCCTCTGGTATGCTGAAGCCTCATGTCCCTTTTTTAGTAAAGATAAATGCAGGTTTCTTCGCTATATACCATCATCAACGAGCACAAGATGAAGAAAAACACAAATTAATCACATGAAAATTCAATGGCGTGCCTGGTCATCATCAATGATGTCAAGAAAACTCACTCGACTCTGATATAAAGCTCGGTACAATTCTAATAATTGTTGTAAATATACACAAGGACTTCTCAGATCAATGTAAACGAGTTAATATCTTAATACATATCACATTATATCATCAAAGTCAAGTAATACGCTAATTTCCATACACTCATGCACGGTATTCATACATTCGCTTTATCTAATAAAGAGTTTGAGATATACCAGAGCGAAAGGGTAAACGTACACTTATGTAACGAGAGCCTAACGACTGATGCACTTCCTAAATATAGATTTATGAATGTGTTAGAAGTGACGGCACATTGAAATTTATATATGTATATTTTTTAATTCAATATAAAGTTTTCGATATACGAAGGATTTATCATTATTATTTTTGTATGATAGCTTTTTTTGGTAGACATTTAATCGTTTTTGACAATTATTAAATAACCATAACGAGAACATAAAACATAGCATTTACACATAATTTTAGTGTGTAATTTATATTATTTTCTTACTTTAAATTTCGACCTAATTTTTTATGGTATATCTATAATATTACTGAAGTCTATGAAAGGTGAGCGATCAATCTTGCGCGCGCGCACCACACGCATTACATTTGATTGTCCAGTCTAAGTAACAAATGTGCTGCTGGATATAAATTATGACAATCGAGATTTTACTACCTGTATAATAAATAGGTACTGCTATTATATCTATTTACTGCGCATGCGCTGTGTTCTGATAGATAAAGAAACTCTGATACATTAATCGCAATAAAGAACGGAATAATCTTTCTACATAAATGTAGGTAGGTACGAATATTACTATTATTCAGGGTAGGAACATTTTTGACAAATTGAAAATCTTCAACCTGCAATGTTTCACAAATAAAGTACCAATTAATAAGGTCAGATACCAACATATATCTTTCGTAACTTGTTCGTTATGACCATTTCATTTAGTAACAACACTTCAGCAACAAGTTTTTTTATCATAAATTTATACCATTAGTTTTTTTGTCACATTCTCATTTGTAATGTTTACGTTTTCACATCAAATTACGTTTATACTTAAAATTGACTAATTTGAATTTTTAATTTCACGGCGTAATTTCTCGTTTACTTAAAAACTTATTAAATAACAAGTGTTATATTACGGTTTATGGGTTCAACTGTTGTTATCAATAATTTAGGAATGGGCACATGTAAGTTAATTCACTGAGAATTTGAATAAATTATTATATGTCGCCTGATCGATTCATTAAAAGACAAAGGCTTCACTCCTCCTAACAGGGAGACTTGAAGCTTATTTAACCATGCTATTCCATGGTAGTATATTAGATGTAACAAAAAAACCAACTATGCAAATGATCACCAGCTATCACCAGCATTAGATGAATTATGAACAGAAAAATACAAGATAAATAAAGGTACAAGAAATTTAAAAAGAACGGGTCTTAATGGCAGGCATAATTTAGGTAATTTTATCCTCGAAGAAATGACTATAGTCAATAACAAGTCTTTGACGTAACAAATTCCCAAACATTAAATGTTATCTAAGCCTCATGGTGTATCGACATTATAAGATCAGGTCAATCAGTACTTTGGTACTTGTCGCTTTCATAATCTTTATTACTTATAGATGCATTGAAAATTACTGCAGCTTTACTGCATATATTACGGAGTTCATGCAATAAAATTATTATTGAACAGATTTGTTTATTTTATTTTGTACACGCTTCGATTAAGTATTGCCAAAATTTTAGATCTTAAAAAAAAATTAAAACATAAATTAAATCGATCGCTTTCAATATAACGTTTGATCACATAAAATTGCATTATGAAAAATAATCTAAACTACAATAAAACTTGAAATCAACAACAAGCATGTGTGCAACAAATATAATAATAATAATAATAATAAGTAAGTGCACGTGACAGAGGTAAAACTTTGCGTTACGTCCGAAAAGTTTAAAGTGTCACAAACGCAGGACCTTGAAATTTTACACTCATCGCGCCTGAAGAAGGCATACACTGCATAGCAACATTAAAATAATTGACACGACAGGTCAAAAGACACTAAATAATGCATGTCAGACAAAGTAGCATGTTTCTCCCACATATGTCCGGAAGCCGAACAAGTGCCTTTACAAGACAAAGATTTGCTACTTTCGCCACCTTGCGTCGAAAGTGCCATCTCTGAGACACTTATCACACGAGCTACATAACAGCTCCTATTATAAACTCGTTGAGTTATATATCAAAAATGATGACTAACGACTATAAATTACAAAAGCATTTATCAAGTGTTTTAAGAATGCCAGCTGGTGTGATTGGTTATTGGATCATGTTAGGTCAAGTTTAAAAACCATTAATTGGTACTGTTTTTATGTATTTATTAATCCAACAGTTATTTATATACCTTATTAAATTAAGTATTATATGACATTTGAATGATTTCTAAACGCAATTGGCTTAAACATAATATATTGAATTACCAACTAGAAGACGGTAAGTAAAGAAAAATATTTAGAGATTTATGAGAGTTTTCTGAAAGAGTTCTCTCAAAAATTAACTGTAACTAAAATTAAAATTATTGGTAACAATAAAAAAAATAATTAATTGTTAAAAAAGAATTAAAATTAATTAATTAATTGGTTGGTGGAGAATATGATATTAATTCATTGTCTATTTACATTATTATGTAGCCGAAGATTTGTCTAGACGTCACGGCAGCTGGATTATTTTTACAAATATATGTATTTGGCATTCTAGTGTTTGCTGATAAAGGTCGACCGAAGATTTAACTACAAGCTTGTACCAAATTCATCTTTACCTTTTCAATTAAATGGAATGAAAGAAGCCAGATGAGACGAGAAATGAGACTTAACTTTGCATTGTATCTTGATAAATTATGCTTTATTGGAATAACCAATAAAATACACCATAAATAAGCCATTTAAATTACGTCTATACGGTAAAATGAGAAACATTACAAGTAAATCTAAAAATGTTTCTAAATATAGTCAAACATGAATATGAGCAGGTTGGTAGACACAGTTGTAGCAGAATCTCTTCCGACACATACTGGTTTTCTGAAGCCCCACCACTAAGTAAAATAGTGCTTGTCTGAGTTTCAAAATGCGATATCATTTAATTTAAATACATTTAATATGTCAATAAAAACAAAGTCTAAACATAATAATATGTATTCATTCGATTTCGTAACAAATGCACTGAAAACAGACGAATTTATCTTTCCTACTTATCTATTATCCTGTATCTTATTTCGACTAGTCAGAGATTTAATTTTGTGAGGAAATTGGAACAAATTTTAATCAAAGAGTTTTTACGCTAAAACTAATTAATATTAAATGCACGGAGATTTATAGAAGACTTTATTTTGAGTAAAACGACTTAACTTACTACTCCTTAAAGAAAGCGGAAGTTCACGCTCGATTGAGTCGTTCAGAGGTTAACTCATAAACACATTATCCTCTTCGCCACAGTCGAGTAACAGAACACTTTCTCTCTAACCAACGATCCAATATTGTTCCATACACGGACGGACAATAACAAAACACGTTGTAATCTGGAAATTGAATCTCGGTCAGCCGTTGCAGGATAATCATTGCGTATTGCTTCCTTGAAGTTACGTCACTGACTTTAGAACAGACAGAAGTGGCATAGCGCGTGTTTATTACCTGGACCATTGCTTAACTGAGGCGCGTAAATGCTGTTTCAAAATTAGTATGAAATCCTTTGAATAACATCATAGAATTGAGAATCGTTAGAGGTGGCATCTACGACCGCGAATTATTTTTGACAGTTTCTCAATTACTTTTAATAATATTATGTAGACAAACATTAAGGATTTTAATCGATAGATAAAATACGAATTAAAATAGGAATTAATATATTAAAATAAGGATATGAAAAATATCTTTATTCGTATATAAATTTAGTAATTTGTACAAGCCTCTTTCCATGAAATCACTGTTCTATTTGGGTTCATGTCACGTACGATATCTGTATTCGACTTTCGTCTTAATCACATAAAGAATAGGAGATATAATCGCATGAAACAGGCGTGTCTAAAATTCTAGTTGAAGTAAACAAGACGATAAATACGCTAGATTAACATTAATTAATTTATTAAAATCTATTTATTACTATCGTTAAGGAGATATTGTGTTAATTAATAGACAAATAATATTCTTATTGTTTTAACATTAAAAAAAGCTGAGATGGCCTAGCGGTTAGAACGCCTGAATCTTAATCGATGATCGTGAATTCAATCCCGGGCAAGCACCACTGAAATTTCATGTGCTTAATTTGTGTGTATAATTCATCTCGTGCTTGACGGTGAAGGAAAACATCGTGAGGAAACCTGCATGTATCTAATTTCACTAAAATTCTGCCACATGTGTATTCCACCAACCTGCATTGGAACAGCGTGGTGGAATAAGTTCCAAAACTTCTCCTCAAAAAAACAAAGAGAGGAGGCCTAAGATCAGCAGTAGGACATTATCAGGCTGTTACATTAAATTTTATTTCCGATTTTTTTCAGAATTTTATAAGATCATTTGCTATATGATGATAGGTGATCAAATTATATCACGTGTCAACTAAGATGTCAGTTGTGCCTATAACTACACTGGCGCACTTTACTCAACAAACGGATATTTGGCGGTTCAAAGATTGGCGGTGTTTGGTACCAAGTAAGTCTATATATTTAATCTATATATTTATGTCCACGACACGTGTTATTATTTTAAATTACCAATAATCTGTGATAATGTTATTTATGAGAGCCGTTTTGTTTTGGTTAACGTTTTTAAGGGTTGCCATCATGATTGTTTTTAAGAAATTATTTATATTACATCCCAAAGTTTCTAGAATAAACGGTGTGGGTATGTCAGTGGAAAGCGGAATTTTATCAAGCGCCATCCAAAAACCAAGAAGTGCAATGATGACATGACACTTTGAAATAAACCAACGCTCATAAAGGGAGTTATGTGTTATGCGCGATGCATTTAAAGTACATACTTATATTGTAAACGATATGAGGTCAAGTAGAGTCCGTTATATAACAAAATAAACACGTACGATATCTGTACCATAATTTACGCTTAATCCTTTTAAGCTATTACAACAAGAAAGATAATGGCGTCTCTTGCCATTTAGAGCGTAAACAAATGAAGTGTAGCTGGTGTTGGAGGAGCATTTTAAATGTAAGAGGCGATTACGTCATCAGAATTCCAATATGGCGACTGAAGACGCGTTACTGCTGTTTCAGTCTCGATAACACGTGCTTAGGTCCTCACAGAAGGCAACATTAGGACATGCGTACTCTATGTCCTTTAGTGGAGCCCCGATATCTGACATAAGACTCTGAACTCGTTCCATATCCGTTGAAGCTGTCAAGTATCAGTGGTGTATGTTTATTAGTGTAATATATTTTTACCTGAATTACATTAAAATGAATAAGCACTTGAAAAACTTGGAATTCACTGCAGAGGTCGTGAAATATCAGAAAGTGATGAATAGAAATGTAACAGGTGTATTTATATCCTGTTACTACTTAAAAAAAAACTCAGATGCCGTCTCAGTTTTATAGAACTACTTCGTAAGTCAAATAACCAGCTTATAAAGCTACACATTCCAAGGTTCTAGGTTCAATATCCCGATCGGGCCAATGACTACATAGGTATAAGGTGTTTCTGTCAAGATATTTCCAGTCGCGGTCGCAGAAGGGAAAGGGGCCTGTCCTGTCACTATTATATATGAGTCATTTTTCGCCCAGAGAAATAGAATTGCGATTCAACAAGGAATTTCTGGTAGCTTTTATACCATTCAACGCGGTAAATTTTTTTTCAACTATTAACCGTCCACTGCTGAACGAAAGCCTCCACCATAGACCACCAACCATCCCGATCTTGGGCAGCCCGAATCCATCCCGTACCTGCAACATTTTTAAATCGTCAGTCCACCAGTCAGGTCATTTATGCAGCAGTTATTTTATACTCATTTTGATTTATATAATAGACTTATTTAAATCGTCAATTTAAACAATTCATACGTAAATATAGTGTTATGAGTTTAAATAAAAAATATATGTATTCAAACGACACAAATATTGTTCGTTCTAAATTACATTTAAACGGCCTTTCTCCTCAACACGTAATACCTACATCTTATATATTTCGTTTTACACATCATGACTAATAGTGCTAACAGTACCAGAACTTGTACCACTTAAACAAATTGCGTCATCACTTTGAATGATCCTACTGTTACCAGTTCTTGGTAGGAATGCTGATTAAATTACCATCTTAGAATCACTTAACAGTAAAAAGTGTACAAAATCGGAAGCTGGATCTAGACTCTCGATTTTTGTGGACTTTGGACCGGTTTTAATGAGCATTTTATTATTTATGTATAAAAGTAAAAGTGCAGCTGTTATGTCTGTGGATTAAAATTTCTTCCAAGATATGCAGGAAGTGGCGACGAATATGTGACCCGCATTCACAAATTATCGTAAAAAAAACTAAGGTTGTAATATATTCAAGAAGCATAGAACAGAGATACATGATCATTTCGCAATGGATCCCTAGGTTGCAGGTTTGAATTACCAGGTAACCGTTATAAGTCTTGTTATGATTATCGTATCAGTCATACTGAGTTCGGAAGTTGACAATTTACCTGTGCGTCATAACACGTGAAGTTCTTAACGCTTGATATGATAATAAAAATCCAAGGTCTTGAAACGATCCCGATTTAATCTGTATATAAAAAAATCCTACATATTTTATGTATTTTTTAACTCTTACAAATTGTCTAGAGAAGATTATAAAATTTAAAAAGTAAAATGTAGGAAATGACGCGTAGTTTGACTTAAATTTAAAGTTTAAATTTAACTTTCTCATTGTGTTTAAAAAAGTTTTACTCATAAAAAAAATTGTTATTCAAAACAATCGTCCAAGTCCTCGTCCAAGTTGTCTTATTAATGGATCAATCTCGGAATGTACAAAGAGCGGATGCGCTTGCGCAACAGTGAACGTACTGACCACATGTTCTGTACCGAATATTATATGACGGATTACAGTAATTTTATTATATGAAGAAACGATATTTTTATATTAATTATAGCTGCACTGTTACATGTATAATCATAATATATAAAGACGAGTAATTACGAAAATAAAACAGTAATGATATAATTCTTGTTATCTAACTAAAATAATTATAGTCGAGATGACTCAGTGTATTAACACGGTTTTTAATGGAAAATCGCAGGTTGAAAACAAGACACAAGACAAGAAGAAAGAGAAGAAATTGAATTGCCACGTTTTCAATTTGCTATTATAATTCACTAGTTACCCGTCCAGCTTCGCACGCTTAAATAAAACATTTATATCGTAATACATAGTATAAATATTGGTTTACGCGGCTCACGCCAGTAAAGCTCCCAGTCGTCATAATTTTCTCAGATATATAGGGTTTTCCAATAAGGACGCTTGAACTTTGACAGCTGATTGCGGCCATGTTGTTAGAGTGACAGCTGTCAAATGCAGTGTGTTATATTCATTCCGTCCTCCCAAACCACCATGGCAGGTTACAGTGTCGAGCAGCACGTGCAAATCATAAAATTGTTTTATGAAAATGGGTCTTCAGTTCGAGCAACGTTCCGCGCACTTCGCCCGTTTTACGGTCGCGATGATCGTCCTGCCGAGTCGACTATCCGTCGATTGGTGGACAAATTCGAGTCAACCGGGTCAGTTAACAATCAGCCGGTTCCCGTGCGTCAACGTAACGCGAGATCTGCCGAGAATATCGCCGCTGTGCGCGACAGTGTCCTCGAAAACCCGCGGCAGTCAATTCCGCGTCGCGCACAGGAACTCGGCCTTTCGCAGACGACAACTTGGCGAATTTTGCGTTGTGACTTGAGCCTGCACCCGTACAAGATCCAGCTGACCCAAGAGCTCAAGGTTAATGACCATAGACAGCGCCGTGTGTTCGCTGACTGGGCATTAGAGCAGTTGGAAGTTGACGCCGATTTTGGTTAAAAAATCATCTTCAGCGACGAGGCGCATTTTTGGATGAATGGCTATGTCAACAAGCAAAATTGCCGTATTTGGGACGAGACCAATCCACACGAGGTTCACCAAGTGGCAATGCACCCGCAGAAAGTGACTGTTTGGTGCGGATTTTGCCGGAGGCGTGATTGGTCCGTATTTTTTCGAAAACGATAATGGTGTGGCCGTCACCGTCAATGGTGAGCGATACCGGTCGATGATAACCAACTTCTTTTGGCCTGAAATCGAGAATATGGATCTGGACAACATGTGGTTTCAACAGGACGGCGCTACGTGCCACACAGCACACGCTACGATGGAAGTTCTGCGCGATCAAGCGCCCTTAATGGAAAATCCTATATTAAACAATCAGCATCATATTTCTTACACCGTCAATGCGCCACCAGCCCTGGAATCTCCGATGTAATGTCCCATGTGCCTGTACACACGTGAGCCTGTTACATTAGCTTACTCACCCTTCAAAATAACCCTCACATTGCTTGTCACAGAAGTAAATGGTTGTATGAACTTCATCTAGCACAGTGCTGATATTTGTGTTTAAAGAAACTCGAGGTAACAAAATTAATAAAAACACAATCAATATGAATCTTTCACTTGGTGGTAGAGCTTTGTGCAAGCTCGTCTGGGTAGGTACCACCCACTCATCAGATATTCTACCGCAAAACAGCAGTACTTGGCATTGTTGTGTTCCGGTTTTAAGGGTGAGTGAGCCAGGCACAAGGGACATAACATCTTAGTTCCCAAGGTTGGTGGCGCATTGGTGATGTAAGCGATGGTTAACATCTCTTGCAATGCCAATGTCTATGGGCATTGGTAACGACTAACCGAGTCTGACTGAGATTTATAACAAAGTAAATAATAAAATCTTTCTTAAAATGTAGAATACATACGGACGAACATATCTATATATGCATAATATATATAGAGATCTAGTTTTTCTTAAGTCGGTTCATAAATAAAATGATATTTTGTTATAATAGATAAAAGAGACGGGACGTTGCAAAATTAAACAAGTGCTTTTTAAACTTATTTCGTAACGATGTCTTGTGAAACGAAAGATAGTCAGATTATTATTTATGGTATGTGAGTGCTTAAGGTGTGACAGCGTTTAGTTAATTATCTAAAGACAAAATAAATAAATGAAATGTAGTATAAGATCATCGTAGTTGCGACTTTGAACACGCTAATTTTAATTTCTTAGTGCCGGCTGTGCTCTCGATGTCACCGCCTAACTGTGACATCAATTGCATCGCGCACAAAGAAATTAGGCAACTCTTTATTGCACCTCTTAAAAATGGAATTCCTTACCAGCACACGTGTTCCTCTTATAACCTGGGTTCCTTCAAACGAGGCGTGAAGAGACATCTAGCGAACCGGCAAGGCGGGGGCGGCTAGTGCAGATCATTCTTACCGACTGTACTGGCCGTCGTCGCGTTTGGATTCTACTACCACTTACCATCAGGTGGAGTAGAGTCATTTGCCCTAACAGGTAATATAAAAAAAATAATGTCAGAAGATCTATGATTAGTTTATAGATATAGTTATTATGTTATACTCTTGCTATTATTCACAGAACTGAATACATTCATATGACAAGATTTATCTCAAAAATATTTAATATATATATATATATTTTTAATGAATAGTTAGGTTGACTTTCATATGGGCCACCTGATAGTAAGTGGTCACCAACGCCCATAGAGATTGGCATTGTAAGAGATGTTAACCATTGCTTACATCGCCAAAACGCCACAAACCTTGGAAACCAAGACGTTATGTCCCTTGTGCCTGTAATTACACTGGATCACTCACTCTTCAAACCGGAACACAACAATACTAAGTACTGCTGTTTTGCGGTACTATATCTGATGAGTGAGTGGTACCTAGACGAGCTCGCACAAATCCCTACCACCGAGTAATAGTTATATTGTATATAAGGTTAATAATCCAAAGGCCAAACGTATAATAATGTATAGACTATGTGTAGAACGGATAAGTAAATTTAGTGTAAGTTCAGATAAAAAAAAAACAAATATTACGTAATATAATAATGAGAATTGCACAAGCTCAAAAATTGTAATCTCAATTTTTATAAACGTAATATTACTTTTATTATGTCAATTTCCATGCTAGGATTTACGTATAGATTATATAGAGAAATCAAACTTGTTTTTCCAGTTAATAACCTGAATACTATTTTCTACTTGAGCTTGAATGATTTAAGATCACTACGGATGTTCAAACCTTGATTTGTATTGAGGGCAAAGTTATTTATACGGTAGTGTGACCGCGACTTTATTTATTTAAAAATACATCGAATACCGTTTCATCTTCTAGTCGAATACACATTTTAAAAATTTCTGCTGACAATTGCAATTCCACCCTTATTATCCTTGCTATATATGATTTTTTTCATCATATTTCAGCCAGTTTACCAATAAACCTTAATTAATTATCTGTGCAAACCTTCCCCGTGAATCATTCTGTCCATTGGTGAGAACCTTATAAAACTTCGTTTGGTAGTTTTTGAGTTTATCGCATACAGACAGACAGACGCGACGGGGGAACTTAGGAAACGAAGACGAACGAAGGAAAACTATCTTATACGATACCTTCATTACAGAACACGAGATAAATTATAAATATAAATTAATTGATTAACTGCGGTGCTCCGTTTGGATAGGAGTCCACGACCTTTGGTTATCCAACATGCTACTTCAAGTCTAAATCGCTTGTTACTAAAACATATTAGACAAATCGCCATACAAATGACCTGAAATTTTGTGTCAACATCTCTCGGTCTATATTGTTAACACATCCTAACTAAATTTATTATAAAAATACATAATTTCAGCGGTACAGAAAATGACATAAGAGTAGTTACACATGACCCCCTCCCTCCCCTCCTGATGGAAATTAGTACTTTTTATAAGAGGTCTGCATAAAGTCTTGACCATAATGTAGTGAATATTAAAAATGATTAAATTTATCTCGTAATGTATACAAACTTCCATTACAATGTTCATTATGACATTAAATTTCCAGTAATTTGTAGGGCTCGTGATCATAGACGGAATGAAGTACGTTCATTACATTACATAACAAAACCAGTTTCGTTGCAGGTTCACTCAGATTATATATGAATTGATGACGAAGGAAGATATCATCAGGATTTCCGTTAATTGATTCCACCACAGGGATGTTAGATAAGAGTAATTATACATAGCGATGTAGTTTTGGTTGTATAATTACAATGTAATTGAGTAAATGCAATGATATGGTAAACTGTGGTTCAAATTGAATTTCGAATCTTCATCAAATCGTTAATCAATACCCAACAATCCCACTATTTGTTTACGATTGCTGTCCGTCAGTCAATCGTTATTTTTTTATATGTAATATAGGTAAGAGTCCGGACAGATGGGTCACCTGATGGTAAGTGAACACTACCCTTAGACATTGACGCCCTAAGAAATATAACCCCATCCTGTACACAACCAACCTTAGTAACTAAGATGTATGTTTGTATGATATTATACTGTATTTACACTAGCTCACTTAGCCCTTTTAATCAGAACAGAACAGTACTAAGTATTTACTTAGTGGTAGAGCTTTGTGCAAGCTCGTCTGGATTGGTACCACCCACTCATCAGATATTCTACCGCAAAAAAGCATTACTTAGTACTGTTGTGTTCCGGTTTGAAGGGTGAGTGACCCAGTGTAATTACAGGCATAAGGGACATAACATCTTAGTTCCCAGGGTTGATTGCGCATTGGCGATGTAAGCGATGGTTAACATATCTTGCAATGCCAATGTCTATGGGCGTTGGTGACCACTTACCATCAGGTGGCCCATATGCTCGTCCACCTACCTACCCAGATTGGCTCGCACATAGCGAACTGTTATCCTCTTCTGTTCTCACACCGTGCTTCCGTTCCGCCATCGTGTACCAATTCAAATATTACAATCATAAACGATGCTTAGTGAAACAATGTTGTGTCTTCCTCTTTCAAATGTCAAGTCATTGATGACAGAAAGAGAGAAATCAGTGTTCAAATAAACAGACGCAACGTTTATATGTGAGGCCGTTTTTATATTCACTCGATAACTCTCGACAAAAAAAACGCCTCATTCAAACACGGCTTTACAATGTCAATGTGGAATTTGAGTGGTTACTTTTGCACATAAGTGGAAATAATATAAATATGATTTTTTTTTTGTCATAAATATTTACTACGTTTGTTGCCAGTTTTCCTCGCTAGAATCGAAACTCTAAAACTGTAGTGTCTACATGTCAATCAATGTCAATTCCTAATATTGATTTCGATAATGTCAAATCATTTGCTAATGTACGTAAGTGAGAACACGACCTAAGATGTCCCTAAAGTTACAAAAAACATCGCCTCGTGATAAATAAACGAACAACGCATTATACAGGATGATCTACTGTTAATACCTTCGGAAAATATTGCCATAATTACGTTTAATGTATAATATATTACTTCATATTTCTTTGGGTGGATGTGTTAAAGTATGTGCCAGACTTTCGTGACAAATTACGTTAATTTTTATATTTCAAATGCGTTTCAAGTATTTATTTGGCTGTTTACTGAGACCACCGCATAACGATGGCTTGACTTGACTGCTTTAATTGGTTGATACAGATTGATCATATTTTAGGGGTGAACTCTTTAGGCGCGATGAGAGTACATTTTTCAATTAAAATTCGAGTGGATACAGCTTAAGTAACTTTTTGGTGAAATGTTTCTGACTCGAGAAGGTTTAATTACGTATACGTGAGGATACATTTACGCAAGCATACATTTATGCAAGCTTACGTTTGTGTGTTTGTGTTAGTGTGTACCATTAACATATTTATTAGTGTGAAAAATTAACATTTTATGCTGGTGGTAGAGCTTTGTGCAAGCTCGTCTTGGTAAGTACCACCAGCTATTTTACCGCAAAACAGCAGTACTAGGTATTGTTGTGTTCCGGTTTGAAGGGTGAGTGAGCCAGTGTAATTACAGGCACAAGGAACATAACATCTTAGTTTTCAAGGTTGGTAGCGCATTGGCGCATGTAACATTTCTTACAATGCCAATGTTTATGAGTGTTGGTGACCCATGAGCTCGTCCGCTTACCTATACTATAAAAAAAAAATGTATTTAATATTTGACAAATTCATTACATGTCAATATCCCAATTTATCAAAATTCTTTAAACATTTACTTTCGATGATAATACATACATACATACATACACCGAAAATAGTGTGTAAATACGTAACACGTAACGTAACGTTGCACAATAGCAGAAAACCAAACCGACACAGCTGTAAAACGCGCACTAAAAAATTTCATCTCCTAAAAGCATCTGCAGGCTAATTAGAGTAATAATATTTAAAACAAACGTATCCAAAACGCTAAGCGAAATTTACACCAAGACAATATTAGAACAGAGAAATGAACGGAGCGAATGCAATAACAATAAATAGCAATAAATAAAAGGATTCAGTCGGTGCTTGTATTGTATGATACTAATCCAGGGAACAGGAGTGCCGTGGATACGACTTCGAATGTTTTGTTTTTATGTAGAAATTATATAAGTGTGTATGTAGGTATGTATGTTTAATTGTTAATGCACTAATGTGTGTGTGTATTATGATGATTCATTACTGATTCTACGCTTCTTCGTTTTACCTTTCCGCTTAATTAGTGGGGCACATAGAAATAGTAATTAATTAAAAACGGGCACTATTATTAACTTAATTAATTCAAAATCGTAACTCTTAATATAAAAGCAATATTGGATGGATTTGTCTGTCTACTTGTTTAAAAGCAATATTATTAACAATATTATGAAGTTATTGTATATTTTTAGATAAAATTGTATTTATCATGTAAAATTGTATGTATCATATAAAATTTAACCCATAAAGTCACTTATTACAGTGAAAAATTGTCATATATACACTAAATGCTTCAAAAACTATCTAGAAGGGTTTTGCACGTTTTGTTCAAATTTATATTTAATATGCTATATTATAATATTAGTAATCAAATATAAATATTATGTAATAATAATTATAATTAATACCTAATTACATTAATTAATTGATATCATACTTGCGAAAAAATTCCACCAGCGACGTCGACTCCACGTCATTTTTCCCGCAGAACTAATCCAAGGCAGCGCCGACTGTTACGGCGATTACTTTAATTGGCTCAATCTCCATTCAAAACCACCTCGTGGTGGGGAGAGGGGGTCCAGATTTATAGCGAAAGGGTCTGATCCCTGTTTATGAAAGAAGATAGCGAAAAAAGTTAGTGAGAAATTTTCTAGACTGTTCCATTTAAGCTTTGGTATATTTAGGGGTTAAACAAACAAATGGTTTCTTATCTTATCTGATTAGTAATATATACAGGATGATTAAATCGATAGTTCCTAATACTTTCAGAAATATCTATTTATTTGTATAATATCAAAGTTGTTGTAGTTCCGTTTTATTTACAATAGAAAACACCCTATAATTTGTATTTTTTTTTTTTTTTGTAATATTTAATATATAACACTTTTTCGATAAATCTCATGTCAACTCTTTTTCTTTTTCTTTTTATATAAGAGGGGGCAAACGAGCACGAGGCTCACCTGATGGAAAGTGACTATCACCGCCCACGGACATCTGCAACACCCGAGGGCTTGCAGGTGCGTTGCCGACCTTCATAATTATAATTAAGATTTTAAGAAAATAAAAATTTGTTTTAATTTTTTTTATATATTTTTTTTATCATCAATAAATCAGGTAAGTAATGCCTAGTTTATAAACTACCAGGTACTAACTAACATATTATACATATGATATGTTTTATTTTTAATCTGTGAAAAAAATATTTGATAACACAAATATGGTCGAGTTAGCCCAGTGGTTAAAAGACGTGACTGATGTTGAATGTCGCGGGTACAAACCAGGTCCTGCACTTGTGATAAAGGATATCTTGTGGATAACAGCGTGGTGGGATATTTACCAAACTATACAGAATGTTTATGTAATATATACATACAAAGTAAAACAATTACCTTGTGTTCGTATAGATGGAAAAGCTTATCGATAGGAATATCCCAATCAGTTTTTAGGATTTGATTATTTTTATAAGATTATTATACAACGGGTTCCGAAGGTCGGAGGCTGTGGAGGAAAGTATGAAGTATACGTAACCTATAAGGCTAACCCTCTCGTGATGCCGGAGTATAAATTATTTGAGCGAGATTGGTTGCTTCTATTTGAACCGCATGTCAAAATGCTCCACGTCTAAATAAATAAAACATTATTTTATTTTTCAATATTTGTAAAAATTATAATATACTACTAGATATAGTAATAATAATAAATTTCATTGGAAATCAGAATTTATTTAGTCAATATAGTTTGTTTTGGAAGCCAATAGTTATTTGCATTTATGTTATTTATAAGATTATTAAAAATTATTTGTAAATTACAAATTATTAAAACTAATGATTATTAATTATATAAATGAAGTGTTTTACTAATTGACAGAATAATCATATTGCTTATTGAAGACGTTTTCGCTTTGCCATAAATATATATGTATAAAGCATTTTTAGTTGTATTAATTTATATCTCAATCACTAAAGTTGCTTTATCTTAAACGATGATCGTGGGTTCAAACCCGGGCATGCACCATTGAATTTGGATATGCTTAATTTGTATTTATAATTCATCTCGTGCTTGACGGCGAAGGAAAACGTCGTGAAGAAAATTGCATGTGCCATTTCACTGAAATTCTGCCACATGTGAAAAAAGTCAAAAAGGAGATCAGGCCTCAGCCCTCAGGCCACATGTATATATAACATGACTTAGACTCTTTCAAACACGTTAAGTATAATAAAATATTTTTATTTTAAAATCTTATAACATTTAACGCAGTTCTTAAGTTAACCAATGACGATTATTATATATTTTTTATTTAATTTAACTTATAAGTGCATTATGTAGAGCATAGTCCAAGTCGTGTTTCGCCAGAAGTAAGCCCCGATAATTTGGAGGGGCAGGCAAGTTAGCGCAGACTGAAATATTAGCCCCATCACTACATCATGTCCAGATATTGATCATCGAACGATCTATGATTCGAAAATATAATATATTATTCTCATATGTGGTCAGTTCATCAATCTTCAGAATATCTCGCTAAGATTTTGAAATGTTGAGATTTTAAAATGAGGTAACAATGAATTGTTTATTTATGTACCGTATATTATGTTATTTACAGTGATTTGATAACAAGCTGAGGTCTTTGGACTACATTTTTGAAGTTTTTCATGTAAATAATAGTCATATCAATTGATATTTAAAGCATGGAATTACAATATTATATGCTAATATTTTTATATAAAGAACCGATAAACATATCAACATAACATATATAACAGCATAGATAAATCATGACTATCTCAACCGGCATGGTCGGGATTTCGAGTCCGGGCAAGCACCGATAAGATTTAATATTCTTAACCACGCAGTAGTGAAGGAAAACATTGTGATGGACCCTGAGTCGGTTGATTTTCTTCCACTTGTATCCACCAAGCACTGAAGTATTGTGGTGGAAGAGGCTCCAAACCTGGTAGTAAGTGATAGTCCCACCATCGCCAAAGACGTTGGCATGGCAAGAAATATTATCTATTATTTACACCCTTAATGACCTGACTATAAGATTAAGATGCTATGTATCTTGAGTCTTTAATTACACTGGCTCATTCACCATTAAAGCCAAACAAAACCTACATAAAAACACCTTGATTGGATAAAGCTAGCTTATTCTAACTTTTTTTTTATGTATATTGAGGTGGAGCAGCTTGTGGGCTACCTGATGATAAGTGGTCACCAACACATAGACAATGGCATTGTAAGAAATATTAACCATCGCTTCCATCGCCAATGCGCCACCAACCTTGGGAACTAAGATGTTATGTCGATCGCGCCTGTAATAACAGTGGCTCTGTCATCCTTCAAACCGGAACACAACAATACCAGGTACTGCTGTTTTGCGGTAAACTATCTGATGAGTGGGTGGTACCTACCCAGACGAGCTTGCACAAAGCTCTACCACCGAGTGCACTTTTATTTGCATTTATTATTAAAAAATAAATGATATCGCGAAAACCCGTAATTTCTAAACAAATTCCTTTCAACCGTGATCAGGGTGTTATTATTTAACATCCCAGTACAAAGTCGTCCGTCCGTCCGAACTCCGGCCGATATATCAACATTAGCGCTGTCCCCGTCCGGCTGCGACGAGACATGTAGCCGGAAATTATAGAATCTGGAAGAGTCAAAGATACAAACGTAAGGATAACATAATTAATTGCGTATGTCCATTATTGATTAATTTATTTAAATTGTACAACAATATATAAATTCGTTGCGTATAACAATTTTACGGCTTCGTTGGTCTCGGGAAAATAGTAAGGTTTTGGATTAGATTTTTGGAATTTGGCAGTGTTTACCTGGACAATCTGCACTTATCTATCTCATCTCTCTTTCTGTCATTATTGATTTGACATTCGAAAAAAGAAAACACAACATTGTTCAAATAATCACCCGCTCAACAGTATAATAATAGCAATAATAAATATATTTATTCTCTCCCAAGGGAATTTATTTTAACATTATTTTATATATCTTAATAATAAATACATTCGTTTGTGGGCGGCAGGAGCCTAAACTAGGTTGGCCTCTTACCCTCTCTTGGGTAACTATTTATTATATTAAAACATATTGGGCTATTAAAAATAAAACATAAAAATTTTACCATTTTTATTTAATTATTTCCACCTCTGAGCATTTTAAAGCCACATCCATTTAATTTATCTCCAACCTCACTCCCGTGGGACGTCAAAAATGAAGATTTAGTCCCTTGCTGCGTCATACGTTAAGTCGGCTAATGAAAACAAGGCGTGGGTAGTGATGAAGTGGACGGGCCGCAGGTCGAGCCTGTCTTACATTTTGACCACTGGAACGATGTCTTAGGATATGGAGGATTCTGTTCAGGACATATAGTTTGACAGTGGACATTTGTCATTCGTAAACATTATTAGTGGGACCTGTTAATTTTATATATATTTTTTTCTTTTAGGAACATCCTACAGAGATTAAACTGTCATAATGATGGTTAATGCCTGTCAATGCGCTTCCAATCATGGCAACAAAGTTATATACCTGTTATTACTCTTTTTCTATAAACTGATCACCATCGCCCGTAGACATTGAGGCAGTAAGAAATATTAACCATACCTTATATCGTCAACCAACAACAACCAATGTTGGAAGCCAATATCGGCAAAGATTCAAGTGTTATAAACCACTGGCCCATTTCGCTTTCAAGTCAATTCATAATTCAGTCAAACGCAAAATTAATTGAATGAATGAAATCTATTACTGTTGTTGTAATCGTATGAATAAAATCAATTACGATTCCTTTCCGAAAGTTAGTCTGTCGATTGAAACATTATCTTTGCACAATCTAATATCTTTAATATTGCAATACATTTAATACTTGATGCACTCGATGATGAAACATCAATTTTACAAGCAGATAATTGCCCTTGATATTCCGTAAGCCAATGTCAAGCCCATAATATATTCAGCTTTCTTAAAATAATAATTACGTGAAGGTGATCCGTTAATACCTTAAAAGACAATTTAATCGATAGCTTATAAAATAAATAAAAAAAACTTGAACGAATTAAAAATAATTACCTATTAAAATTAAAAGTACATATAAAAATATATATGTAATATATTTTGTAGTTCTTATATAATATATTCGTCATAACGTTTGTTCAAATCCGAGCCAGCAACACTTTCTTGCCCATCATAAGTGCCCACCGAACCACACTGGAGCTGTGTTGCGTAATAAGCTCTTAAACTTCCTCCTTAAGATGAACACTGCTGGGCAAACACGCCTTTGGGATAATCATGAACTGTTATTTAATTACTTTCCTTATTTGAAGGATATAAGTAATTATATTTAATAATCAAAAATCTTCGCCACGATCCCTAATAACCTTGCCAATAAATATATCAAATCAATTGATGCAGTTTATTTATCTATATTACATATATGTCATGTATATTATACATTACTATATTATCCATCACATAATATAAACCCGATACAAAGGCAAAATTCTAAATAATTATAAAACACCCACTCTCTCCGAGGGCCGTGATGAAAAGCTCCCTCGCGTCCTCTCACATCGTTTCCCTCCAGACAGACTGACGGCGATGCATTCTGGTTAGAGCTATCCTTTGATTTTGTATATATACATATAAAACAAAAGTATTAACTTGTTTATTATAATAATATTCAGAGTTTCAGATTTCCATATATTCATATCAAGGATTTCATTTAATTAATACTTTGGACATAAGTTTTTTATGTACTTCTATACGATTTTGCATTGTGAGTGTTAAATTTCAATATTAAAAAAAATTTATTTAATTATTCAAAAACATTCAACAGATGAGATCATAATATGACTAATTAACCTTGAGTTTAAAAAATATATTTAAATGAAATAAATAAGACAATTAAAAAAAAGTAAGTCGACAAGGACTGTCTTAACATTACTAAGATTAAGTGACGACTGAACCCTTTAGGACATATCGAAGTAGTCCATTATATAATGGTCATATATGTTCTAAATAAGTTAGAAACATAGAAATATATTATTTGAAATGTTTTGATTCATCTAGTGGTCAATTTACTTTACGACAATGGGGCAAGTAGTCAGGGCGGCAGGACTTTTAACATCCTATCAAATCATAACAAACTCATCATTAGTTATCTACCTTTACTAAATTAACCAATATGCGTTTCGGGCACATTATTCGTTCCTATAATAAGAGTCCACAGTTATTAAATTTTAATATCGTGGCCAAAAAACTATGATAAATAAAGCATATTATAACTCAACACATGATTATATAAATTATAAAAAAGCGTGGAGTTAGTGTTTGTTGATTTCCAAGCTGTATTTGTATAAATTTAATTGTATTTGATTGATCCTGTAATTAAAAGGATATAAAAAAAGTGTAATTACCGAGTTTCTTACCACTTCTCGGTAGAAACTATATTCCGAACCGGCGGTAGCTTTACATTAAATTCAATATTATAACATAACGATTCAAAGGTGCTATTATAAGGGTACTTGAATTAAAAAAAAACCATTTGAGTGATTGATTCAATAATTCATAAACAAAATTAACAAAATAATACATAGGTACAGTCATACATAGGTAGGTCTTTTTCTATTCGTTCTTAATTTTATGGAACTGACATGTTATTGAATTGGTCATTGTCTTTACTGGGTTATAGGACTTGGTGCATGCTCGTCTGGGTAGGTATCACCCACAATCAGATATTCTACCGCAAAACCGCAACACTTAGTATTGCTGCGTTCCGGTTTAAAGGGTGAGTGAGCCAGTGTAACTACAAGAACAAGGGACATAACATCTTTGTTCCCAAGGCTGAACTTTTATCACCTGTGTTGAATTAAATGATGCCATATATTTTTCTGCCAACACACACTTCAGAAGATGACAACGCCTAAATTGCTTTACTTAACTTTTGTATATATGGACCTCCTGATCGATTTCGGCCACGGCGGTCAATCTCAAGAGAGATTAGCCAACTGCGCAGGAGATATTATAGTGCACAAGTGTGTGCGCAAACACAGGTGCACTCTCTATTCCCTAACGTTCCGATGGGACGTCAATCCGACACGACCGGAAAGAGTTCAGGCGCAGGACCAACGGCTTTGCGTGCTTTCCGAGGCACGAGAGTGTACACACTTCCAACTTCCAGACCCCGGGCTGCTACTGAGAATTTTCGACAGAAAATCTCAATTACATTTTATTAGCCCAACCTGGGATTTGAACCCAGGACCACCGTGTCTGCAGCCTTACATGTAGCCACTAGACTAACGAGGCTTTTGTATAAATAATGTTTCATAAAACAATTTTGTTCCTGTTGATCACAACACATGCACATACATATCACACATTACCAATTATCGTTTAAATCATCACCTCCATTTAGGTGAATGTTTTGACAATAAGATTTATTGATACCTTCTTCCTTTAACATAAGCAAATTCCACTAATACATCTCCGGTGCGCAAGCGCACCGTCAACGCCATCTATCCATCGGCGGGACGCATTACCTTTCACACTAACGCCAAACCGTGATAGATGGCAGCACTCGTCGAGAGATTTATTGGCTGACGATGGTTTTATAGTGATCTTAAATCTTATAACATTCGTTTTTTGACGAAAATAGGATAAAAAAAGGATATCATTATATCTTAATTGAATTATTTCGAGATTCATGTTGGGATTGGTTTGTTTAGAATGGTAATGGAAATGTGCAACTAAACATGTATGAGATAGCCCATCATCATATTTTCCCAATAAGATTTATACGATATCATTATATTTTAAATAAATTTGAAAGTGTTTTTGCGTTTTTTTAAAACAGAATACGTAAAAAAAGTTCTAGAAAATAATTGTTATATGTATTGACATATATATTTTCATCTCCAACAGGACAACCATATTTACCGTTTCCGAATTATTAATTTACAATATTAAATTAAATTTCAAGTGACCATCGTTTGAAATGTAAATGAAAGGAACCAGCAAGAAGTTCAGTAGTCACTCTTTTCCGAAAACTAAACCCGACTCGACTATCCTAATATATAACTTATTAATATGTGGTCACCCTACACTATACTATTATTACTACTATTATTCTTTTATTTATTTGTTCACACACTTTGCATATATTATTTTTGTAGTCGGGTTTTGTTACAGTAGTGTTTCGTGCTGAAAATATTTAGCATTTTACTATTAAGAATTATGCGCATGCGCATTGGTGATAATGATGTGACCCATTTCGGTCACGACGGCAAATCTCAAGAGAGATTAACCAACTGCACAGGACATATTATAGTGCACAAGTGTGTGCGCAAACACAAATGCACTCTCAATTCCCTCACTCTCATGATCACGGGGAACTCATTAGTACGTAGTTAATTAGGGTAAAGGTTATTAGAATTCCTAACTCATGACGAGATAGTATTGATGTTTAATAATAAGAGGTATTTAAGCTTAGAAGCTTCTCGTAAAAGTAAGCAAGTATAAATCCAGACAAAAGAGATAATGGAAAAATATATTATCCAATATAAAATAATAATAATAATTAATTAATTAATTTACATAAATTATAATATCGATAAATTAAAAAATAAATAAAGATCTTACGTAAAAATATAAATAATTTTGTTTAAAAGTTATTTATAAAAGCACAGAGCACTAATAATGCTTACAAAACTTATAAACAAAACATTGCTCGTCGCCTAATCACAGGGTATTTTTAAATAGTAAATGATCAGAACAATTAATATATTTCATACGAGATATATAATTATAATATATCAGATATATTAAAAAGAATAATTTCTCAGTTTTATTTCTCTCAACAATTATATTTAATAACCTCAATTTTTAAATCATCAAAGATTAAACGATCAATATCAAACGCTCATTGGTCGCATAACGTCATCGTCTACCATCAACCAAATACAATTCAGATTAAATTATGACATTAAACATTGTCAAAACAATTTTTGATTATTGGTAATTATAAATAATCTAAATACTTATAATAATCAAACTGAAGTGTTATCAGATATGTATTGCAGCATCTTTGGTGAACTGCTAATTAATAAAACTTAAGTCATAAATAAAACGGGGGTGGCTGTTAGCAAAAACTGTTAAGATCATAAAGCTGTCAGCGGATGAAGCAGTGCCTTTGTTGCAATGTTACGCTGGACGATAAATCTAATATGGGACAATTTCGACTGGGCGGTACCAAGTGCTTCTTTCGTACGTATTTTGTATTGTTGGCACTATTGACTGCGTATGACGATCTCATTATGTTTTCGAATTACCAAACGATTCGAGAACAGCCGCCTTGAAAAATAATTTGTAGATATAATTATCACGAAAGTATTAGGCACTCGATACTCGA
Source organism: Nymphalis polychloros (assembly GCA_905220585.2). NCBI lineage: Eukaryota > Metazoa > Arthropoda > Insecta > Lepidoptera > Nymphalidae > Nymphalis > Nymphalis polychloros. The sequence goes on from HG992247.1 coordinate 14,164,971, forward strand.
TTAATGATTATATTGATATAATTGAATTGTATTTACTGAAGATAAATGTATAATATAAATCATCATTTTTTTCTTTTCTTTATTGTATAGATTGGCGGACGAGCACAGGAGCCACCTGGTTGTAAGTGGTCACCAACGCCCATAGACAAAGGCATTGTAAGAAATGTTAACCATCGCTTACATCGCCAGTGCGCCACCAACTTTGGTAACTAAGATTTTATGTCCCTTGTGCCTGTAATTACAATGGATCACTTCAAACCGGAACACAATAATACAAAAAACTGCTATTTTGCGATAGAATATCTGATGAGTGACCTAGAACCTACCCAGACAAAGCTCTTCTGGGTAGGAACTAGGTAATGGAAACTAGTAAATTCTGCTTCTAACCAGCAAGAAGCTTCTTGATACGATCAACATTCCGAAGCGGTATTACCCTTATAGTTAATGCCATCTTGTAAAATAACAATACGAAAGAGTGCACTTGAATATAGTAAATATATTTTGATTTTGAAGGTATTTTTATATGAAGTCACAGCAAAAATCTTTATTCAATATATATGTTAAAGTTACTAATAATTGATTGTCAAAATATCTATCAATTTGATCCTGTGTTCATTGAATTAGAACACGTAGAAGATCCTAGGTTATTAAGTGGTGTTTTAATAACCGGCTACTTGTTTTAATTACATCTTTGAAAATCACAAGTTCAATGGTAGGCTTTGGTATTTTATTTCAAATCCGGTCTATTTCAAATCAAATCGGTTTTTTTTCTTTTTTTTATTGTTTAGTTTGGCGGACGAGCATATGGGCCACCTGATGGTAAGTGGTCACCAACGCCCATAGACAATGGCATTGTAAGAAATGTTAACCATCACTTACATTGCCAATGCGCCACCAACCTTGGGAACTAAGATGTTATGTCCCTTGTGCCTGTAATTACACTGGCTCACTCACCCTTCAAACCGGAACACAACAGTACAAAGTACTGCTGTTTTGCGGTAGAATATCTGATGAGCGGGTGGTACCTACCCAGACGAGCTTGCACAAAGCTCTACCACCGAGTAAATTACCTTTTGAACTTAAGTTACTCTTAATTATCTATTGACTTTAAAACTTTATTGCATTACATATTTTATATTGTGACAGATCTTCGATTAGATTTAGCGATACGAATAATATTAGATATTAGGAGGTGGTAAAATATTTCCATATTATCGTCAAGAAGTGTGATAATACTTCTTGGATTATATTGTAAAAAAACCGTTGAAATTTATTATTTTACGAAATAAACTTCAATGAAAATAATTAAAGATTTAAAAAAAGTATTACATGAAGAAAGATAATATTATAAGTATTTAGTACAGTCTAATATCATCCCAGCGTAGGGCAAATTCAACAAAATGCAGTTTCGACGAACCTAACCAAATATCATAGTAAAATCACATAAGTATATATTGAATTACGTTTATATCTCAAATATTAAAAAACCATCAAAACAAACAAACAGCAAATACCCAAAAACCCGCAGAGTTTATTAACCCTGTAATGAGATGTCATATAAAATGAGATATGTGGGCCGAATCAATAATTACGAACACGATATGAACGCTCATCTCACGCCTTAAAGGGCTATTATGTTATGCAGAATTCGAAATCAAATCATCAGTGATATAGAAATTTACGATGATAGTTGATATAGAAAAGAATAATTATTTTGAAAAAAGAGGTTTGCATAAATATGTCGAATTGATTTTTTATCTTTCACTTCTGAATTCACGATTAAATTTCGAATATGTTCTTACAGAATAGTATACTGAACCCTGCGCTCGCTCGGTGAAAAACACCCCGTATCAAGCCCGAGGCGAGTCGATCCGGCCCATAAATAATAAATACTAGCACGGTGCGTCTGCAGATAATGGTAATTTACGATTCGCTACCATTGGCGTCAAATCTTTGGCAGCGGTCGACTAGATCGACGTTAGGAATTTTTTATTCAGGACATTTGAAGTGTTAAATTTGAATTGTATGATTTTCTTTATGATTTATATGGGATTTACCGAAGAATTATAATATTTATTATTCTTAATTAAAATAAAGTTCACAGTATGTAAACGCTTGAATCAGATTTTTTTACGAAAATATTACATGAAGGACATTTAACTAAAACAAGACCCAGAAATAATAAGTAAAATTTAATTTAAAATAATAGCGTGAGTGTTAGGAATTTTGGTATTAATAAATCAGATTATTTTTTCTTTTAAATAATTAAAGAAAAATATGATACACCAGTGAAAACAGTAGTTACTTACATATCTGATACATAAATCGTTTCTCTTGTCCCGACAAAAACGTTTAGAGTTACAATCGACCAATCGGAACTGAGAATCTGAAACTCAGTTATTATAATGAAAGTTCAAGGATATAACTCACTAGCGTCGATCGACGTTAAAATAGGAACAAACGTTGTCGCCCGCCTAGCGGTTCGAATAAATTACAAAGATATATTATTATTAAAATTTGGGCGCGAACTTCGTTCGTAACTTGGGTGATATCGGGACGGTGGGTGACGAGGGAGAAATCGGGACGCGAGCGCCGAGAGGGTTGACTTGCGTTTAAACTGTTCATAAATAACGATTTTGACAATGTTACGTATCAATTTAATTATGCTTCCTTCTGATGTGTATTCATTGAATATATTTTTTTATTTTTTTAAGAATTCGAATTTCGAATCACAAAACTTATCACGACCCAACATTAGTCTGTCGAATTGAAAAATGTTTTAACTGATGTCCCAAATTGCATAATATTCTATTTTAAAATTATTCCAATAAAACAAATACACATTTCGCAACGATCCCTAAAAATAAAAGTAAATAAATAAAAAACGTGAGATTATAATGATAACAGTCGTTTCGGTACACCAATGATCGGTATGAGATACTGCTACGGAACCCGACTTCCGCTGTAAATCACGTCAAAGACATAGATAGCGGTCATTAAGCAAATTATACTTAGTGGATTTAAAATTGTAACTTTGATATTGACGATTTGATCCTACACTTTAAACAAGAAATTCAAATTATATTTCCATCCGCCTCTTTCTTTTTATTTATTACTAATAATTTCCGTCAATATTATAAAATTCTTATTTTAATTATGAAAAGATAAAGATTCAAATATTAAGTCATTAATTAGAAAGATGGCACACAACAGAATTCGTTCTCTTTTTAAAATTTTATTAAGTTTTTTTTTTTATTATTTTAAATTCGTTGACTGCCACCAATCTTGTTGAAAGAAGTTTTATTAATAATAACGCCTTATTAACATATTAAAAACGTTACTTTATTTTATTATGCTAATTAGGATTACAATTTATATTATTTTTGTTTTGAGTGAATACTTTTAACGTGTAACATGTGTTTTCATAAAAAAAATTTTTTTACTTAATTTTAGTTACGCGAACGGACAAATGAACCACCTGTTGGTGGTCACCACCAGACCAACTAACCTTGGGAACTATGATATGGGATGAATGGGTGGTACCTACCTAAATTGTCATACGTTAGTACTTTCACCAAGTAATAAAGAAAATATTTTAAAAAAAAATGTTTGTCTTACATCGTTTACTTTATTTGGTGGTAGGGCTTTGTGCAGGCTCGCCTGGGTAGGTACCACCCAGGCGAGCCTGATTATTAGATATTCTACCGCAAAACGTACTGCGTTGTGTTCCGGTTTGAAGGGTGAGTGAGCCAGTGTAATTACAGGCACGAGGGACATAACATCTTAGTTACCAACGTTGGTGGCGCGTTGGTGATGTAGCTATGGTAAACATATCTTACAATGCCAACGTCTATGGGCGTTGGTGACCACTTACCATCAGGTGGCTCATATGCCCGTCCACCTCCCTAATCCCTATGTTATAAAAAAAACACAATACATTCTTATAATAATATTTAATATTGGAAATTTTTCGAATATAGCGCCATCTATTAGGTGACTGCGAAAGTTTATCGATGTTTGACATTACAATCAATACAGTATGGTCAACGACCATATAAGTGCTGCCATCTTACCACCAGATTTGAAACTACTGTATGTTTTATAGTCTTTTATCCATATTTTATGAACATCAAATTAATCGCAACGCACTAATCTATAGCAGAAATAATTTGAATATTTAAACTATTGAGCAGATAAGAAAAATGTAAGAAATGAAATGGTCTAAGACCATATAAGTAACGACATCTAGTACAAAAATGTTCAACAACTCCGATTTTTTTATGATCATACCTACAATCTAATTAATCAACAACTCGAACTCACCGTATATTAGCATTTAAAACCTAAAGATTATGCTTACAGCAAAATACGTCAAAAGCGATACATCAAAATGATTAATTCGCGCAGTTGTTTAACACAAACGGTAGATGGCACTGCCAGGCTAAGTGGTGCTATTTTCATGTACTTACGAGTAGCTTGACCGCATTATTTATCGCGCCATTACTGCGAACCCTTAAATCATCACGTGACGCCCTTCTACGTGTACCGTATCCAAACACCCTTGGCTCTTAATGTCAACTATATAAAGGTGAATTTGCATTGTAGCACATGTCCGCGTGGTCGCCCGTACGTGCCTTAATGAATGGCAGACGCGCTCCCAAACTTTTTTTTTCTTTATGAAATTGTTCAGAGAGCACTTAGCAGGAAAATCTATTAGACAGACGGCGGGAATAAAAATGAAGTATTTCGTTCGTTCTACAGCCGAGTTGACTCTTAATGATGCAATTTCTGTGAAACAATTGAAAACTTTGGCGGCTTGTGAACCTGTTAATGTTAGTTTAATGACACATCATCCACATCAAACGATTAACGTTTAAAGTATAAATATTTAGTTCCTTACATTATACATTAATTTTATACCATAGCTTTATCCGCGGCTAAATATCCGTAACTCTTTCGTCAATAATGAAGGATTTTCATATAAAGTTTTATCATTAACATTTTAGGGGCTTAATTTAACCTATCGTGTAAAAAGTCGGGTATCTTCCTGTGCGAGTTTTCATGGTGCTAGCCCCTGTAGTTTGGACTGTGCGTTGATATGTCAGTCGCTGATTCCTTTATTATATGCGTATAGATAGACGGTCACCGGTTATCTACCGATCAACTTAGATCCTCTCTAAGTTGACGATTATTTTACGGGAATCATTGCTTCCTATAAAAACGTCAGTAATATAACTTAGTTCAGTTTTAAATTCGCTAGTGAGTGAAATAAATTACAAATTTTTCCATAGCATTTGTTGCTATGTATGTTTGCACTGATCTCAGAAAGTATTGTGAGAATTTTTAGTATATTTCTATCAACATATCTATGAATATTTGGTAAAAATTAGCGAACACTATGATATTTGAGGATTCAATGAAAAATGAAACATATATCTTGAGAGTTTCCAGGGCTTGAGTAACTTATATTAAGTTATCTAAAAATAGCGTAGGACTCAATTTTTCCTCTGAAACTGTTCTTATGAATGGTCCGCGACTCGTACCGCCTTACTTAATAAACGTTGTCTAACAGGAGTCTTATATTAAATTATCTCTTTCTATAATTATTGATTTGACATTCCAACGAAGAAGACAACATTAATTAATTTACTCCTAAAAATATTTATATGTACTAAATACTTGTAACTAGGCTTGCGAAACGAAAGCGAGTCGCTAGTTTGATAAGAAAATATACTAATTAACAATATGGAAGAGATCAAATAATTCAAATTCAAAGACCTACCGATAAAACTAAGTACAAAAGACAGTCCGTACCAATTATAACAAAAGAAAACAAAAAGGAGCAAATTAGAAGGCGGACATCAGAGACCCCTTTCAGATGGTAAATAAAATATGACAAACGCAAAAAGACCCAACAAAACGCATATATTCAGGCATTATCGTCTCCCCACAAAAGGTTGAAAAGTACACGCGTAACGTTATCACCGACATGTAGCAACCCTTACGTTCGGGACGCCTTGGGTTATCCAAGTGATGAGCGAAGGCGAAAATTCCATTCCAATTGAATGTGATAAGCTTAAGCACGAACATCTATATTTATTCAATCTTTAAAGTAAAGCAAATTTTTTCTATAATATAATAAACTTTGGTTGAACAAATATATATATATAATTTAATTATATTGAGGAGAGTCAGAGAGAGAGAGAATATATGTAGTGCCATTATGTTAGAAAGTGAAACAAGGTCCAACTCACACTCAAAATACGATTGTGAAATCACTTGGTATACGGCATTGCGGAAACCCGCCTGGATAGCAAACACCCGTCATCATTGTGCTTTGGCGATTTTAACGATGGCTTATATTTCTTACAATGCATATAGGCTATGGTGATCAGTTACCATTAGGTGGCCTACGCAGGTACGCAGAGCCTACCTACTTACCTAACAATAAAAAAAAAACAAATAATAAAAAAGAAATTAGAAACGAAGATTATGCGACATTGTATTGATTAATTTCAAAATTTAAAAGATACATAAAAGGGCATATAATATTCTTGAAATTTAATCACTCCCTAAAATTCGAAATGACCTTAATTTTATTTAATAGAAAGCTATATATACTACAGCGTTTTAATTGCTTTAAATAGTACACCAAAAACCTCCACAAAACAGATGAGGCCGTAGCCCAGCAGTGGGAAATTTAAAGGGCTAAGCCACATCCTATTGAAGTATACATACTTGGTATTGCTGTGTTTGAAGGGTGATTGAGCCAGTGTAATTACAGGCACAAGGGATATAATATCTTAGTTCCAAAGGTTGGTGGCGCTTTGGCGACGTAAGCGATGGTCAACATTTCTTACAATGCCAATGTGTATTGGTGTTGGTGACCACTGACAAAAAAATACTCTAAGTGTAATATCATACTATATATTATTTCCTAAGGGCGCAATTGTCAAACAAGTTTCTCCGTACTTTGCGCCATACGTCTACCTTTGCAGAATTATCAGGAGTCGTTCAAATGATTTATGTACACAATTATTGGGTTATTCAGGCACGATGTTTTGAGATTCGATTCCTATCCGATAACTTAGACAATGAGGATTCGTTTAATGATCTTTTGAAGGCTTCCAACTGTTGGGTGATCATGTTTATAACACTAATATCTTGCATCAACACTGCCAGTTATTAGGTTCCTGGATAATGTACTACCCTTGTGGTTGTGCGATTAGTTCATGGTCTTCTATAGGTACCAACTATCAATCATTTTGTTGCTTATAATATATAAACTTAAGCTTAAATACAATCGCTATTGTTATTAAGTCTTAGTTTTAAGTCCTTAGAATAAAATATATAAAAATCTATTTAAGTTAACAAAGGAACGAGGGGGGAAAGGGGAAAGGTCATATTGTTAATCTGTGGAGCTTTCATTATAAATAATATTAATAAACTTTGTATTTTTGTATTCAGAGTATGTAGATATCTCATATGGTTAAAATAACTTTTATTATGAAAAATAATGTATTTTTATTATTATCTAAATTCAAACCATCTGTCCATACCAAGTTACGAAGCTAAATCCAATCGAATCCACCCACCAGGGAATCAGGTGGAAATCCAGGCAGAATCTATCACTGTCCGGATCGCTTACCGCAAGCCAGCATAAATCCCACAAGTATCACACAATTTTGACATATCATTGATCTATCCAAACGGGGATCATCTCAACACTTTCTGTCTCCCTCAGGACGTCAACAGAACTATATTGCTTTTACAATACAAATGTAGTGATCTTTTCTTCATATACAACATACACTGCTGGAACAATTCTATTTACTAAAAACTTTAATATTACAAAACCAGCGATGCATAACCTAGGTTGCTTTGTAAGCGGCAAATCTTCAAAAAGGATGCTAGTTTTATTCGCGATATTCATAGTCTTATGTACAAATTGTTAGTTTGGTAAAATCGACTTTGTAATCTAAGCATAAGATTCAATTTTCATTAGAGTAATTTCTGTTTATAACTTTTCGGATTTAGATGCGGAGTAGATATTTTGAAAGACAGGTTCTATCAAGCGGTGACAACTACATATTGTGTTTCGTATTTTATTCGGTAGGTGTAACCTCTGCTTTGAATATGTACTCTATGAAAATGGCTTGTATCGGGTGTACAGTCGGTCTAATTTAATCGTTCCTTATTCTAAGGGAATAAGGTGTATAATCGCTCGTTTTTGATAGTTTACAGGTGGTTCGGGGTACGTAAACGAATGTGTGACAAACCTCACAAATGTTGACAATTCATCTCTCTTTTAACATCAATATGAATTGATGGGATGATTTAACGCGCTATTTTATTCTTATTCAAAATACTGTTGTTTTGTAATAACATCATTTGTTTTGATGTTATATAAAAAAGTAAATTGTTTTATTATTAGCCTCTGTTTTATATATCAATGATGGAATATATTTTCCGAGTCAATTAAATTTATTGAAGCTAATTCTGTTCAGACGTTAAGCTATTCCTATTTATATCATACTATTCCTTCAATATACTTGTATATAACAATAAAAAAAAACCATTTATTTATATTCAAATTAAAAAAGAAACATTCTAAATTTAAACGTGTTCCTGTTTATAAAGTGTCCTTTAGTGTGTTTTAATTTGCGTACAAATATTAATACAAATGTATTCTTATATATCAATTAATTAAATAAATTGTTCTTAATTATAAAATCAAATAATTAACTTACGATAACACTCATTACCGTATCACTCTGATTTATTCAAAACTAGCCTCAATTTTTATCTAAGACCATAAATACGAATGCATCGCACCTTGGCAAATGGATCAATAAAAAAAAAAAGTTATAAATAACGACTTATCAGATTGGGCGGGAGTTTAACGTTTTAATAAATAACTCGTTCGTTTTTTTTCTTAAATTAATAATAATACGAAATAAATCAATAAAAGAATGGAAATGTTTCAGAACTCGCTCCGGTGAATGATTTGTTGGAAGGTGAGCTCGATGCCGTCTGTCCGATGTGAACTTCGATTAGACGATTTTGATACTTTAAAAGATGATAACAATTATCAAATATTTTATATTATAAGTGACTACATATAACCATGCATATGATTAAATAACATATTATTATATGTAAAGAAGCAGCTTAAGCAGCAGTAACTTTAATATTTAAATTTATAACCTAAATGAAGAGCTGATAAATGGTAGATTTAGGTTTAATTTGTTGTTGTGAATGAGACTGAAAACTGTAAAAAGTAACCTTGAATAAAGGTTTTTTATTGCATTGTTTTATACGATATTGCTTTCTAGTTATCTGATAACAAACATTCTGTTAAAGGTCTACTACTCGGCATAGTCCTCTTTTGCTGCTCAGAAAGGTATTAGAGCAGTTTTTTATAGCACATATATGTAGGTAGACGAGCATATGGGCCACCTGATGCTAAGTGGTCACCAACGCCCAAAGAAAGTGGTTTGTACATTTATTTAAAAAAAAATTAAATTTAAAATTTAATTAGTAATTACACTGGCTCATTCACCCTTCCAACCGGAACAAAACAATACAAACCAAGTACTGCTGTTTTGCAGTAGAATATCTGATGAGTGGGTGGTACCTAAGACGAGCTTGAACAAAGCTCTACCACCGTAAAATTGACTACACAGTCAAATTAAATTATTAATGCACATTTTTACTTTTAGTAACATCAAGATGTTAGTGGTTTAAAATAAAAAAAAATTTTAGACCAATTAAGATTATACTACTCACTTTTAAAATAAGTATTTAATAATATAAGGCCTTCTGTTGTAATACTAGTAATGTTATTTTCTTTTGTTTAATATTCTCATCAAAATGTTTTGAGACGGTTATGTAATTCTTTTTCAAGTTCCAAGATTCGTCAAGCGCCGTACATAAAGCTAGACCCTATATCAGTTGATATCGAATGTCTAGAAGCCGGCCCGCCTCAATAAAGTGCAACGATCAATTCCGATGTAAAGGTTCCTTAGCTTGAGTATGACAGACGGACAAGTTATTATAATTAATATTTTTATTAAAGATCACTAGTTTTTACTCCACAATCTATCTTACATATAAATAAATGTTTGTTTTTTTATTGTTTTAGTGTTACATGTATAGAAAAACGGTACACTTATGGAATCACCTGTCTGTCTGTTATGGATGTTTTTCTTCGCTATTTTTTTGTAATTTATAGATGCGATAATTTAAATAAAGTTTTAGTTTATGATTTTAAAACGATAAAGTAAAAAGGATATTTTAAGATTATTATTATTGGCAACACGAATATACACGCTGGGTTGCCACTAGTTTTTTAATTCTAGTTGATACTATATTTATTTATTTAAACTCGTCATAGTATTATATTAACTTGGTGGTAGAGCTTTTGCAAGCCTGTCTGGTACCACCCAATTATCATTTATTCTACCGCTAAACAGTAGACTATTTACTTTTGTTGCGAAAGGTAAGTGAGCCAGGTAAACTCTATCTTACATAGACATCTAAGTGTACAAGGCTGGTAGCGCTTATATGTTATAATATATAAGAAATGCTTTATATTTTGTATGGACGCACAGTTTTGAGGTTGGTGACCATTAACCATCAGCTTACCCAATTGCCCACCCACCGAAGTATTATAATGAAAAGAAACTGAGATCCCGTTGTTTGCGGCTCATGATACGCATGATGTTGATTTGAAATGATCAAGGCAACAGTAAAAAGGCATCTTCTAAGCAAGATGGATCGCGCCCATGTTACACGGCATCAGTATTTACCACCAGGCATGATTTTGGTCAAGCATAAGACTAAGTATCACATTTATTTTCTCGCCGGAAACACGCATTTACGCGTTTTCCCCACATGAAGTGGGTATGATAGGCACGCCTTTATAAGACTATCAACATAGGTATATAAAATGTTATCCAATATTATATGACAGTCTTGTGATTCGTGAACAAAATCCCTTTAAAATATTTTGTTTTAAAAACAATATTGTATACACTATTATTCTAATATAATAAAATCTTACAAATCGATTCAAAATACTGAATTTTGATAATCTGCCACTAGATGGCGTTAGTTGTATCGAAGTTAAATTTCCACCACATTAGCTGTTTTTTTAAATTAATTATTTGTTCTGTCATATGTTATTTAAAATATAGAAGCAAAGATAGCTTTGAACATAAAAATAACAATTTTTTTATTTTATATAATGGTGTGATGATCAATCAAGTTAATCTGAGATTATCAAGCTTTTGTTATATAAGCCTTAAGTCTCAACTTTAATCACATTATAGTTAAGAATAATAAATACTATGCCCGAAACTTGGTTTCCAAATAAAACTTAATTTAAGTATCTTAATTATAAACATCAGTTTACAGTTAAATGAAATAGTACGCTTGTCTAATTATTTTTAACTTTGCCTCTTATTAAATTTCGATATCACGGCAAAAAAACTTTGATAAATAAGGCATATAACTCAAAACATTATATAAAGGATAAAAAGCGTGGAGTTAGTGTTTGTTGATTTCCAAACTGTATACACATCAATTTAATTGTATTTAATTAACCCTGTAATTAAAAGGATGAAAAAGAGTAACTACTGAGATTCTTGCCGGTTCTTTGGTAGAATCTACATACCCAACCAGTTGCTTTATTCAAAAGTTATAAGCCTACTTAAGTAAATAGTTATTTAATTCGTGTAATAACGTGCAAGGATGACTAAGTAAGCTGCAAATATGCTTTTCTCTTTCAAGGAATGTATGTATTTCCTGTCAACTTGTATACTTAGTTTTATATTGTGAACGATGTTGTGTATCTTGGTAGAAGATCAACATGGTCGGACCCATCTCACAGTTGCTAATTAATGCTTAAAAAATAAGACCAACTTAAAGATATCATGAATCGAGATAACCCGTTGGTTAGAACACGTGAATTTAAAGTAATGATTACAGGTTCAAAACTGTGCAAACCCGACTAAAATCTTATGCTTAATTCATGTTGAACGTTTTGAAGTATTTTGAGAACTGTGTGACATGAAGCTTGACGGTTCGACTATCCTATAAATAAGTCACATGGGCCGGGTGGGTATACCAGCTCTAAATTATATCGGTTTGTAATGGTTCGATTTTGATTGACTAACCAACAAATTTGTTGCTCAATAAAAAATGAACGAAAATTGTAATATGAATTAAGTGGTAATTGTATCATTAAATGTTAAAATATGGCAAATTCTATTACATTGATTTCGTTATTGGTAAAATTTAATTAAAGGTTTGATTCGATGATTCAACTTAATAGTTGATCGGGTAAAATTGAAAATAAATCGCTTTCAATATAGTACTTGATGCGCAAAAATTGACTCATGCGAGCTCCTATTAAGTATATAAAAACAATCTATAAATATGAACATCTGAGTTTTCAATTGCACATTTTCTATTTCAGCTTTATATGACAATACTGATATGACCTTTATATACCGTTCTCGCAATAACCTCTTCCTTCTTATTAGGAGAGGTGACAGCTTGCCCACCATTGAGAAACATACGAGTTGACAGTGTGCTTTTCTAATATTGTATATAATATTTATATATACTTATATATTATAATATATGTATTCAGTAACAGCCCGTGAATGTACCACTTCTGGGCTATGGCCTCTTCTCTTTTGAGGAGAAGATTTTGGAGCTTATTCCACCACGCTGCTCCAATGCGGGTTGGTGGAATACACATGTGACAGAACTTCAATGAAAATTTTGACTCATGCAGGTTTCCTCACGATGTTTTCCTTCACCGTCAAGAATGAGACGAGATGAACCCACGATCATCGGTTAAGATTCACGCGTTCTTACCACTCGGTTATCTCGGCTTTTTATTTAAATATTATAATATATGTATATATAATGTTTTTATATACATATATAATATTTATTATTGATGCCTTTATATGATGAAAATAGAGTGTGCGTTGATGATTTAATCCAGTGAAGCTCGAAGGAGTTTTGTTGCCGATTTCATGTTCTAACTGCCTTATCTTTTTTACCGGGTTCATGATTTATTTAATTCTTATTTTTAAACATGAATTAGTAACTGAGACTTTGTCCCAACCTTGTTGATCTTGTGACCAAAAGTCTCGAAAGTAAACATAATATATATTATTTATTGTACGATAGTATTTATTAATGATTTAATATATAACATAATGTAAACATACAAATAAATAAATGTGTTATTTTAATAAACCGATTAAAACTTCAACTTGTTCTAAACCAACAACCAACTGAGTTCGATTACTTTAGCCCTATCCCCTGTGTTCTGCAACACAGTAACAAGATCTAAATTATTATTTTTTACATTGAATAATATTATATCCGTTTATTTCTGGACTAGAAAAATATAAGTCGATTATAGTTCCATAAAATCGTACTAAACATCTGATCTACGAGATAACATCTCCGATGCGCCTGCGCACGACCCACCTTACTAATGATAATGCCAAACCGACAATTAAACCCCATTCGTACTGGGATGTACGACGTCAGTATTGATTTGTGATTGATTTTATATACTGACCACAAGTATTTTGAATCATCCTAAAATATACCTTAATATTATGGTATAACATTCAAAATCGCTTGTTTAAATAAATATAGTGCTGTCTCTTACATGATTGTAAAGAATATTGAATGATACGAATGAAGTTAAAGTGGATTCTTGTTTTGCGTAGAGCAAGAACTCATATATTACAGCGATTTATTACGAATGATTTTCAACTTTAAAATAAGTAAGATAAAGTTGATTTTCGATCACGATTTGTTTCACTAAACTAAAGGATCAAATGCATCTTACGGCTCTACGTTTTAAGGGATGTTCGATACGATTTTGAACCTTAGTTACATTGATATAAGGTAACTTGATTAAATGAATAATTACGTTTTTTGTTACAGTTTCTTTTAACGAATTACTTTATATGGATTTAGAGATTTATAGATTTGAAGGCGTTACCTCAATATATGAACTTTAATGGGCGTATTTGATGCATCGGTTCTTTTTAAAATTTATTGCTAGTTAAGGAGGCATTGTGGGAAGTACAAACATGTTTATATAAATATTGTTACTAATTAGTAATAACATTGAATATGATGTGATTGCATTCAAGAATAAGAAAAATAAAATGTAATACAAGAATTAATAAAAATAATAATCAAAAATGTATAAAATTAAAACAATTTCTAGGGCCTCTTTTACTTTCGAGGATTACGTATAAAGCTTATTCCACCACGCTACTGAAATAAGGGTTGGTGGTTTACATTAACAGATAAGACTTTTATACAGCAATTAACTAGCCGCGGTTATTTCACTTACACTATTATACCTATACCTAAGGTATTATACCATTTTACTTTTATTAAAAATTTTAAAGTGTTTATTGCTGTATTGTATACTCTTATATATTATTCAATACTTAATATATCAGTTTAATAGATTATTACGAATACTTTTAGAAAGATGTTTTTACTAAAACGTTGTGGTCTAGTGTCTCCAGATTCGACTTATTTTTTTATAGCATAGGTAGGCCGAAAAGCATACGGGCCACCTGATGGAAAGTGGTCACCAACGCCCATAGACATTGACATTGTAAGAGACGCTAACCATCGCTTAAATCGCCAATGCGCCACCAACCTTGGGAACTAAGATGTTATGTCCCTTGTGCCTGTAATTACACTGGCTCACTCACCCTTCAAACCGGAACACAACAATACCAAGTACTGCTATTTTGCGGAATAATAATATCTGATGAGTGGGTGGTACCTACCCAGACGAGCTTGCACAAAGCTCAATCACCAAGTGCAAACGAATAGTATTGCACTATATATAAGCGTGTAGTATGTATTTATTTTGTTTACAAAAATAATAGTTAATAGGTTCAATATCATTTATAACTTGTAATTGTAATAAGGATAATTAATAAAACATTGAATAAAAGTTTTTGTGTCTAATGTATGCAGGCAATACACTATTTTTTCACGTCACAACAAGTTTTCTCCGTCATATCTTATTATTATTATATTTAATAAGCAATTCTTGTATGTATTTATATAGATAACACTACACTACACACATACAACTATTAGAGCTGACCGAGGCGCGGTCGTCCAGGTACGATATGACGGCAAAACGTGTCTATTTCGTTTTTCTGTAATCAAATAGACCTGCATGACATGACTGGGGATCGGGTGCAGGACCAAAGACCTACGTCTTTGCGAGGCAAGGGAATATTAAAACTTGTTATTTGATAGAAAAAATCTGCTAATCGATCAACAAAACTGAGAAGGAAGAGAAGAAGGCAGCACTTAGATAAAAATATTATAGTTTTAGCGTTCAGTAAACTTTTTTTGTAATACTTATGACTTTTTTTGAGTAATGCAATAAATTGTATTGTCATGTCATACCCGACAGTCTACAATAAATCTAGCTAGCATTAAAATACGTACAATTCTCAATTAAACGTTTTGTTTCGAACCATCTGACGTATGAGAACGTCCGGGCATCGAGAGTTAGTAATTAAGATGGCGATAAATAACTAAGAGGCGGGAATGGTAAGGCTCGGTGCACACGGTCTATAAGGCTATTTATACACGATCATGTTACAGCCAAAGTTAGAAGCGTGTCTTTTAAAATACACAATAGGAAACTACGCTTAATTTTTATATTTTTTTTAACTCCATGAGAGTTGTAACTATTTGATATGTAACTGTCATTAAGTGTATTATGACGTCATCAAAAATCTAAAGGCAACCACAGTCATACATCCTTAATTTTTTTTTGCATTTATTAAAGAACTACGCAATCATTTAATTATTTCAGTATAGGCTTTGTTGATTTGAAAAACAAACCATTAAACTATTCGCTTCAGTTTAAATTAGCTTAACACGAAAACTTTGAACAATACCAAAAAAAATATATACTATAAAATGTATTATTTATTACGCGCCCTACTCTTTTTTCCTATTACTACAGTGCAATTGTGAAATGGAAGTTGGTGGGGCATATTTTCGTGGTTTAACTGGGAATCAATGCATAAATGTGATCCTCTCGATTGAATCTGAATATAGACGAGATATACCCGAAGACTTCTCAGGCATCAGATACCTGGTATCGATTATGTAGAGTTCAAAGTTTAAATAAAGCCAGTGGTTCACATTTTAGAATTACCTATATGGAGACATGATTATTATACGTATGGTCACTTTACTATGCTTACCTAAGTTAGATAGCATTTTTCACTAGATGGCGTTGACGGTCTTGCATTGAAAGTCTGTTCATACATATTTTAGAGCCATAGACTCGGTCTTAGAAATGATATCTAATAATTATTATATGTAGCTTAAAGTTTGTTTCCTAGAGTTTAAAAATTAACAAGAAATTTAATTATTCGTTAAAATGTTTCGTCCTGACTAATAATGCCAACGAATAATATGTCACAGGGTAATTAGAAATGTAATTTATATGTAAAGGTGAAATAATCTTTAATACACACACAGGTCAAGCCAATTACCATTTAATTACTTATGTTGTAAATGCCAGGGATACAGAAAAGGACATGGTAACTAACACAATGGTTCATCTATTATTGCCTTGTTGGTCGATTGCTGGCTCATAAGGCTGCCCATACCAAAATCCTGGAACCAAAACCTATAAAAAAACATTATTTTTCTGTTCAATAGTTTTAAGTAGCAGCCCGATGTTTGAAAATTAGCAATGCATACACCCACGGCCCTCAGAAGAGACGTAGAGCCGTAGTCTCTCATGAACTCTTTCCGGTCGTGTCGAATTAGTTGTTGAATATGATTGTTCTTGTATTTGTGAAAACATTTGTGCCCTGCGCAGGACATGGAAGGTACATCTATTTCTGCGGTAACACTGGCTGACTCATGGTCATAATGTTGTTTAATGGTAGAAAAAAACGGTGACGGTACCAGGGCCTATATATTATTTATCATAGATTAATCTTATTCGTTCAATATAATCCGTTTTTATTATTTTAATCATAATACCATCATTAAGAACATAGAAGTTTGTAAACTTGAAATATTAAAAGCATATGTAATAATGACGTAATGAAGTAATTTTTGATATAGAATTCAAGTCGTGTGTTCAACTCCTAACAGTAAATCATGTGGAGATCATAGTGACACGACGTCGGGAACTGTTAATTGCTATAAACATCGGAATTTTCGTGAAACGCAAGATTTATACCCTACACTATGAGTGGGAACCTCCCACTTACCACGTAACGCTCTCTTTGACTAAATAATACGAAGAAAATGATTTACTGTATCATTTTAACTTTTAATTTATTTTAAATTTACTTCATTTGTTGTTAGACTTATAGACTTAGTAAATTGGTTGCGTATTAAATCTTTGTCGATTAAAACACTTTGCTTCTAAGGTTTGTTAATTTTGAATATTTTTCATAATTTTTTGATATTCTTATAAAAAACTTTTTTTTAAATTTAATATGCTTATCCTATCAAACAGATCGAACAAAAGATATAATTTTACCTAAAGGTATTATCTACCAATCAATATTTAATTAAATCTTTCGTTAAATATATTTTTTTAATGACTAACCGAGAAAACTTTAATGGTTCTCCAGACCGGTCATGGCGGCCAATCTCATGAGAGATTAGCCAACTGCGCAGGACATATTATAGTGCACACGTGTGTGCGCAAACACAGGTGCACTCTCTATTCCCTAACTCTTATAACACGATGGGGCGGCAATCCGACACGACCGGAAAGAGTTCAGGCGCAGGACCAACGGCTTAACGTGCTTTCCGAGGCACGGGAGTGTACACACTTCCAACTTTCAGACTCCGGGCTGCTACTGAGAATTTTCGACAGCAAATCTCAATAACATTTTATTGGCCCGACCTAGGATTTGAACCCAGGACCACCGTGTCCGCGGCCTTACATGTAGCCACTGAACCAACGAGGCAGTCAGTCGAGTTAGTCTGAGAAAAGTAACGTGGCAATGTGTATAAAACTTATTTACAAGAAGATGCAGCGTGTTTCGGAGGCATATAATATTATTATATATATAAGTAACAGTAGGTTGGACTTGCTGTACATTTAAACCATTAATGTCAACAAGAGTCAATTTTTCGTTCTTGTTTAAACTTAATTGTTGAATGATGGCTATATGTGAAATATTTTTTTTATATATTACATAAAATATTATATTCAAGGTCTTATAAATAACTTAATTTTAAGTTTAAGCTAAATAAAACGTCTGTTGATACGCCTGTGTGGTTTTAATTGTATTTTTTATTGTTAACAATTTGTATCTAAATTAATTAGTTATAAAACTGTTAAAATATTTTTATTAGTCAACACTACCCGCAACAAGATAAACATTTTTCGAAGTTCTTAAAATATATTACATAGCACTTATAATCAAGATTTTTTCAATTAAAATAACAGAATCATTGTAATCAATTAAAAGTCGTTAAAATAAAAATAAAGCAAAAAAAAATCACCGTTTAATGTTCGTACGCACTAATTTAACGGACCACCGTACTTAATGATCTTAATTAGTTTACTTTTACACAAAGAATTACAAATTAAATAGCGTAAAAAAATATAATCGATAATTTAACAGCCAGTCATATCGATATTATTAAATATATATTATGTTGATATTCCCGCGAAATCCTTGGATATAATAATTAACCCACATAGCAGTGAACGGGTCCGTTTAAATATATTGATTACATGTATACATGGCAACATAGCTCCACAGATTATATCTAAGAAACAAAAATCATTAACAAAAAAAGCAAACGTCACACAAAAATAAGGGATACGGTAGGTAAGACATTAGAGTTTGTTATTTAATTTTTTTACTAAAAACATAAAAACGTAAGTAAAATATTGTAAGTAAATTTAATTATCCTTAGGCAAGAAACTCACTAAGTACTTTTTTCTCTATTAGTACATTATAATTACTAACTTGTATGGGATATCTAATCACTTCATGGACGTAAATATAATATTTTTTTATTAGCCGTTTGCCGTCCACTGCTGGACGAAAGCCTCCCATAGAATGCCAACCGTCCCGATCTTGGGCATAATATAACATTATTAAAATATTAATTTAATAATACCTAATATGTACCTAATGTATATATATACCTCAACTTGCCTCGCTCTCCGTATCCGCGGTCGTCCGTCGCGAGTTCGAAGATTTCAGAAGATTCTTTCATCTCATAATAAAATTTAACGACTTTTATATTAACACCCGAACCGCCATTCGCCTTTCCTACATTGACACTTGAAAATTGACCTGATTGGTGACTGTTTTCATTGTGACACGACACGATTATCATAATAAATGTTAGTAATATATCACAATAAATTATAACTCGCGCGCGAAAACTCCATTGTATGTATTTAAACAAGCTTACTTTCTTCTACAATCTTAGGTTAAAGTCCACGTGTAAACTGAACTGTATTAGCTGTTGTTTTTAAATAAATAATGGCTTTGAGAATTATATTTAAAGTATAAATATAATTTATTATATTTATTTTATAACATGACGATCACAATGTGCTTTTATGTGCCGACTTGAATAATGACTATTTAAAATGTGAATGTTGTTGTATTAAATATATAAATGAAAAAAAAGATAAAAAACATTTTAAAACGACATATAATTGAACATTCCAAATTAATGTGACACAACCAACTGGTGTACAGCTGAACTCCATGTAGATGATGAACCCTAAACGCTGGTTTTCAGTGACGTAATTGGTAATATAAAAAAATTATTCCGCATTTCACTTAAGCTATATACTTTATATATACATAATATAATATCGGCAAATGAAAGTCAAATTAGGTGCATGATGTGGAGTGAAAGTCAGACATCTCCTCGGGGTACAGCCTGGGTATGTTGGGTAGATGCTAGCTCGTTTCGTCTTTTAGCTAAGTAAGTCTTGGGTTACCAAAAGCCAATAATACTCACTTAAAAAGGTAAGTTATATACGTCAATTTTCTCGATCTTTTCAAGATTTGCTCTTCGGTTCACAAATACCTTTGAATAGTTTGTTCTGGGGAGAATTTCATTAACCACCAATTCCTAGCCACAATTAAGCAATTTATTTATTTTCTTTACGACAAGATAAACACTAAATAATTTATTCCTAACATAAATAAATTTCTATATAAGTATATAATTTGATAATGGAAACGCATCGGCGCAGGCGCATCAAACGGAGACATTACGAGAGCGTCCGATCACCAGTCCGTGAAAGGTTTCGCACTTCGTAATTATTTAATGTTAACAAAAAACATTGACTGAGGAATCGTTATAAAAGAATGAACGTAACAGTACGTATAATATTAAATAAAAACCGTAAAAAAATCGGTAAATTTAAATAATTTTTCTTATGATTTCACAAATGTTTATTTTAAACAATTTTGTACATTCTACAAATGCATGATACAGTATCACTTATATCTTTGGATTTTATACAATAAGAAAAGAAGTTGTGTTGAACTGTGAATTTGTGAAAGCTTAGAGTTTGTGGTCAGCAAAATTCGCTATACGAACATACATAAATTAATCTCTTATGTCTCTGTCTATGCCTAAAGAGGTCTTGTTCCATCATACTGCTTAGACAGATTTCTATCAGGTTGTACGATCTCAAGTTAAGATTCTTCACCCGTTCCAGCCACTAGGTAATTTCGGCTGTCTTATCGGCTTTCTTAAAAAGAGCCTTGACTTTGCAGTGAGACATTTACATTTTACTTAATTTTATTGACACAAAAATTAACAAATCATAGATATATCTTAGAAACAATTCTTACAATTATCTAAATATTGCTTTTGCTTTTTAAGATTATCTATGTCATTCCTGAAAAAAAAATGCAAGTTTTCATTAAATAACTGTTTTATAAACATTAGACGCGGTAAGCTCGGTAGTCCAAGTTTAATTAATACGATCCCAATTTTTTTTTTATTTAACAATGTATACAAGAGATCTATAATAGATGTAGTATATGTCAAGAGATAATAGTATAAAAGGCATGATGACGTTGATGATGATGACGATGATGCCTACGATGACGATGACTATGAAGATGATGTCGATTATGATGATTCCTTTCTAAATCGTCCCCCTTAAAAGATTAATACTTTATAAATTTTATCTTTACGATTAAAGTAACGTACATAATTCCTAAATTGCAATTTACAACCACATATAATTCTGATCGGTAGGGCTATAAAATGTCACTATGTTAAAAAAAAATCATCGTAAAGTCTTCAATTGATTACGCGTCGTAAAAATTTTAACTTAGTTTTCAGAGTCCGGTAATCGATAATGAATCATGAATCGTAAAACAAATTGGAATATATTTCAAGATTAATTTGTTTAGGATATTATCTGTCACATATTGGACAACGTTCGTTTTATGAAAATGCGGTAAACTTTTTTTTTATATAATAATAATACTAAAGGAAGTTAATCGTCATTTTGATAACTTTTTTTTTTAATTTTGGCTTACTGTATTAATATGTTTTTCCTTTTTTCTTTTATTTCCGATGTAAATAGTTGGATAGATTAAATGAATCTGATTGTTATCTATCAATTATGATTTCATTCATTTTGATTTTCGTTTCGCTGATATGATTTTGTGTGTAACACCCGTGATCTTAATCGAATCGCAGATTCAAATTCGTTTAATACTTAACCTTATATTCAGTGGTGAATTAAAATGCCATGAGGAAACCTCCATGTGTTAAGTGAATAAAGTTCAATTTTACCTGAAGAAATATTTTGGCCATTTATCAGTATTTATATAGATAAATTGTGAAAAATAAAACTTTATTAGTCCGTCCCTATAAAAATTCGGCCTAAGATCACACTTAATACATTTAATATTAAAACAATATCATATATATATTAAACTATTTCTGAAAAATAAACACCAGCGTAATTACGATAACAATATTACCTTGGAATGTTATAATCTCATATCTGTTTAAACATTATAACTAAATTATTAAATATCACGTCATACACACAAATAAGTACAATCACTGTTTTAATATTTTATTTCAATTGTGTAAAACGTTTAATTTAAAAACAATAAAAATTATCTTTTGGTATCATATGACGAAAAAAAATAATTGTAATTTAACCTGAATGTCAACGACAGTTATATATAAGATATTCAGCTTAACGACTATTTATTGTCAATTCTTGTCGTTATATTGCGTACGCTTATTGTTTTAAGAATTGCCTCTTAGGTCATCGTTATATTGGATGAATAAAAACTGGTAGCGATTTGTTTTAACACCTCATATTAACACCTTGACTATGCTAACTTTTACAACAACAAACAAATTGATGACATTAAATTGCTTCCTTTAACGAAATATTAAATATTTAAAAAAATAACATATTTTATAATTGAAATTGTCAATTGAATGAAATGTATTTAAAGAGTCCTTAACTAATATTAATTCGTTGGTAAGTTAAAATTCAATTTGGTCAAGTCTTTTCGTCACGGATACCGCAATGCTTGAAGACAAAAGTCTTCAACGAGTGCGTCCTACCAGTTATGACCTACGGAGCCGAGACATGGACACTGACCGTGCGTTTGGTCCACCATTTTAAGGTCGCTCAGCGAGCGATGGAGAGGGCTATGCTCGGAGTTTCTCTGAAGGATCGAATCCCAAACGCGGTGATCCGACAGAGAACCAAAGTTATCGACATAGCCCAAATAATTAGCAAGCTGAAATGGCAGTGGGCTGGACACATGTGTCGTAGAACCGACAACCGTTGGTGTAGACGTGTTCTGGAGTGGAGACCACGTTTCGGCAAACGTAGCGTAGGGCGCCCTTCGGCTAGGTGGAGTGACGATATACGCAAAGTGGCTGGCAGCGGATGGATTTTGAGAGCTGAAGATCGAGCTCAGTGGCGTGCCATTTGAGAGGCCTATGTCCAACAGTGGACGACGAAAGGCTGATGATGATGAAGTTAAAATTTGGCTTTGACAACTGCCTATAAGAGTTGTCAATATTCGTGTGATAGTCTGGTCAATTTATGTGACATGTTTCTTGTTTATGTTTGTTTTAAAATACAGGACTAAGAGCCCTAAAACATCATATTTTATTAATTGTTTAATTGAAGCGGATAAAATTAAAAAAAAATAACTGTTGTATTTATCATAATTAAAAAAAAACAGGCCAAGTATACTGAATACGACAATGGAATATCTCAAAGACGAATCAGGAACAAATGTTTTTCTTTCTTTCCAAGGTAATTAACCCAACCAACTTCCTAACTGAGAAATTCTTGGCAAAAAAACTCAACAATTTTTATTGTCCCCACCTCGGAATTTGCAGTACCTGACTATTCAAGTGGGTCACTTGACCAACCGAACCGATCACAACGAAATTTAACATAGAGTCTCAGACCTGGATAAAAATATAGCCATATAGATTACAGTATTTATATAGGAAAATAAAAAATGAGAACGTCTAGTCACATATAAGATTTTTAGTTTGATAATCTTTAGGACACAAACTTTAAGTTATTTTAAGTTGTGTATTGAAAGTTTTTAAATATTTTCTGAGATCCTTAACTCGAATACTCGGTCAAAAGAATTACTAACCCTGAGTCTTCGGGTAACAAAGGCAATTTTATGTTTGCTCTTAGTATTAATGGTACGAATATCACTTTTATATTAAAAATCATTCCCGAACATACATTTAATATATATTTTTATGTAGATAATGTCAATACATTTATTTCCTTAATTTATTAGTAAAACGTTATGTACCAGATCATAAATCAACGAATTAGCTCTCTTCTACGAGACAAAACAAATCGAATTTATATCGGCTCCACAGTAAAACGACGTAAGACACTAACTTTGGAATGTAACAATTATTTCTGACTAATTAATGTTCTGTGAGATTATTTTTTTATATCTTTCCATTAATAATAATTACAGTTTAGTACAGTGGTAGCTTTACATTTAATTCAATACTGTGACATCACTTCAAAAGTGCCCTTATGCTTCTTGTATAAATAATTGATTGATTTGTTTTGTTTTTATGGACTTTATGTTGGGTGGCTATATAAATAATATAAGGAAGATTAATCAAAACGAATTCGGAAATAACTTAAAAATCTACACAAGTAAGAAAAAGATACACAGCAGTTATTGTAAATTGTCTAACACATTATCCTTCTCTTGTTGCCACAGTCGGTTAAAGGCAATTATTACGGTAGTCCAGTAAAGTGGCAAAATAAAGTATAAAAACAACACACGTCTCCGATTAATATTTAACAGTTGTCATTAAGGCTTAAATTTTTTCGTCACAAAATCGAAACTTTATAAAATCAATGACGTAAATTTATCAGATGTGGTATCATATTAATTTTTGAAACAGCTAAGATGGTTAGAATTATATAATTTACCATTGCACTTGGTGGTAGGGCCCCGTAGGTACCACCCTCACATTACTTATTCTACCGCCAAACTGCAATACTGATAAAAAATGTTTCGGTTTAAAAGGTGAGTGAACCGTTGTTACTACAGGCGCAATGGACAACGTTCCCAAGGTTGTTGCCGCATTGACGATATAAGGTATGGTTAATAGTTCTTGTTGCGGCAATATCTATGGGTATTGGCAATGTTTGTAGGTGTTTTTGTTATCACACGTAATATATTATAAATCGGAAAACAACGGTTGAAAATGTTGATATTTTATTTGTATATTTATAAACTTGATTGCACGAAAAAAATGAAATTAAATAAAAAACAACAATAACAACTCATAAAATAGAAATTATGAATAATTATATTGATAAACATACAAATATAATAATAATAACAATAATATCCGGGGACAATATTCACACATGGCAATCTGGTCCCAAACTAAGCAGAGCTTGTACTATGGAAACCAGACATACTAGATATCACACTACTTTTCTTTTGTAAATACATACTCATATCGATAGTTACACCCAGACTCAGGACAAACAGACATGTTCATGCACACAAATTTCTGCCCTGGGTGGGAATCGAACCCACGACCTGCGGCGTCAAAGGCAAGTATCTTACCAACCACGCCAACCGGCTCGTCGAATACAATCATTTGAATGTAGAGCAACAAATAATATGTAATATGAAAATATAAGATATTTTGTAACGCACTTAAGTATATACCATTTCCGTCCTCCTTGTTCGTTGTAAAAAAACGTTGTATTTGAGACAATATATTCTTAATGCCTTCCTAATTTGGTTGAAAATGTGAAAAAGAAGCGAGCCATGAATTTTTACGCGCATATAAAAGATATGTAAAAAAGGCTATATCGATATAGTGGACAGTGCCCTAATATGTACACAGGGCGACGTTTATACTACATTTGCATATTTTTCACTCTTACCACTTTAGACATAGAGTCTATTATTAGTTATTTCTATTAAGCAGTTCGTTGTACGTTTTATTGGTAAATAAATGTGTATTTTTTCTGTAAGAAACGGTCGTCAGTGCGGGGCCGGGACAGAGTTTTGTAACATCGCTTTTCAGAAGAAATTATACCAGAGTGGAAAGTGATTTTAGATTTGATGCTTTATATCTTGAACAAGACCGTCAGAGCGTCACCGCGTTTAAGTTTTTATTTAACCAACTTTAAAAAAAGGAGAAGTTTCTCAATTCGTTTGTATGTTATTGTATGTTTGTTACGCGATAATTCAGCCAATTATGATTCTATTTTCATGATTCTTTTTTTTATTTGGTAGGTCATTTTTTAGATGTGGTCTCATATACACCAAAAATATTAAATAGTATCAATAATTTTGTTGATTGTCATTTAAGGCTCTTGCTTTGAAGTAATTAAAGTATTATATTTGACTTTTTAGTCTAAGTTTGTACATATAAGTATAGTTTTGAAGTCGGTTTGTTGTTCTTTTTAAATTAATTTAATTAAATACTTGAAATAACTGTTCCAGTAATAGTATAAAGTATAAAGCTTTTTGGGAGTAGTAATAAAGAAAGAGAGAAAAAGGTCGCAAACAAACCTGCGATTACTAAAGAGCCAGATTTTTCTTGAGCTACTGCGATTCGATTTGATTGATAAAACTGAAGTTGCTTATAACAGAAGTCTTGAATGAAGTATTTAATGTACATACATTGATTTAATCTATATCGTTAACAAAAAACCTTTATAATACCCATTTGAAGGTATTAACTAGTCCGTATAACTATTCTGTAATAAATTATTACTTATAAGGTAACAATATAGTTTATAAGCAACATATCATATAACTTTATATATTTCAATGTTAACACTGATTATACTTGTCGTAAGGCTCGGCTAAGGTCGTTGTAAGGCTTTGTGCAAGCATGTCTGAGTAGGTACCATCCACTCATCAGATATTCCACCGCCAAAGGGAAATAATTATATTGTATGGTCAATATTTTTTACAGTGAGGTCTATGACTAGCAGTGACCTTATACCAATAGGTGACCCATTTACACGAAGGCAACGAAGGCCTACTTATCCACACACATTAATATTTTTTTTTTTTTGGTAGTCCTTCCATGCCTGTTTTTTATTTTTTTTTGTTTTCGCTGGAAAAACCCATTTACGCGTTTCCCCCAGATGGAGTGGAGGGGTATGGGCTCGCCGGTGCTGAAGACACCGGAATACCCACTAAAAACCAGCATACCTTGATCGTCTTTGGTGGAGCGGCACGGGATCGCTTGTGCATACTACCGCGACGACCCCGACGGCTGGCCAGATTACGCGGGCCTCCTTTTTTAGTTGGGTTCCCGGAGTACAGAGAACCCAGCTAGCCCTGGCAGCTTAGGGCGGGGCGAGAAGCTGCGCATAGCGCCGACGTCTCCTCCCCGGTCTACTTCGTCGGAGCGGGTCAGCGGAGGCAGACACCTCACACTCACGCTCCGCGGCCTCTTTCTGCGACATGACGCTCTCGCAGTAAGAGACCATCTCCGTCCAGCATTTCTCGCTGCCAAGCATGGCGTTAACCACGCTCGGCAGTGAGAGTTCTGCGCCAACTATCACCGCCAGGGAATGCCTTTGGGGCCCCCACGCAGCACACTCCATAAGGGTGTGGAGCGCCGTGTCCAGTGGCGCACCACACTCGTGGCAGGAGGGTGATGCCTCCCACCTCGCTATCCCATGAAGATACTTGCCGAGACAGCCATGTCCGGTAAGCACCTGCGTCAGCCTGAACGTTAGTGTGCCGCTTCTTCTTTTTACCCACCGACTCAAGTGGGGGCGGATTGCCTCCACTGTCGCCAAGCCTGCTGATGGTGACCCCAGGTCCACCTCCCATCTGCGAATCAGGGCTTGTTGGGCTAGAGTCCTGATTCGCCTCAGCTCCGCTGCTCCTGGACGGTCGCCATTCGCCCTGGCTTCCACCCGGAACCGGTACACTTCCGCAAGCACCTCAGCCTGGAGTTCCCAGGGTGGATCGCTTGCAAGAATTGTCGCTGCCGTCCACGACACCGTACGGTAACCACGTATCGCTCTCACCACTATGACTCTCTGCGGTCTCCGCAGAAGAGCCTTATTACGAGCAGTGAGAGCGTCGACCCATATTGGTGCACCATACAGTGCCATAGAGCGCACCACTCCAGAGTATAAGCTCCGGCATGGTGATTCCGGCCCTCCCAGGTTGGGTAAGAGGCGGCCCAAGGCAGCAGCAGCATTGATGAGCTTCGGACCCAGTTGGACAAAGTGCTGACCGAAGCTTCATCGTCCGTCCAGAATCAGGCACAGATACCATACCTCATCTAAGCCTTCACTTGTATCACCGTCCCCTGGATGGTAATACGCGCTCCACGAGGGGGCCCCCGACGTGGACCGTGGAATAAGAGGGCCTGTGTTTTACCGATGGACACCCTCAAGTCCAACATTCCTATTCGGTCCACCGTAAGCGACGTTCCGACTTCGGCCAGGCGGGCCGCCTCCTCGAAATTCCGCCCAGTTACCGTGATGAGCGTGTCATCCGCGTAGCATAGCACGCCCATTCCAGGAAGGTCGGGTTCTCGCAAGAGCCAGTCGAAACCGATGTTCCATAGGATAGGGCCGAGAACAGACCCCTGTGGGACGCCGCAGCCTACCTGACGCCGGACAAGTCGCCCATCGGCCCCTTCCCATAGGACCACCCGATCCTGAAGGTATGCACCCAGCAGCCTTCTGAGATAGGAAGGCACCCTGTGATATCGGAGTGCCTCTCTTATAGTCTCAAAAGGAAGACTGTTGATGGCATTTGCCACGTCCAGAGATAACACCAGGACCACGTTCCCTCAGGCCACCGCCTCCGTGGTTCGGGTCTGCAGGGCGTCCAGGGCGTCTATGGTTGATCGACCCGTCCTAAACCCGTACTGAGCCTTTGATTTTGGATGGACAGAGCGCCTTTGTATGGCCAAGGCCCATGCACTTGAAGCAGCGCAAAGTGCGCTGCTCCAACACGCACACCTTGGCCGAACTCCACCCAACCAGTAGACGACCAGCGTCGGACAGCTTTTTCGCCGCTGTTATGGGGCATGTCAAGCGAACCATCCCCATAAAACCGGGACCATTATGCAGATCGCCGCACCTTACCATCTCTGGGGAGCAGTCCCCTGCGCGAGCTACTGCAGCGACCACCTTCTCCTTGGTGACAGAGTCATCGAGACCCGTCACCTTGAGGTCCACCCGTTTTATAGGACGGACAACGCTAGCGACTCCATCCAGCACTGTGCGGAGCTTCTCGGCAAGCTTTTCTGCCCTGCTCCGCCTGTGCCTTAGGGAGTTCCAGGACCCTGGCTCCAGTTGCTGACCTGCGGACTTTGAGTCCACCACATATCCCCAAATCCTGGAGCTTGAACCCCTTGCTCGGCCCGCTCCAGGGGATATGGGCGTAAGTGACGCCCTTATCCTGCGCCTCTGGCTGAAAATTAAGAAGATGAAGAAGAAGATTCCTCAGATTCCATAATCTTAGGAGTGTCCTTTCGGAACGCCCGACTACGAAGCGAGCGTTCAAAGGCCTCCTCTCTGGCCTCTTCGGCCTTAGCCCGAGCAAGGCCACTACCATGTCCCTTTGACGTTTTGCCGCGAATTGTAGGCTTGCCCTTCGCAGCCATCCTCGTCTCCGTCTCCGTATCGGAGTCGGAGTTTGAAGCGGCGAGACCACCATAAGGCCGTCTTCGGCGAACTAAGGCGTCAGACGACAACTCGGTGTCGACTTCCATCGCCGACAAAGAAAACTAAAACAGCCACAATAAACAATACCAAGAAAAATAAGGTCAATAAGACCTAATCCGAAACAACAAAACCACTCATTAGGCAAAACAATAGTCCAGGTACAAAGCAAGGTGTCCAGGTGTGCCGCATTAGAGATAACACAGAGATAACACAAACTTTACAACGCCAGATGTCGTTTGAATTCATCAAAGCGAATCCTGCCGCAGTAAACACAACCTCACTCAACGACGTCCGAGCGTCAACCGAAGTCCTTCCATGCCTAAATTAACTAAGCCATTATAATTTTGATAATTAAGTAAGACCTATAAAAGTATATATCATTATACTTATTTGGTCATCATTTATAAACCCCCCCCCCCATTTCCTCCACATATGCTCAGTAAACTTTTCTATACCCACCGTTATTAAAAAGGCCAACTCGGTCACTGTTTGTCTCTCCCTCAGATGCGTAAGACGTTATTTATAGGCAAGACGATGTCCAAAAAGCTTAGTTGTGTCAAAAGTTGAGCGTTAAATCATTGGGCACTATCTGAGCAGTGCAGGCCGGACTATGGCCACTAGTGCGGGTTCGTTTCCAATGTCACACGTAACTGTGATTCGAACCGTATTTCTCTACAAATCTTCTCAAGGGGATTTTTGTATACAGTGTAATTACTGATATTATTTACTAACTTCAAGCCTAAGCAAATTGGCATCCAGATTCATCTGATTGTCAACGTATCGGTAACGCATTGAATAGGTGTTGTTAGTACCTTTTCTGCGCGGAAGTGAATTCTTATCTACAATCTACTTGTTCTGTAAAGGATATGTACAAACATCAACAATGAATTCCCATATCAATCTGTGTTTGAGAATTTCTCGGCATCATCCATATTTTGTAAAAAAAATAGTGCCAAAATAAAATAATATAGTTTCCTGGAAGAGATCACTGTAAGTGATAAGGCCAGGCCGCCTTTGCACACTGTATTATGTAAAACTTGTTCTTTGTATTTGTTATGTTTTCGTAGTGTGTGCAATAAAGAATAAATAAATAAATAATATTTGATAATATATAAATACACAGTTGGTAATGCTATGAAATAATGGTATTTAAATTACATAAATTATACATAGGAATGGTCTCTTATTATGGGAAAATAGAATGCACTTATAGAATTTAAACAAATACCGGGTTCTTATGTAAACCTTGTCTTTGGAGGGTGGTTAGTTAAAGATACGTCACTACAATGGAAACAAGCCCATGTTAAGTGATCCAGCACAAAATGATATATGAAGACATTTTCACACATTACAATATGAATTTTTCGTGTAAGGAAAATAAAAAAATAACATAATCCAGGCGACCGGAAATCTGTCGCGGTATTAAAATATATATATTTATATTCAAATATCTACGTATATGTGGCATTTATATATTCGGACAAAACAATTTACAAATATTTTAAAGTAACTTTATTTTTTATAATTATATACAAGCTTTATATATTATAAAGCTTACACTAAGTTGCTTTTATAAAATATTCTACTCATATTTATTTTAAGTAATGTAAAACTTTTATGGTATTAAATATTTTTCTGACTTGTCTACAAAAAAATAATATAGCAACTTGGTAGAAAAATGCTCCACAAAAACGAAAAGATTGCTTAGCCCAGCAGTGGGACTACTACTTAGTTAGCGTGTTACGCTAAACACTGATTCCTCACTTAAAAAAACTCTTAAGTAGGCTATTTAGTTAACTTATCAACGACTAGCTACTCCGCGCGGCTTCAACCTCGTGATGTTACAACATATTCTAAAATAATCTACAACTCCTCAGCAAATGCTCTCTATAATTTTTTTTTTAAATCGGACCTGGAGATTTTTTCCCTTAAACAAAAAAAATGACACATTTTTTTATCATATAAATGATACTTTTAAGAACGCTGCCATTAATCAAATACAGACATAGACAGTAAAGACATTACCCTTTTCGAATGCGCCGTCGGGCTATCTTACGCCTATAAAATATGATATACAAATCCTTACCAATAAATGGGTAACCCGTATTTATAAAGGGGCTGTACTTAATTTAGTGAAACAACATCGAATAATTCAACTCGCTTAATGAAAATCGATCGAAATCACCAACTAGTTAATCGAGTCTATTGTAGGGTGGGCCACGGTTTCACGAATATGTACGACTATGGACTCTATTACATATGTGATAAGAGCTATGTAATTATATGTCTGAACGTCTGCACGTTTTATAATAGGTTGTTATATTTTAACGTATGATCTCATTAACCTCTCGTGTAACTGTATGTTAGCGATAGCTTGAGGTTAATTGAATAGATCGATTTTGATTGTGTTTTTATTAGAACAAATGGTCTTGTGAGTTTTATTATATATGATTATTATTCACTTACTGTATGTCTTTTGAAGCTGAAAATGTCATTTTAAATAGCATCAGATAAATTAAGCAGGTTTCGTTCTGATATTCTCTATTACATTATATTAATAGAAGATCTCCTCTTGTTTTTGAGGAGTAAATTAAAGCTCATTTCTGTATGTATATATAGGAGTAAGTTAAGTCTCATTTAAGTAGGCGAGCGGTCCATCTGATAATGATGATGATGGTCCTCCAGACCGATTTCGGTCACGGCGGCCAATCTCATGAGAGATTAGCCAACAGCGTAGGACATATTATAGTGCAGAAGTGTGTGCGCAAACACAGGTGCACTCTCTATTCCCTAACCCTTATAACCCGATGGGACGGCAATCCGAGCCGACCGGAAAGGGTTAAGGCGCAGGACCAACTGTTTAATGTGCTTTCCGAGGCACGGGGGTGTACACACTTCCAACTTCCAGACTCCGGGCTCCTACTGAGAATTTTCTGACAAAAGAACCCAATAACTATTTATTGGCCCGACCTGGGAATTGAACCCAGGACCACCGGGTCTGCAGCCTAATATCTAGCCACTAGACCAACGAGGCATATATACTATATGTACTGTAAATGCTTTTGCATTTAAATATCTCTAGCGCTGTGGTCGAGTTAATAATATTTATGATTGTCTTTTATATTTACAGTTTTTTTTCAAGTAATTACATATGTACTATGTTCTGATGTAAATGTTAATTTAAAATGATTTATTCGTGACAGATTGTCGTGGCGTCAGTTTGCGTGATAACGGTCTGTTGTTTCCGTCCTTACGTCAAAAATGATGATGATTTCAGCCACGGCGACTCCGAGACACGGGAGTGTACATTTCCAAGTTCCAGGCTCCGGTCCGCGATTGAAATTCTTAGAAAAATCCAATATTTTTTTATGGGCCCGACCGTCAGCTCTAACCAACAGACCAACGAGGCAGTCACGCAGTCGTGCATGTCAAAAATAATTCATATTAAAAAATAAATATACCAACAACACATATATACTCAATGGTAAAAAATATACATACTAACAATGAACATAACTCCTTAGAACTCATGATATATGCCGCATGGGTGTTACAGTTGCTGTAGCTGTGTATGGTAAAGCACCACTTACGAACAAGTGGTATATGTTTGATTTTTAAGCTACAATAAGCTATAAGTCGTTCAGATCGATTTCGAATACGGCGGCCAAAGGGAGATTAGTCAACTGCGCAGGACATATTATAGTGCACAAGTGTGTGCGCAAACACAGGTGCACTCTCTATTCCCTAACTCTCATAACCCGATGGGACGACAATCCCAAACGACCGGAAAAAGTTCAGGCGCATGACCAACGGCTTTACGTGCTTTCCGAGGCATGGGAGTGTACATACTACCAACTTCCAGACTACGGGTTGCTACTGAGAATTTTCTACAGAAAATCTCAATAACATTTTATTGGCCCGACCTGGGATTTGAACCCAGGACCTCCGCGTCTGTGGCCTTACATGTAGCCACTAGTCCAATGAAGCAGTAGTTGTTTTAAGCTATATAATAAAATATAATACACATAAATAACAAGACACGAAAGTCTTTTTCTCCACTGCTTCTCGATCATTCTTTATTTTCATATTTGTGAGCTATCGATGACTCATTGATTGACTCATTTTAAAGCATAAATCTCAAATAAATAAGAGTAAGGAGGAGGAGACAGAGTGTGTCTCTCTCTAGCTATGGTCGAGATATTAATGTACATTATTTCAATAATAATAAAAAAAGAAATATTCATAGCAAGCAAATTCATATTTTTCCTAGAATTTCAACCGATGACCGATCAAAAGTATTTATATAAAATTGATCACTTAACCGAAATATACATACATCTCGATATAATATAAAATAACCCATTCATATAATATTAAAAGTTTTATGATTCCACATTTAAAATTAGAATTTTATATAAAATTGCACCGCCATATAACTTAGTATACATTATGCGTACAATACAGACAGGGATAGGTAGAGAAGGAGAGAGAAGATTATATCGTTTGTTAATTTAAAATATTTGATGGCTGCCCAATGCGATCAGCAGTGATATGTGTGGGTAATCATTGGAAGCTGGGCTAAATGTGGAGTAGGCTCATTTTAAGGAATTTACTTTCATTTATCGGCTACAGATCTTGAACTACAATAACTTGAAATGTTCTGTCAACTAATTAAATATAAATTTTATATTATTTGTATCGGTATATTTTTTAAAAAAAGGAAATATAGCTAATATCGGCATGACCTAATGATTCGCACTGTACCCTTAATAAATCCAAATCTAAAAGTCACCTGTACCCTGTAACCTGAAAACATTGCACTCCCTTTTTTGGGCATAATTTACATTTTGATCATTTGTTTTACAATTACAGAGAGGAATACATATTTAATAAATTTCAGTAATGTTCAATTTAAATGTTACAACACTTTATTATATCTTATACTAGCTGTGACCGTGGTTTCACCCGCGTATAATTAATAAAAATATAATGAATAAAAATCAGGCTAGAACCTTCTTCGATAAAAGGACTATACAACACAAAAATAATTTTTAAATTCGAACCAGTAGTTCCTGAGATTAGCCCGATCAAACAAACAAACGCTTCAGCTTTATATATTAGTACAGATTTGATTAACATTTATTAAAATATAAATTTTATGTATCAAGATAAAAAATAATATAAATAACAAGTCCACTTCCACATTAACTTAGCGAGATGTAAAAATCTTATAAAAGCTACTAAATAGTGATGTTTATTTGTCGATAAAAGTCGGTTCCCTTAAAACGACGATATATATATATCAGAGTATTTGTTAAGTTTGATCCCTTCATGCCCGACTCGTATAGTGCGTCTTATCACTTAAGTATCGTTTTAACTTCGGATTTTATGTAATATATAAATGTTAAATTACTTTACAAGCCTTCAGATATGTTATGAATTAGTTTAAAGACTATTAGTGTGTGCGAACCATTATATTACATTTCGAACATTTGTGTTACCATATATATAAAACATTACCAATGATTTTAGTAATAAATATCAAAGTTATTTTCAACGTATCAAGGTAACGGCTTGGAGCGTATTTCGCGACGCTGTTTCGATGAAAGTTAATTTGGATCAAAATTTTATCATGCAGTCTTTCTCACGATGTTTTACTGAACGTGATAATCGACTGATTTTTAAACGGATTAGAATCAGCGAACATCTTTTAAGATGCTCATGTTTTATCCACTGAACCATATTAAGACAAAACTGTTATACATCTTATTAATAATATAATTGTCAAGGTTTTTATGTATGTCTGTATGTTACACTTCAAATATGGATTGACATGAAAGGTATAAAATTGAAAAATACCTAAAGTTCCATACCCATAAAAAATATAAATATTTGTAGAGATTCTTAACCATGTTACATTCAGTGATATAAATTAAAGAGTTTAGTATATATTTTTAATAATATATATAAGAATATCAGCATTACTTGTACAATAACGTGTATGAAGTGTTATTTCCCGCTATACTTCATGGAAACTAGAACTTGAGTAACATTTTTTATATTACACCTGTGTACTGATAAAGTACAATAACCACACACAAATGTCCCATATAACCCGTCTTTTCAAGAATAAATTCGAGCTCAATTCACTTTATTATTTCAGATCCACTTGGTGGGCTCAATTCTTTCGCCGGTTCTTCTCAGGTCTGAGGTGTTTTTTACCGAACCGGTGGTAGATTTACGACAATCAATAAGCAAGTCTAACATTTATTCAGTGAATAAAGATATTGATTTTGAATTTGAAAATAAATAAATATGTAAATTTAACACAAACAAATCCACAACGAATAACCAACACGAGTAAGTACATAACAATTAAATGTATTTCCTGGAAACAAAGTAGGCAAGTATTTAAAAAAATACCTTATTCTCAGCTATAAAGAATATCAATCAAGTCTATTTATGGCGCGGAACTAAAGTACGCTTTTTCAGTATAAGCCGAATAAATTAGAATGAAAGCTAAATATTTAACTGACTTGTATACGACGGCCACCTCCGAAATGTATCGCATAAATTCGACCGAGTAAAAAGTCGTCAACTTTCAAACGATAGCGCTAAGAGGATACGACTTATTCATTTTTTTTGTTTTATCAATCATTGAATCAATTTTATGCTATAAATTTTAAGTAATATTACTTTCATTTTATAATGCACTGTTAGCATTATTACAGCCAAAATCGTTTGCTGTGTTTCAGTTTGTTAAATGATTGAGCCAATATAATTACAGGCACAAAGGATATAATATCTAAGACCCATGATAGTCGATGCATTGATAGTGTACCCCATTCCTTGGTTTAAATGTATGTACGATACGATGTCTATAGCCGTGGTGACCATTACGGTGGGCCCATTTGATCTTCGTCGCTATATTAATTATGCATATGTGGAATTCACTTGGTGGTACAAGCCCGTGAGTCAGTGAAACTTCAGACACAAGGGACATAACATCTTAGTTCCCAAGATTGGTAGCACATAGGTGATGTAAGAAATGGCGTTAATTACATATATTTTTTACTACGGCGCCAATGTATATGGACGATGGTGACTGCTTACCATCACGTCGTCCATTTGCCCATCCGTCAACATTATATATTTTACTTGTGATACTTTACTAAGAATTCGCTGTCTTTAATCATTGTATTCAATATTTATATATTTACAAAATACATAGCTTATTTATCAAACGTAAATAGTTATAAATTTAATTTCGTTATAAATACCTTTATAATCTACAACGTTACGTTACAAGTCTCATCCACACTTCTCCCACAACCGTTCCCATTAAACGCAATAGTTACGGGTACAAAATTTATTGTTTTTCATCTTTGAAATCTTAGCGGAGTCAAGTTGTATAAATCATGCGTTAATGCCAGCGCATTATACAAATTCAAATTTATAACCCGATAAAATTACGGAATGGCCGATGGGGTGTCTCCCCCTACGTTACGGGCGAACTAAATACAGCTTTAATTCATTAGGCATTGAGGTAGTTTCGGAGCTACAGTGCTGAGGTTTGATGAGCTTTAATTGTTGTTATATATACTATATATTTTTTCTTAATGTGCTATTATTATGTAAAATTGTGTATTTTTTTTGTTGTTATTATTATTTTTGAAAGGATCAAAATTAAACCATGTCCACTTCTCTAGTATTCTCATTGATTCATTAGATAAAAAATAGCTTTTTAATATTAAATCGCGCGCGAAATACATGTTTAGTGGTAATATTTATCCCAACGCAGCAACCATGTCTGATATTAATTTAATTTTCGACTCTTAACCAAGTCTTAACTACGCTGTGATACGTACCTTTTGTATTGTAAACAATAGAATGCACTGCTGTTTAGTGGTCAAATACGTGGTACTAAATAATACAGTCAATATGTTAATAAGACTACTTCTGATTTTGTCAGTATTATATACTATAATTAGAAGCAAAAACAATCGATCTAAAACGACACTTTTCTTATTAAGTGATATTTTATAAGATTACAAACGAAAAGTTATTTATGAAAGGAAAACCAAATGAAATAAAAGCGAGAAAATTTAATATATCTCCAATAAAAAAAAACTGAAATCACAGATAAAAAACCGCCTCATAACATTAGGTAATTATCTGAATTGATTTATGAGGATTTCGCACTTAAAACCTCTTTTCTTTCCATTGAGGTTTAATTGAATGATCAAATCGTGTGGCATTAAGAGGAATTCCATCGGCTATTGTCTTTGCCGCTAAAACAATGGAATCAATCGATGACGCCGCGGTTTCCCGCTTCGGAGCGCGCCATTTTTAATCTGTGACTTTTGACAGTTCAATTTCTGGAGGGAAACCTTAGTTTTAATAATGGGTGGAATATTTGCTGTATTATAATGACATAGGACTTAACGAACCAGAAAATATTGTTCGATTGTTTATACAAAACTTGGGTAATGAGTCAGACATATTTTATTGCATATTGTGAATTTTTGATTTATAAATCTAACATTTTTATTTTCATTTTGAGATACTAATATAACCCATAACTAAAAAAAATTACAGAAGTTTTTATTAAAATAGGCAGGCACTGAGAAATCGGTCACGTGATGGTAAGTGGTCATTACCGCCTATAAACATTGCAACTGTAAGAAAATACAACAATCCATTTACATCGTCAATGCACAACCGACCTTGGGGACTAAGATGTTTCTTATGACTGTCACGCAAGTTCACTCGCCCTTCGAACCAGAACACAACAATACCACGTTTTGCTATTTGGCGGTAAAGTATATGATAAATGGGTAACCTATACAGATGGGCTTGCAAAAGGCCATACTAAGAAAAGTTTTAATCAAAGATAAGTCGAAAATTCGCATCATCCAATACGCGAAAGAGCGAATACATATCATCTTATATTATCAAATGTAAAAACACCT
This sequence comes from Nymphalis polychloros, assembly GCA_905220585.2. Taxonomy (NCBI): domain Eukaryota; kingdom Metazoa; phylum Arthropoda; class Insecta; order Lepidoptera; family Nymphalidae; genus Nymphalis; species Nymphalis polychloros. The sequence goes on from HG992247.1 coordinate 14,203,227, forward strand.
GCGGAACGTAAATTAAAAGTGACAAAACCCGACCGAAAGCCGCATCAATCAGTATTAAGGCAACCTGCAAACTTCTCTCATAACTAATAATTAGGCAGCGCGCATACAAATGAAATATAATAAATTCATCCCAGGACGATGCGGGCTCGTACCCTTTTACCTGCGAGTTTAGATATTTTGATTTGAGAATTTTAAATGACTTTGATCATATCTGTCGTCAATTTTTTTCCTATAATAGCTTTGGGACGAATTAAACTTAAGATATTAATTATTTTATCTTATTAAGGACAACCGTGTACAAATGCATACGATTCGATGTGAAGCGATTTCTATATTATTTCTTACGTCAATCGTAATGTGTTTTTTGTGGTCTGCAAGTCATGAATACAAGTATTATAATGGTAAATTTCAATAATGTCTTGAAAAACTGTATTTTAAAACTTTATTTTATGTAAGTTTCTCATAAATTGATAATAATAAATTAGTTATATCATATGTTGTTTAATTTAATTGTATATAATTAACGTAACTATTTAATTTAAACGATGTTAGATTGTTTAAAATTTATTTTAATCTTGTTAAATGGCGATTTACAAATGTTGGTAAGAGCTAGAATATTTTGATAATTTTTTTATTTTATTAGCATAATGAAATTAAAATATTTACCAATGAATAAATTTGATATAAAAGTAAAAAAAGTAAGTAAAGTAACAGCCTGTGAATGTCCCACTGCTGGGCTAAGGCCTCTTCTCCTCTTTTGAGAAGAAGGTTTTGGAGCTTATTCCACCACGCTGCTCCAATGCGGATTGGTGGAATACACATGTGACAGAATTTCAGTGAAATTTGACACATGCAGGTTTCCTCACGATGTTTTCCTTCACCGTCAAGCACGAGATGGATTATAATCACAAATTAAGCACATGAAATTCAATTCAATTGGTGCTTGCCCGGGTTTGAACCCACGATCATCGGTTAAGATTCACTCGTTCTTACCACTGGGCCATCTCGGCTATAAATTTGATATACATATTACTTTTTAAATTCAACTTTCACTGTATAATAAATTTAAAAAAAAGTATAAAAAAAAAATTAATGGAATAAAAAAAATCTATAAAAAAATACGGATTAAATGCATAAAGTACATTTAAAGATCACAATGACTAACTTTGAAGTGTAATTGTATTTTAAATGTAATTTCAATTGAAAAATGTCATGTTTTTATGTAAGAGGGGCAGGAGACTCACCTGATGGAATGTGACTACCGCCGCCCATGGACACTCTCAACACCCGGAGGCTTGCAGATGCCTTGCCGGCCTTCTAATATCGTAATCTCTTGAAGAATTGCATTATATGAAAAGTAGGGTAATAATATAAATAATATGGAGTAACAATAATAATGTCCTCCAGACCGATTTCGGTTACGGCCAACTGCGCAGAAGATATTATAGTGCACAAGCGTGTGCGCAAACACAGGAGCACTCTCCCTTCCCTAGCTCTCATAATCCAATGGGACGGTAATCCGACAAGACAAGAAAGAGTTCAGGCGCAGGACCAACGGCTTTACGTGCTTTCCACGGGAGTGTACACACTTCTAACTTCCAGACCCCGGGCTGCTACTGAGAATTTTCTGACAGAAAAACTTAATTTATTGCGCTCAAAAAGTTATTGGTTTATCTGTCGACAGTGTTTACACTCCCGGGTCTCGTACAGCACGTAAAGACGCTGCTCCATATAGCCATCTCATTGGAATATGAGACCGAGGTAAAATATACTATATATGTGATTATTTTACAATAATATCGTTTGCACAGTTGATTATCGTTCACCACCGAAATTGTTTATATAACATTATATATCAGGAAACAATGACAAGTTCAACCGAAACCAAAAAATATTAAGCTCCATCCAGACAGATGTTAACGCGACCGCGCCAGACGATCATATAAGTTACAAATCACCGTGTCGTGGTCGTCTCGTCAAATGTAAATCCACTGCATCTAATCCAATGTAGGAAGCAATAAATCATTTTATTAAATAAATAAAAAAGCACCGTATGCCCCGAATGACACAATTTTACTGGACTCAGTTGATTGGGGTTCTGTTTATCATAACACATGATAAGGTCTAGTTTTGACGTCATTGGAAAGGTTAAGGGACGCTGACTAAAGTAAAAAAAAAAGTTTTACAAATAACGTATAAGTTAGATTTTGAGCTTTAGTGCTTTGTCTAGATTTCAACGGTTGTTTCGTAATATGACTATGATGAGAGAAAATACATTGTCAACGGTCGGTGTGGACTTAATTGTGGTTCATTTGATAGCTAGCCACGCTATTTCATAAAAAAACCCTTACCCTTTAATACCTTTACAATTAAATTATATTACACGAAAATTTAAAAATTATATTACACGAAACTACATAAAATTAAAACGCATACAAATATATAATAACAAAAAAATAAAAAAAAACCAAAAGCCGACAAACACTTATAGAAAAAAATCGCATATTTTATACGTCATAAAAACAGCTACAAATCAAAATACCCGCAGTCGTACTTTTCTCACCACTCCCCAATCCATCTGCGCTCGTCACAAATCAACAAGACGCATGCTTTCCGGCCCGGGACTCGAACCAACTAATGGCGCCTTGGATTTATTAACTCTACACAAACACGGTTACGACGTTAACGTTATTAACTGTTTAGTTGTTATTTTGTACACAATGGATTTTAATATAACTTTTTATGACGACAGCCTAAAAACAACCGTTATAAAAATTGTACATACAAATACTTTGTACATAATATATGGATAACATATTTTGATATAATTAACGACAATCATATTTTCTTTACAAGACAAACTAATATTTTTTTTACATTAATGAAATTACGTAACTTCTATAATAATATAAAAGACATAATAAATATATGTGAAAATGTGAATGAATATAGTCCTCCAGACCGATTTCGGCCACGGCGGCCAATCTCAAGAGAGATTAGCCAACCGCGTAACCGATGGGACGGCAATCCGACACGACCGGAAAGAGTTCAGGTGCAGGACGAACGGCTTTACGTGCTTTCCGAGACACGGAAGTGAATATCCAACAGAAAATCTCAATAACGACCCGACCTGGAATTTGAACCCAGGACCTCCGGGTCTGCGACCTTACATCTAGCCACTAAACCAACGAAACAGTCAAAAGGCAGAAAATGTGAATATTATTGATGAAAAAGAAAAAAAACAAATTAACAAAATATAAAGCTAAAAAGGAAATCTTGAAGTGTATTCTCAGAGCGGAACACTTACAAATAACTAGGGACGTCAATCAATACAAATATACGAAACATCAGTTTGAATGAATTTCTAATATTAATTTTGTTATCCAACGTTTAAGTTTATAACTCTAAAAAATATACTCAAATATTACCAATTCAACTCAATGTTTATAATATGATACATAATTTAATTATCTACTTAAGTGTAATTAGAACTAAGTACCTATGTAAGTACTAACTACACATAAGAAACGCCGCACAAAGCCAAAAGCTATTAAAAATTTCTCAACCGCAAAAAAATCACATAAACTCAATGTAATCTTCAAACTTTTACCGACTTATCAAAACATCACAACCGTTTTGAAACAAAAAAAATGGGCAAATAGTGGCTCTTGACTCACAGCCGCCTTGTTGACTTCAGGCATTTGAAGTGAGCCGCGTTTGGCCTGACGCGGCTTCTGCGTTACTCTATTACTTAATGTTGATCTTTTAAATATCAACTTCTTCAACAAACGAGACATGTTCAACAATCTTTAACAAATGAGACATTCTGGTAAGTTTACATATATTTAAATATAACAAGTTTTCACCCGCGACTTCGTTCGCATATTGGGGTTGTTGATTTCAGATTTAAGATATAAAATATATAATACAACCTTTCTTCGGGTCCAAGCTTGCTTCATACCAAATTTCATCAAATTCATTTCAGTGGTTTAGTCGTGAAAACAAAACAGACAAACACAGTTACTTTCGCATTAATAAATATACATAAAATAAAACAAAATTGACAACTAAGTAAATTAAAAATATATAACTCTGAAGTTTTTAATATTTAAAACTAGTAAAACTAAATTAGATCAAAATCATTATTAACTTAACTCAGATACGCGAATGTTATATACGCTAGGCAATACAAAGTGTGTTCAAAATTCATCTTAATTTCATCTCGCGTCTGAGAGACTTCGTGACAAAGGCCGTGATGGGGCAGTACGTGAAACAAATTCCGCACATCACCCAGACGAGGGAGGAAGCATGGCAATGCAACATTCAGGCAAACTTGCTGGACTGTACAACTAAATATAATAACCATCATAGTAATTTTCAATAAATATACAATATGAAAATAATATTTTAAGATGGAAGTTCATATTTTACAATAATGTCTTGGAACTTATTTCATTTTACCACCGGAGTCTATTTACGTAATTTAAAGCATTCGCGCAAAATTCGATCCTAATGCAAACTTTATTAAAATTATTTTGTATAAAATTATTCACTACAAAATCAATAAATGGATGGTATTAAAAAACTAAATTAGCCTTGATGGCTAAAATACAACAATCCGAAATTGTAAATGAACGTGAATGTGTTAATTTTTATACGGCTCGGAAATCAAAATAATTTTTCATCTATACAAAAAAAATATTTTTACGAACGGCATAATACAAGTTTTTTAATCATATTACACGTATGTCTGTCTCTTTCTCACTATGAATATGTTTAGCAAATAAATATACATACACAAAATTCAAAATACATTATGAAAGTACAATTAAAAAAACTGTAAATTGAACAAATGAATTAATTAAGGTAAAACTTCGTGAATCAATATTTTACAATTGAATAATCCCCAAAAACTTTAAACACTAAATTTTATCGGATTCTAAACAAAGCTTCGAAGGGTTGGATGCCCTTCCAGCACATTTTGTTCTCCGGAGAGGAATTATTTGATTCACTCCCCTCAGAATGATTCCGAGTTTTTCTTAGATGGTTAAGAGGCAATAAATTTATTTTGTTTATATGTAGGTATGTATCCTGTTATTTACTGCTTTTTTGTACGTAATTTACTTTATTACGAACTTCCGAACGGTGATGCTGAACTGGATCGTTCGTTTAATGTTGTTTAGTTTATGTTTAATCGAACAGGTAATTATATTATTGTAATTAATTAAGACTAAAATGAATTAATTAATGGATGGACTATGTCTTACTCAATATAATATTTAAATAAAATACAGATAATTAATTTATTAATCAAACAAACAATATCAATATAATATTTTTTATTATATTTAAGTTCAAAACCAAATGAGATTTTTTATTGGGTTAAGAATAACAGTACGTCAAATGAAATAGTGCAATGACCATATTCAGAGTATTTATTATATTTAGATGTTATTCAGCAGTTCTCAGTTATGTGTGTTTGAATTATTAAATCGAAATTACAGTCAATGAATTAAATTTTATTCGATTTGTAACGTCCTTCTTTTTATTTTTATTTTATTTTATTTAAAATAACTAAAATTTGTATTTTTTTATTTATAACATAAATTTACAAAAAAAAATTATTATAAATTATATTTGCATTAGCAGTTTTCTATCGTTACTTTTTTATCACAATATCGAAATCGAGAAACATTTCCTAACTCACATGAGTCCATGTGCCGAAATCCCCATACCATTAACAGCCAAAACTACCATGCCGATTCCGAAAGAAGTTCACGTCAATATACAATTCATAAATATGCAGGCGTTTTATAGCGGGCCGTTGATTGAACCTAAATAATAAATTCAATTTTCGCCTGCCTTCAAACATTTTCCCAGATAACGTTTCTATATTTGGGTGGGTGCTGGGAATAATGGTGTTATTTAGAAGCTTGCAATATGCTAAGATAGTAGGCTGCTGGTATTAACAAGTCAGAAGATGGTTGCGCTCGGATGTCGGCTACAAGTGGGGTGGACCCGACTTGAAATACAATAACAAAAGAAAACCTTGCTTAATATTAAATTATTAATTACATGCGGCCTTATTAATAAACGTTGCTTAGTAACTGTTTATTTAAACACTGATCTATCCCTTTCTGTCATGATTGATATGACATTCGATAAAAGAAGACAGTATTGTCTAACTACGCGCTGTAAAACATTTATAACAAAGGCCGTTATTGTTCTAATATAACAAAAATGTAAAGAGAGTTGAATCTTACTCCACCGTGAACTAATCCACTAGTATAAACATACTAAAATTTTATTTGTCGTATTGTGTAATATCCGAACGATGTTTCAAGGACATGCCAACTGTATTGTTATTTCTCTGTACTGGCTATGTCGGCTTAAGTAATAATGACGTAAAGGAAATTATAAGGTAATTGTTTCCTATATAATCTTTATTATATTGGAGGTAAATCTTCTCATCCCTTATCCCTCAATAAAAGTTTATTATAATGTAACTGTTATAAAAAAGGGTCTTAGTTGACGGACACCGTTAGAGATTCGTTTGAAAAAATCGGCCTTTGTGTAAATAAAACAATAGCAGCCAAGCGTTCAAGCCACATTATAATGCTAAGCTCAGTAAAAACAAACCTATGAAATAATTAAGGAAACTTGACCCTTATCAAAAATTCAATTACAAAAATACTTTATTAATTTTTGTTTATGGAATTTCTGTTGTCTTTAAATCTAATCACTAATTACAAATAAATTCTCGAAAATGAAAGTAGCCAAAAAATAATTTTAGATTAAATAGCGTCTCTATGGTTTAGAAGAACAATTTTTACGACATGACTGAAGCGCGCGCGTAGTGGCCTCTTACAATTTCGCGGCCTTCTGGCTCGCCTGTTAAAAACACAATGAATAATTATTGGCTCTGTTCCTTCGCCTTTTTTCCCTCCAACTTACCCTAACAATATCCTGATGCTCTTTTAATTTGGTGATAAAATACTACACTGTATAATTAGATTAAGGAAATACGATTAATTATACAGATATGTGTTCTCATTAATAATAAATCATATAGAGTAAATTATTAAGTGAAAAAGCCGAGATGGCCCATTGGTACGAACCCGTGAATCTTAACCGATAATCGTAGGTTGAAACCCGGGCAAGCACCACTGAATTTCATGTGCTTAATTTGTGATCATAATTCATCTCGTGCTTGACGGCGAAGGAAAACATCATGAGAAAACCTGCATGTGTCAAATTTCACTGAAATTCTGTCACATGTGTATTCCATCAACCCACATTGGAGCATGGTGGATTAAGCTCAAAACTTCTCCTCAAAAAGAGAAGAAAAGGCCTTAGCCCAGCAGTGGGACATTCACAGGCTCTTACTGTACTCTATAGACAGTGAATTTTTGTAATAGGATTTTGAGTTAATGTGTTTGTTATTTTAAACCTCAATATCTGAAGCCAATGGAAAGCTTGAGACAAGATCGAGACATTTTTTTATTCTGATCTAAAGAATCGTTCGGATTGTATATGTAAAAACAATAAAGATATTTGAATGTAGAATAATTGATGCATTGAAGTTATGATGATCTATCTATATAATGTATATTATTAAATCTTGCTTATGAGGCTGCAATCCCGAGGTCCTGGGTTTGAGTCTCGAACTGAAAAATATTCTGAAGATTTTTCTTGGGACATTCATCCGGGTTGTAGTAAATGGGTCTATGCCTATAAATGGTAATATGTTTCGCACTTGAGCACTGTAATGCTTACTATAAACTCTTTGCTTAAAATGGCCGTCACTCAGTGGTAGAGCTACACAGCAGCAAGATTATATTTAAAAAAAAAACGTTTAATACACTCAGGGCAACCTTTCCTTGTGTAAATATTTAATTATTTAACTTATATATCAATAGTTATTGTTACATATATGTATTAGAATTATATCAGAGATAATTGCAAACCATCAGGACAATACTACAGTTAAGTTAAATGAGGTGTTATACCATTACATGTAACATATAAACAGACATACAAAAAGTAGCATTGCACGAGCGCGCATTGCCATGATATATGGTGGTCCGGTGGAAGTTGCTGTTGAACCAATGCCGGGGGAAATTATATTGACCTGCCGGACAGGGAGACCCGTAGAAACGGTTGTTCCGCTGGCCGCCCGTGGCAGAGTACAGGGGCCCAAGCGTTCTTAACCAGCTCGCGAGGCTGTCCCACCAGGCCACGCATAATCTCGATGTGGACCGTCGTACCGGTTGGTGACTCGGGACGGTGGGGTCCCGGCGGCCACTACCGGGAGGGCTCGAGGGCCCTTCCGTCTGGCGGGTCAGTTTATTTTCCCTTCTGGCAGCTTCTTGGGGAAACACAGCTCCACACTTTGACCATCCCTATCGTGGCAATGCGTCGCTCGCTTCACGTCTCATCTTTTCCTTTCCCAAATGATAGCGCATACAATAAGAAATACCGGTCGATCAGCGGTGCACACCCCCACCATACCTTCGCTGTTTGAGGTCGAGTTCTCTAACATCCGTTGACTCCATGCTAACCTCAATGCTGTCCACCACCATCTCGAGACAGCACGGCCGCCAATGTTGTTTCTTAAGGAGACTCAAATACTCCGTCCTGTCGATACCAGCTACCTTAATTATCCCGGCTACATGCTTGAAGAATCCTTCAAAGCGAATGCCGGAGTATGCTTGTTCGTCAGGATGGATGTTTGTTGTCACCGTCTGCGCTGCTTGGAGGACCCTTCCTTCTCCATGTTACGTGTTAGTGGTACGTGTGGACCTGAGTCGTCAGAGTCGAGACTACGTGTGCCTCTACAGATACCACAATGGTGACTTGGAGACAAGCCGACTATTTGACCATCTTAGTCGGGTGGCAGATGCTGCACAAGAGCAGTTTTCTAACGCGGAACTGGTGTTTTTGGGGGACTTTAATGCTCACCACGAGTTATGGTTGAAGACCCCTAAAACTGACCATGCTGGAAGGACTGCTCATGCTTTCGCTCTTACGCATGACTTGACCCAACTGGTTGATCAGCCCACCAGGATCCCAGATATTGACGGGCAAGCGCCTTCTCTACTGGACCTTCTGCTGACTACTCACCCGGTGGAATATCAGGTTGAGGTTTAGGCTCCTCTTGGTTCTTCGGATCACTGCCTGATATCTACAAAGGTGCCACAGGCCAAGCTACCGTCACCAGCGGTATGCAAACGTCACATTTGGCACTATAAGTCGGCAGATAGGAATGGATTGCGCGATTACTATGCGTCAGTCCTTTGGAAGGAACGTTGCTTCAGTGAGAATGACCCGACAGCTAGCACCGCTGCTATTGCTGATGAGATCCTGTTGGGGATGGAATACTAGATTCCTAACTCAGACCTCATCAGTAAGGGTACGCGTAACCGTTGGTTCACTCGCGAATATGCCGATGCTGTGTCATCTACGCAGGCGGCATATCGCGCATGGATCAATGGCTGCGTTAATGGGGCATCAAACATTGACTCACTGGAATTGACTGGATTGGATTGACTAAAGGAACCTACAACAAAAGCTCCAAGTCCTGTAGGAAGGCATGCACGAGAGCGGATGCACAGCGCATTGTACAGATTGGTCATGACCTTGTTTTGACTTGTTTGTAGGAAGGCATGACCGTAGCTTCTGGCGTCTGACCAAGTCTGTACAAAACAATTTCTGCCAACCTTCGCTAACACCGCTCAGGAATCCGGACGGATCGCTAGCTCACAGTCCGCAGGAGAAAGCCGATCTTCTGGCAAAACTCTTTGCGAACAACTCTGTGATCGATGATTGCAGTGCGTTGCCACCTTCAATACCTTCATGTGGCCACACGATGCCTGACATCAAAATCAGGCAGCGTGATGTGCGTGCAGAGCTGCAATCACTCGATGTATGGAAAGCTAGTGGTCCCGATGGAATACCAGCCATAGTGCTGAAGAAGTGTGCAGCGGAGCTGTCTCCTGTGTTGACGCGCCTGTTCCAGCTGTCTCTCTATACAGGACGTGTGCCGGATTCTTGGAGCTAATGTGCAAGCGGTTCCCAAAAAAGGGGATCGGTCTGACCCGGCAAATTATCGGCCAATAGCTATCACTTCAGTACTTTGTAAGGTAATGGAACGGATCCTAAATAACCAACTGATCCATTACCTAGAAGATCACGGATTAATGATCGTCAGTACGGGGTTCGACCGAAACGGTCCACAGGTGATCTTCTAGCGTACGTAACACACCTCTGGGGTGAAGCTATCGACAAGCGTGGCGAATCGTTGGCTGTCAGCCTCGATATCTCCAAGGCTTTCGACAGGGTCTGGCACAGAAGTCTTCTCTCCAAGCTGCCGGCATACGATCTGCCAGCTCAGCTCTGCACCTGGATTGGCACTGGTTGCGCTTCACAATTCCATATAGTGAATGCTGGGGTCCCCCAGGGGTCTGTGCTATCCCGCACACTCTTTCTTCTGCAAATCAGTGATATGCTCTGTCTCGGGAACATACATTGCTATGCAGATGATAGTACAGTGCACGGGGGATACCACGGACGCGCAGGAGCTGGGCGGGCGGAAACTGAGGAGAGACGGAGGGATCACTAACGGGAGACTCAATAGGACGTTAGGACTCATTGCCAAATGGGGCTCCAATAATCTTGTTGAGTTCAACGCCAAGAAAACACAGGTATGCGCTCTCACCGAAAAAGTCACCATTTTCCCCTCCTCCTACCCTCTGTGAAACTACGCTGGAGATACAAGGCAAAGTCGCCATGCTGGGAATTGACGTTCGGTGCGACCTAAATCCAAAGGATCACATCGAGGCTGTTGTAAAAACAGCCTCACGTAAACTCGGAGTCCTGAACAAGGTGCGGCGTTTTTTCACGCCACAACAACTGCTCCTGTTGTATAAAACACAGGTGCGGTCTTGCGTCGAATATTGCTCGCACCTTTGGGATGGCTCCGCTAAGTACTTACTGGAGGCCTTGAATCGGTTGCAGCGACATGCGGTTCGCATTATTGGCGACGTAAAAGTCACCAACACCCTTTACAATTGCGTCGGGAGATAACGGCATAGAGCGCTTTCTATCGACTGTATCACGGCGAGTGCTCAGAGGAGTTATTCGCCCTCATTCCTGCTTCCCCTTTCATTCACAAATCTACGCGTGCTGGCTCTCGATGTCACCGCCTAACTGTGACATCAATTCCATCGCGCACGAAGAAATTTGGCAACTCTTTTCTTTGTCGCACCTCTAAAACATGGAATTCGTTACCAGCACACGTGTTTCCCTCCTCTTATGACCTGGGTTCCTTCAAACGAGGCGTGAAGAGGCATCTTGCGGGCCGGCAAGGCGGAGGCGGATAGTGCAAGTCATTCTTCCTGACTGCACTAGCCGTCGTCGCGTTTGGACTTTACTACCACTTACCATCAGGTGGAGTAGAGCCCTCACGGGAAGTAAAAAAAAAAAAGGAGAAATAACAACGCTTCTCTCATTCTTTAAATTAAATGTAACAAGTATATTATATACATATGTGTGTATTAGAGTTTATGTAATAGTGTGACTATTTGAAATAAATAGTACTTATGTGTGTGTTAGTGACATGAAGTCACGTTCCACATTTCAACACAGAACGCCACGACGGCTACGTTTGATTAACATTCAACAAACTACTTTAATCAGTAAATCTACTCGTTTACGAGTACAATGTGCTGTATCCCTCCCGCAGAATGCGAAACTGAGCGAAATAAATCTTCGCGAACATATTTCACTCTTAACTCCACATCACGGATCAAATTCATTCTCAAGTTGCAGTCATACCCACTAAAAAGGGCACGACAGGAAACGACCACAATAAATCAATACGCCTTACGCTAGACAAAATAAAACATTTGACACGAAACAAAAAAATATATATGTGTGTGTAACTGCACAAAATTCGCAAAAAGAATTACAAGCAATAACATGCAGTAGTGGAAGCGTTACAAAAGAAATTTATGTATGCGGCGAGCGATTTTAGCGCTTAGTATATTGATATAAAGTTCTTATTAGTAGCAAGCATAAGTTTGGCAGTGATTTAGTCCCTATCGGCCGTCAACCTGATTAATGTCGCTGTAAATCAGCGGATTACGACAATGCGAGAAATGACGAGTCGCGACCGAATCGCTCGCTGTACCTCGCTTGTAGCAAGCGGCGAGCGAAAGCGATTCCTCTAAAATTTAACGTTTCATTAACATCAAAGGGCCTTGAGAAATAATAATAATTACTCTTGGTATTGAAAGAATAATATTGTCTGTTTGACAATATTATTATTATTTTGACAATTATAATGAGGTATTTTGATACCGAAAAATAGATAGTAGACCGCTTCCGCTTATGAATTAAAACACCTTTCTCGTATCGAATTATTGAGTAAACATGTAGCATAATCGCGATCGTTTCAAACTGCAAGGGTCCTAAGAAATATTATATGAAATATATCTAACAGTGAGTGTTGATTGCCAGTTACATTTATAACGAATACATGTTATTCCGTTTCAGGTTACGAGGTAAGTTTGAAAAATTCACTTACAAATATATCAATGTTTTTGTAAGTAACGCAATTAATTGATGTACAAAAAACATAGCCAGCTGCCTGTTTACGAGATTTATGTTGACATAATTTAATATGAATAACTGTGATGTTAAGTGAATAAATTAATCATGAGAAATACTGACGCTGATGGTTAATATTTATATTTTGATAAAATTGAATTTTACTGCAAAATATAACGTTACAGTTGGATTTTTATGTTTGTTTCTAAATGCGAGATCTACTTATTCGTAGTCAAGGATTTGTTTTAAATAGCTTGCCCAACAATTGCATTTATAAGTTTAGCTCATTAAAACATACGTTGTATTCGATTTTGTCAATTCCAGATATGTAATCGACTCATTGGAAATGGCAGATTATATAATAATTGTTACGTAGAAAGGTTGAGCTAACATCAAGTGAGTAAAAGTAAAGTAACAGCCTGTAAATATCCTCCAGCTAGTGGGGGTTGGTGGATATGTATGTCAAATTTTCATCTGACACATACAACCATCCTTCACTAGGTTTTCTTAGCCGAGGGCGAAATCAAATAGAAATGCATTGTAAGCATATGTAGGTGGTAGAGTATCTCATCTCATCAGATATTCTACCGCTAAACAGCAGTACTTGATATTGTTTTGTTCTGGTTTGAAGCCAGTGTAATTACAGGCACATGGGACATAACATCTTAGTTCCCAAGGTTGTTGGCGCATTGGCGATGTAATCTATGGTTAACATTTCTTACAATATCATTGTCTATGGGCGTTGGTAACCACTTACCATTGGGTGGCACATACGCTAGTCTACCTACCTACACAAAAAAACAAAAAATTCACAATCTCACTTGCTCCAACTACTGAGCCATCTCGACTAATAATTTAAACATTTTTCTTACTTAGTTTTAAATATATTATTTAATACTAGAGACGATAGATATATACGGAAATATTTATCAAAATAAATGTATGTAATGTGTTATAATCATATTATTCATATCACGCAAACATATAATAAACATAATGAGCCAGGTCATCGATAAATTATTTTGCATCACGCTGTTAAAAATATGCCTTAACGCACCTAAAATGAAAGAAAATCATAAGTTATATAAAAAAACCGTATTTTACGAGGCAAGTAAACATTGAAATGTGAAAAAAACCATGCGCGTACAGAAAGTTGTGTGTGTCACGTCACTGACAAATTGATTTATTTAGTTGAGGGGTAGTCGACGTGGCAACTTCGCGAACACGCGGCCTGTGCACGGCTGCGACATTAGTTTCAAGGTGACGCTTTATAAAAAGATTTTACAAAAGCTTTCGATTCTAGAATATTAGAGGAAGTTATTTGATCATTTTTGAATGATTATGGATAAAATCTTTAGTATGACGACATTTGAAATCTGTTTTGGTTTTTGATAATTTCATACATGTAGTTTTTATATAGACTTTTAAATTTAATTTAGAATTTGACTAATTTAATAAAAAGGGTCGATTTCATTTGGATAAACTTTTCTATTATATTTGGGTTTATGGCCAATGTACATTGCAAAAAGTCTGGGTTCCTGCAGTTAGTTCGTTACACTGTAGTTAGTACACTGTAGGTATTCTTGTACTCGTATAACCATCAAAACAAAGAAATTAATCCGTAAGTAATCATGTAACAAATCCGAAAAAAATTATATTAAGTTTTTCAAATTTTTAAGCTAAAATGTATGTAAAATGCAGTGAAATTCAGGAATGACATTATATTTTTTATACTGTAGAATTCATTTTTTATACTGTAGAAGTGTACGAATAAAAAAATAACATTTAAATTTGAGCATGCAACAAAATTTTTCGCCTCAAAATATCATTTGGACAACCAGACGTTTCGCAAAACTACGGATTTAACTTACAACTCTGACATGCGGTATAGATTTTTGTATTTGATAATCGAGTCTACTTAAGTTATGTTATCGTAATATAAGAAAACATACACGCAATAAATAAATAAACACAACACGAATCAAATACTTAGTGACAAAAAAAAATACTTTTTATTCATATCAATAAACAAATTAAGAACTATTAAATGATTTGGGAAAAAAATAAAAACTAAATAACGATTATCAATGTCATCGAATAAGTGGTAATAACTGAAAAATAATAATCATCTGTATATTGATACAGCAATCATTTATTAATACTTTTTGAAATAGATCAACGCTATGGCAGTGCCATTATGAGAGGCTTAAACCAGTGCATATCATGTCGTCTCCTTCATTGTAAAATTTAAGATACCTGAACATGTTCATTAGAAAGAGATAGATTTAATAAAGATGCTGCTATGGAAATTAAATTTACAAATGATATGTAAGGGATTAATAATTACAATTTATTCAACTAAAACTAATGGAAATTTAAGAATTTAAAACTGGCGTTAGACCATGACACCCTCCGACTCAATGTTTATTTATATTTTTAAACATTTTACAGTAATTTTAACGTATCAAATAAATATACAATTTCTTTTTATTTCTTGTATATGTTTCACTGCTAAGGTATTGTATCCTTTTGAGAAGGTTTAAAGCTTTTATTAAACGCTTACAAGTCGCTACAGTGCAGTTTTCTTCACGATGTTTTTTTCTTTACCTCGAGGATGATATGAATTATAAGTACAAATTAACTCCATGAAAATTTAGTGATGCTTGTCCGGTCTTAAAATACACGTGGCAAATGAAAATCTACCTGGTGCGTCCACTTCGCATTCGAGCAGCATGAAGTAAGCTCTAAGCTTTCAACTGAAAAATGAAACGCTTTCGCCCAGTAGTGGGCATTACTTACATATTTGAAACGTAAATGTAACAATAGTGACAATTCACTCCAACGGAAACAAATGTTTACTCCAAGAAGTCAAGGGCACTTTACAGTGGCGCATAAACCTGTGGAATGATTATGTATGACATAATGTCTATGTTTTTTATTTAAAATGTTATGTACAATAAATGTATCCCACTTACTGGCTATATTACTCATTAACTTGTGTAGGTACCACCCACTCATCAGATATTCTACCGCAAAACACACACAAACAGCAGCACTTGGTATTGTTGTGTTCTATTTTGAAGGGTGAGTGTGGCGCATTGGCGATGTAAGCGATGGTTAACATTTCTTACACTGCCAATGTCCATGAGCGTTGGTGACCACTTACCATCAGGTGGTCCATATGACAGTCCGCCTAAAGGTCCCATAAAAGAAAATCAGATCAAAACAGACAGTAATTATATGTAAATAAGATGTTAGATAAATTAGCTACTTTATAATAAGCCGCTCGAATATATTTATCTGGTAAAGGACATTACGTTAAACATACAAAACACAGGTCATTTTATTTGCTAATAATAGAAATATTAAACATTGTTATTCCAGAATAATTATAATCCAGAGTAGTGTGCTTTCTTAATTCCATTAAAGACTTCGAGACTTGGTATAAATTATTGTCATTCATTTTGAAGAGTGATTGAGTGATACTTCAGACATAAGGGACAAACAATTTAGGAACATTGATGGTGTATACACAAACTTACAGGGCTAATATCATAAGGTAATTTGGTTCTTAAAAATAAATTTATTATTAATATAATATGTACATTTAAAGCTGCAGGATTGCACCATAATATATTAACTCTTAAACTGTTTATTTTAAAACTGAATCAGTTTTTTTTAAAAAAACGTACTTAAATATTGTTTACAAACAAGCCAACATCAAACGTTTTCTGATTTCCTCCAAGCAATTGACACCTCAAAGTTTTATGACCGAAATAACATAAAAATAGCCATTAAACCTTTGGATTTAGAGTGCGGCATCCAATCCGATGGTACTTGGTTTATTACCGTGTCCCACGTGGGCGCATCACCAATCATGAATGTGATATGCTCGTAAAAAAGATAAATAATGACCCCAAGAGACGGTTTACAGTTAAAAAAAAATATTAAATCCGATCTGATCCAGTTATATTGGTTTGGTGTTTAGTGTGATATAACTTCGATACCAACTCCTGATCAGGAACAGAATCTTGTAATGTGTTGACACTTGGAACTTTAATATAAAATCAAAATCGTTTTATGTTTCTAGTAATCGCTCATCAAAATGTAATTCATTGCTATTACAATGAGGATTGTTTTCAATTCAAATGAATTACATTTCAGTATTGGACAACAAAATTCGAGAACAGCTTGGAGGTTATCTGCTGTAAAAAATTATAACGAGTTGTCGAGCTGTTTAAAATATACAAAAAATTGTGATACTATTAAAAAATAATGCACATTTTTATATAATGTACAACTAATACATCAAGGTTAGTCATAGATTGTCTAATTCCTTCATTCACCTACTGTCAAAGTTTCTTCGCTTCTTTTAATGATTATTATTAAGAAAATATTCTTGACAAAGCAAGCAACTACTTGTAGTAAGTTAGGTAGGTAGGTATTCAAACACTAAGCGGTATCGGTAGAAAAAAATATTATGTTCGAGGTGAATATAATTTTATATCATCAAAATATATCGAATGAAGTTTAATTAGTTCTGTTATATTAGATCGTAAAGTAATCGAAATTACGAAGGACCCTATCACAACACAATGCTTCTGATAACGCGAGTCGTCAAACGAAAATGACACATATATCTATTACACATAAAGTTAAATTTTAACCATTTATTTATACATGCAGTTACGAGTGAGCACCTTTTTTTCAATTACAAAAGACTTAATCCATCGATGATGTGTCAAAGGAATTTTGACTCTGCTGTACTGATATTGAGCTTAAATTACGCTGATCAATAAATTATATATATGGTGTTGCACACCCGAAAAGGTTATTCACGAAAATGTTAATATTATAGTTGCTTCAGTACCACGGGTTTTGTTGGCGTGAAAACATAAATCAATTTTATAGCCCCATCTAAATCAAACGCGTTTTAATGGGCGTCCCCCGTCATATCATAGCTGAGTATGATAATTTACGGCTACTATGTGACGAATGTAGAAATAAAGGTCCCTCATTCCCTCCCTTGCCTCCCTGCAGGGATTAGTTTTATGCCCTAAACCGCAGCAGTAAATATGTCAGGCGATATCTTGGAGAGTCAGGAGATAATTTTTGGATTTACGAAGTACAAAGCTCACGCTTTTTTCCTCCAATATTGTTTTTGATAGTGTCAGACCTGAGTGATTTAGAGTCGCCGCTGATGGAATTATCTGGTGTTCAAGAGATCTGGTAAACATTAGGGCATTGTTTGATCACTTGGTGCGACGATCATTAACAGCGTTTAAAATGTAATATTTT
Organism: Nymphalis polychloros; assembly: GCA_905220585.2. Classification (NCBI taxonomy): domain Eukaryota; kingdom Metazoa; phylum Arthropoda; class Insecta; order Lepidoptera; family Nymphalidae; genus Nymphalis; species Nymphalis polychloros. The sequence continues at coordinate 14,221,134 of HG992247.1, forward strand.
GGAATTAACGGTGTTCTTTAGTAGCGTAGGTGCTAAGTGTTATGTTGTTTTGAGATTCTTGTATAAATATATTACTTTCCTAATGTTTTATTAAATTAATTTTTTTTTTTTTTTTAGTAAATATATATTTATTTATTCTTTTTTGTGGTTTTTGATCTGAAATTTAATGTACTAACTAATTAATAATAATTAAATAACATGTTAATAAAAAAATGTTTACTCGATTTATTAATCAAAATGTAATCTTACAAGTTTTTTATATTCTATCGAAAATAACTAGCCAGAAACTCAATATATATATATATATATATAAATATATATATATATATATATATATATATATATATATATATATATATATATATATATATATATTTCATTCATATATTAACTATATACAATTCAATTTATAGACCCTATGTATAAGCTTTTTATACACAAATGTGTTCACGTTTTGCTACAGAAACTTTGGACCACGACCTGCATAGACTTTGCGATGTCGGTAGCTCACGAAAAAATAAACGTTGTTACGTAAACACTGATTTCTCTCTTTCCATCTTCATTGTTTTGCCATTCGAAAGAAGAAGACACAGCATTGTTCAACTAATCGCTCCCATAATACCATTTACAGGTAAAGCCGATTTAAAATAATAAATATTTTTGTAAATATAAATAATATTATGTAAATAGGTAAGCCGGGTAAGTACCTGCACGCGATAGCACGCGGGACGCATCGCCACGAGTGCGGTGCGCCAGCCGCCACTGGACACGGCGTACAATATCAACATTGTTGGCCCCACATTTTCAAAAATCCTTCCTTGGTGCCAACATAGTAAGTTAGCACTAAGGTGGGAATAAAAGTAACACGTATGCATATTCTCATGGTCTAAGCTCCACTTTGTTATAAGTAAAAATAAAAACGTAGACCTGATGGTGAAAATATTAATTATTACATAACCGTGGGAATTAATATGTTATGTCCCTTGTGTCTGTAAGTACTCTGGCTCACTTCCCTTTTAAGACGGACCACTTGATAAATTGTTGCTGTTAGGTGGTAGAATAATCGATGCGTAAATTTTATCCACCCAGGCGGGCTTAGGCTAAGTTCAACCACCAAGTATAATGTACTAAAATAGATATTAACTTAAATTTGATTAAAACTTACTACTTAAACTTTATAATTAATCTTACAATCATAACGCACTTTGTTGAGTTTTTTTTTAACTTATCTAATTATTATTCTATTGCAATTCTTCAGAAAGTTGCCGACATTTCAACAACATTGTAATAAAAAATATTTGATATCAGATTCTAATTGTAGTTAATTACAGAAAACTTTATCATTCGGGTACCCTAGGCTTGGACTTTTTTACTGCCAACATTACAACTAAAAAGTTGACAACTTGCATGTATACACAGCTTTATAAATAATGCTAATTAACTCAGAAATTAATTACACAAATCAATATCAATCATAATTAAACTAAATATAAAAACACGACAATACATTCACGTGAAGTCCAACCGAAATATTCCGTAGTACGGTAACAATGACCTCATTGCCATCACATAATACGCTATAAAATATACGGCACACATAAATTTCATTAATTACCGACGTCGTTATGATTAATCGCGTCACACTGTAGATTTAACAAAATCGTGTTATTAAATAACACGTCGGTCAAACTGACGGCGTTCGCGGATTGATTGTGATAACTATGAATTTATATGACCCTCGATTATGCCCGGAGCTGAATTAAAATTATAAATATGTCGTACTTCTTCTTTCTGATCGAATTATAGTCAAGAAATTCTCGGTCCGATTGGCAGTTTTTATCTGTCTTGTTTTCTCGAATGGATGGAATAGAGAAAGCGAGAGAGAGGGGGTGCACCTTGTGCAACAAACATATCGCAGTTTGTTAGTCTCTGTTGAAATACATGATTGACCAATGTCAAGAGAGCATTCATCGCCTTCTTCAATTTTTGAAGAACGTATTGTAACTTAATAGGAACCAATTTCATTAATGCCCGCTTGTTTCGCTCGATTTGCAGAACCATATGTTCAGTACTCGGTTTTACTCAAAGCGGTCGCGTGAAGTGTCCAAAGTGAGAGAGTTGAGAGTTTTAGTTAACTAAATTAAATTACAATGAAATAGCGAATCAAACGACTTGAAATCGCATTACGCCAAACGTCGAATTATCAAAATATCCTACAAAAAAAAAAAACTTTAAAATTTATTACATTGAATTAAACAATTACTTTTAATAGATAAACCAACAAGGCTTCCACTTTAAATTAAGATACGAAACAACTTTTGTATTGTATTATTAATTTAATTAAACGTAAAACTACTACTAGTTAAAAATGTGGACATCATAGAAAAAATCGGGCAAGAACCTGACGATTCAAATATTTTCCAGTAACAATCTATTTGCATATAATTATTATGATTTTTCTAACAATTAGTTTTTAAAATAAAGTTTGATATACATAGTTTTACTACTTTTAATTATTACTTAGAATTAAATGTACGCACGAAAATAACTAACTTAACTATTAATAAATTAAATGTTAAAAAAACACTTAAAGATAATGCTAGCACAATACAAGAATATATTAATGATAATAATGTGTGGAGTTCTTGTTTTTATAACTTCCATTCGAGACATGTCTTTTCAATTACGTTATATAGTGTACTATTGAGTTTTAGGAAAAAAGTAACTAGTAAGCTTCTGGCCGTTTCTTCTCGGTAGAATCTGCATTTCGAACGACTGAGGTACTTTCTTTACACTCAATTTAACTCTGCAACTTGACTTGTAGTCTATAATAGCGTACTTTGATATTTTTAATTTTTATTTAAAAGTTAAGCCGACAAACACATTCGCTTATTAATTAACGTTAAATTTTAATAAAATTAATGTTAATTTAGCCTATAATATATACGCATAAATAAAACATAATAACTATTAACTTGAAAGATTTAAGCCGAAACGCAAAAAAGTATTTTTTGTCATGCCTCGCAGTTTTTATTTCGCCATCAATCGCGGTGCCTCTGATGTAGTCGGACTGATGTCCACCAGGTCGTAGATCAGCCTATGACACGGTGTCATTCAGCCCGAAATAAATAATAGTGCTTCATCGATTCCTGGGACGATTTCATGCAAAATACAATCGCGACATTTGAAAACTAAAATTTAACATTTAATAATATTGCGTTTTTTTCTTCTATGCATACATTTTTGAATTATAGTTAGCGAAACGGTATGACAATAAAAAAGAAAACTGAATGAAATGTCACATTGGCAGTGAACGCAAACTATAAATGTTTTATATTTAAACATATGTATATCATATATATCTATACTACTATATAAATCTATTGGTTCTGTCTGTACATATTTTTTTTCACCTAATGTTGTGATAAATAATCGTTTTATGATGGAGTGATTTACATTATGCTACTTTTTTCTTTTTTGTCTGTCTGTCTATCTGTATGTCTTCTAATAACTCAAGAACGGCTTGACCAATCTTGATGAAAATTGGTACACACAAAGAACATGTGATGGCGCAAATGTTAGGCCATGTATAAGATCGGTAAACCCTTTTTTTTACTCTAAAAAAACGCATTACGCGCTTCCCCCACGGGAACAGTGAGGGGGTATGTGGGGCTCGCCATATGTCCAGGGTGCCGAATGCGCCCCGGTCATCGGAATACCCACAAAAAACCAGCGAAACCCTTCCCGTCTTAACGGGAGTGCCACGGGATCGCTTGCGCATGGTACCGTGACGCACTGACAAGATCGGTAAACCCTACCGTATCTTATGAAAGTTATATAAAATAATTTATTATATTTTCATTAATTATACGCAGGTGAAGACTCGGGGCACAGCTAGTATGTATATAATTTCAGCAAATAAATAATAATAATTATATTTTATAAGCGTGAATAAATATTTATATGGACAATTATCTAATGGTGTTTTAGTAGATTCGCCTGGTCGATACTCTGTGTTGGTGTGTTTTGATTTGATGGGCAAGTGAGTCAGAGTAATTCGAACAAGGGAATTAACATGATTGACATTTGCATTGGTGTGAGGAGAGGTGTGTATTCGAATTAAAATGAAGTTGAATAATGCGAGTGTGCATAAGTGGTAAGTTCCTAGCAGGTAATCAAGTTTTTCGTCTTCCTAATAAAAATAAATAAAAATTAAATGACTGTAACAATCTTAGTACAGGTATTAAAAAAAACTAAGATGCTAGTGAAAAGTGGACTCAATTGTAACAATATGATTTTATAACTAATACTAACATCTGTAAATATTTTTTTTTCCTTAAAGAATATTGAAGCGAGCTTACGTAGTATGGAACATTAGGCGAAGAGCAACGAAAAGTAAATTTCACTGTTAATTAATTGTTAGCTCCTCAAGAGCATCGGTGTGGGCCGTGGCGCAAAATCGCATTTAGGCAGCGGTACGCGTTACTTCTCGCGATCTAACTACTGTCAAAATCAAACTATATTCAACTAGCAATTCTGAAGCATCCCTTTATAAGACTTATTTATATTAAGCCCACCCGTCAAGAATACATCGAGCAGAACAAGTAAGAAACTCTTTATTTTCTTTATTCCAATTGAGCTTTATAATCAATCGTATGTAATTTTTAATGTAATTGACTTGATTAGTCAATTGCATAAGTCACGCTACAGCGCACTTTCTCGACTGTACCGCTTGCACTAAAAGCTTCAGAAGCATGCTCTGCTCTGCGGCAGACATGTGCCTGCCCTGAGGCTTCAAACGGGCAATATGCTGCCCCTCCCTTATCCCTTTTATTGCTTTACATTGCAACACTGAACAGTTGTATTCCGATTGTTAAAAAAGGAACACAACTTATTTACTGATCAATAACGCATCAATTCAAAACTTCCTTTATAAAATATTTCCTGGTTAGAAAAACTAGTTACAGCTTGTAAATATTCTACCGATGTCTTCCCTTCTTTGAGGACACGGCTTGGAGTTTATCCCACCACGCTGCTCAAATGAGCGTTCGTCTACACTTTCATTCGACACATGAACTGAGCATGAGATGAATTACAAACAATGTAAACACATGAAAATCAGAGATACTTGCCTGGGTTTGAAACTGCGATATCAGTTTAATACCAAAATAAATTAAATTGGCCGTGTGGCCAAATATCATAGAACGTGAAAGAATAAAAATGCGGAAATTTATAAATAACTACTCAACGCATAAAACCTTCCGAGGTTATAAAATAAATCATTGGATTGTTTCATTTCATTTTATTATGCCGTGTGCCCGTCAAGCCGACTTTTGTATAAAACACTAACTATAAAAATTTCATTTTATAGTTTTAATAACTTTACTGAGATTAAGCCACTTTTCATACAGACAGATGCTTTCTTCTCACTCATATATTGATATACTTCATTAACAAACACTACATATAAATATAAATGATGTTCTTGATTACAATTACAAAACTACAACACTTTTGTAATTGTAATCGATACATACTAAAGTATAAAATCATTTAAAATTATTATGTAAATTATATTATTCCATTAGAGTCAACCAAAATCAAACAATCTACGAATAATTAAAGTAATACGGTCATGTCCGAGTGAAGGCTATATTATTATTATTATTATTATTATTCCATAATTTTATAAGATAAACTATGAAGTGTAGGTGTACAGTACCAACTGCTTCGTTAGTGTAGTGGCTAGATATATGACCGGTCATGAGGGCCTATATTTGACCCCAGGTTGGACCGATAAAAAGTTATTGAGTCTTATCGTCGAAGATTCTCATTTGGAAGATAGAAATGTTTACACCTCCCGTGCCTCGGAAAGCACGTAAAGCCGTTGGCCCTGCGCCTGAACTCTTTCCGGTCGCGTCGGATTGTCGTCCCATCGAATTATAAGAATTAGGCAAAAGAGAATGCACCTGTGTTTGCATACACAAACTTGTCCTGCAGTTACCAAATATTTCTTGAGACTGCACATGGTACATGGAACAAAACATTTTAGTTCTAAGGTGGTACATTGGCATAGTGACCACTTACTATCAGGTGGGCTATTTTCCACTTGTCTATTTTATATATACATATACCGGGTTATTTGCAACGACCCAGCAACTTCGCAGGACTAGATAGCTAACACCATAAGCAACAACTTTTGTTCTACGACTTTTGATAATTTGTTAGATTTTTATTTTCATACAAAAATAAGTATAAATTTAATTTCCCGCTTGAACGTTTATAAATCTACGCGCATCGCAAAGATCGACGCTGCATGTCGTCCTTTCGTTTATGAATGAAATATAGACGTACAAATGTCACGACAGTACGACAAAAACTTATTAAATCATTATATTATATCGACCAACGATACTTGTAATTACTCAGTGACGTCATAAATAAACAATGACGAAATACTTATTACATCAACAACATTCAATATGAGATAAATCAATTAATTTTGCTCGTTCTACGTGACATAAGATACTAGGAGACCCGGTTTAACCTGTCGTTGCCATGGCAATATACACGGTACGAGCTCTAGAAGTTTCCAACCCTAATATACAATATTTGGCCTATTACTTCGGTCAAACCATTGATTTATAGGTTATGAATCACCCCTCCCGGCCATTACGCTCTGATGTATCGCCCTGATAATGAATCTACTATTTTTGCCGGCATGTGATCGAAATATGAAGGCTGAGTTATGCTTGCTGGCAGCAACTTGAATTCTGTGTAATTTAAGGAGGAAAATGTATATAATAAATATTTTTTTATTGGTCGTAGCAGGCGGAGCAATTGGGGGTTTCTTTAAGTTTTCTCTGCTAATGTTAATTAAATACAATACGTGCTGTAAAAATGTCCGACACGTAATATGAATGGCACAAGAGTCAATGAAGCCAATGATTATACTTTTATATCTCGAGGGTAGTTCTGAAATTTGCTAAATGAAAAATCAATTTCTTAGACATTGTTATGTCATTCCTGGAAGTAATAAGTACTGTTTTCTTTTTTTCATTTGTTCCGTTTTACTTGTTTTTTTTATATATATAAATGTATTTTAGTATTATTCCAGAAAAAAAAAAAACAATATTTTATTTTGTATTGAGTAATGTCTTTATTAGTATGTAAAAGTAAATAAACAATAAGTAATTTTTAAAAAAACAATTCAATAAAATTATCTCTTATATGAAATACAAACAAAATACGATGAATAAAAAAAAACTACACTAATTGAACCGTTCCTTAATAACTTTAATAGATATAAATACTTATCACAAATCGACATTGACGAGGCATGAATTACAATTGAAAATTTAAAAAAAAAATCTATTTAGTTTCAACGTAGACATTTCATTCAATATCGAGTTTGAGTGACGGCCGTCAGACTTACGAGATAACTTAGTATCTGACAATTGACGAAGGATCGATCCTGCGTTGATACCGCTTTATGCCGCTCAATAATCATCGTAGTGTCGTCGAATAGATTAGTTATATTTGCGTCTTAAAATGGGAATTAACGAATTTATTAACGTACTTAAGACACAAATAATAAAAAATATATAAACAAATATTTACTATGTAATAGGCGATCATAATATTTACCGTCTATATTTTGTATTATATTTTATAAGAACCTACTTAACAATATTATATTATTCTTATTATTTTATTGTTAATAACTTATAAAATAATATAAGACAAAACAGTGTTATTACAGACACAAAAAACATCTAAGACACCGTGGTACGCAGCGCGTGATTCTACAGTTACAATAATTATTGTCTTGTTATAAGCTTACTCAGAAAAAAATAAAACATTAGTTGATATTAATTAGTAGTTAATATAAAAATAAAGTGTTGTTTTTGAGGTCTTATAAAATTATCGATATTGTGTTCAGACACTTAACTATACAATAAAATTTTAATTGTCACTAACATTATTCATCAAAAAAAATTCACATCACGTTTAACAAATAATAATCAGTAATTACAAAGACATAAAAAAATATAAATGTCAGGAGTCATCGTTGCATCATTAGAAGTTTAAAAAAAAACAAAGGTATCAAAATGAAAGACTTCCTTTCATAGATTCGCGCGAGACTGACATTTGTCAATCATTGCGCCGCTGTCAGCTGTCAATGACAATTAATGGCGTCCCATACAAAGTTTTATGGATTTTATTGCCCCAATTGTATGGGGGGATGATTAATGTAATCACTAATGCAAATCCTCACGGCCGGAGCACGGTCTGTCCGTCATTGTATTTTTGTAGAATTGTATAAAATTGATTTATGGAGATAGTAGCTGTTACGCGGTTATGTGTGTATCTGTAGGCGGCGAAGCGTAGTTAATTCATGATTTTGAGGAAATATATTGATTTTTTTTAAAATAAACGGCTATGGACCTTTGAATGTGCGAATGTATAATCGAAAGATGTTGACGGGGATTAAATAAATAAAATTTGAGTTTTGCAAATTTGTATAGGTCTTTCAAACTTGGTCAAGAATCTTTTTTTTATTTTTATTGATAAATGATTTTTTTCTTCTGCCAAGCAAGGGGATCTATTATTGTGATATTCTAATATATGAGATTTATCCAATATATAATAAGAAATTATTTATTTGTAAAAATATAAATGTACTTTGACGCGCATGAACTCGCACCGTACCTATGAAGTTACTGACTCGCGGAAAATCCAAAGAACAGCTTCGGACTTGTCTGTGATTCCACAGCTGATACTAAATATTATCACAGAACGACAGTGCGAGCTGGTCCGCGTCCGTCTGTTATATGACGCACCGTGGGAATCCATCTGAATTTTGTATCAGAGTCTAAATGTGAAACATTATTACATACATATAAGATGCAAAAATAAATAAGAAAATGCAATCTCGTCTACAAAATGACCATACAGAAATACATCAGCCTCTATTGTCTGTCGAGAGAGATTTCCAGTGAGGTTAGTCCCCCAAATACAAAAAAAAACAACGGCCTTTGCCCGTCTGGATAGACACCACCTACTTGTACCTATCAGATAATCTACCGCTAAACAGATATATGTACTTAGTATTGTTGTGTTCCGGTTTGAAAGGTGAGTCGTGTTACTATAGGGTGGGTGGGAATCAAACCCACGACTTGCGGCGCGAAAGGGAATTATATACCAACCACGATAACTAGCTCGTCAACTAGGTACATAATATAATCTGAGGTATACAATAACTTAGTAATACATACTTAATAAAACAGAGTATATAATTAAATACGTTTATGTCTGTGTAAGTGCGCGTGCGTTTATGTTGTGTTAAGCCATAATAACTTAGATATTATATCTCTTTTGCCTGTAATTATGTGGCTCACTTAACCTTTAAGCTGGAATAATAATAATAATATCCTGGGACATTATTCACACACGGCCATCTGATCCCAAACTAAACAGAACTTGTACTATGGAAACCACACAACTGATATACTACATATACTACTTTTCTTTTGTAAATAGATACTTATATAAATAATTACACCCAGACTCAAGACAAACAGATATATTCATGCACACAAATGTCTGTCCTGGGTGGGAATCGAACCCACGACCTGTGGCGCGAAAGGCAGGTATCTACCAACCACGCCAACGGGCTCGTCAATACAGCAATACAATTTTTTTCAATATTCAATACAATATTATTATTGATAACAGGTTGGTACTTATCCGCAGAGTTATATCATTCTCGCAAGCCACCAAGTAAAATAGGTAAAATAATAAAAAAAAAATCAACACTAGTTTGGAGAAGAATCCAATGAACAAGGATTGAAACTTTGCTGTAGCTTTTAGATTGATAGCGGAGTTGAGCAGAGGTTTGTACCGGTAGGTTAAGCGATTGAAACCCTTTATATTGAGTTGGCATTGCCAACATTACAATGAGGTATAACATGGATACAGACTTCATCGTTGGTCAACTACTCATAAGGGTGCAAATGCTGAAGTCCTGAATCATCGGGTCTGGCCAAGAAAAAGTTTTGAGTTTTTTCCGCGCTTGCAATGTAGTGCAATTGTATGTCCTGCGTTCAGTAGCAGCAGTTAAAAATGGCGGCCTTGTCAAAATCTGTCAGGTAGACATCATCAACATCATTAATGGATAGAGATATCACCTTCCCATTAAGAGCCTACGCTCCAATGATAGTCATAAAAAGCTAACTATAATATCAGCGGAGAAAAACAACAAAAATTGTATTAAGCGAATACAGTCTAAGCACATTCTGCATAAGGACCAAATTCGAGCAAAATCAATACACAGCGAGTTAAATTTCATTACGTCACGTCACTGTCACGTCACGTCACGTCACGTCCCCGTCACTCACCTGCCAACTGTTACAACGACAGATTGTTAATTAGACTTAAATATATAGACATGTGACATTGTATAATATATTTTTGGTGAACGTCTGCATATTACTAATGATTAAAATTATAATTAAATCTTAACGTGAATATGTTAATAGATTTTTTTCTCTTTCATACATCAATAGTATCAGTATATGTAAGAAAACAAATGAAAGTCACGACAAAAGACAAGACAAAAGCAACGGTTTCTACCAATTTACAGATATAGACTATGCGTTGATGAAATTCAATGTCCTGTGGTGAACCCGTGAAACGCAGTTAATTATATATTACATATATACATACACGATATATATATTATATAATATAATTTATATATTTAATACATATATTATATATTACAAAAGAAGCGCTTCGAATCCACATTTATTATTCGCCTGCAAAATTGTGGAATACATCGACTTAGTATTTCGTGATGTTCAAATCCAGTAAACTGTTTTTTTAGGCGTGTTCAGTCCTAGACCATGTCGATAATTTACATCAGACAACTCAATGGTCAAACGCTGGCTATATGAGATAAAAAAATATATAATTAAAACTGAGTATATTTTTTATATATATTGGGTCAATATTTATTAAAAAAGTTTCCTCATTTATTCTTTTCACTTCAAGTAAAGTAACAGCCTGTGAATGTCCCACTGCTGAGCTAAGGCCTCTTCTCCTCTTGTCAGAAGAAGGTTTGGAGCTTATTCCACCACGCTGCTCCAGTGCAGGTTGGTGGAATTCACATGTGACAGAATTTCAGTGAAATTTGACACATGCAGGTTTCCTCACGATGTTTTCCTTCACCGTCAAGCACGAGATGAATTATAATCACAAATTAAGTACATGAAATTCAATGGTGCTTGTCCGGGTTTGAACCCACGATCATCGGTTAAGATTCACGTGTTCTTACCACTGGACCATCTCGGCTATTTTACACTTCTCACTTCAAGTAATGTTGTGATATTAATCAAATATGCATTTGTGCTTATTGTCAAAATCAAAGAATAATTATATGAGACTTTCACTAGATCATACCAATGTAAACTAATCTTCGAAATGTTAGCCGAACTCCGAACAAAGTCATTACTTATTTTCACCAAATAAATTGGAATTGTGTCTATTTATGTATGTGATGAATTATAAACACAAATTCAGCTTACAAAATTTCAGTGGTTCTTGTTTGGGTTTGAACCCGCAATCACCGGTTAAGATTGACGTGTAACTACCAAGCCATATCGAGTCATAACTTTTGCCAAAAATTTTGAAACTCGGTGGTAGAGCTTTGTACTCGGTGGTAGAGATTTGTACTCGGTGGTAGACCTTTGTACTCGAGGGTAGAGCTTTGTGCAAGCTCGTCTGGGTAGGTACCACCCACTCATCAGATATTCTACCGCAAAACAGCAGTACTTTGTATTGTTGTGATCCGGTTTGTAGGGTGAGTGCGCCAGTGCGCCACCAACCTTGGAAACTAAGATGTTATGTCCCTTGTGCCTTTAATTACACTGGCTCACTCACCCTTCAAACTGAAACACAACAATACGTCTTGCTGTTTGGCGGAATATCTGATGATTGTTTGGTAACAAATTGGACTTTCACAAAGTCTTACTTAACTTAAAATGGCGGCTAATTATAGGATTCCTCGACCCAGTTTATATTGACTTAGCGTTCATCACACCACGACATCAAATGTGTATTACCAGTTCTTTATTTTCAATAATGTCTCTCCTCACAGCTCCAACATTATCTAACAAACTAACGCCTCGCATCACATCGTTAACAGCTGCTAACGATTATATTTGAAATAGATCAAAATAAATTGTTTCTTTTCTCGCTAAAACCCGCTCCCGCAAACACGTCCCAACTATTTTAGTAATGATATATCGCCGAGATTTCTGTCAGACACTTGTCATTGTACAACAGAATAGTCAGTCGGTTCACATTTGTTTCGAACGACATATTGTTGTATTGTATGTTGTATTCGTTTTGATATGTTTCATTATTTATATATTATTATTATTTTAATTGGGAATAATAGTGGAAAAATTTTCATCTAAAATATGACACCTCTTGTTTTCTTGCCTCTACTGGTGACAGGCTGGTTCATCTCCGCCCAGAGAATTACTGCTCGCATTCTTGCCACCATTCCACGCGATCGCGATTTATAATTACAGTTTTTCGGAATTTTATTTTTTATCAAGGCTTTAATGTAAATTTACTAAAATAAAACAATATGTATAATTATATTAATTATACATGAAAAAAAATATCGTCAAAATGGTGTGAATTAAAAATATACTAGTTACAATTAAATTACAACCTTCAAATGTCGTTTTAATCGAGCATAATGATGATTTATTGGGATAACCTGTCAAATATGCAGCTAATTATGGAATATATTTACAGTAAATAACAAGATTTATTGTCTCTATTTACTTAGCTAAAATTAGCTATGTCACGCGCTTTAACTTGCTTCACGATATAAACGATAAAAGAAACGATTTAAAGCGTACGATTGCATAGTTTTAATATTACTAATTTCGACGCCTTATTCGTCACGAAAACATAAACAAACTTAATAATCAATTACTATATTAATACAACATCAACATTTAATTCACTTAAAAGTACTAAAGCAATCTTAATTAAGTGTGACACGTTAAACAATTGATCTTATTGTGTTAAATAAATGCTAAACATTTTAAAAAAATATTGGAATACCAACAAGAAACAAAATTAAGCAATTATAGTTTAATAAATAAAATATTTCTTATTACAAACGACCACGAAAAAAACCCATAAAAATGGGAGATTAGTTCAAGGTAATAACTAAGAAGTTTCTACGTAACATAATCTTTGGCCAATATTTGTTCTGAGAAGTGGAGGGCAGATGCGCGCGCGCCGCCGTGACGAGCCTTGACGGACATAAATCAATTGTCAAAACCGACGGCATTAATCTCGAGAGACTAATAGCCGGCGACGAGAGACAAGTGGACTCGTCTTAAGATCGTGTTAAAGAAAATGCTTTATTCAAAACTGCACTGTTGCATGATGTTGCAGTACTAATATCGATATTAGTAATAATTTCTAAAAACTAATCGCTTTTTCTTTTTTTTCTTGGATTTGAATTTATTGTACCAATTCCGATTTGGTTTTGGAATTTAATTTGAATTATGACCAAAATATGATTTCATTAGGACATAATAAGTTGTTGAAACTATGCACGATTTAAACTGTATACCTCCAAAATTGTATTTGAAAACTATATTTATATTAGATTTTATTTCAAAATTGCAATCGAAAAAATCTTTTATAATGTGTGTTTTGACGTTTTGTAATAAATGATAACTACGTTAAGTCCCTCACCTTAACTTGCATTTTTTTTATTTTTTGTCATATCCATACAAATACATCTTCCAAACTCAGCGAGTGTGCACTCGCGGCGGTCGCTTAATAAGTCCAAGTGGCGCTCCAACATTACAAAAACTGTCGTTAAAATGTACACGATACCACACAACCGGATCACCACCAGCCAAACCGTCATAGAAATATCACCTCTATAATATATACATAAAGGCTATGTTTCTGTGGAAATTTTTATTTAGATATAAGTACTCGAGTTGTGATGCGTATTTGCGGTCGTGGGAGCCAATCGATTAACTCATATGCAATTAATACTACAAGTGATCTCATGTGTTCTGCTGGATGGGACATGACGAGACTGTCACTTGAATGTATTACAAACTGTATCTAGTCATATTGAATATCATTCCATTAAAAAATACGTTTATTTCATGATATAATCGTAAACGATTCCTTCTGGTCATAAAAAAAACAATCATCCGGTTCGGCAAATTAATTTTCAAACACACGTATCACAATAATAAACCAAATGAGGTAAATAATGAAGCATACCTTAATCTCAATGAAAAAGGATCTGACAGATTGCTGAAATAGTTTTTTTTAATGAATCGTCGAGCGCAATTTACTGTCAACGATAACAATATTAGAAGAGAATTACTAAATACCAATTTCCACGTCTCTTTCTCCAAAAATGAAGGATATCGAAATTCCTTCCTTAGTGTATTTCCTTATTTTATTGCCCTGGTAAATAGGGCTGAGCGTTGATAACTCAGTCAGTTATTCTTTTATCCACATATGTATATCGATAGACAATCACCAATTATCTATCAATATCAACTTAAATCGGTGGAAACTAGTCTTTAAGAAACCAGCTATTTGTAGCAATTTTTTTTTTATAGCCTGTGTTGGCTGATATCGGTCACCTAATGGTAAGTGGTCACCAACGCCCATAGACATTGGCATTGTCAGAGATGTTAACCATCGCTTACATCGCCAATGCGCCACCAACCTTGGGAAATTGAACCTGTAATTACACTGGCTCACTCACCCTTCAATCCGGAACACAACAGTAGCAAGTACTGCTGTTTTGCGGTAGAATATCTAATTAGTGGGTGGTACCTACCTACGAGCTTGCACAAGGCCCTACCACCAAGTGAATGTAAAAATATTTCAAAATGAAGATTTAGATTCAAATTCTATGATTGTTTATCATTGTAAGTACTATATATCTATGCTTTTATATAATGTTTGTAAATTGTGTGCAATAACGACTTAATAAATAAATAAGATTGTTCCTTTCAAGCATTCAGACTTGCCGGCGTTATTATTCATAGTTAGTTTATCAAAGTATTTTAAAAAGTTAAAACAATGATTACAACACAAGATACGTTAGATCTGTGGTCACGTGAGCAATTACTAATCGTCGAATAACAACAGAATTGAGACTTGATGATCGAATGGTGCTTGAGACATTGCTACAAATGTTATTTTGTTTTGTTTATTTCTAAAAGTATCTTCTTTTTATTTATTTTTTTAATTTAATCTTTCACAATTTACAAAAAAAAAGAAAAATTACAATTTATCATTCATTATAGCATTACTAAAAGCCACTGAGGTTTGTCTTGCATGCTATTATTGCCAGCATCGATGTTTACTTCTACCTATTATACTATAAATTATTAAAAGGCAAAATAACAACAAAATTAAGCTAATAATCTTAGAAAGAAACTACGCGGGTACATTTTAATATTGTATTTCATTGCTATCATTTATAAAGTAAGTTTTTAACTTTTGTTTTATATTTTTATTAGTAATAGAATTTAAAACAATCAATTAAGAATCAATCTCAAGATCCCGTTAATTAACTCAGTCCATTGGGTATGAATTTTGAAATCATTGCACTTGCAATTTAGAATTTAATTAAATTAAGTACTATAGCAGGACGTGGCGAAATCTACTAAGTCGCTCCTAAAGAATTCATTTGAGAGACGGATAGAGGGAGATAGAGAGGGACAGATAGATCAGATTTTAAATTAGTCACTCGTGATTACATTCGAAAATCAAAATATACTCGTAATATTGATTTTAGTTTATGTTTAGCCACATTATAATGATTAGCCACCTGAGAAGTGGACAGAATAAGTATGTAAGCATTGCTTCAGTCAAGACGCTGCTACAGAATTTTCATTGATTGTAAACAAACATAAGCCGAGATGGCCCAGTGGTTAGAACGCGTGAATCTTAACCGATGATCGTGGGTTCAGACCCGGGGATGCACCACCGAATTTTCATGTGCTTAATTTGTATTTATAAATCATCTCGTGCTTGACGGTGAAGGAAAACATCGCGAGGAAACCTGTATGTGTCGAATTTCACTGAAATTCTTCCACATGTGTATTCCACCAACCCGCATTGGTGCAACCTGGTGGAATAAGCTCCAAAAAACCTTCGCCTCAAAAAGTAGAGGAGGCCTTAGCCCAGCAATAGGACATTCACAGGCTGTTTCACTGTACTGTACTGTTACCGTAAACATGGTGTGAAAACTCTACAAAGTCCATCTACAATGTTCCACTGATAGACAATACTTATTATTTTTGTGTAACTGTTTGAAGAGTGAGTGAGCTAGTGTAATTAACCCTTACTTCTGCCACACGTCTGTAGAATTACGTACTTGCCACCATGGGGTAGATTTGTACCCCAGTGACAAAAATTGTTATAAAAAGTGAACTACTGAATAATTCGACTTCACTAAATACCATGCTAAAGCCAAATAAAGCGGAAAAATGACTATTTGCCTCAATAGGCCTGGGGTAATTTTGTACCCTAAGGTGGCAAATAAGGGTTAACTCATTACAGTCACAAGGGACAGAACATCTAAGTTCCCAACATTGCGAAGTTAAGTAAGGATATTTTTCACAGTGCCACTGTCTATGGCGAAAAGTAAAGAAAAACTTGCAACACCAAGTTTCCGTCTCCACGAAGTCATTTCATCCTTCCAAGGAAGTATTTGATTATATTAAAATATACTATTAATTATAAATCTTTATATTTTTTATAGTATATTTTTATTATTATACTTGTGATCACTTTATATAATATAAAATCTGATATTATTTTAGCTTTGCCATGTAATAAATATTAAAATTCTATTAAAACGTTAATCAATAAAATGCATTATCCGGTTCAACTTGTATGTAAATGATAAAAAAATCGTGACGTTATTATTCATCGAGTTTCATGCATGATAAATAATTGTTTAATTGTATTGAAAGGGTTTCTTATCTTAATTTGAATTTAATTAAATATTATTCTATCCATTTGAATAATGCTTAGGTTGCCTTCGGTTTTGACTCTGGGTGATTTGACCAGCCCATTCGTCAGTCAACAATAAACTCGTAAACTATTTCGTTTGAGTATAACATCAATAATTACTGAATTCATATAAAATGAAAAACAAATATTAAAAATACATAATCGTTAGTTTTTACTAAGCTTAACCCGATGGCGCGTGTTAAAAACGACCAGGTCACTTTGTGTATACTAAAACGATGTTTATGTATACCAACTATTTAAACGGTCCAAGTTAAGGGAGAAAGGTACTTTGATTTCAAGAAACAATAGCCTTAATATTGAAATAAGCTGAATATACATTACACTTGGAAATACTTCCGCTATCACTTATCTTGTCTTATATACATCATATAAGATAGACATGATGTTTTTTTCATGTATAGTAAAATCCAATGTTTGTTCATGTATATTTAAATACTTACTAACCGTGTATAAAAAGCAAAAAACAGACTTTTATTTAACTGTTCGCATATGTATAGAAATACGCACAAATATAAGAATGACTTTCCAATATTTTATTATCATATAAAGTACATAAAGATTTAGTTAAAGGATTAATAGTAAAAAATTCTCTGAAAACGCTATATCGTAATATTTGTTCCACTGTACGTCCACCCCACGTTTCGTGCACACGTCAGTCAGCGCACATCAATCACTGTTGCCGGGGACTGTACCACTCATATTTCAACTATAAAACATTTCGGTACCTTATTCCTATGTAAATAAGGTATATAATACGTAGATATATTTTCGGTCAAGGGTAGGTGAATTTTCAATCGATTAAGTGCCCGGTAAATTAAATGGTTATGAATATTGTTTTAAATAGGGCGCGGCCGGAGTTCGAGTTTCAATTTTTGTATTTATTGTTGAGTTGGTAATATCTTGGTCCCAATAATTAGTCTATTATGATTTCAAATCTTATCATGTCTTTCAAAACTCCACTAATAACGAAAATGTCAGCCATACTTTACATGAGACTAGCTTAGTGCGCAAGTAATATTATAGAGAACTGATGATGATGATCATGTCCTTCTGATCGATTTCTGCCATGGCGGCCAATCCCAAAAGAGAACAGCCAACTGTGCAACACATATTATTAACAAGTGTGTACGCAAATACAGGTACACTCTCTATTCCCTCACTGCAATCCGACACGACCGGAGAGTCCGAGTTCAGGAAGGCAAGGCAGGAGACACGGAAATGTAAGAACGTCAACTCCTCAGAACTCTTCTTCTCAGAGCTGAGCGTAGCCTGCTCGCAATGATAATTGAAAACAGCAGGAATGATCTTAGAGGCGACTTAGATCGAGAGGAAAGTGACCCAAAATTAATTTTGTGTCAATATTTCCTGGTCTAACTGCTTCAAATATGACCAGTTTCCGCGAGCTAGAGAGTAATCTTAACCCACTAATTTGATAGCAGAATCTCTAATGTCATAGTCAAACTCAATCTCTATTCAATGTTACACTTGCTTATTGATTGTCAAAAAATCTGCTATCGAAAATAAAAACCTCAGACGTGACAGGAACCGGAAGAAACACAGCGGGTTTTTTTATCAAGTTTTCATAAGAATGAATATGCTTTAATAAAAACTTATATTATTAATTTATACCGTTTGTGGTGATTCACAGAGGGTAAGCATTATTTATTTTTGTCACCAACCCATGTAATCTTACCCTCCGTTTCCGGATTTAACAATTTGTGGTGACCGAGTCTTTTTGAAGAGATTGAAAACGCGAACGAAGTCAGATTCGACCATTTTATTTGATGTAATAACACTCAAAAATTCTAAATGATAGTTCACTGTTCATGTTATATGTTTGTCCCCTTATTATTACGAAATTGATATTGAAATTTGATACATATTTCCAGTACAAAATACTATTTATTATATTATTTATAGAATATAATAATATTTAACAAAATAAGCACAGTTTCTTAGGGAGAGCAAAAAAACAACATTGCCGCAATTTTTAATTCCACCCAATCAAAGCCGCGGATGATCAACAGTTTCATAAGACCAACAAATTATTCCAGTTCCAGTTTTATGTTTTAACACAATACACAATATAAAATAATCATTTTACTTATATACTAAATTGTGAATGCGAAAGTTTGTCTGTTTGTAGAACACTGAAACGATTTTGATGAAATTTTGGATAGCTTGAACCCCGAGGAAGAACAAAAGCTCTCGATCTACTCGGTGGTAGAGCTTTGTGCAAGCTCGTCTGGGTAGGTACCACCCACTCATCAGATATTCTACCGCAAAACAGTAGTACTTGGTATTGTTGTGTTCCGGTTTGAAGGGTGGGTGAGCCAGTGTAATTACAGGCACAAGGGACATAACGTCTTAGTTCCCAAGGTTAGTTGCATTAAAAAGGTGGTTAGGCGCATTGGTGATGTAAGTGATGGTTAACATCTCTTACAATGCCAATGTCTATGGGCGTTGGTGACCACTTACCATCAGGTGGCCCATATGCTCATCCGCCTACCTATGCAATAAAAAAAAAAGCTGCGTACAGCCGCACAAAAACATGTGATACACAGATTACAAGAATTACAATGTCGGCCTGTCTGAATAACGTTATCTCGCTTCTGATACTGATACTGGAATTACACCAGTATGACCTAAAAATGACAATGAATGATCACAAATTAACAGTATAAATGTAAAAAAAAGTTAAAATAAGTATTTTCAACGCACAACCTTATCCCACGAGCCTTCGACGAGACAGGACCTAAAAAATGATTTTCATATCGTTTCGACTGACATCCGATCAAATTAACAACTTAAATATTGAATGTCAAAGTAAAGATCGTCGTCCACACAATAACGTAAGCTTAGCTTCAGCTTAAAAATAATAATAACACACATTTCTGTCTGCACAGTAACGTTAATACAACCTTAATTAGGCTGCGATATATATTCTAAATAACAACAAAAGCTTATATATAATTACTAACAATAAATTATAAAATGAATCACTTTCACGCTGGACACGTAATCATCACAGGTGAGTCATTATAGGCTAAGAAAAAACGCTCGTAATAGAACTATATATCGAGTAGATAACAACCTTAACCCTTTCACTGTTCAAGGCGTGCACCTGATTCCGTCACAATAACTAAATGGAGGGACCCAACTCACTTCAATCAGCTGTCGCCGAAATGTCGCGCGCATTGACGGGTTAAGAAGTTCGGACGGATGCTATATCGATTATAATATCTCGTAATAAATGACACTTATATGTATATGTTATAACTTTGTCGTTATATAATAAACTAGTTTTCCCTCGCCCGTTAGGGTAAGAGCTTGAAAAAGTAGCAAATGTCTGTCCTTGGGGTGCATGCTTGCTTCATACCAAAGTTTATTAAAATCGGTTTAGTGGTTTAGCCTTGAAAGCATAACCGACAGACAGTAATTTTAGCAATATATTAGTATAGATTGTGTTTGCTATTCATATCGGGCTCGGCGTTGAAGGAGTAAATCTTGAGAACAACACATGCAGATTCTGTGGAGTAGCTTGACGAAATAAGCTCGTAATATCCTCAAATGGTAAGGTGGCCTTAGCCCAGCAATCATCTTCCAGATATCCTGTGGGTAAAACTGCAAGCACATCTGGGTAATTACAACCCGCTCATCACATATTCTAACGACAAACACCAATCCTTGGTATTGTTATTATTCTGTTTGAAAGGTAAGTGAGCAAGTGAAACAAAAGGCACAAGGCTAAGACCCCAAGGCTGTTGGCGCATTACGTAAGGAATAGTTAATATTACCACTTACCATCAGGTGGCCCGACTTGTCCGCCCATTTACTTATTTATTTATAAAAAAGGGGACATGAAAACTACGTGAATATTAAAACACGACACAATTAAATAGTACACAAAATAATTAAGTCCCTGTAAATATACACAATACACATACATGTGCATTATAATGTCACCAACATCATTGGTTAGTATTTGTAAATGATGATGATGATACGAAAGTTAAACTATCAGCTCAATAAAACATAAAAGGCTATAAGGAATATCTTTCACGTGCGATATATAATTATATGTCAAGCTAACCAGAACACTGAGCACGGGAGCTTGCTTTCAACTCGTCAACGTCACTTGGATTGATCGACGGGCATATATCTGGAGCGGGTCTCGCCGGCCCCCGTCCATCCGTCATCCGTCATAGTCGAATGCACGTAAGGGTTGCTGAACAAAGTGATCGCGATGGTGCGTCATTATTGTATTTATCTTGAAACATGTGTTTCCATTGATAAGTGCACAATATATTCAATGAAATGTTATCGATAAATATCTAGCGTTTTGTTATTGTTGTTAATGTAGATTTTACTACATCACACTCAAACCTTGGAACGACTGGTAGTATTTCTTGATTATATAGGTAAGACAGGCTAATGGGGCTACCTCATTGACATTGTCGTTGTAAGAAATATTAAAGATTACGTACAACGCCAATGCGCTACCAACCTCGGCAGGACTAAGCTAAACTAAGATGTTATGTTCCTTGTTCCTGTAGTTACACTATCTGAAACATCCTTTATGGTCCGGGAGATAGCGTTGCATTTTCAGCCGATCGATTGCCGTCATTTTCAATAGAATGACTTATAAGTGAACCAAGTATCAGCTGACGCACCCGCGGTGGGTTTTGACTGTGGGAGGGTGCCAAACACAGCCCATAGCCAAACCCACCGCTACTTGGGCAGCTGACGGTCGGTTTGCTTATAAGCTATATAATATCTACTATCAATGTCAACATCAGCCGGCTTATTATGACTTTTGTAAACGCAACGCTACCTCCCGGACCATTATATCGGAACACAACAATACTAATACCTACAATAGCTGTTAGGTAGTCGAATAT
Organism: Nymphalis polychloros; assembly: GCA_905220585.2. Classification (NCBI taxonomy): domain Eukaryota; kingdom Metazoa; phylum Arthropoda; class Insecta; order Lepidoptera; family Nymphalidae; genus Nymphalis; species Nymphalis polychloros. The sequence continues at coordinate 14,243,156 of HG992247.1, forward strand.
CTGATGAGGGAGTGGTACCTACCTACCCAGACAGGCATCCTCAAATCCTTACTACCAATGGCTATTCGGTAAGATCTCACTTCGTATCTTATACGTGAAATGTCGAAAGCCGACTTATAGTGTTACGCAATTTTGACACGTGTAGGGTATAAGTTAAGTGATCTAAGTATATATTAAAGACAATACCACATGTCACTCTTATTACTCGGTGGTAGAGCTTTGTACAAGCTCGTCTGGGTAGGTACCACCCACACATCAGATATTCTACCGCAAAACAGCAGTACTTTGTATTGTTGTGTTCCGGTTTGAGCCCGAGTAATTACAGGCACAAGGGACATAACATCTTAGTTCCTAAAGTTGGTGGCGCATTGGCGATGTAAGCGATGTTTAACATTCTTACAGTGCCAATGTCTGTGGGTGTTGGTGACCACGTACCATCAGGTAGCCCATATGCTCGTCCACCTACCACTTCAATAAAAAAGAACACTTTTAGACGTTTTATGATTGTGTTAAGCTTAAGTTAATATATAATATTATAATAATAATATTATAATAATAGTATCCTGGGACATTATTCACACACGGCCATCTGGTCCCAAGCTAAGCAGAGCTTGTACTATGGAAACTAGACAACTGATATACTACATATACAATTTTTCTTTTGTAAATACATACTTATATAGATAATTACACCCAGACTCAAGACAAACAGACATATTCATGCACACAAATGTCTGTCCTGGGTGGGAATCGAACCCACGACCTGCGGCGCGAAAGGCAAGTCTCTACCAACCATGCCAACAGGCTCGTCGTAATTATCTAACTTTTTATTTGTTACGCTTTCTCGGCTAAACCACTGAACTCTATTTTGATGAAGTTTCGTATGAAATAAGATTCGAGCCACAAAGCAGGCTACTTTGTTATCAATAGCTTCGCCTAACACGCGAGCGAAGCGAAGACGAAACTGTTACATAAATATATTGCACAAAATCGCATATAATTTGATTAATGGCATTTTTTTTAAGCTTAAAGCTGCTAGCGTGAATATTTCGGCTTTGTCCGCGCATTACGGACACATGTCCACTCATCCATCACGACACAACAGATGGCGCTGTGCGAGCTTGCATGTGTGTATGGCTTGAGGCGTCTTTTTAAACCTAAATAACTACGTGTCTTTTTTTAAACATGTACGAATGATGGAAATATTTTAAGTCTTTTTAATAATGGTTTAAGTATTGGCTATTTTATTTTTCTTTTTCATAATTTTTACATTCACATTTTGTGGTTGTTTAGTGGACTGGCTAAATATATTTATGAAATTCTCATTTACTGCAAAATATAAGATTCTGTTTCATCATAGCTAGATACATTTCAAGTTCTTGTCTTATTTATTGTAGATTTTAAACGGGACTGACCTACTTCAAACAGGACGTATGGTCATAAGAAGAAAATAATAAAAATCATTCTCCGTTCATTTGTTATATTTAAATAATAAATATTTACTTATTGATAAGAATCGTCAACAACGCAATTAAAAGATACATAAAGTTACATCGTTATTATTTGTAAATCAATAATACCTAATAACACAATGAAAATAATCGAAACTATAAAAACTTCACCATTTTTTTTTTCCTTAAAACCTTCCACAAAATTTATTTGTTTTTGTAACTGTATTTTATAAAACATGTTTAAAAAATCAAAAATCTATTTTTGTTCCTTACAAAAAATACAAATATAATACTATAAAACTCGGCAGTAAATCACGGTCACATTTAATATGCCACGCTATAATAACAAGGAAACACCGCATATCATACATCACATCAAAAACGAGACGTATTAATTTATATCACCTACGCAGACAACGGGTTATAATGTCCGAAATCAAAAACAAAAAACAAACGAACAATCAACATGCCAGTCTAAAAATATGACAATATATAAAAGCGTCCTATTGCTATATGACATGTCTGTTCTGGTTCTCGTGTGACGTTGGTTATGAATATAAGTTTTTTGGATATATTTTTTTTCATGCAATTGCAAATGCAACGTTTATTGTGTTTTCGCAATAGTATTATAATTGTCGAGAAAAATACTTTATTTGCTACTACAAGATATCTTTTTTTTAAACGCTGGAAAAACGCATTACGCGTTTCTCCCACGGGAACATTGTGCCCCCCCCCCCTTACATTGAGTATGAGGGGCTCACCGGTGTCCAAAGAGCCGAGTGCGCCCTGAACATTGGAACACCCACTAACCATCCAGCCCTTCGCGTCTTAACGAGGAGCGCCACGGGATCGCTTGCGCATGCTACCGTGACACTGACGGCCAGCCTGTCTATGCGGGCCTCCATTCACTAGGGAGGATTCCCAGGGTACCGGAAACACCCCCTAGATAGTCAAAGTCAAAAATCTTTATTAAATATAAAAGTGTTACACTTACTTATTGATTGTCATAAATCTACCATATTATTAGATAGGTACCTTTCCCAGCTTCGCCAGGGTAAAATAAGGGTCAAAATAAAATGTTTATATCGTAACATAATTATTAGTTTACGCAGCGCACACTAATAAAGTCAGATTTTTTCCGACATCCTCAACAAACATGGTCATATTTCAACCATCTTTCATAAATCAAATATACACCAAAGCCTTCGTTATGAATCAACCTATCCATTTGTAAAAACCGTATGAAAATCGGTCTAATAGTTTTTACGTTTATGCATTTAGTCAGATAGACGCTGCTGGGGGCATTAATAAGCGACAACTTATTAATGTTACCTGTTAAGACCTCATATCCCAGGAGTCCTGAGGACCTCATACCAATCCGTTGGAGTATTGACAGAATTTCATCCAACTCCTGCAAGTTTTCATACTGTTCCTGCAGCGGAATCATAAATTGAATTACAATTATTTATTATAAAATTATATATTAAACAATAATAAAAGGTTTATTTCAATAAACTGATTTTCTAATCTGTTGTAAATTAACCGTCAAGCATCGCCTTCCGGCATATTTGCACGTGTTCACAGTTCGTCCACTTCTGGACACGTGTTGCGTGTTGCACTTGAGTCGGGGCGCTTCGATGACTTTGAGTACCTAATTCGGGTTGTTTGAGGTTATTTTACAATTATGTCACTCAAAATTGTAATTGCTCTCTGTGGTTAGATTCAGTTTTGAGTCATCGCATTAAAATTACATAATAAAAAATACATATATGTATATATTTGGCGGTAGTAATCGCTTTCAAAATTTATTAATATATTTCTTATATTGCAGTTACTAGGTACATAATAATCTCATATTCTACCGCTAAACAGCAATACTTAGTTATGTTATGTTCCGGTTTGTAGAGTAAGTGAGCCAGTGTAACTAAAGTAGATTTGTGGCGCATTAGAGTTATAAGAGTTGATTAGTAGTTTTTATGGCGGGAATACTTACGTGATGTGGTGACCACTTCCCATCAGGTGGCCTATTTGCTTGGCCGCCTACCTATGATAAATATTATATTTGATATTGACTTACTTTTACATTAATGACAAAACTTTTTTTTTTTAAATCACTTAAGGTACCTACTTAAATAAGTAAAAATAAAAATAATGTCAAGATCATATAAATAGTAATAAAAGGAATGCTTTAATTGTAATATGTTAGTAATATAACTTCAAAAACAATATTCGTATTACCAAAAAACCGAACATTTAATTCATTCAATTATCGAATGATTGAACGAATGAATCATTACAAGAGCTCGCCAAACCCTCAAGCTTTCCTTAAAACCGAACCAAGTTAACCCTAAGACAAATGACGGGCCACCGATGAACATCAATTCGCTTATTACCGCGACCTCAAAGTAAATCATTTATTGTGCGATCCAAATCTGGCTATTTACTCAACGAGGGGTCAAAGAGACCCATCAGTCAGGTGTTGGACTCTTTTGTGGCACTGAAGTTGATCGGTTAGATTTCCACGCACCCTGCTGGTTTTTTTATACAATTGAACGACATAACCTGTCCATACTACACGTTTATACAATTTGGCATTTTTAATTTGTGAATCAAATTAGTGTACACTTTGTAGTTTTTAAAATATTTTGCGTGCCGTCACAGGTCAATCCGTTACAGTAGCAGTACGCCGCCAACAACGACCTAAGTTATTATGTCCCTTCTACTCTACCTGTCCAGTGACTCACTCGCCCTTCAAATTGGATTACAACAATACAAATATTAATGTCTGTTTTTTTTTTTAAAAAAGGTGGACGGGCAAATTGTCCACCTGGTGGTAAGTTATCACCATCGACCATCGCTGTAATAAATATTAAGCGTACATCGCTAATGCGCCACCAACCTTGGGAACTAAGATGTAATGTCCCGTGTGCCTGTAATTACACTGGCTCACTCACCCTTCCAACCGGAACACATAGTATTGCTATTTAGCGGTAGAATATCTGATGAGTGGGTGGTACCTACCAAGACGGTTGCACACAGCCCTACCCCTAAAGAACTCCTTAAATAACATTTCACCTCCTATAATTAAAACGCCTCATGACTCCGAACTCGTAAATTAATAAAGTAAGAACCTTCAGATGCAATATATATAATTAATAATTAAATAAAAAAATACGAAATCATTTCCCCGGAACCCATAAATCGCCATAAAAGATGATAAATGATGGAATAAATCAAACTATCCGTTGCGTCCTTCGCATAAATTGACGACTCCCCCCACAATGGAGGGGATGCTTGCGGTACTCATTAATTTGATGATATAAAACAAAACGTCATATTAATTAGCATCCATTAATTGATGTACAGTGACAGACAACGGAAGGGTGGTAATGTCAAGGGTTCTGTAATGAAACACGGGGGAGGAACCGGAATAATGGTAATTTATTTTATTTTTACGAAAAACTTCAAGACATCGTACTTGATCGGACAAAATCGGACGCAGATTTTTTAGTGTTTATTTTAATAAGCAAATGCTTTTTAGTCAGTAAAAATTAATTTGTAATAAAAATAAAACATTTCGATTTATATAAATTTACATACACATAAAGTACAATGTTTTTAAAATTGATTATTCCGTAAGTCTGGAACATAAAACCGCCCTTTGTCCTGCGAATGCATTCTTTTATATAACTTATTTAATATCAATATATAGTATAAATAAATAATCAATAAAACGAAAATAACAACGCGGTAATGTTTTTTCGTTTAGTTGTATAAACAGGAGTTCTTCTTCTCTGTCGTTACACTCTTGGCAGACTGGTCGTGGTCGTCATGACAGGGGTGGTGGCAAACTTCACAATTCGTCGCCATTCCTCTCGTACCTTTGCTTGCCACGTGCATTCGTGGAGTGGACCATTTAGTGCAGCTTTGACTTGGTCGGTCCAGCGCATTGGTGATCTACCGCACGCCCTCTTGCCCTGAACCACTGAATAAACAGTAGTAGCTACTTACAAATAATATACCAAAATATTTTACTTTTAACTAAACCTAAGTATTACGAATAATACACATAGTTGTATTTAAGGTATATAATTATATTAATTGCTATTTTTATGGCGGATCACTTACCATCGAATACTCATTATATTATTTTATGGTCGTAGAATCGTCCGTGTGTACACGTCACAACTCGCCATCCACAGAGATCTGATTGACGGGCCCTTACTGGGCTTAAGTGTAATGATTCTTACTGTGTTTTATTATTGTTTTCATAAATACAGCTTCAACCTATATAATTGTCACCAAATAAAATGATAATTTTATTTTAATATATTATTTAAATATCAAAATATTTTTTTAATTTAATGTAATAATAATACGTTTGATTCCATTATACAAATTTTAAATTTGGAACTCTTGTATATATAGTAAAATATAAAATTAATTTAATGAACGTTTCATTTTATATTATAATAATTAAATTTCGAACAATAGACTAAATTAAATGCTTAAATTATTGTAGATAAGATTTTTGTGACGAATTTAATTGAAATATTTTTTTTTCATCAAGGTCACGTCATTCATAGAACTTAATCATATTTTTATAACTATACTTATAGATATATTAACAAATATTCAATTTAATTTTAATATTATAATGAACACAAATATTCATGACTTATTTTATACCCATCGACAATTTATACCTTATATACTTCAGTTTTTATGTAATTAAATAGAAAAAAATTGCTTTCCAATGACGCTGTAAGTAAATTTTAACCAGACTGCAGGTAGCTAGACTACGAACTCGGGCACAATTTTTTTCATTTCTTAATTTGTGTATAATGAATACCGCCATACACAGCCGAGATGGCCCAGTGGTAAAAACGCGTGAATCTTAACCGATGATCGTGGGTTCAAACCCAGGCAAGCTCCACTGAATTTCATGTAATTAATTTGTGATTATAATTCATCTCGTGCTTGACGGTGAAGGAAAACATCGTGAGAAAACCTGCATGTATCAAATTTCAGTGAAATTCTGTCACATGTGTATTTCACCAACCCGCATTGGAGCAGCGTGATGGAATAAGCTCCAAAACTTCTCGTCGAAAGAGGAGAAGAGGCCTTAGCTCAGCAGTGGGACATTCACAGGCTGTTACTGTTACTGTACTGTTACTGAATACCGCCAAAGGGATGGAGAAGTACAGCATTGGACAGGCACAATTGAAGGGAATTAGAGAAGGCCTATGTCACAAGACAACCTGACAACACACACACACAAGAGATTATAAAGACATTTTTTTTATGAATGTCGTGGTCGATGAATAATACCTGCATGTTCCCGATGAAATTCTGCGAACTGTGCATGCACCAACCCGCATTGAAGCACTACGGAAAATCAAAAATCAAAATGAGATTGTGCTTATTTCCAAGGGACTTTTAATTTGCAAAAAATACTAAGATCAAGTCCATTTCACTTCTCAAACCTATTGTAGTTCGAGTATAAATTGTCAAACCACATGTATTCATTCTAAAGCTTGTGATACCTTCATACGTCTCGTCTAAGGACGAATTACCTCATTAATTCGATTAAATTGAGGTCCCAAGATGTTATGTCCCTTGTGCCTGTAATTACACTGGCTCATTCACCCTTCAAACCGGAACACAACAGTGCAAAGTACTGCTGTTTTGCGGTAGAATATCTGATGAGTGGGTGGTACCTACCCAGACGAGCTTGCACAAAGCCCTACCACCGAGTTAATCTATAACAAACACCTATATTATATTCCGGTAAGGTTATCGGCACAGACAATGTATAGTTTTTAGGATCGATCTTTCTAACGACGTTTGTTCTGTTTGAAACCTGAAGCCATCGAGATGGTTCTTAGCTATAAACTATGAAGATCTGTTCAGGCATTTGAAATACATCAGCTTTTCATTCTACGCATTTACTAATTGACAAAAGAGTCCAAGTTTCACAGGTCCGATTGATTTGAAATTGCGCTCCCAAACACGACGACGCGCTTGTATTTATAGTCGAAGGACCAAAACTGACGCAAGACAAACGCATTTGTTTTTTATTTTGGGGATTATTTAAATTTTTAATTTTATTTAATTAATAGTAGTATAAAGACATATTGAATTAATATCGATTGTAATAAAATTAATTATTTACTGAAATGTGTATAGGTAATAGTTTTAAGGATTCAACTTCTATGACGTTTGTCCTTGATTTTGACTCTGTTTTAACATGATTTTATTATGTAATTCAAACAAAATATTGATAATTATATGAACAAACGACCCCTTCACCCATTAGCTCCAGCACAGTAAAGAGTACAAACGTCTTACGAGGCCCGAGATATACTATCCCTTGTGCAATGTTCAAACCGAAATATATCAGGTATATAATAAGTATATACCTATTTGGCGACGGAAGCTACCGGAACCGATAAAAATAATGTCTAACGACACCCAAATGTGATATATACTTGAGCCATTCAATTAAACAGTAATCGAAAACTTACACACACCTTAGTAGATTTAAATATATGAAATAGAGAGGTAGGTCAGTGATGAATGGATCCCCGACCCTCCAAGTGCAGATCTGCTCGTACCGCAGTCCAGCATGTCGAATTAAATAGTACGTCGACACGCTAGAGGGGCGCTAATTACAACAATAATATATTACTTACCTATATAATGCAGGTGAGATATTAGAAGAAATTTTGTGATTTTTTCTTAGTCATCAATAAATATTTAATAATTAAAATTATCTTCAAATTAACATAATTTGCTTGAAATATGCGTTATTAAATTGAATATTGTAAATGATGATGTCTTTCTGATGGATGTTGGCTACCACGACCATACCAAAAAGAGTTCAGTATGTGTCTATATGTTAATGTGTGTGTGTTTTCAATGCCTAGAGAGGGTCTTTTAAGTTATACCTGTCATTTGTATGGAATTGCCACTAGACCGTGATGTTTTAATTCCATACAAATCACGGTTAACGTCAACGCTATGTAATAATTAGAAAAACTCGCACTAGGCACAACGAGATTTTAAAATATGATTCGAAAAACGCAAAAACAAAAAAGATGAGATACGTACCAACAGCAAATAAGTTTCAGTGAAATATGTCTAAGAAAACGCAAAAACAAAAAGCACGAAAAACGATTTAGTTTAAATGTATTTTTAAAAAAATTTACTAACATTACAATTATACTCGAAAATCAGATCAGTTTTGTGATAAAATTATACGATAAATTATATAAGTATACTTATAATAACAAAATTATTCCGTATTTTAATCTACTACGTCAATCGAAAGGAGCTGACCAACGATGTTTTTTTTTTTTTTTTTTAAACTGTATAAGCTAGCGCTTGGCTGTTATCACACCTGATGGTAAGTGATGATACAGCCTAAGGTGGAGCGCGCTTGCCTAGAAGGTGCCTATTCACTCTAGACTTGAAGGTACCCATATTGTAGGTGGTGGGGAATACGGAGGTTGGAAGGGTATTCCAGATCTTAGCGGTGCGTATCAGGAACGAGGAAGAAAATCGTTTCGTACGTGTTTTAAGTACGTCAACTACGTACGGGTGCAGATCTTTTCGATGCCTCGAAGTTCTGTGGTAAAAAGGTGAAGGGGGAACCAAATTGAACAGTTCCTGAGCACACTCTCCGAAATGTACCTACCTACCTATGTGATGTACCTACTTATGTTGGAATTTAAAAAATGCAATAAACTGTTTACCTAGTTGAGTTTTAAAAATATAATATAATATTTCAAACCATAGAACGCTTAGAAGGAGTGGAGGCCCAAGCGAATTGAAGTCATTCAAATTGTTACTAGTCTCAATACATTTGACGTCACGTCAGACGTCACGATAGTGTCATAGTAAGCATATCGCGCAATTTATTAAAACATGACTTACTGTGTAGTAAAAGAGCGTCACAACACTCCACATAAAAAAAATAAGGATGAGAAAATCACATTTCACACGTAACTACTATTTGGCAACTTATAATTTTAGCTAAAATACATTCGTCAACACATAAAAAGAATTTGTAAACAAAAGACGCCATTACAATAAAAATGTTGCCAGCTATGGAAAATAAATTTACCACGACTGCTTAATATTTTAAATAATAAAAAGGTAATAATTATTTAAAATTATTATTTTAACTTTTTTTAATTACATATAAAACATTAATACTGTTCAAATAATTATATTTTCTTCTTTATGATTATACATAAAATAAAAATATTAACTATAAATATGAAATAATATTACTAAATACATTTTACAAAAAGAGATCATTATAATAATAAAAGCTAAAATTAAATAAATAATATTGCAATATATAATTATAATACTTATTCATTAATTGTAATCGTTTTTAGCTTTCCTTCGAATCTGTTTGCTTCTTCTTACATATCCCGTCCTTATTCCATAAAAATCTACTATTTATCACAATTTACTGTCAGAAAACCTTTCAGCGTTGTTTAATTAATTTTTATGAAAAAATAATAATGTCCAATATTATTGTCTGAGAAATTGTCACATCTGAATACAACCTACGTAATAATTCAAATTAATGAAATGCAAAAAAAAAAATATATTTCATAATTCAAGTTCAAACAATATCATTTTCTTACTTTATGGGAAAAATGTGTATTCACTTGCAACATAATTTGGTCGTATGTGGTCGTGTGTGTCGGTGTATGTAACGTACGTGACATTTTGTATGACACTATCCTTCTAAGCGTTATTATTCTATGTTTGCAACTCTTTTAAGATATAAAATAATTTTATCTAAATTGTAATGCATTCATTGCATTTACATTAAATAAATACCATGTAACATTTAGTAAATGGTTAATAAAGATTATTATTTTATTTATATATTATTATTTTCTCTATCTTTTTATCTTTTTCTATCTTTTTATTATTTTTTTAATATATCTATTAAAAGAAAATTTATTAGCTTCGAACTAATTCAGCACATAAGATAATAATCTTAGTGAAACCCTATATAATATTGTGTTTAAAATACTTATTTATTAATTTAATATATTCTTATTAGTATTATTTTTGCGTTGCGTGAATTTAAATTTACAAATAATCTAATGAATTACATAAATAATAAAATATTTTAAGGATTGTAAATTACACACACTGAGAAGAATAGCAAAAATATTGTATAATATTTTTTGAGTTTTTATAAGAGTTTAACTCAATTAACTAAAATCAAAATTGATTAATTATTTTTATTTTGATCACAGTAAATTTATACAGAAATAAATAGTGTGATATTAAGTCATCAGAACTATTAATTATATGATTATAACTGTGGACCAGAAATATATTATGAATGATAAATTATAGAAAAATATAAAATAAATTGATTTATTTTTAATTGACTTTGTCTTTAAATTTTACTAAACAAATCTTAACTCAACTATTTGTCTTGTTGTCATCATTAACAACAATATGTTATAAGAAATGGTAATTTGCAGGCGTTGATTGATAGTAATCCGAAGTAGGAATCCCTAACGGGTTACGTTCAGTCAAGCATCAATTAATTTATACTGTTTTCAATGAAAGCTACGCCAAACCATTCTTTCTAAGAGGCTCTTTGACGTCTCAAATCAAAGGGCCTCACAATAAAACTTAATCAGATTTTAATTAATATATTTACATTTTAAATAAACAATCGTTTATGATAAAGTGTAATTTATTTGCGATGATAAAAATTCTTTTTCTAATTAATTGCTTGTATAAAATCATCGTGTTTATAAATTATTGTTACAGATATAATTTAAATTGATTAACAACAAGGGGACATGTATTATATAGCAAAATTATAAAATCTGAATGTTATTGATAATTTTTATTTATTTTTTCATCAACAGTATGACATGTCTTTTTTATAGCATAGGTAAGCGGACGTGCATATGGGCCACCTGATGGTATGTGGTCACCAACACCCATAGACAACAGCATTGTAAGAGATGTTAACCATCGCTTACATCGCCACTTCGCCACCAACCTTGGGAACTAAGATGTTATGTCCCTTGTGCCTGTAATTACACTGGCTCACTCACCCATCAAACCGGAACACAACAATACTAAGTGCTGCTGTTTTGCGGTAGAATATCTGATGAGTGGGTGGTACCTACCCAGACGAGCTGGTAGAATATCTGATGGGTGCTGCAGATATGTCAAGGAAAACAAGTGTATATAAAATTGATATTTATGTTAAGTCGAAATTTTATTGTGTTCATACGTTAAATAAGTTTTTAATTTAAAAAATATTTATTATTCAAAGGAAACATTTCAGTCTGCTAAAATATCTGTTCAAAGTGAACGGAAGAGAGCTTAAGTTTAAAGAAATTGAAACTTTGTATCGTCGCCATCTTACTGTCTTTCAAAACCACATCAATTAATTATTTCATATTCAAAACTGACGTGCTGTCGTTGTATCCGAAAATGTTAAGTTTGAACCGCTACAAAGATAAATAATCGGGTCTTATAGGTATTATACGTTAGTTCTTATATATTAGTTAAATGCTTGTCTAATTAAATATACTCATTTGGTAAATAAATGTATTAACTTTATCAGTTTTGATATTGTGGTGGTGAGATCTTATCAGTATTTTTCTTAAGTACTTAAAGTTCTATTTATATAAATAATACAAAGTTTTGTTAAGATTTCGAATAAAGTAATTTTCAGAATTATCTGGATTCATTTTTAACGTTATCAAGTTAAAAGAAAGTCATGAAAATATATTAATATTAATTTATCAGTGTTTCTTTTATATGTCGATGTTTGTATTTGAATGAAATAAAGGGTGTGTAAAATAAAATACGTTTTATAGTATTTAACATATATATTTCTTTGAGCTTTTAATTGCATTTTGAAATACAACATAAAATATTAAATAAGATTATTAAATTTGGTAAAATCAATATTCAACACCATTTTTTCATTAAAGAATGAGCAAAATTCCCTCATCAGAGCTAGCGTATACATAATATTTTTCATAATGTTTCATTATTATCGTTAAAATGATAGATTACGATTTTTTTAAATTTTCAGTTTCTCATTTTCGTATTCTCGTCGCACAGCTGATGATTGCAATACCACGTGACCACAAAACGAATTCAAAGCAAATGAAATATTATCAATTTACGGCTGCGCGTCGAGATCACGAATCACATTGATATTTTGAAACTTACATTAAACAGTTACAATATTTTTTTTTATAATATATAAAAGAGTTTTTCACTCACAAGTATCGTATGTATATACATCATCGTATAACTGTTTCAATGGAAGAAATCTCATTACAGCGTACTAAACGTATACGTATGTAGTCGTCCTTTTAAAGAAAAAAATGTATAATTATCACTTTTTTTTATTTAAAATACAATTGGTTGATTTGGACAACCGATTTATGCGCTGATACAATGGTATACACGTATTCACAGAAGAGTCGCCTTACATTACGTACTTAACACTAAATAATAAATAGCATTCTCGCGTGGAGAGCGTATCTAGAGCGAAATTTATACTAAGGAGATTGTAATATTGCATGCTATGACCGACTGCGTCGTATGTACACGAACCGAACTTATTGAGATTTGGTCTCCGAGATTACGGGCGTCGGATCTCAACACTTCACGTAACGAAAATAAGCTTCCAAAATATACATAAAATAAACTAACCGTTAACCCTAACTCTGATTTACATAAAATTTAAGTAACTCAAAAACGATATTGCAACGAATTTTCATAAAATACTGACAGAGCCGCGCCGACACGACCACGCTTCGTCGTCGCCGTGGGACCGTCGAGCAACCGCGCGCAGCCAATGACAAGATTACGAACGAATTTCATCATTTTGGATTATTAGCAAAAAATATACATTTACAAGAGATCGAATCGAACCTTTAAGACTTAATGTGACTTATATTTACAATTATCGAAATGGAATTACAACGTAGTGTGGAAGAAAAGCCGCGGCTACCGGGCCGCGCGACAACCGTCCCTCTCCTAAAGGCAATATTTTGAAAATATTCTCTTATATCTAAACGAACGTAAGACGTTTGGCGTATACTTATGTCGCTATTCGTAAATTACACTAACCGAACTATGCGGTGAACTCTAACGATTACCTAAATAATTAAATTGGCAAAGAGTTTTGAAATACTTAACGTCGCGTCGCGACCTAACCCTAGAAAGGTTCAATGTATCAGGATATGGTATCATCACAACTGATGGCCGGCCGACCCTTACGCCTATACGTACTTGCTGGATAGCTGCTTTGCCAGTTCCGTATATTTCAGAAACTTAGAGTGAGGACTTTCGTCAAACGATTGCGATGGACTGCGTGGATCTTGCGGTGAAGCCGCGTTAGAGCCGCCGCTCTTGTGAGCACCGGGAGAGCCCGCTGCCGGAGGAGCCTTGACAGGTACCGGATCAGGTAAGGCACCATCTTTGACGAAATGCATTTTTGATAGGTGGTGCCGATAGGCGCCCTTCGATATAAATGGCGTGTCGCATAGAGCGCATTTCATAATTGAGTCAGTCACTACTGCGTCATTGCAAGCCCAGCTGAAGGTTAAAATGCTAGGTGGCCCAGCGGGAGACGGAGCGGGTGCAGGAGCGCGAGAAGAATTCGTCTCAGTTTTATCGCATAATTTTTGTAAGGCCGCCAGTGGGTGGCTACCACTGCGACGAGAGGAACTTGGTTCGTTAGATGAACCCCCGCCAGCGAGACTATCGAACATAGAAGAAAGTGCCCCCAAACTAGAAGCTGGTTTCCTATCAGCACCCGGAGTTGGCGCGGAACGGTCGCTAGCCGGGCTACGAGGGCTAGCCGCGGGGCTCGGGCCCTCGCTTTCACGCTTTGGGACGGGCGGCTTAATGTCTTCTTCAATTGCACTGCTCGGTCTTGCTTGATCCTCGTCATCATCTATCTCAGTCTTAACCCTAACCGGCTGGCTGCTCAAATCAACACCATTTTCGCGCTCCTCGTCATCGGCCATCTCTTTTTTTATCCTAACATCTGTGGGACGGTCCTCTGAGGCAGGAGTCTGAGAACCGCGCGTGTCGGGAGTTGTACGTGGGGTCATGTGATAAGAGTCTAATTTTCTATCAGGAGTAAGAGATTCGACCCTACTTCCACCCCTCTCGGACATGGAGCTAGATTCGCTTCCGCTACGTTCTCGGCGACCGTATCCTTGCTGATGATGATAATTTCTTAACATGCTCATGGTTTGCGCGTCCACGAGTGGTTTAGTGTAGTCTACGCTCTCGTCTATACCTAACCTTTTCAAAATACTAGAGCCAATTGGAGCATGCGATGCTCCTCCTGGCATACCAGGTACCGAATGTCTCGAGCGAGTATCGAAACTTTTTTCTATCAACTGTTCTATGGCATTGAGCACAGATGGCGAAGAACTTTTATCATTACTGACATTATGGTCTTTGGAACTTGGAGAAGAATCGTTAATTGATGAAGGGGAACGATGATGTCCAGATCCAGGTGAAGGAATTTCCTCGTTGATACTTTTACGGCCATCGCGACCAGTGGGCGTGATGTGGCCAGGGACATCAGGTGGGATGATGTTATTAGAAAGGAGGGCACTCTTTAGAAAATTCCTTTGGCTATTAGACATGGGCGCGCCTATGCATTGACGAATATGCTCTACGAAAACCGCAGTCTCTATTTTATCACCGCATTTTTCACAAGTTATTCGGCTACCAGCACCGAAATCCCTAATCGGCTTCCCCATAGGAACGCCGTTACCATCCCCGTTTTTAAACTCGTGTTGCGCCCTTTCGAGTTCAAGTAGTTTTCTAACCGGTAGCGATTTCTTTCTTTTTTCTCGCGTTTGACGTCTCCTACCGCCGCTCTCAGTAATAGAACGCATAATGTGTTCTTTATAATGTGAATTCTTAACCATATGATTACTCAATTCTTTTAAGGAACTAAACGCTTGGTCACAAACCTTACAAGTTAATACAGCGCTAACATGACTACTAGTGCCCGTTGTTGGCGGGACAGCATTATTAGTACCGGGCGTGCTTGAATTAGAACCCTTAGCTTCATCTGAGGATTTCCAGGATATTATTTGCTCTTGTGATATTATGTTAGTGTAATGTTGAGTGCGCTGCATGTGACTGGTCATCTCAGCTAGCGAGCGGAAGCTCTCAGCGCACCACATACATTTCAATATTTGTCTGGTTTGTTCCGCCCCTTTGCCTAACCAGACGTCTTGACCGCGGACCAGTTTTCTAGGTATGGGCATATTTTCTTTAATCAGCATGTTGAGATCGTTATGATTCGGTTTAGAAGATCCACTCGAAGAAGAAGAATTATGAGATGGTGTAGATGGCGAACTCGATGGAGGTTGTAGCGAGGCAGGTAAGGGTGCACCAGATGATGGCGGCACCGAGACGCTAACGCCACAATGCTTTGCTTCTTTCATATGAACTGTCAGATCTGCCAATGAGTTGAAGCTCTTCTTGCACCAAACACATTTCAGAACATCTTTAGTCTGATCAGCTCCCTTGTTCAACCAATGAGATTGCCAAGCGGAGTGACGGGCGGCAGCATTTGGTGTGAGCCCTGCACTTAAAGCTGCACTTTGAACTGATCTAAACAGCTCCTCGCCGCCAAGTCTACTCAATTCACTCATCTTTTCGAGTGCTTTGGTTGCATCGCTCGGCGTAGGCGTACCATGTTTTAATTTACCGTTCCAATCGGATGGTACACCACCTTTAGGCGATAAGCTAGCAGCGGCCACAGCGGCTGCAAAATATGGCAGATGTGGGGCTACTGGCGTCGTCCATGGAGTACTAATTGGTTTAAAATCAGACGACCGTGAGCTCTTTCTAGTCGGAACCGGTGATGGAGAATCTTCCGGTCCTCTCTTCCTCGTGCCAACTGACAGATCCAATGGACCATTCTCATTCTTACTAAGATTGACAGCGTCATCACCGTCTTCATCGTCGTTAGGAGATTCACTTCGCTTTGTGCTAAAATCAAGAACAGCGTCGGATCGCTCAGCGTCCGTCATGTCCTCTTGGCACGACATGAGTAGCCGCTGTTGGGCAGCCGCGGCAGCAGCGCCTAGGTATGCGGCAACTGCGGCGGAATGTGGTGGCAGCAATGCAGCGGGCAGGGCGGCCGGCAGAGCTGCCGACAGCGCGGCCGGTAGCGGGAGGCTCGGCGCGCTCCGACCCGAGTACACCGAGTCGTTGGAGGGACATCGCGGCGCGCCCGACGACTCCCGCGATAAACATCTAGGACTCTCCCTGCGGACAATGACATAGCACCGTTAAATTATTTATAACCACATAAATATTTCCTTCCGAATTTGCATAAACTAGTTTACGACATTTTAATATTTATAAAGACGTATATGTACTTATATAATTTTGTCACATTGAATATTAATGATAAGATTAGCAACTTTTTATTATACATAGAAGTTCTTTCAAAATTAATAAAATATTTTAAAATGTTAATAGCTGCCATATCTATCGCTTTAAACAGCTCGTCGTTTGTTTTTAATATTAAAAATATATGATAAGTTCTCAAAATGAGGAGAAAAAATTAAATGAATGGTGCCGATATAAGCACACGAGTTTTTAGCGTAAATCATTTATTCATTGGTATAAAATGAAACTGGTTTAATGACCGACAAAAAATAACATCGTTAATGAAACTATGTTCAACAAAATTTTAATAAAAGGAGTTGTAAAATAAATAAGTATTAACACCTAATAAACTGACTTCAGAACAAGAATAGAAATAATTGAGATTACAATAGAAATTAAATATACGAGAAAAACTATTTACGAAAATCACATTTCAATTAGTCGATCAAAAGTCATTGTGTAATCGATGAAAGCAAATTATTTATTTTATTAAAATTAAAAAATTAAGCAGATATAAATAACAATATTTATGAAAATTATAATAAATTACACGCAGTAAATATCACAAATGAAATTATCGCAAAATATTCCGTCCCATATCACTGCGATTCAAAACAAAATACAGAAAACAAATTTAAAATGTTTTCTAAATACATTTAAGTAGGCGACAACATTGAAATGTATTTTTTTGTAATATTATTATAAGATTTCGAATACCATAACTAAGTTTGCAGACACGATAATACAAAAACAACCACTAACAAAAGTTACGATAAACGTAATATTAAATGAAAAAAACCTTTATAAACAAGAAATATTCGATATATCAATAATATCTGTTGATAGTAGGCAGTATTATTTAACATGATACATTTTTCTGAAACAATGAAAACACTTGTACAAAGAAATCCTACCTCACGTGGTCGGGCTCGACGATCATTTTGGACGTAATTTTTTCAGTTTATTCCGAACGGTTGATGTCGAAACGTTCTTGGATCCATCAAACAAACAACACTTTATATTCAGAGACACTTTTTTTTATAAAAGAATGAACTTCCCAGTAGAGTTGGAAATGTAAACACGTCGCGAAAGACGCGCCGCGTAGCCGGCGGTCGAGAGGGAAGTGCGCGGTGCCTGCGGCGGCAGCGGCGGTCCCGCGTGGAATGAGACGCCGCGTGATTTACGACCCGCCTGCAGCGCTCTCTCCCCGCACGCCCCTCACTAGAGCGAGACAACCGCTCAACGAACCAACGAATCGATGGGAAGAATAGAGACAGGTATCTAGACAGCGCTTTGAGGGGTGGTGCGCTGCGTAATGCAAGCGTGCGTGCTATGCGCGAGGTGGACATGCAATGACGGGCGATCGTTTCGATGACAGCTCTCGACAACGTCGAGCTACTCCGCATAGCTGAGTCACTCGTGACACCAATGAAAACTAGACGATACAACGATGACCAATCGGCACATTATGTCTTATAAAATATATTATCAACATAATATGAAATTGAAATGTTCGTGATACGAGAAACATTTATGGAAGTTTTCGGCTTAGTGCAGATTACCCAGTCGGGTATGAGGTTACTGACAAGAAAATCTCCTGTAATAAAATGTCAGCACGAGCCTTTTAACGAGGCCGGGATGGACAGGGGACGATGGATTTACACGTATCATGAACAGATTTTCTGTTTGGACAAAGAAATGTTATGACCTTTTTCCTTGAAGTAATAATTTATTCGGAAGACATTTCACATTTGGAAAATAATTTTAATAATTATTAGTATTTTTAATCGAAATATATTCTTATCAGATAAAATTTAAAAAGAAAAACATATTTCACTTACTTGTTTATCAAATCTATAATTAGTAATTACATAATGCCTAATAACTTGTTAATTATAACAAAGATCAAGTATTATAGCTTATACTTGTTTGTAACGAAACAACAAAAATATTTCAAGGAACTTTTACACTCTACACCTAATAAAATTTTGATTTAACCAAAAATACCATATTTTTGTTTTTAATTTCTGAATCTAACAGAATCGCCAGCTGTATATTGCTTCCTATAATCATTAGTCGACTGCGGGTCAATCAATCACTCGTATTTATGTGACATGCATTGTATTCTCCTTCCCTCAGTGACGCACGCCATCGGAAACACAACTTGGCAACCTTGGTCGCAGATTAAAAAAATCATCAACAATTTTTTCGGTCCGTACCCAAAACTCAACTCAGAAACATAAGAATAAATACCGTCTGTGGCATAATTTGGGGTAGTTTGACATGAGGTAGGAAATTTTTAGTTTCGCATCGTGCGCGCATAGGGGACACCTGACACTGTTTGAATAATTTCGCAGTTACGTGAATTTTAAAACCGGCACAGATGTCTTTGAGGCAATAAAATTGCAATATGTTAATATATTGAATACTGTTTTGTATATAATTTACCTCGACACATTATATATTATTTTAATTATTTCGCGGACGAACTTCTTCTAAAATTTGTATAAGTTGAAAAGCATGCGTAAACGCAATTACTGTTTCAAAAATATGGTTTATTAATACAAACAACATCTGTTTTACGACTTAGCATATATATGTATATGATTACAAGTGCCTCGTTATATTAGTTTTTCGTCCATGACCAGACAGTGAGATATTTAGAAATATGAAACTCCAAAATCTAAACAATAGACCCTCAGGATGGATGCTTCAGAGCTCTGTAGAGAATGTTTATGATTGATGACGTCTCTTCACTGCAGCTAATTGACAGTGATGGAACAGGCATGGTTGATACAGAACCAATATATAATTTGCTGCTAAGAAAACTTGGTATCAAATATAATTTAACATATCGCCATAATATTACGATTGAAAATCCTTTGAAGACGATAATTCATATTTTAATATAAATTCAGCTAGTCTGCTACCTGCAGACAGACGTCCAGTTTTTGTTTGTTTAAAAATCCTAATTAAGTTGTTAAAAATTTAAAATTAAATCACTGATAAATCTTCTAATTACCGAGCCCTCAAAAGTAGAGTAGTAAAGAATCAAATGAATAGGTTTCTATAAAACAACGTAAATTGCAAAATTGAAAGTTATACTTATTTATTTATTATACCTTTCAAATATTATCTAAAGCAAAATAGTAGATTGACGTATATGGGATCTACTTCAAAAGTTCAATTAATATTATTTAAACCCAATCTACATTCCTAACTAATTCAATACTTAAAGTACGATTACCTTAATACAGTACTTTTTACAAGTATTAATGATTAAACAATATCAAGTGCTTAATAAATATAAATCCGCAAAAAAGCTATCATTAATGCAAGATGATAAATCATGTTCTTTAAAAAAACTTAGCGTATTATCTACCGCGATAATTATCTAGATAGTGCGATCCATCGTTGCAGTGTTACGATGACGGAGACTACAAAACAGATATTGATGGAGTGTCAAATGAAAAATTCTTGATCATTTTTAGTGTCACTACCTACTAGCTGTCACTATCGCGCATCCATTCATTTCTCCGTTCCGACCAATATGTTTTGATACATCATTCGACTTAAATCAGGCTTTAGGTCATTGAAATAAGAGTTATCGTCGACGTTATTCTGATTGGTCGAATCAAGAACGTGGACAGCAGTTGACAACTGATCATCGAAAACAATGGGATCGTTAAAGTGGACACTGCGGATTGAAGCCGAGACCACCGTCAAGTAGACAATGTGCTCGTGTCAGAAGTGTTATGAATGCATTGTACGAGATAGCATTCAGTCGGATCACTGATATAGCCAGCATATAATCATACAAATTTCAATTTTACAATTCAAAATGTTTCTGGGTAAAATTACAAAATTATAAAATTAATAATAGTAAGAATTTATATATTTTTTTTAACATAATATAACAATTCAATAACATTATTGGTATTCAATTAAATAAGCCAAGGAAAAATCTGCTTAGTAAAAAGTTGAATAGAATAGACAGTCGTCTAACAAAATTAACTTTTGTCAAATTCTGAAAGTTGACATTGAACAGCTTAGTCGAAGCAAAAATAATTACAATCCTAATGACTGTGCCCTGGACGCACAGATGAAATATATTACAATTCTAGATATAACTCTATTATAGATTAATTTTATTTTAGATCTTTGGATTCGCTTTTATACAGATCTTGAAATCATGGATCTGATGATTTAAAGATATAATCAGCATCTTACCTTTCTGCATGAGGGTCCTGTATGAGGGTGGCTGGTATGCTGTGCTCGATGTCCCGCTCATCGGGCGCCGGGGAGGCGCGGGACGCGGGGGACGCAGAGCGCGATTCGCCTTCGCCCCCGCCCCGCGCCCCCCTCTCTCGCTCGCCGCGTTCCTTCACACCGCTTTCTGGGCTTGTGGATTCTTCTGTGGACAAGGAGAAGTTGTTGTTAGTGTCATTGTATTCTAAGTTACTGTAAAGATTTCTTCATGATATTTAAAATTAGGTACAAATATATACGTTCAACATTCAAATTCAGTTCGATAGATAAAAAACGCATTACGATGGAGTTATTTAATAACCACAATTATTGCGTCATTTGCACTTATATCTTACACTAGCTGTGCCTACGGCCTTACTCGCGTAGAAATCAGTTTGTGACTAAAGTGTACTATAGTCGTCAACAGACTTCTCATAATAATAATCTATCTATTGCTGATTTGACTCTGATCCTTTGCTGTATTGTCTTTTTTCCGCGCTTGGTTTAAACTTTAACAATTAATTTAAAACTAAATATATAGTTTTGAAAATAATCTTCATGATGCGTCGTCACACACTAATATTTATTGTAATGGAAAAACACTTAAGAGATATAATAAAGTGTCATTACGATGTTGCTGTGATAAAAATGGGAAAAATACATTAAAATGAGGCTATCGTGAAGGCATTGCGCAAACAACATGTGATTAATGATTGATTGATTGTTGTGTTAGTCATCGACCCGGGCGGATCAATTATTCAAAGTTCATTATCTGCTGACATAATTTCGATAAATCGATAACAACCATGTTTCTACATGAGCACTTATCATCGATAGATAGCAATTAAAAAATACAATAACCATTTGTTGTCATTCAAATCGTTAATAAGGTTATAGCATAAAAAATGACAATCGATTTTGCAACTTCGTT
Source organism: Nymphalis polychloros (assembly GCA_905220585.2). Taxonomy (NCBI): domain Eukaryota; kingdom Metazoa; phylum Arthropoda; class Insecta; order Lepidoptera; family Nymphalidae; genus Nymphalis; species Nymphalis polychloros. The sequence goes on from HG992247.1 coordinate 14,265,245, forward strand.
TTAATTTGCTCAATTGATATATGACAATATACATTTCGATAAGAGTTAATCAAATAATCTTTCAAAAGTATATGATTAGACGCATAATTTTATATAACATTTTATGAGAAGCCTTCAATCTCGTATCAAATTTCTAATCCCCCAAAGTGAACCGTCGGGCCGACCAAAATCCGCGAGCTGTAAAACCAAAACAAAAGAATCGAGACCGACTTTCGCTTCGATTATGAAGTTATCATCCGAAAACGGCCGAAAAAACATCGTTTTGAAACCGGAGAGCGTTCGAAAACGCAGCGCCACGGTGGCCCCTTTGCTCCGCTTATTTCACTGCCCAATGGATCGTGAACCGCTTTTCTACACGTTAATTGATTAAAACGCACCGTGTCAATCCACTACGGACAGCAAAGATGCATCGAACGAGACGCTCCGGGCGTTCTGCACTAGCACAAACGAATGAATCCGTTCAATTTCGATCAAAGGAAGCAAGCGCATCCGTTGCTGATGTCTGGCGCTGACCGCTTTCGAAAGTCAAATTTAAATGACGCATGGCGTTATCGTGATGCTTTTGAATTATTACCTGCACTAAGCCAACGCCGGTGTGCAGCAGTCATCTGTCCGACTCCAGCGGAATCGCTTCGAGCCATCGGCCAAAGTGGCGCGTGTAACGCTGATGTACTTAATCAGATGAATGTCTGCGCCCAATTCGGAAATGGTCATCACAATAGAAGCGCGTTCAAAGAACGGTGAGTGGACGTTTTTAAGGAAACAATAGATTAATTTCACCAGAATTCACCGTGAAATCTATATAATATTCGATCGTTGATTATAAATTAACGATTGTCGATACGGATGACATAGTTAACGAAACGCACTGGGTCGCAGTAAATGTTATAAATTTCGATTGTATCGTGGTAACATAAATAGGTCTATCGATAAAACGGTACCTTTCACTCAAGTGTGAACCTTATCTCGATGTTTTTATTTGTTACTATTGATTGATAGTGTAGAGACGTTTATTATTGGAAAATGATTTTTTAGTTGAGCGTTGATCGCACTCTGAGTTATCAGCTAGTTTTATAATCGCTCCAACGCAGTTTGTATCGTGTTTATCTAATGATCAATCATTGGCAGATGGTAGCTAATCCTGAAACGTATCTGAGTCGATAACGCGTGTCGGTTTTGCAACAGTGACCAGGCTATTTACATTGAACTTCAAATGAATTAACGAACTTAGTTACAATAATATAATATTGTAACTAAGTACATTTTGGTTTACCTGTCTACTTATTTAGATATGATAAAGATGGAATATATACGCCTGAGCTGAGATAAAAGAAAATTTTCATAATGAAAGCAATGACGTCACAGATTAAGGTTAAGTCTGTACAGTAGGGACATAGACTGTAGAGGGGGAAGAACAGTCTTGTAAAAATCTATAGCCCTAAAAAAGGCTAAGACATTAGACCAATTAGCAATCGTTCGGGTATCGTTGGATTCAACTCCATTATATTTTTCTTAAGAAAATAGTCCAATAGTGGCTGTTTACAGCATGTTAATTATTTTTATTACATGTATAACTCAATTCTATATTATTTAGTTCTTAATTATATGGAAAAATACCAAAAACAATAAACAACAATGTAATTGATATTAAAATCAATTACAGGAACTTATTCTTCGTAGTTTTTATCTTTGTTCTGTTATCTTTACATAAATTTAATAATATAAACAGATTTATATCGCTATCTAAGATAGTTACAAATAATATATATATATATATAAATTATTATTATTATTATTATTTGGGTACAAATATTTCTAATCTAGAAACTTCTTCTTGTAGGAACTTCAACCCTTTTATATACACAGCAAGTAAGCACGCCGACATATGGGTGCTATGATCCACAAACAGCGAATTAAGTTTTTTTTTTATTGTATACGTAGGTGGACAAGCATATGGGCTACCTGATGGTAAGTGGTCACCAACGCCCATAGACATTGGAATTGTAAGAAATGTTAACCATCGCTTACATCACCAATGCGCTACCAACCTTGGAAACTAAGATGTTATGTCCCTTGTGCCTGTAATTCCACTGGCTCACTCACCCTTCAAACCGGAACACAAACACTACCACCGAGTAAAAATTCAAAGATCTCACATAAATATATACTTTTATTTATACTGCCACGCTCCTTTACCCGGATCCCATCGATATATAATATATAAGTGTATTAAGCCTTATTGATTAAGTGTGCCCATTACACCAACCAACAAAATATATACTTCTAATATCCCGTGACAAAATGAATTTTCATATTCAACATTGAAGTCATTTAGTCCATGTATAGCGAGCCTTATAAAATTATTTATAATATTTTCCCGTTAATCAATTCCAGAATCCAAGTCTCAATCACAGTTGACACGTAATTTCCTAGACTTGAACGTCTGGCTGTACAAAGAACCTTTGTTGGTCTGTATGAACATAATCGCCTACAGCTCTTAAAATTATCGATTTTTTATAAGGCATCTATAAATATATCAAAGGCGTTTATTAAAATTAAGGTTCATTAAACTGTTTATATTTACTTTATAGTAGTAGGATTTTGTGCAAGGTTGTCTGAGTAAATACCATTCAACACAAATATACCACCAAACAGTTATATTAAGAGTTGTTGTCTGTCAGTATGGAGGGTAAGTGAACCAGTGTCACTAAAGACACAAGGATCATTACAGAAGAAACGTGATATCAATGTTTTTTTATTTCGTAGTTAATAGAAGGGCTGATTCGAATAAAAATAATTTGAGTATTAAGCAATGATGGTATATTATTAATTTAATAGCAGATTTAAATGATAAAAATGTGACATCGCTGAATTACTTCGCATATATATTGAGCGTATAACTCTAATTTATTATCGAATTAACAATTAAGTATGATAACTATGAAAATACATCAATCAAATGAATAAGCATAAAAAGCAATTTTTGCGTATCAACTGAAATTGTTACAATATTTATCATGTCATATAATATATAATAACTGTCACATAGACCTTGGATGTAAAGATAATTTCCATTTGAAACCATTTGCAATATTATACGCGATTCAAACGCGACTAAATATGAAAGTCTATAATATTTTCTAAGTGTGTGTGATCTTGCTTTCCAAAACCCATACACATACAGAGAATCGATATTTATTGTACATATAGTATAGCTGAATTTTTAAAGTTTTATTTCTTATAATATATAAGATAGAATGCTACATATTACTCGCTAAGTCTAGCTTTATAATCGCTATCGCATTCGCTATCACGGTAATTGACCGGGGTACGGGATCGTAAAATGTCTGATGCGTTGTCCGCGGCGCCTGCGCAGATAAGCAATAAACAGTGGAAGCCAAGATAGGTCAGGTTGGAGTTATAGACGTGAGTAAGAAGGCTTTAGTTATCTTAACGTAAAAGCCTACTGTACCTAGATTATATCTGTTTTATTTTTAATCTGTTTGAATGTTCGTTACAATCTCAGGAAACATTTTAAATTCAACTTCATCAGAATTTGATCAATTACTTTTAAAATTTAAATGTGCGTTAACGACACTATAAGATAAAAGAAAAAGCCTTGTCCGCTCCTCTCGGTAGAATTTCTTCCAGGAGTCGACAAGAAACCCATTCTAGTCAATTAGATTAAGTAAGTTAAAATGTATATTTTTAAAATACTAAGCAAAAAAATTACTTTAAAAAATATATGAATTGTGTTTAGCGACACTGTTGGTGGTAAAAACGTGGACTACTGAACTCATGACCTCGTGTCTTAGCTACCCGATAGGTAGGAGCTATCGAGCGCTATTGCCCGCACCTGTGTTGCCATGTAATTTTAGTTATACCTTATAAACACTTCACGGGTCGGACACGAATTTTGTTACACGCTGTATAAAATTAAATTTATACATGTAGCATGGAATTCAATAAATATCCACTCTTCGTCTTTTATCGTCTTTATTTGTAATATTAAAGTATGTATTATTGTGTTTAATAGTGTTAAATGTATGTACTGAAATCTTAAAAGTAAACTGAAAAATTATTAATAAATCAAATCAGTATATACTTTACAAGCACTTTTGAATCGTCATTTTACAGAATTATATTCAATCTCACAATTTAATTGATAAAAACTCCAAAAAAATATGTCACGTCATGAAATCGTGATAAGTAACATGTATCATGTGACGTGACATCAGTCAAAAAAGTAAAGTAAAGTAACAGCCTGTGAATGTCCCACTGCTGGGCTAAGGCCTCTTCTCCTCTTTTGAGAAGAAGGTTTTGGAGCTTATTCCACCACGCTGCTCCAATGCGGATTGGTGGAATACACATGTAACAGAATTTCAGTGAAATTTGACACATGTAGGATTCCTCGCGATGTTTTCCTTCACCGTCAAGCACGAGATGAATTATAATCACTAATTAAGCACATGAAATTCAGTGGTGCTTGCCCGGGTTTGAACCCACGATCATCGGTTAAGATTCACGCGTTCTTACCACTGGGCCATCTCGGCTTAGTTCACATCAGTTTGACATCAGTCAAATATAATATAAATTACTTACTTAACAATCATATGATAGTGATAATTAAATGAAACGCTATCTTGATATTAACTGATTATAACAGCTCGATAAATAAGATTATTTACTATTTTGTTTGTTTCGACAATTTGAACGAACACACAAACTGTTTTTATATGGTCAGTCTGTATATATGTATGTTCACGTGTGTATTTCATCATCATCATCATCATCGTCAATCATTATTCTTCCACTGTTGGACATAGATCTCCCCAACGTGCGTGTGGTCTCCAGTGGGTATTTATTCATTATCATATTCCATGTCCGTGTAGATACCACCCACACATCGCAGGTTCTACCGCCAAGCAGCAATACTTAATACTGTTGTGTTCCGGTTTGAAGGGTGAATTAGCCGCAGTAACAACAAGCACAAGGGACATAACATCTTATTTTACAAAGTTGGTAGTGCATTGGCGATAAAAGACTTGGTTAATATTTCTTACATAATCAATGGCCATCAGCCTGTCTACCAATCAATTTACAATGAAAAATTATACTAAAGTGTAACTTCTATGATGGAAAATATATGCTATAACTATTGTAACCATCTCAATAAATGAGAGATAAATGATACCGCAGATGTTTGTGTGACGAGTGACACGGACCGACGGCCGTGACGCAACAAGTTGAATCGTATTCACTAGGATTGATTTAGTTTCGAGTCAGCTAATCTAGATACTGTATCGTAGTCGGTTTAATGTTCAAATGTTACACTAAAATGGTTTAATGTTAGTGTGACAAAGATCACATGATTATCACCGAATAGTGTGCCAGTGAAATTTTTGCTTATTCGATTGACGTTAATTACGATAGGGAATGAAAACAGCCTTCTAATGACAATAATCAGCATGGATTTTCTGTAATAAAAAACACGAAACTCTCCACAGAAAACGGTCGTGAAATTTCAGATATTGATACGCGAAATTGACCTTAATAATTTTAACATTTCAAGAATACACTCATCAAAATAGGATATCAACATAAGTTGTTTGTCAGTATTTCACGGGTGAGGGATGAAGGGTTCTTACAGAATAACAAATCGCAGTTAATATCGCAAAATAAATAAAAAAACTCGCACTACACACAGTTAACTGTTTGTCAAATGAATTTATTTGTTTTTAATTGCAATGACAGTAGTATATACATAGGTGTGTGAATTTTATAATTATATATTAATTAATTGTATGTTATTTGAAATATTTGCTTGTTCGTGTTTTTTTTTTCTATTTATTAAACTCCAATGTTTAATTGTTTAATCGGAGCAAAGTTTTCGTTTCCATATTAAGATTCCGAGGATATTTTTAACTTAGCTTAATAAATATAAATCTTATGTAAACAATAGTATATAATAAGGGGTATTACTTTATACAATAATATAATTATAGATGACAAAAAACGTGGAGTGAACGAATCCAGTTTAAGAAGTTTTGCAAATTCTTTCTGTAGAGATATGTCTATAATTAAAATTTCTGCTCTCTGAAAAAAAAAAAGATGACAAATTGTAAAGATTTTTCAAACTGATATTTACTTAAACAAAACGTTTACAAATGCTACCATCTAACGCCGAATGACTCGGCGCGGGTACGGAAGGCGCAACAAGTATCAATTTGTAGCTGTCAGCTCAGACCCTCGTTAGATACGTTTTAGAGACACTTTGAAATACACTTTTCGGATGACTGTATATTTCGTTCATGTTTATTTTTAACAATCAATAAAAATCTATCTATATGTGAACGTCAAAAATTGTTGTCAAAACATAGATGCGAAAAGTCTCAAGGCTCAATGTAAATGATCAAATTTCAATCATAATAATAGTATATATAAGTTTGTAAGTAATAAGTAAAAAATGAAATAACATATCATATTAAAATTATTATACTAGTTCAGTTCAGTTTTTTGGTCTCCTTTCTGATTCAATGTGAACTCTTTACATATGGAGACCATCAATATTATCGCCTTTCTATTACAAGCATTGGATTGCATCCTGAATGTCAACTTTAATATTTACATTTGAAGGGCGAATGATTGAACCGATCAAAGTGTCATCAGCTTAAGCGCATCCAGAAAAATAAATATATACGTGTTCGCGATAAGACGATATCACGTTTAAAACGCACTTATATATCTTAAACAAATTTACTAAAACAATAATAAGAAACAAAGTGTATACAGTAAGTTTAGTAACTTTCAAGTTTAAATCTTGAAGGATTGTTCTAGAAAAGGTAAATCACTTTCCAAGCTTCGCGTTGGTATTGAGGATCTCTTGACAGAATAACGTAACATATTTTATTGGCGCAACCCTGGAATTGAACCCGGATCAATTCGTATGAAATATACAAATTAATCGTCCGTTATTAGTGTACATGCACCAATCGGAATCTCTTTCCCTATTGGTTATACAGGATATGAATAATCGATAATCGAGGCCGCAGGGTAATTATTCGAGTATATCGCATTAATATCGATAATATCAATCAACGTCAGCATCGAAGTTAAATTAATACCTTTATGAAGCGTGTTTCGTCGCATCAATCAGGATACTTGATTGATGTGTGACTGTGATGCAAAACATTTTTGATGTGTATTATCCGTGCTATCTCTTTCTTTAATTACTTTTGGTTAGAGTCTTATGTCATGGGTTTTTATAATAAATAAGAATTAAGTTGCGTATCTCTTTGCCTTTATTTTTATCAACATAAAAAGACCGGAAATATTAACCAATATGTTATGCCCGTCACGCCTGTAATCGCACTGGCTCACCCTACAAAATGTTTGGCGGTAAAATAAGTGAGAAATGGATTGATCGAATGGACTTGAACTAATCCCACAAAGTACAATGCTGGACAAATTATGTGTACTACGTAATCATATTTTGTATAAGATGTAGTGTAGTAGACTTATCATAATATACGATGGTCTCCCGACTCTTGTTATTCACATAATACAATTTTAATTCCGCTTCTATTACATTCAAATACTATTAAATAACTGTGATATTTAAAATATATAATCTTTCATTAATATTCACTATAGAGTACAGTTGAACTTCATCGCTGGAATCGTCGTAAAAAGTCACAAAGCGATACGCAACATTGATTAATATTATTATAAAACTTAAATGATACAAGTATCAAAATAGCGTATCACTAAGTCAGCTTACAACATTGAACGAGTGAGATACGAAGTGGGTTGCAGAATAGCAGCGCTGCATTGAGAGATCGCGTGACTGAAGAAATTGAAATTAAAACATTGATTAATATTATCAATTTTAAACCATTGCTTGGTCCGCGAATGAACGGATGAACGCTGATCCTGACAAATGACGATACTAGAAACTAATAAATTATGTATAAAAAATATATTTACAGATATGAAACACATTAATTAAAACCTTGTTTCAGCATTGTAATTATCGATTTCACTTGATTAATTATAATTTAAAAGGTAAAAAAGAACAAAAAACTGAATAAACTATAACTAAATAACATGAAACAGTATTTGAAGAAGAAATAAAAAAAAAGAAAAAGCTCGAGATGACAACCCGCAAATGGTCATGGTTTTTTAAACAAATACATCAGGGGTCACATCGACCGGGATTAGACTGGAGAAATCCGGTAACTCGTGTCGTCAGTCGCCATCCGTTCGCGTCGACTCAGAGACATCTGGACATCATTTTCATTAGGAACGACTCTCGACACCATTTGTACTAATGCTGAGGTGGAATTGGATGGGGTCGCCTAAGCCCTCCATTTCCCATTTTTCTTGCGAAAGCGAATCTAAATGGAACACTATATAATATCATCGATATATATTGGAATATTTTGTTTAAAATAAATATATGAGAAGTATAATCATCGAGGTTCTAGTTTTAATAACTGTAAATAGCTCCTCACATCACATCAGTCCCAAATTATGGGTTTGAATTTAAACAAGCAACAAATTATTTTAAAGTGTTGGAAGTGAAGGAAAGAAAGTATGTGACGGATAATGGTATTGGCCCATCAATTTTATCAAATATTTAAAAATCATATCATCATATGGTGTATCTATAGTAATTTTCAAATATTCACTATGAATACAAAAAAAATTTTTTTTTTTTTTTATAGCATAGGTAGGCGGACGAGCATATGGTACCTGATGGTAAGTGGTCACCAACGCCCATAGACATTGGCATTGTAAGAGATGTTAACCATCGCTTACATCGCCAATGCGCCACCAACCTTGGGAACTAAGATGTTATGTCCCTTGTGCCTGTAATTACACTGGCTCACTCACCCTTCAAACCGGAACACAACAATACCAAGTACTGCTGTTTTGCGGTAGAATATCTGATGAGTGGGTGGTACCTACCCAGACGAGCTTGCACAAAGCTCTACCACCAAGTTTAATTATTGTGCCTTCTTTTTCCGCTGGCGCCAATTTATAACATATTATCTATATATTATTAATTCGAGATATAGAGACCCAAGAGAGAGAGAAATTTTTAAAACATATATATGTATATATGTCAAACTCGGCTACGAATTCTATTGTTTTATTAGGGTAATATATTTGAATAATTAATAGACTAGTTCTGTCGACAAAAAGGTCACATACTAACAGAACCTAAGAATGCTTGACTTAACCTTAATTTGTATAAAATATTTTACTACTTTTATCTATTGATAAAAAAGATTAATATATTTATATTTTTATTTTATACATAAATATATAACTAAATACAATAATACATGTTAATTCTATAATTGACTGAATTATTTATACACGTGTATAGCTAATTTTTTTTTTCTTTATAATAAATTTTTCCTTTAAAGCGTAACGAAAGCAATTAAAATACATTATCATTAAATGATATTTATTATTGACGTTGCTAAAGAAATAAAATACTCTAAAAACAATTGTTATCTGTTTTATCTGTTAAATTGCGCGAACATAGTGACGCCGTGACAGGGACTCGCTGGCGCATTACATATACATTTTATATGTTGAGATCCAGTAAGTAATGCAAAACATGTGACGTACAGTTGTAAAGAGGTGCAGTGAGCTATGTGCTATTCACGCGACGCTCGGCCTAGACCAGGCATGTAACGACAGCAGAAACATACTATTCAAATAATAATTAGCCATATCTGATATAATTTTTTTCCTGATCGATATATTGATTGCAATTATTTATTTTGTTTTTGATCGCGGTCTATTTTGTACGAATGCTAATTAAATGTATCACCGTGAATTTCTATTTTCGTAACGATTATTATCCGTTTTGAATGATTGCTTTAATTATACGTCATCTGATCCGATAACACTTTTTATTTTTAGTACGGATAAAAACTGATATCAAACGATTAATGGTTTAATCATTATTTATTGCAATCCGTTGCTGACACTCTCATTGCTGACGTTACGTTTGATCCAATCCAAGTTGCCAAGTACCTGCTCTAACGCCATCCTCACTGCAGAGGGCGGAGACTTTGTTGCGTTTTGACCAATGATTTCGCTCCGTTCAGGCAAAACTAATTATACTGATTTATGCTCCCATTGTTCATTGTTGTATGTCTTTCTCTGGCTATACGTTTTCATGCATATGCATTGTGATGCATCGCCTATCAACTTTTGTTTTTCCGACATCACCATATTCTGAGCGAGAAGCGATAATCCCGATCCATAATGGCATTCGGATCTAAATTATTTCATGCTAGTATATTTTCTATCAATTTTAAAATGTTTATAGTGTGCTGAGAAATTATAGTTTAATTACATGAAACTATTACCAAGAACGAGTTCACTAAACTTGTTTATTGAATATTGAAAATAAACTGGAATATGTAAAATACCATGGAAACAGACTAAGCAACTAGGATAAAAGGTAAAAAACTCGCTCGAGATAACGTCAGCCGCATTGTATAATCAATATATCGCTGAATGTATTCCACGTTGCGAAAACAGAGCAGCAAATCGTCCTGCGCCCGCGCATTCACCTGTCGCTCGCACGTGGGCGGAGTCAGGGAATTCGACTTTCACGCTTTTTTCCCTTTGCCCCTGTCATCGAACTGGGGAATTCGGGTGCGATATTTTCTGTGGTTGGAATCCGAAGGCTGTAACTCGAGTTGAGATATTTATTCCTTAGTCCCACCGTTCAGAGATTTATGGGACAAGTTTGGCGTTTTTGCATTGAATTTATTTGAAGGGTTCTTAATCCGGGTAGTGTACCAGATAAAAGATCACGAATTTAATTTCTCGTTTATGTTAGATTGCAATACTTTTTGATATTGTTACATTTAAAAAAAACATATTTTTTCCTTATACGTTTATTGATTATGAATTATTACTAGCATTATATTCGAAATGTAATTAGTCAAAGATAAAATCGGCTGTCATATCTACAGTTACGAAATTTCGTTAATACATTCACATCCATGCGATCGCGTGTTGCGCGGGCGATAATGGATATAGGTTAACAGTGGCTATGATTCGAGTAAACAACAATAATAGGTAAATCCAAAGATCGGGGCGAGGTTGAGTGCTTTCCGACGAAAGATTGATCGTTGACTAACAGTTGTGAAATATGATTTTATATTAAAAGTGGGTCAAAGTGACCATCTAATGTGTGGGTATTATGTAAACAAATTTGTTTCATATACAATGTCTTGAGTATCGTTTTACAAGTATAATAATTAAACGTGGTTTAGAATAATAAATAATAATTTTCAAATACATCCAAAACTATAAACAGATAATAGGATTAGTTGAATAAGGGTTATGTTATTCATAGAAAGCGAACAGAATTAAAATGGTTCGAACACCGTCGCACGTTTGTCACCGTCAAGATCAACCGTTTCCTGCGCTATCATGTTACTAATCAATTCTGAAATAGGATCACACTTCAATGACTTCTGAACTTGATGACATTATATTTCATTTTGATTTTTATATTTAAATAATATCTGATTATAATTTGTATAAACTTAAACAATAAAATTCTAGAAAGTAATTCACAACAATAAAAGAATAGACCATTAAGATAACAAAATAATGTTTAAACGGCGATCATCGGTACGTTGTATAAAGGCAATGCAAACAATAGGTACATAGGTTTAGTTGCTGAGGCGTGACTTAGAAACGAATAGATAACAGCTCATATTTACATTGCATTTAAGATAAGGATTTTCTTTGTCTTAGCCGTCGACTGAGCAAATTTTCAGCGTGTAGAATAACTAAATCTCTTGATATGTGTTTATGATAATCTTATTTAAGATGGCTGATTTTTGTCATAGTTATAAGTAAGATAAGCTTTATGATTGTAAATAGTAATCTGTGTCAACAAATCCAAGGAAACGCTGATAATTTCAACTATCAACCGCAATCGCAGATACAAATATTTAATTGCGTCGTGAATTCGTAATGAGGAAATATTATGACATAAAAATATTCCATTATTTGAAAACAATAACGAAGGTTAAGATGGAAAGCCTTAGTTGAGTATATCGGTTAAATAAATCGCATAGCAGTATAACCGAGTGGCGGTCACACTGCGTCCAATTTCGGAAGAGATCTCATTACCATAACGCGAGTGCGCCGGCTCGACACTGCGCTGTCCGATCTTAGGGTGTCACACACGGGTAAATAGCATCCCATGCAATACAATTTATTGAAAAAACCTCTAACAATAAGAAATAACCGAGATATAAACTTAAAAATATAATTTTGAATAATTGTGTTGTCATAAATATGCAGTCAATTTAAAATTAACGTATTTTGCTAACGTTACGCGCATGGTTATTTTTAGTTGTCCGTTTTTATCATACAATTTTTTGTTTTCACAATTTGGATCTTTTTTAAACTATATGTATAGTTACTTGACACTCAATAGACTTTTTAATTTCGTATATTCGTATTTTAATAAAATTAATTCAAATGAGCATTAACTACACCTTAGTTTGGGTTGAAATATCTCTTAATTTTTTTTTTGTAAGCCTTGTTGACTGTGCTTTTCTAAAAGCCATTGTGGACGTGCGTACAGTGACATACCAAAGTTTTATCGATATTAATAAATGGCGCAGGAACTCATACAAACAAATATTAATTTTTATAAAATATTTCACACGACGGACTTACTTAATTTCGGACGGACGGATTTAATTTTATCCAGAAATATGGTCGTCCGCATATTCACCCGTAAACGCGCGTCGACTTCAACACCAACTATTTTATAATACACTATTCAGACGCGCATTAAGAGCCATCTTTAACTTGGGAATGTACAAATCGAATTTCATTATCATACTGCTTTTCGAGGGCACTCGACTACAGACACGCTGCACGCCTTACACGAGCTCCTATAAGTGATACGTCGCCAGATTAGACCCTGGCTCTAGAATAGATAATGCACATATTATCATATTCAATAGCTGGCAAGTTTCTACATCTCAAATTGTTTAGGCGTGATATTCTATTGACGAGGATTATATATTAAAAATTAAGTGATTAGTATCTATATACGACTGATCTTTAATTTCAAATTTCGAATTCGATTCTGGAAAACTAGATATAAAAAATGAATCTATTTTATAATATCGCATTGACTGATAATTCAAATCATGATTCAGAGAGGCAATTAATGTTGAAAGTAAAAAGCGAAGAATATTCAAAGGTAGGGGTGAGGTGTTACGGATGCACCGATTCCGGGTGAGCGCGACGCGACCGCATTTTATCTCCGACTAATGATCTCCAGCGGCCGTAATGAGGAAGGTGGGGACCTCGCACCACCAATAAGGTATTTATGAGAGCGTCCTTCTGTAATGGAACGTGTCAACTCGGCGGTGGAAAGGTCACCCCGCATTATCGTCCGAGGAAATTAGAGAAAGCGTTTGTGGTACGGATTACAAATATATTTCGACACTAACCTGCATGCATTTCGCCTTTGGTGTTTTCCTATTTAACGTTAAAGGTTATTATCCTAAAACACATTAATTTGTCTTATTATATATACATTATTCGATGCGACTGCTCTTTGTCATGTTATGATGAAAGAGCCTCAGGTGCCGTACCGTGGGCCGCCTCATCGTGCTCTACAGAATGAGTGTCCAGTTATGGAAAGGTTCTAAATAAAGGAAAAGGACAATAGCCGATCGCATGTCGCCGTACGCAGAATGCGACTCGTTAAGTCGCTTCGGACGCGAATTTAAGAGACAGCTTCTAAATATCCAGTGGCGGCGTGCGCATGCGTCGGGAGATCTGTATCGCGCGCACAATACCGCGGCCGGCCGTCACGACGACGGTAGCAGAAATATGGACGCGCCCGCGCATGCTTTCTTGTTTTATGTTAATGCAACCTTAAACGAATAGCGAAAAATATCGCAAGCGTCGTCAGTTCTGATGAAATACAAGATATCAAGTAATTATAGAGGCACGTCGTGAGATTAAGGAATTGAAAGAAAATTCGAGTATCGTATTATAGGACACGTCACATGAGGAAGTAGAATAATTAACGAGGTCTCGTCGCGGGTCCGACGCATTCCCACTCGCGCTATCGACGCTGTCGATCTGCCGCGGGCGAAATACCAAAACCTAATAAGTCGCCCAGTCTCATTTGTGTAAGGAGTCGACCGGAAAAAAGAACAATACCGATAAAGGAGACGGTCCAATAATTTAGGGTCATTGTTTCGCACTTAATTTATGGAGTGCGGGTGGACGATTGATTTGTAGGTTCAGTGGGGTCCTGTAAACGAGTCGGGATAAGTACTTTTAAATCCGCTCTGGGTGGATTACCGGGTTCTGGCCGAAGGCGTCTCGAAGCGTCAATGCGTCGAGGAAAACTCAATTTATTCGCGGTGGCATCTTAGCCAATATACATACAATGCTTGCCGGCATTAAAATGCGCGATAGGATTGGCCGGTGGTACAGGGCGGGGTGCACAGACCATATACGCTCATGTCGTGATGCACATATTAAGTTAGGCCTTCTCTACATGGGATGAGATCGGATACCGGGGAGGAATTACGAGATAGGCACCGATGACGTCCGCGCGATCGTGAGTGTCCCTCCGGTAGTGAGAGCACAATGGGCGCGCCAGAATGAAATTATTAAGGCCCTTGGGCCTGGTGTTACATTAAAACGCGGGTGGTAAGCTGTGCCATTAAATTATCGAACACTCAAACGTCCTACTCTAGTATTATGTTTAGTTTTCCGTAATAGACAATATCACGACCTAAATGGTTATTTATTGCTTCAGTAAGATATATAAACAAAGTATGAACATTGATCGCTGCATTGTAAACACAAATGTTTCACTCGAATGCGATTTAAAAGATACGCGTAGTTTTAGTGTCGAATCTCTTATATAAACAATAAATATGGTGTTGTGGGGTTTGTTTCTTTCTATCCTTAACATAATAAGATTGGTTTGATATGGACAGTAATTAAATTATTTAAAAAATATTTTTAGTACTATATTTGATTAAATTCAGTAGTGAACGTAAAACTACAAGTATTCAAGGCGTTCATTTTCTCGAACGATTTGAAAGGTATATCTTACCGGACAGGCTATGAATCTTCGTCGACGATTTATACTGTTGCTGTTTCAATATGGGATTAGCATTAATTGGAACGGTTGGCGATCCAAGATTACGCCTTCTATAAATGGCGAGAGGGTTTATGGTATCGAGTGGTGCGTTGTTGCCGTCAACTGCGCCCGCGCCGGCTTGTAATTGGTCGAGCGCCGGTTGACATTTACACGCGAGCAAGATGGCCGGCCGATGCGATATTGCGACGAGTAATTGACAAATCGACTCGTTATGCTGTGTTCATTTATTGGGTCCAATGTTGGAACTTGTTTATTAGTCAATTCTAAGCTTAGGTTTATATTCCTCATCAGATGCATAACCTTACGATTTCTTTGAAGTGTAAGGCTATAAGGAAAATTCATGCTTTAATAATCACAGTAGAAACTTTATTGTTCTCATATTACTAAGAACACTGACATATATTTTGATAAAATTACGTAGAACTTTTTTAAGGTGTAAGAAATTTTATCACACTCATTTTGGTTTAAATGATTCATAATATTGGTTCAAATGTTGGCCCAATAGCATACTCTGCAAAACCGAGCTAGAATAATTGGTTGCATGCGACGATCCTATAAACGTTTCTTTTGCTAATAAGCTAGTTTCTCGGAAACACGAGGTTACGTGGTTCGAGTCCCGGACAAATTTTACAGCGTGTTCCGTAATTACACTCGGAATTTTACACGCGATTCTTTGATATGATCAACATTGATGTTTGCATTTGTAAATTATTTCAAGTAATTCTATTATGGAGGCAATAACATGAACCATGTGATATCGGTATCGTTATGTTTTGTTTTTTCCATAAGATTTCCAATTTGATAACTATCATTGATTTATAGTGTAACTAAACTTTCACACATATGACTCAGATATTAAAAGAAAGATAAAAGCAAATATTGTCACTATTAAAAATAAAAATATCACGTTTTACAAAACACCAGTCCTACCGTATTCACTTGGTTAATTTAAGAAAGTGTTAACACTTCACTTGAAAAAGTTGCTTTATCAGAGAAACCATTTATTCATTTCTGAAAATTCTGAATACTAGTGAAGTGTAGTCTTACATGACAAAATAGAATCGGCAATCATACGTCTGTTAACCTCAAGAGAAGGAACAAAAATGATTAATGTACAATAAATTTTGAGTTGGTCCATCACAGTCATCATAAAGCTTTAAGTATATATTAAATACTAATATTGTGGCTAAAAGGGTTTTTTTCTGGACCGGCGTCTGCTCGGCGCGTCTCATGATGGATCTGCACTATGACAATCAATCCATCAATCTCCCATGTGAACGTTATTTTGTATGTAGTCTTATAACTATTATGGCTAAGTTAGTCTGTATCGTCTACTATTTCTCAGTGTTTTCTAGAACTTTTTTATAGTTATTATTTTCTACGTTACTAATTATTTTCAAGTTCGAACTGATCTTCATTGTGCTGTAGATTAAGTATCACCATCCAAGCGAATCTAAGGTGTTGTCTCCTGTACATAGTTACAATGGCATATTGAAACTGCTAATAATTAAACGGGTCGCATAGTTGCGTGAGTAGATACAATTGATGTCTGTACCTACTGGAGATATTCTGGAGATATTTTTTTGGAGATATTTTTATACCTACTGGAGATGGTCTGGAGATATTTTTTTTAATTTTTCTTTTGTCTCCATTAAAACATTGTCTAATGATAAAATTTATATATGTATGTGTAAGCGTATACAGTAAAGATAGGTTTACCTAAGAAGCTTGGGTTATTTTATACCTTCTACCAATAAGTGTAGCACGATAATAGAAAAAGAAACTTTTCGAATCAGTCCTCTAAAGGTTACAGATCGCCGCTTTAGCAATAAGACAGCCTCATGAACATCACACAACTTATGTATGTTTTAGTTTTGGATGACCATAAATAAAATTCTAACTAATATTATTCATGCGAAAGTGAGTTTGTTTATTTGATCATAACTACTAAGCCGATCATCATAAAATTTTACATCCACGTCGCCAGAGGTACAGAAAATTACACAGGGTACTTAACACCTAACTCCCGTCACATGCGGACAAAGCCACGTGCAAAGGCTAGTATAAAATAAATATACGGATGAAATTAGCGCATTATACGTAATTATTTCTACCGGTGTTTTGGAATCGCCGAGGCCAACGGTAACGGATGACGAATTAAAATGAACATCATGCACAACCGAAGCATTCAAACAAATCCTTATCATATTTTATCACGTCTTTATCTGCACGATATGATTGATCGCCCTCGCACTTTAACCAGGTAAACAATGGCAACGGACCCCTGAACACCGTCCAATTTTTTTAACGACACGTGCGCTTTAGTAGACATTTATTTTAAGCACACGGAGAATTAACCCTAGACGCTATTAACTTACGGCTGAAGTTTGTGTAAATTGGATAGTTATGGTGAGGTGATACCAATTAAAGGATAAGGTTGGTGTAGATGAATGATTGATGCTTTGTCAACAACTTAGGGCTGATCGTGGTTAGCAATAAAGCTGGGTGTACACACGTGATAAAACTTTACTAAAGTCGTTTACGTATATCATTTTTTTTTAATTCTGGTCAATTATAGATAGAAGCTAACATGATGATGATGATGCTCACAGACACACACAATACACAGACCAACATTTCATGTTGGTCTGTGTATTGTAGCCAAATGAAATATGGTATTTTAATACATATATGTAGGTACATTAAAAAGCCATATTTGCCTTAAAATCAAACACAAACAATTTTTTATCTAGCCTGTTATTACAAAAAAAGTATTTTTAAATACTACATCGACGATTACGAATCATGTCATGAACATTATACCGTTTAAATGAATTCTTGGTGCAACAGTTCTTCTCAATAGTCAGGCTTGCTTACCTTGAAAATGTGATAACTACTGCTTGTAACATAACTGACATTCTTTTAAAGAAGAAAATAATTAATTCCCAATATTCAAAATTTCAGTTTCTATTATTTTATGTGTTAATTACAATAATAATTTGTCATAACTCGCAAGATAAGATACAAAATCGTTCTTAATTAATAATTTCGGTGTGCAGATACAAAGTTTAATTCCCATGAATCTCGAAAATTCATTTTACATAGCCTAATAAAAAACTGCAAAGTTCAAATAGTCCGCTTGGTAGGGTGTCCACAATAAACATGTCACAGCGGACAGTCCGATACCCGACATCGTACTTATCAGTGACCATAACGTCCTCAATTTTACGACAACCTTTCGATGCGCTCGCGTGCGTAAATTTAAACAAAACGTCAAGCCACGAGATTTTATTTTACAGATCAAGGAAATTGTATCGATATTTCAACAGTAATGTTTTTGTGTTACGGTACTGATATCTTTATGTGTACATTTCTCGGATGTTCATACTATTCCGATAATGCTGCGTATAATGTTATACTGCGGGACGTCTGTTTATTTGTTGCGATAAAATAATATAACAGCAAATTATAAGCTTTACGCGCGAGCGAAATAGCTCCTTCACCGTGGAAGCCGTTTGAAAACAAAAATGAAATATAATACAAAGCCGAGGAATCGGCCGAGTGCCATACCGTTTCTATCTGCATATAGGAGAAAAAAATTCAAACTTATCAAATAACATAAATATCTATTTAACTCGGAAGGTGCTCTTCGCTTTCTCGCTTCAGTTCTAATCTCGATTTAAGCGCAAATAGCGAAAACTAAAAACCGGTCCGAGCACGGCCGTGTAATTCTAATTAGGCAATTCAGGCAGCGGCCGGTACTAATGGGGCCCGTTCGGTGCCATAAAGCAGGCGTAATCTGATCGTGTGAACACGCTGTCCGCGTGTCCCGCGAACATTGTCCGCAGACATGCGACGCTTTGTCACCCTACTCGCTATACTTATAGCCAGCTTATAGCTGATCGGATGCACGCAGAGCTGATTTTTTTTTATCGATTTCCCATAAAACCTTTGTGTTTATTGACCAGGTGTCTATTGTTTTATACATAATTTTAGCTGAAAAATTTGTAATCTTATTTAGAATTCGTTGCGTATATAAAAATATATACTTAAAATACATACATATTAAATATAGTTCACGACGTTACATCACATAAATTTCTTATGTACACATAAATGCAAAAAGCTTTCTATCGACCTTCAGTCACCTCGAACCACGGCACGGCGCGACACGGTGTAATAAATTAAATAAAAACAAACGTCAACGTACAGGGATACACACTCGGTGCCTTATTGATGGAAACAATTCAAACACCATTTAGATAGCGAGCTGGCGTTGACGTATTATTATTATTGTGAGACCGGCGGACCGACTCGCCTGGAACAGTGATGTGTGGACATAACGCTGTGTCTGGATGTGGTTACTATTTCGATGACTTCAAGTTATTTAAAAAGGACTGTAAATTCGGCGTATATTATGAATATATATACTTTAATAATATAAACAATGCTTCACGAGGCTATATGACAAATATGTAAATCATATTTTAATGCAATTTTCTAAAAAAATGCTATATTCGTTGTCACGTTTTGTTAGATTAAATCTTCATTTACCTTTTTCAATCCAAAATTATCTTAATTATTTATATGCACATAGTAAAAGACTTAAATTTTTACTAATTATTGATACAATGAACACAGCATAATTTAAAAGTTTGATAAATATACGATTTAAAACGACAAGGCCTTTTAACTCTTTTTCTGATAATACGTCTCTAATTTCAACTATATATTATATAAAATATATTATACCGCATCCACTCTTACCGAATCAGCGGGCATCTTCAATGTCATTCATAATTCACGTTCTACCGGCGACGATCGAATCTAGCCGGTCCTTTAAAGAAACTTATGCACGCCATTCTAAAGAACATTCTTAGCGTAATGATACTAGGCGGCGTTCCATGACTTTGCCCAGCTTCTGACCTGACTTATTGCCTTAGTTAAACTTATACAGACTTTATAAATGTCGTTTGTTGTGTGATTGGTTAAATAAAGTTGTCTTCTTCTTTCGAATGTCAAATCAATGATAATAGAGAGAGACGAAATATTTAAATAAACACTAGCTGAACTATTTTTCCGAGTAATTCGATGTTTGTTACAAATCATTAGAAACAATTAAGTATATTTCTTATCTGTTATCACAAGATAATTTCCTTTGTATCAATAAGGTGTTGTTAGTAAAAATAAAATTTACGCGACGCGTATACGTCTACATAAATAGATAAAGCAGTAAGCAAGTAGAGTTTTATTATTTGAACTCGCTAATCTCCGAATCTATCAGTGGAATTTGAAAAATTGTTTTTGCCTTTGTTTGTCCATTTTTTCAGGAAGGCTATTTAACATCACACAGGTGCACAGAAGGGTTGCTTAAATCGGGTAGAACCGCGTGGAACTGTTATATTATTTTTATTATTACTTTGAAAAACGTTTCGACAGATTACACCTACCGCGATTACAAGATGAGCGCTGTGCCCTCTGACGTCATCTGTACTGTCTTCGTCTGCATAATACTTATGTTTATGTATATATAAAGATTGAAATCCGAACATAAAATATATGTTTTTAGGTATCATCGTTGATAAATATATTAATGCCATTGATAAAGTATATGACATGTAGATTAAAAGATAAAATTCAAATCACAAATATTTATCGTAATAAAATATCCAATAAATATCTAAAAATAAAATTTGGTTGTCGCTTGGCGTGATTGGTAGATACGTGTCTTTCGCGCCGCATGTCGTGGGTTTTATTCCCACCCAGGACAGACATTTGTTTGCATGAACATGTCTGTTTGTCCTGAGTCTGGGTGTAATTATCTATATAAGTATGTATTTACAAAAGTAAAACTAGTATATGTAGTATATCAGTTGTCTGGTTTCCATAGTACGAGCTCTGCTTAGTTTGGGATCAGATGTTCGTGTGTGAATAATGTCCCAGTATAAAAAAGCGTATGAAAATTAACAGCTCGAGTTATGTACAATAAGTCAATGTTATCGTAAAAATACAAACTATATCCGATTCCAGATCGTAAAAACGTACTTAAAATCTTTTGACGGAATCGTTACGGCCTATTAAATCTCATAATGCCACAGATTAAACACACCACAGAGCTTTTAAAATGATTTAAATTTTTCATAATGTTAAGATGGGTCAGTGGATGTAACACGTGGTTTTTAACTGTGGGTTCAAAGATAATTCAGTTACCGTGTTATTAATATATTTATATATTAATGTCGTGATTGAAAGTGAAGGAAAATTTCATAAGGAAAGTTGCGTGTTGGATGATTCTGCCTTCATACTTTTATTTCCAAATGTTTTTTTAAAAAACCAAAGCTCACACAAGTATTAAAAAAAATGTTTGACAAACAGAAGAGCAAAAGTTACTGGACTGTTATGTCGTTGTATATATATATATATATATATATATATATATATACATTGTACATTGGCAATACGAATAACGATTTTAATCGTTTAATAAAAACATTCATCGAATTTTTATAATTTTACGCAGTGTTTTTGCAAGAATTATAACTGATTACTGCGTTATTACTCCCGGACCTCGCGTATCTTATACGTAATAGATATGTTAATCAATTTGAAGGATGACAATCAATTTCGTGTGCAGATATAGTGACTAATTAATGACTTGCCTCGATTGTTTTGATTATATGACTGAAATAAAATAAATTAAGTGATATGATCATGATTAAAATACGAGGAAAAAAACCACATGATTATTTAGTCAGTGGAGAGGAAAAGTTTGTCAGATAAATTAAGGCCAACGACACACGTAAATACGTATTCTCTACTCGATGGTAAGGCTTTTTGCAAGGGTTGGTACCACCCACTCATCAAGCAGGTATACTTAGTATTGTTGTGTTCCGGCTTGAAGGGTGAGTGAGCCAGTGTAATTACAGGCACAAGGGACATAACATCTTAGTACCATGGTTGGTGGCGCATTGAAGCGATGGTTAACATTTCTTACAATACAAATGTCTATGGGCGTAGTTGACCACTTATCATCCGTTGGCCCACATGCTTGTCCACCTACCTATTCAATAAAAAAAAGTTTCTTCATCGCCGAGCACTAAATGAAGTACATACATTGGAAATTAGTCACGTTTTTCATTTTTATTTTAATAGCAAATACTCTTTGCTTTGATTTGATCGAATCGTCGATCAATATTCCACGTGTCCTAATGCTATCTTGTCTCTATATAACTTCATCGTTTAAACATTCATTATCTTTCATTTATTGATAAATATATATAATGTGTGACTATTTTCAATTAGATTACTTGTTTTTGGTTTTATTGGTTTATTAAATTTACTTAGTTTCGAACCCAAAGGGTCAAACCCATTCATAAGTCTCTATCGATCTGTCATGGATTATGTTTAGGACAGTATATCTGTCGTTACCCTTTGGAAAATCTTACAGATTATATGTAACTATAATTGTTGTTGTTGCCTTTAACGCGCCAGGCGAGCCGCACTTTAATAGTTCTTTAAAAAAAAAAACGTGTCAAATGTAAAAAAAAAGTAACAATAATTAATTAATCTATACTTTACATATTTGTTAATTTCGTATATATTAATTTATTTATACAAGAAACAGTATAAACGAATAATAACATACTGAGATATAGAATTATTTGTCATTAGAGGTGTCGAGAGATATGACAAAGCGAGAGGACAATTAATTATACCCATACAGTCACTCAATCACGATCTGAAGGCGCCAGACGTAAAAAATCTCCCAACAAAATGATAAAATTAAGAAAAGTCCAAAAAAAAATGTTAGGGCCGGAAAGGGCATGGAGCGACGACAGCTTTATACCAATCAACCGTTGATCGAATAATGCGAGCCATAGAGTTAGTAACGTTCAGATATGTCAAATTATATTATATTATTTATTATATAAGTATATATAAAAAAGTATATTGTAACGTAGACGAAAAGAAGTATGAGTATAATAAAACTATGAACATTTATTTTTTACTTCTTTATTATTGGACCGATTTTGATGACTTTTTTTACATTGAGTTTGAGGAATTAAATATATCTTATGGTTTTCCTACTTTAATTTCGTTGGTGTGAGTCATAGGTAATTTTATTAGAAGCGTATATTAAGGGTATTTTTTTAAAGACTCTTTTTATATATGTTTATATTTAGGTATAAGTGATCTGGCCACATACCAACGACTTAACATTTAAATAGATTTTTTTCAAATCAATTACATAAAATATTTTCATACATTTTATTGTTTATTGTTGATTTGAGGGATGATTAAGATTTCTTAAGTTTTTTATTACATTGATTATTTTATACAAATAAAATCAAAATAATTTTAGTGTCACGTCTACTCGATATAAGTTGATTCGTCATTGAATTTGTAAGCGTGACAAATTTATTAGTGATGGTTTTTTGAACCCCCATGAATCTTTGTATCCGACGACGACCGTCTGTCTGTTAACAGATAATACAGAAAGGGACGATTCACTTTGTTCTTAATATACTTCTTATAATTATATTTTGAAAACATTTGTGTTACTGATATAAAATATCCTAGTATTAACTGTTGTCCATTATTGAAGTAAATTCTGGCCAATATAGAGATTTCGAATCTTATATATCTAAAATTAATAATTACTTATATATTTAAAGAGATGGCCCAGTGGTAAGAACGCGTGAATCTTAGCCGATGATCGTGAGTTCAAACCCGGGCAAGCACCACTGAATTTCATGTGCTTAATTTGTGATTTATTTAATCTCGTGCTTGACGGTGAAGGATAACATCGTGAGGACATCAATTTGACACATACAGGCTGTATGTGTCAAATTTCACTGAAATTCTATCACATGTGTATTCCACCAACCCGCATTGGAGCAGCGTGGTGGAATAAGCTCCAAAACCTTGTCCTCAAAAAGAAGAGAAGAGGCCATAGCCCAGCAGTGCGACATTCACAGGCTACTGCTGTACTACTGTATATATTTAAAAAACGAAACAAGTTAAATGTTTAGTTAACACGGAAAACAAACTAATTTCTTAATTCAGCCAATCAGTGCCATTGGATATTATAATTAGTGCCATCAACATCTTAATTCTCGTTTCGCTTCTAGTTTTATGTAATTAAATATCTTTTAACTCCCCGCGGTGGCGCCCGCGCCGCGGGGCACCTGACCTGTGACCCCTAAACTTTCGCCGATCCGTTATATTGTAATCACTTTGACATTATCTTGAAATTTTATGAAACCATTGAATTTCTTCACAGCTAGGTTAGATATGTATAAGTGGGCAAAACAGCGGGACGTCGCTAGTTGTTTAAGTTTTCATATTTATGTGGATCATTTTATGTTAATTTAGATAGTGACAAAGTATATTTATTTTATTACATATTATTCGGTATTAACAAAGATAATGATAATAACGGTTTTATTTTAGAATAATTTTATAATAATTTCATTGTTTTTATATATTATTTAATTAAAATAATTTATAACGTCTATAACAATTTCTCAAAACATGATTACAACCAGACAAGTTAAATTTGTAATATCATATAAAGAAATATAAATTTCTTATATAAAGTTGAAAAATATACATTAGCAAGACGTATATATCACAAATAGATAATTACTATTCGCAGTGTGTCCAGCGTACGTGCTCGCCCGAGCAAGTCTTGCGCCAATGACGTACTCATCTGCTGGGATCATATGTACGTGATTGCTCGATCGGGACGTCTTAGACGCATGGTTATTGAATTCCGATTAGCTCGTTAATTACTGTATGTGACACATAACTATATGTCAGACGGAATGGACAATGTCCCGGTTTACTCGTCCCGATTTATAGCTTGACATTCGTACCGACGAATTGAGCAATTCGATTGAACTAACGATAATTTATAAATAATTTTTAAATGAATTCGATTTTAGAATTTTCGAATCGACGATAATTTCGAATTCGATTGAATATTGAAAATAGAACGTACATTTTCGAATAGTATAAACGAGAATTTTTAAGATAGTGACCGGCGCGGATTGTCAGTTGTTGTTTTATTGTCCAATTTAAATTCATTGCACTGACCTACCTTAAGGCCCGAAGCGATTTACATATCTCAAGTCGAGCATCGCCTGGTGGATATCTTGTGCGCTCATCTCGATCGTGGTCCAGTAGCCGGTAGCCGGTAGCCGGTCGCGACCTCTTGCTTAATCTCATTGTACATTGTATTGTTTATTGGGTAGCGCATTGATTTGACCAAGTATAAATTATTAATGATATTAAATGTCGGATATGTTTATGGTTAGTGGTAGGTGGGGTTGTCGTGTTCTTGTAGCGATTGTTTAAGAGGATATTGTGTTTGAAATTTGTACCGAATATATTATAAATATCAAAAACTACTGAAGTCGGGATGTCGTTCGCATCATTAATTTGAATTCAGGTAATAATTCAAGCAATTAATGTTGAATTTATATATCAAAGTATTTAAAAGTAGGCTCTAACATTTATTTTTAAAGTTCGGAGTTCGAAATGTAAGTTGTACCGAGAAAAATCGACAATAAAATCACTACTTTACTCATTTTCACAAATGAAATTATACCTACCATCAATGCATACAATACAATAAGCAAAAATATTGTTCGGTTTCATTCAAATCCTGTTCATTAAATCATTCAAATGGTTTCAGTATAATAGTTGATCAATATGTTTTTTTTAAGTATACATAAAAACCTTTACTATAATTCGAATGATAAGTTTTCATACTTTCCTGAATATATTCGTATCAGTGGCATTATCATTCTTTATCCCCACATAACCTAATGCTCGCCTCATTACTCCGTTCCTACTTCAAAAACTAATGAATCAGGATTAAGGCAACATCGCCGATCGTGTGTTTATTTAAATGAGTTTCTTGATTAAAAAGGACCATTCGATTCTGCACCTGCATGTACGGGACCTGTAACTAAGGCCTGAGAATAACGATACAAATCTATTCCATAGATTATTCTTCTTAAATTCATTCGAATTCTATTTATGAATTCAGGAATTCAACTAAATTATCGAATATGTTTTAATTATTTACAAAACATATTTTGAAAATCGAATAGAATGAACGAAAAATAACGGTTATTTGTAATTTTAATCGTTCGTTTGAAAGTTGGTTGAATAAAGTCTAGTGGATGACCCCACACACCCGTAACTTCATTTGCAGACTAAGTTAAAATCAATTATACTCGCGATTGTTTCGTTAGTGGAAAGCAAATGTTTTTTGTCCCACTCACACCCCCGATATCCGCGCCCCCTCTCGCTCCCACCTCTTTGTATTCAACGGACGGACTGTCTCCCGTTCTCTGTTTGGATTTCTTTTGATGAAGTCGGAGCCTCGAAGACTTGTGATTGTGTGTGCATTTTGTTCATTTGGCGCAGTTTTTTGCTTCATCAGTGAATTGTGCACGTGACTGGTGTACTGCAGCGGGCGGCTGTTTGATTTTCATTCAATTGCAATTTATCATTCCCTAAATAATTCCTTACTACAAGTTCAACTCAGTTTTAGCTTATAAATGTTTTTGTTTAAATAATACGATTTTCTTATATATCATGTATTATGTATATGTTATATTTATAAGAAAACAACGCAGTTGATATATGTTGTACGTTTTGATATACTTAACAAGGATAACCAATCCAGTGAATGAATATATAAATATATAATGACATCTAAAACTTTATAACGATATCAATAATCCATACGATACTTATAGACCTATTTACTTACTTATATTTATTTACATCCTCAATATTATGGGATGAATTAGAGCAACTAAAGGTTAGATAAATATTGTGCAAGATTTCTTCTTATATAGCACAAAGTATATAAAAACTGAATAGTGACGGGATTCGAACTCGCGATTAAAAATGTTATATCCGCTGAGTTACTCGAATAAAAAAAATTATCTCTATAATCGAACGAACCCTCTAAGATAAAACTGTAAATGCCATAAGGCCGAGTTCACACACTAATATCCAATATAAAAGTTGATTATGCAAACGACTCTTTTGATTAGAAACAGTTTTTTTTTTCTATCTGTTTTAATTTCGAATGGTACGTGTCAAATGACTTCTTAATATTGTCTCGTTGTGTTGAAAATTTGTTCCTATAAGGAAAATGTTTATTCTTATTTAATAATGTTCTCTTCCCTTTTAAAAGTATCGTAATAATGAAACGTATATACTTGTAAATACAGTCAAGACGCAATGTAAATATTAAACGTTTTTCTTATAAGCTATTTAAAATAATTGAAAATTATTTGGAAATAATTCTACGATAGAAAACCGGAAAGAAACTCAGTAGATACTATCTTTCGCAAAAACCATTACTCATAACAAAAACATTTTAAATACCGTGGATAACAATTAGGTTCTTATAATATTTGTACAGCGATGAGTGAAAAATACCAATATTACATTTTATGAATCTCTACAAAATATATGAACTTTTTGTTTAAAACTTAAAGCTGAAACGTGTAATATTTGTACACGGATCGAACACAAAATCTACATCCAACAAAATACACAGAACGCAACCGAATCACGTATCGATATTAGTGGCGTGCTCTAATTAAAAACCGTAAATATCGACGCGTGCCGATAAATGTACAACACTAGTAAAACAGACAACGGATATGAAAAGTCGAAATATTTTAATAAAATACGCTTTTTCGTATTTTACTGAAGGTTTTGGTTGATATATTACATGTATGTATAAAAATTTCAAATCTATTGTATTATATAATCTAAATAAAAAAAAAGTAATTTGTTTACTTACGTTTCATTGTTCAAGTATTTTAAAATGAATAAAACTAACGCATACACATAAGAATTCGAATTAAAGGTGATTGTTGTAAATATGTAAATCAACGGCCACAGACTACATTAAAATATAAATGACCTATCGATGTTAGACTCTTTAATTAAATCCAGTAAACAACCGACTGAAGTTGCTTATTGCACGACCCTAGTAACTACGTTCTATTTTTAATTAAAAACTGAACGTAAAATTTTGATCGAGAAGTCGATTCGATTCGATTCGATTATTCGATTCGTAACTCGATTTCTCTGTGAGATTAGTGAAAATTACTTACAGAATGATGTAAAGTCAATATTGGAACATACCTGGAAAAGATAGAATTCATTAGTTAATTTATACATAGTATAATATACATAGAATAATGTTTTTATGTTTTAATAATGTAAATTTTTGTTTCATATTAATTCATATCAATAATGAAAAGTGTGAATAATATCGATGATTTGTGTTACGGTGAAAATTATCGAATTATTTGCATGCAATTCATTGAAAAATTATTTTCAATATGAAAAATATTCGTACTTTCAGTTAGATATAACTAAATAGGTGCCTAGGGCGGCAATTACGAATCGCCATGAAACGGGAACATTAACTGCCATACGCAAGTGTACCACGGGGACCTTCCCTAATCCATTTACGATATAAAGAGGTATAAATCAAACTTAATACCGAGCTACACGTGTTGATAAAGCCCACACACACAAACACGACCGTTCTTAAGAGGTGCACACATACGGAGATAATATCTAATACTGAAATGACACAAACGTATATGGACATTTTACAATAATTTATTACGATAGATTTTTTGTATGAATATGTATATTGTTTGGTTATATTTATATACATATATTCAAATTATTTATTTCAATTTTAGTTTATATTATTGCATAATAATTTTTAATAATAATAGTTTTTAATTGTGAAAATGTAATGATTTAAAATATTTATTAAAGTATTTTTTTAATTTTTAGTTAAAATACAGAAGATGATTATTATTTTCTAAAGGTGTTTTTTTATTTAATTAATTTTAATTTCGTATTATTATTATATAAAATAATTTCTTTAAATGTTCGTCAGTATAGTGTATTCGTGTAGAGGCGCCTCTGTTGCAAAGCGACACTAATCGGCAATTCCAACTTTCGGCCCAACCCGTTATAAAAGACAATACACAGACACCGTACAAGTGTGTGCAAGGTGGTACGAAATGGAATTAAGGGAGGGGAGAATGCAAAGGAATCACCGGGCGCGCGGAGGCTAAAGTGTCCCGGACCGGACACTTTGAACGAATTATGACGGTCATTATTAGAACGTGGACAGAATTAAATTGCCTCCCCACCACCGGCCCACCACCCGACCTCCCGGCTAAGTATGCCCGCATAATGATACCTGTCTAATACTCGCAACACTTATCTCAGAGTGAGCTGTATCGGACACCCTTTTATTTGTTTTGTTTTATTCAAATTGATTGGTTTTGTGAGGAAATTGTTAGTGTTAATCTATATCGATGGAATATAAATGAATACTTGTAAATTATATCTTAGTGGAAGATTGTTGATGTTAATAAAATTAAGTCATAATCTTTATTCAATATAGAATCACCACACTAACAATTTTTCTGTCAAAATTTTCTGAGGAGTCGGTGAAAGAAAAATTGTTGCAAACAATCAATAATTGCTATGTATATAGTATATAGTCATTCGAATTTCTATTTGAAACGTCCTGAAGGCGATCGTTTCATTCTCAAGGTGTGTTATAATCTAAGAAGGAGTTTTATAATATCCTTTAACAGTCAAACGTCCATTAACAGCGTTACTTGGTGGTAGGGCTTTGTGCAAGCCCGTCTTGGTAGGTACCACCAATCTACCGCCAAACAGCAATAATTAGTATTTTTATGTTCCGGCTTCAAGGGTGAGTTAGCTAGTGTAACACTACAGATACAAGGAACATAACAAAGATGTTGGCCCATTGGCAATGTAAGGAACAATTAATATTTCTTACAGAGCCAATGTCTAGGCCGGTGATCATCAAGTAGCCCATACACCAGTCCGCCTACCTATTATAAAAAATAAGGCCATAAAACATTTTTGTCGGCCTAGACAAACGTAGAGACCAGTGAGCAGACCACCCGCCCGATGGTCAGACGACTTAGAAAGATAGCTCAATGGATGCGATTAGCACAGGACCGGGAGAATGGCGCACCGGTGAGGAGGCCTATGTCCAGCAGTGGATTAGTGTGGGCTGAATATGATGAAACATTTTTGAACGTTTTCTGTGATCCTCTAAAAGAGATGTCTAAATAACATAATACAACATACAATAACATAATCGCGCTTATACTCACCGTTAAGGGATTAACAATAGCAATGGAAAATGATAAAATAGATAACAAGTGCGTAAAATAACAAACATATAGCAAACATTAGCAATAGATTAGCGAGTGGATGGCCGGCGGTGCTAAGATAGTTATACAGTATCAATACACCGACCAACAGTCGCAGATTTTCTGTAATCTCAACAAACGCGGTGGATAAATGAAACATTTATTGTAGGTAACAAGTTACAAGCGCTTGCGTTATTCTATGATATTGTAGTAAAAAATATTAAAATTAAAAATAAGAGTTATAGTCCTTTTATAAATAATATATTTTGATATTAAATATGACTAAATAAATAGTAGCTTGAGAATAATTGTTTTAATTTGCACGATATTGAAGTGAAGGTTATACAATATCTCGTGGTTAGAGGTTCTATTTAAGGACATGAAAGAACAAAGAAAGAATCAATAAGACGAGCCGGTTGGTGTGGTTGGTAAGATACTTGCCTTTCACGCCGCAAGTCGTGGGTTCAATTCCCACCCAGGACAGACATTTGTGTGCATGAACATGTCTGTTTTTTCTGAGTCTGGTTGTAATTATCTATATAAGTATGTATTTACAAAAGAAAAGTAGTATATATAAGCATATCAGTTGTCTGGTTTCCATAGTACAAGCTCTGCTTAGTTTGGGATCAGATGGCCTTGTGTGAATAATGTCTCAGGGTATGATTATTATATTATTATTATCATAAGGCGTTTGTTGATTGGCCGTCGAAAATCTCCCGTCAGTTCAAAAAGATCTGAGAATTTGTAAGCACAACTGAATTATATTCTGTTCTCATCTCTGGGTCATCAAGTCTGGGTTTAGAATCAAAAGCTTTGGATGGAAGAACTCCTCAACGGTCAATTGCATAGAAATTTTTTCCATGTAAAACCTTGTTTTTAAGAATGTTTTTTACCATGTTAAAAGTCATTAGGCACCTAAGAAGCCACTACATTGACCTGTGACACAGACCCGCTCATTCGCTATTAAATCAATTTAGCGACTTTTTTTTTAAGCTTCTTTAATTACAATCCTAACACTATATATATTTTTACAAGCCTATATTAGGATCGCTCACGCTCACAACAACCGCTGCCGCTTGTAACACCACCCACACATAACCATGCAATATTGACACAGCATATTAAGCGGGTAAGTTAAGACGACCTCGCATCTCACGTGTACAATCGCGATACGTGTGAGATATGGAAAATGTCGGGTGCAATTTCAAACAAAAGGATAATGCATATTTACCTTTTTATTGGTATTAGTTATCTGTTCACAGTGTTTCTGGTAATCAGAGAGCTCTAAATTAATTACACGAGTACATATTGGCTTGTGTATTTCACTCCTATGTATTTATTATATGTATATACATAAGTTTAGATGTTATTATTAATATATTTCATTTATATTTATAGCGATGAGCTTCGTATATCTGTCGACATATATGAAATGATAATCGATTGAGTTGTTAAGATGTGGAAGAGTAACAAACAAATAAACCCACTTTCTATTTTATAATATTAATCCTTACTTACCTTGGGGTACAAAACTACCCCAGGCCTATTGAGGAAAATAGTCATTTTTCCACATTTGTTGGCTTTAGTATTTTTTTAGTGTATTTAAATTTTATTTTTGTCTATAGTAAACAATCTTTTGAAAAAAGCTTTCAATATGTTTTACAACAATTTTCAAGTCGAAATATTCAGTAGTTCATTTTTTATAACAATTTTTGTCACTGGGGTACAAATCTAACCCATACTGGCAAGTACGTAATTCTACAGAGGTGGTGCAAGTAAGGGTTAATAAGGATGTAGAAAAAAGAAATTTAACTCCGGCCAACTAAAGAAGTTTATGATTTTGAGTCTAATGGGCTGATAGTACGTTATTATGAAACTAATAAACATAGTACTTTTTTATATGATAATTAAAAAACTATGAAAAAATACTACATTTTGTTAATCACTAACTTAACCATTTGTGGTCCACTCCACGAATGCACGTGGCAAGCAAAGGTACGAGAGGAATGGCGACGAATTGTGAAGCTTGCCACCACCCCTGTCATGACGACCACGACCACTCTGCCAAGAGTGTAACGACAGAGAAGAAGAACTTAACCATAGTGTAATATATACATATATGTACTTGTATTAGTATAGATAGCTGTTAGTCCACTATCTGTATCTGTTTGTACACACACGATTAAACATATTCATTAAATATTTCTAAACTGTTCACCGAACAAAAATTAAAACTATTTCCAAACAAATTCGTAGCAACGAAGCTACGACTTTGGTTAAAATATGATTGCAATAATAATAATTAAACGAACTACATACAACACCCCAACAGAACGGTTTACACATTTAATAAACGTAAAGAACCGAGTGTTACACTATCGAAATTATAATCCCAACAATCTGAAATTAGCTTAGAACAATAAATACAAACGTAATCCCGGCGAACGTCACAAATGAACGCAAACACAGCAGATGAGTCTAATTCTAACCCGACAATAACCATTACCCCACTCTATTAACACAAAACATATTTAGAGATGGGAGACGCACTTATCGATGAAAGGTAAACAAAAGTTTATCGACACACGGGCACGAGTAAAAACGCTCAGTCAGCGGAGTAGCGTTAAAACAAACGAGCGCTAAATACCCGAGCGGCTATTACAATATTTGCTAGAATCTCGTTATTTTTAAGTATCTACCGCCACTGGTTCGCAAACTTTATAGGGGTAAGTTTTGGATAGATTTACATAGTTAATTTGTGTAATTAAGAATCAATATTACATTTAACAATATGGACAAATTATATATTGAATGAAATGCTAACGCTTTATAAATATATAATTGATTAAAGTGATAAGTAATGGGAACTTAATCAAAATCTGGGAAACTATTCTTAATAACTTGAAACAAGTTAAGAAAACGTTTAAGCAACGATCGACGATAGTGAAATTAAAATATTGTAACTATATTTCATTAGTCATTTAATTCAAAATACAATTCATGTATTATTTTAGAAGAATTTACTAATTAAAATTTAACAGTCTAAGTTAAAACCACGCTCAGATTTGATAAAGATACCATCATAAGAAACAGCCACGACAAAGGGGGATTATTTAAAAATATATATGTGTTATTATACTTATAACAAAGTTAAAGTAACGAAACATAAACAATATAACAAATCAACAAAATAAATAACCCTTACAACGACACAAACGGTTGTTTGAGTTCACTTTTAAAAATATCTCCCCAAGTTTGAGCATCACAGGCCACCGACTGCGCAACGTCATAGCGACTACCGTTGTAAATTATAATGTTTTATGGGTTAATACTGCAGATAAGGCGCGGGGCAAGGAGCCTATTATTATTAAGCGTGTTAGCGGGAACCGGGGGTGGGTTGAAACGGGGCGATTTTTGAACGACCTTGCGTTTTCAATTTCGTAACGAAATATGATTTTTTTTTCTAATTCCAGGTGAGGAATATCGTAAGAATTTATCGATATTATGTTATTTTATTCTTTTTTTTTGTTTTTGTTTATTTAATGTTTACAATTGTGTATTTAATGTTTTCTAATAAAAATATTTTATAAAAATGTTGGCAATTTTTTCGAATTATGTAAATTTAATTGTTGTCCCTTTTATAATAGTATTTATATATTGTAAGATATTTTATTAATTTGAGTATTAATAGCATAGATTTTATCAGTAACATAGAAAGTAAATCACATTAAAAAAAATCTTATCAATGTATTATTCATATTTGTAAAAATAGTTTACACAAAATTAAATATAGGTTAGGGTGGTTAATATACTTGTGTAATAAAAAGGGAGCGCGCATCCCCCGTGTGACTGCTTATACCTTGTTTAATGACTATTTATGTGATGACAAGTGAATTATTTTTTATTGTTTATCTTCGTATTATAATAGAATCGGTTTTATTTATATTTTGAATTCATTGCTTCAATTGTGTGAACAATAATATTATAAAAATGAAATACATATTTCCACATTTAATGCATTCCACTATGCTGTTTCACTGGTTCATCCGATAAAATAAAAGTTTATTTCTTGGATTTGAACCCACACTATTCGGTTAAGATTTACGTGTTTTATTTACAAGATGATATTTGCAGTCATTTGTAACTAAATAAATAGTATTTCAAATTAATATTACTAATAGTATGGTTCCTTGACTTTGTATGACTGTCGCTTAATAGCGCCTAAGGGACATTTAGAGGGTAGACTTGAGGACGTTACTAACATTCAATTCTTCGTGGTTATTGATAATCACTGGGATAAAACCATAAAACGTAATTTCACTCTTATTTGTATGATCAAAACAATCAATTTAGATAAAATATTATATAATCAATAAATACTGAGTTCATAAGGCTCTTAGAGTTACAAGCAATTTTAAAATGCTACCACCGGTTTCGAATGTAGATTTAACCTAGAATAGTCGGTAAGAGACTCAGTAGTTAATTTTTTTCATCAATCACAAACAATTATGTCCCCAGTGTGTGATACGCATACTAACTCAAAGCTCTGTCAATACGCCTGTTAACATTCACAACCCAAACCTCAAAAGAGGAGAAGAGACCTTAGGAGAAGGTTTTGGAGCTTATTCCACCACGCTGCTCCAATGCGGGTTGGTGGAATACACATGTGATAGAATTTCAGTGAAATTTGACACATGCAGGTTTCCTCACGATGTTTTCCTTCACCGTCAAGCACGAGATGCATTATAATCACAAAAGCACATGAAATTCAGTGGTGCTTGCCCTGGTTTGAACCCACGACCATTCGTTAAGATTCACGCGTTCTTACGGCTGGGGCATTTCGGCTTTTTACACGTTTATCACGTCCAATAGTCTAAATTGAACGCTTGTGAAAATACGAAGCGCAATCACTAATGTTATAATAATATATACTAAAATATTTTCATCGCTGCATTTTTAGTGTAAGTTTTATGTGTATTGATAAAAAAAAAATCCATTAATTAGTATAATTAAAATCTTGTGTTATTTAATATGCCTTTTTCACTTTTCGGATTGAATGTTTATAGTTACTATTAAATAAGTATTAGTGATGTAACCTGTGGTGATTATATTATAATATTTTGAATCCGCAGCGTGTACGTATAGTTAAATAAAAATGTATGCGGTTTGGCGTGACAGAGTAGTTAGCCGACATATTTGCGGACACTTCAATCAATTGGGAGTTTTGATTGCATTTGTATTGGTAGTAATATGTTTAGGCAGACTAGCGTTTGGGCCACCTTTTTTTTTTTTTTTTTTTTTTTTTTTTTTTTTTTTTTTTTTTTTTTTTTTTTTTTTTTTTTTTCACGCAGTGTAAACCTTCATGAAGGTACCCAACTCTCTTGGGGGAGAGACCGGGTTATGTGGGATTCTTACCCACTAAAACCACTGCGATGGCCGTCCTCGGCACGGATCGGAGAGGCTGCGGGATCATGTTGATATAACGCATCCGCGGCCCCTCCCGTGCTGTGCTCCGCTCGTGGCTCGGCGGAGCTCTCCTCAGGGGGCGAAAGTAATCCCGCCCCCCCGCACTCCTCGCTAGTGCGTACGGCAGCGCGAGGCCATTCGGGCTGCCGTCCTCCTCAGGGCCGTTTGAAATTGGACACGTGAGGCCCCCACCTCACGCATCCACGGCCCCAGGGTTACGCCCTATATTTAAAGCCCCGGACGTTGGGGCTGTGGGAGGGCCGGGACGACGCCGACGTCGTCTCTGCCGAGCAGGATCGGCCCTTTCCCGTTCCCGCTCCGCCGTCTCCTTCTGGACCATGACGGTCTCACAGAAGGAGGCTACGGCCCTCCACGCCGATTCCCTGCGGAGCATCGCCGACACGATTGCTCGCAGGGACAGGTCTTGTCCGACTTCGCGAACCAGGATCTCCCTCTCCGCACTCCACGCGGGACACATCTCCAAAGTGTGCTGGGCAGTGTCCCGGTCCGCGCCACAGTGGTGGCACATCGCCGTCGATTCGCGTCCGATCTTACACAGGTACTCTCCAAAACAACCGTGACCGGTCATTACCTGTGTAAGTCGAAAGGTGACTCGTCGCTTTCGTCTCATCCAGGCTTCGAAGACTGGCAGGATCGCTCCTACGACGCGTTTTCGCGCGTACCGTTCTTCACAGAGACGGTCGCGCCACGTCGCAAAAGCCCTCTTTTGTTCCCGAGCGTTTGGGCCACCTTATGGTAAGTGGTCACCAACAATAGACAATGGCATTGTAAGAAATGTTAACCATCGCTTAAATCGCCAATGCGCCACCAACCTTGGGAACTAAGATGTTATGTCCCTTGTGCCTGTAATTACACTGGCTCACTCACTCACCCTTCAAACCGGAACACAACAATAGCAAGTACTGCTGTTTTGCGGTAGAATATCTGATGACTTTATTTGTTTTATATATAAACGCATTATAAAGTGTATTATTATTAAAAGTAAGCGTTGATATTAATAACTATTGCTAAATATGCAAAAGAGCTTTTTTTTTAAATCCACCGCGGTCACTCGGCAGCGTGATAATGAAATCGTAAATCCGCGACGTGCACGTAAAATAGTGAAATATAAATCGACGCGGTTTGGCGTCACCGGCCTGTTGGCCGACATTTTTGCGGGGACGCTTCAATCACGACCTGTAAGGCTGCATTGTGTGATGCAAATAACGAAAACCTGTTTTGTTGTTAATTTAAATATATTTAAAACATACAGCACCATGGGTTGTTATATTATTAATCAAAAAGAGCTGAAATAGCCCAGTGCTTAGAATAAGTAGCAGCCTGTGAATGTCCCACTGCTAGGCTAAGACCTCCTCACCTTCTCTGAGGAGAAGGTTTGGAGCTAAGAAAACGCAGTCTTTATTCAAGATTGCAAGTTCAAAGCTAAAGTGCGAATGAGTTTTGAAGTGATTAATTTGCAATTAAAACACTAGGGCTAGTGATCTATACTAAGATGTATTAACATGAGATGAGATGACAATAACAATACCGGAACTGGAACGGAATCTATTACCGCTACATCGTTTTTTTTAAATATCTTTATATAAATTAAATCTTTCCTTATAAAAGCTACCTCGGTATAGAGGTACCATTTTCCCCTCCTCCTTCCCTCTGTGGCACTACGCTGGAGATACAAGGCAAAGTCGCCATACTGGGAATTGAGGTTCGGTGCGACCTCAATCCAAAGATCACATCGAGGCGGTTATAAGAACAGCCTCACGAAAACTCGGAGTCCTGAACAAGGTGCAGCGTTTTTTCACGCCACAACAACTGCTCCTGTTGTATAAAACACAGGTGCGGTCTTGCGTCGAATATTGCTCGCACTTTGGGATGGCTCCGCCAAATACTTCCTGGAGGCCTTGGATCGGTTGCAGCGACGTGTGGTTCGCATAATTGGCGACGTAAAACTCACCAACACCCTCGAGCCTTTACAATTGCGTCGAGAGATAGCGGCAATGAGCGCTTCCTATCGACTGTATCACGGCGAGTGCTCAGAGGATTCTCCCTCATCCCTGCTTCTCCTTTCCTTCACAAATCTACGCGTGCTGGCTCTCGATGTCACCGCCTAACTGTGACATCAATAACATCGCACACTAAGAAATTTGGCAACTTTCTTCTTTGTCGCACCTCCAAAACATGGAATTCGTTACCAGCACACGTATTCTCCTCCTCTTATGACCTGGGTTCCTTCAAACGAGGCGTGAAGAGGCATCTTGCGGACCGGCAAGGCGGGGGCGGCTAGTGCAAGTCATTCTTCCTAACTGCTCTAGCCGTCGTCGCGTTTGGACTCTACTACCACTTACCATCAGGTGGAGTAGAGTCATTTGCCCTTCCGGAAACTATAAAAAATAAATAAAAAGAACCATAATGTGTACCTAAGGTAATATGTAAAATAGAAGAATGTGTTTGTGCGTTTGATATACCATTCATCATATTATATTAGAAAAATCACGCTACTAAAGGCTGAGCAGTACCGCTTAACGTTTGAAGCCGCGTGGAGCAGTTATTATACTTTATGATAATAAGAGTATGTATGTACTTATACATTTACGAGCTGAATTGAATGAAGGCGCGGACACTGCTAGTTATCTATAAAATCAAATTAAAAAGGTAACGTTGATTATTTGTAGGAAAGCATATTTAGTAATTTGATTGAACGATGTATCTATGTAGGATGTCTGACTTAAATGTCTGAAGCGATGAAATTCATCAAAGTTGATGTTTGAAAACGATAAATTACGCCAACCAATACATCAGCACGTTCCACGTCGATCACACTCGCGTCGCCGCAAACTGGATTTAATTTTATATTTTTATATCATATTCTGTATTTCATTTGACGTTTCATGAAAAAAAAAATCATTTTTAATATTTCATATACTATTTTATTTTAATAATTGATCGTAAAATTTATATTTCATTTTAGAAACTAATGCAATTTAAATAATATTTTTACGTTTTTAAATTTGGTTTCGAATGGTTGTTTGTTTGGTAATTATATCTGCGATTCACAATTTCCTTTGAATGCTATATGTATATTAATGTTCGAATTTTTACAAAATGGTGTATAAATTATTGAAAAATTAAATTAATTTCAACAGTCGTGTGAATTATGTATTGACAATTCGATATGTAAACCGTAAACACATTTGAACACGTCGCTCATCGGCTCGTGCCAAAACCGTAGATCATAGAACTAGCCACACTTAAACTGTGACACGGAACAAAAAGCGAAATTAAATCTGACTTAAAGCCGAAGCGAACGCAACGGTAGATTTATAAACTCGACCGACGCTAACACACTTTCAAATGTCAATGGATCCGCGTAAAAGCCTAAAAAGCCGAAAAAAAAGAAAAAATAAAAAAAAAACATCGCACAACAGCCGCGCGTACATGCATCTTTTTCACTCGGCTGACAAATGGCTGTGAAACGCAGGATGAGTCGGTCGGATGAAAAATCATTCACAAATTCTGACGCCACTCGCTTAGCCGGCCCGCCCCGGCCACTTTTTAACCGAGCGCCATCAATAAAAAGCCAAAAGCCGAGGAAAAAAAACGCCGTGACGTCACGAGGTACGTTCGCGCCGACACCGGCGAGGAATAAATCAAGTGCTACGCTAGCATGGAGTCGGCTCGGCCGAATTGTGGCGTTTATGGGCTTTTGATTTACACGGCCACTATTGCCGCGTATTTTAATGCATACGATAACCCGTGTTGTACGGCGGTAAATAAAACTCGAAAATCGCTCAATGAAACCCGCTTGTTTCGATTTGTTGCTTTGAATGGGATTATAAAGGCGACTTTTCAAATAAATTCACTCGCGTTATTGATGAAATTTATTCCGTGCGCCAATAATACTGCGACATCGATCGACGCTAAACTTCAGTTGGGATTTAAATTCACAAATGATGGAACGATTAATGTTAAACATTATTTTATACAAACGAAACTATCGCAATTAATATAAATATGTATTAATTATATAATTCAGATAAGTAGTCCTCAAAGGCCACTCCACCCTTACCTACCCGTTGACTTTGACGGACACGGTCGCATCATGCCCGATCAACTGGTGTCCCGTGGCCCGCCGCTCTCTCACTCATTCACTCATCCATTCATTCACTCACTCCGACGGCTTCGAGTGATCACAGATCAGCTTTCGCGGACCTTTTTTATGCGAAACTGAATTCAGACGGGATTTTTTACGCGGCTGTCTTTTGAAGTGTTTATAATTTGGAACGGATTTAGTTGACTTAAGATCGGGACCCACCTGAGGGGTGGGTTTATTTAAAAAGGTCTTAAGCGGATGCATGTGTTGTATTAGATTTTAAACGAATTTGACAATGAACAGTTTTATATACGACTAACTTTGATCATGATTGTGTCGAATGACAATCAAAAATGTTGACACGCCTGTCTCGCTAACCATATTAAATCCTGATTTCCTTATCTTAGATTAGCGATATTTTCGTTTTATTCCCATTATTTGTTGATAATATTTTTAATTATCGATGACAAGGTGTACAATTGAAGTTTAATTTTTTAAAAGTACACTTCGAAAATAAAAATTTATCTTTACATCAACTCATATAGAGTAAGTATCTGGGCGACCAAATTTTGCTCGATTCCAATAAATAATTGATAATAAAATATTTTAAAAATATTTGTGCTCAACATCTTATCCACATAGGTACATAAACAATCAAGCACATGAAAATACATAACTGCGGTGTTGAACTAAAAAAAATATATAAGCTATTGCAAATATAAATATATGAATAAAACGTACATTCACACACACATACACACGAACTCACACACATAACTAGAAATAGGTTACGTTAACCGGCGATCATAAAAAAACGTCTTAACGTTCAACGAAAGTCCCTTTCATTCCGCTCACGTCTGCCCGAACTGATTGACACGAGACGTCCGCGCCTTCTCCGAGGCATCCCCCCACCCGACCACCCACCGGGGGCTTCCCCCAACCCAACTTGACCTGTGATCCGAGTAAGAAACATGTGAAAAATGTCATTAATGCACTCTCGCGTTCTTATTGACTCGACCCGATATCAATAGAATTGTCGAGAGAATAGTATGGATTAATATAGCTATGAAGTAATATAAATACGCATTGTGTGTAGTATATATGTTTTGATTAATCAATTTTCAATATAGTTTGTATGGATGTGATTATTTTTCTTAGTATGTTTCATCAACTAATACGCCGCCAACACGCGATCTGAAATATCCTTTTTGCCTGTAATTATTGATCGATTTGTTTATACTCGTAGTCGTAACATATCCAAATATACAAAACACAAATGATCTCTTCAAACATCTCCGTACATATCTATTTACAAATACAAGTTTTTAGAGAATATAATATTATTATGTTGTAGTGTTAAAACATTGTTCACTTAAACAAAATGTCGTTTCATTGGAACCAACTCGCCAATGAATACAAATCATTGAAGAAGTTTGTAAGAAACAAAATTAAAAACCCGATAAAAAATGAACTCGACGTTAATAAAACGATGCGGTGGAGCGCAATTTGGAGACAGCGGACTCGGAGTTTGTTAATTTGTTCCTGCAATCACAATCGTAAGCGCACGTCGAAGCGTACACAAGTTTGAATTGCTTATAGTTTAGAATAAATAGCCGGTGCCAGTGCCCGGGTGGTGACGCCCCTCGACAGACGCCCTCGTGTAAAAAACCTGACATATATGATAATTGTCAAGTCTCACTGTTATATCGAGGAACATATTAACAACGTAATTGGCTACCGAAACATACGAGCGCCGTTATGAAGACATCCCGATCGTAGATGATAATAACGAACACACGCGTCAAACACCAACCGTCAATATAGACGCAATAACGCAAAACTCCAAACAATAGGCATTAATAAGAGCGTATAACGCTAGGCGCGGAGCGGCGCCGTATCCCGGGATGCGTTTATTAAAACATTTCACCCGGGCAATATCTGGCGATAGCGCGACGTGCACAATATGTGCCGCAAACTCCGTCCGCATGTGACGACCTGTGGGAATCGCGGCCGAGAAAACTTCATTAACTCCAACGACCCCCATCCCGGTCCCGTTTCCCCGTGTTCCCCACCCGGTGACGGACCGGGGACGGCCGTTCGCTTATTACGTCTCGAACGTGCCGCGAAAATCGAAGAAATGTGACGTAAATACGTGAAGCTCGGAAGAATCGTCCCACTGATTGGTCAGGCTTCGTGCTCGACTGACCGTTTAATACGATCCGTATCAAAGGGGCCATTTTTCGGATTATTATTAAGTGTGCCATCATTTTTATTGGGTGATTGCATTGTATTGCGCTTAAGCGATCGAGCGTCGCCAGATAAATAAACATTCATCGGGCATTCCTCTGATCTCGACGTTATAGCACAATAAATTATTCCTAAACAGCATTTCTGTAATGAGATTGTCTTCCTTCGTATTTCTCTCTTATGTAATATGGTGAGCGCTACGTCCCTGTGACGGCGTACAAACAAAAACTATATCTACACATCAAATAACGCGCTGAGTTTTACATAAAAATAAACATTTTTTTCCGATACCATCTCGCTACGATTGCATTCAGTGATCCCTCAATCAAATCCCGCTTTGATATGAAACGATACTATTTATTCAAACCAGCCGGCGGTGAGGCTGTCGCTTTAGATTCTGGGCCGCATCATTTAACATCGAATCTAAGGTCACCCTTGGACGAAATGTGGCTCTGAGAAGGTCTTTAGTTTGAGGAAAATAAAAGATCATGTATCATCAATGAATTTTATCTTGAATAAGAATTTTTTGGATAGTAATTTCGGGGACAATGTTTCATGATTTACCTAAACTTATAAGCACATTAAAAATACTAAAACGGATTTCTACCAATTCATTAATACAATTTTAAATATAAGTCAATTTAACTTTATAAAATACGAACTGTATAATTTAGTCACGAAAACAGTAGAACTAAAAAATTAAATAATTTAACCGTTTACATATATTACGGCATTTTAAAGAAAATTCGGCTTTTAAATAGCTCAGCAAGTTATGGTATATTGTATCCGGACGCTGTTCTTCTACGAACCGACGGACCACACACGAGATCGCTGATGTGTTGACGATTTAATTTAACGTCGTCGGTCAGGATAATATTGCCTGCCTTTGATGGTATTTATTGTCGGGTAATTATGATTACTTTTTATATGTTTTTAAATAACCGCTAGGCAAAAGTGCACGCTTCGTATTTTATATAATCTCGTTAGTGATCAAATGATACTGGATCAAATTGTTATACGATGACTTCTTTGAATTGCAATTTTTATACAGTTTTATTCTAGTTGGGCACTTCAATATGGTATTGAAATATATTGAAAAATTATAATAGGTAACCTTTCCTGTTCTCGTATCGTGCCCTTTTATCAATCAAAAAGCGAGTGTAGTGCTACTATTGCATTTTGATTTTTGACATTGACATTAAGTTTCATATGATGTCCGATTAATAATCAATCCAATTCTTATACTTAAGAAGCGATTTGGTTTGCATGTGACGTAAAAACTTTAATAATCCGTTGTACTCACTAATATTATAAGTAAACGTGTCTTTGTTTGTTAGCAATGTTCACGTCTTAACCGCTCAACGGATCAACATGACATTTTACCTGAACTTAAACGAATACAAACGCGTGCGAAGTCGTGGACGGAAATCAATTTGTTAAATATTTGAACCTGGTATTAGTAATGACATAAGCTCCATTTTCAAAACAAAAGCAAAACACTTCACCCATAAAATATTTTCGGTACAATTTTTGTGGAATAATTACCTTCTGTCATTTAACAGTTGACAATTCAACCACGCGAGCGAAACGATCGATGACTGACGACCGCGACGGTGGTCCGACACCTGCTGCCGTGCCAAACATTTTGTACTACTCCATAAACAAGATTTACTGTGATTTTTTTTTTGCAAACTCGGACCCACACTTTTTTACGATTGAGTTTTTCAAACGTAGGTGTTAATTTAAGGGTCTTCAAGCCTATTTCGGAGAATGACAATATGTTTATATTATATAATTGTGACGTCTTTTTAATCTAATATGGCTGACGTCAAAATGTTTGCGAAATGTAGTTTGGTTTTTATTATCATTTTGTTCATGAATTTATTAAAGCACAGCAATTAAAGAAATGATATTCAAACTTCTATCGATCAAACCATATTTTTTATATTATTATATACCTCAGTACCAAAGAATGACACTTTTGTTTCTTTTTATTATACTTAATATTATGATACAGGGTATTTAGGTTATACATAGTAACATGGAATCAAGTCATTGCTCGTTGATAGTTACATCATCCTGACCGAATTCAGTCCTGGCCTGTACTAAGTATAGTGCTTAAGTGGGTACGCAAATACATGTCCATACTTTATTCCCCATCAGGGTCCACAATGAGATGGTGGTACGAATCGACATGAGAGGTCTTAGGTGCTTAGCCAGCTGATTTTTGTGCGATTCGAATCACGGGAGTTACCAAGAAGGGATGAAAACGTTATCATATTACAATATACATTCAAACGGGAAATTAAATTAATACTTATTTTTGTATGAAAATAAAATCTAACAAATTATCAAAAGTCGTACAACAAAAGTTGTTGCTTATATTGTTAGCTATCTAGTCCTGTGAGGTTGCTGGTACTTAACAAATAAACATGTATATAGTATCTCTTTTATCTGAAGACGATTAAACATTTTCATGATTCTGAGAAAAAGTGAAATACTAATACAGTTTATATAATTATCAAAATCAATTCGTAACAGTAATTTTAAACCTTTTCTGTTAATTAATCTTGTTATTAAATGTATAAAAACATTACAATAGATTTCAATAACTTATAAACGTTAAAGACGTTATCTGTGCGATGTCAGAAGCTGCAATAA
The DNA here is from genome assembly GCA_905220585.2 of Nymphalis polychloros. NCBI lineage: Eukaryota > Metazoa > Arthropoda > Insecta > Lepidoptera > Nymphalidae > Nymphalis > Nymphalis polychloros. The sequence continues at coordinate 14,310,192 of HG992247.1, forward strand.
AAAAAACTTATAGAAAAATTTATAACCGAGACAATTAAACAAAATAAACGTCTATCAAACGAGTGTGACAAAGCTAAACTTGTCGATGTCTTGTATTTCTTTTCCACGACATTCGGTCCGAGAGTCCCTCCTGTCAATCACACGTCAGCGGCTGGATTTCTGTTCGTCTGTCCGAAACGCGTAACCCGACTCTGGAAATCCACTTAATCTTTATTGACATCGAGTCGTATTACCACGTCCGTGTGACCTCGAGGAGCGAAAATGTCACCTATTTCTGGGAGTTAGGGTTGAAGGTGACCGCAGTTACAAAATTTGCGACAGTTCAAACGTTCATTAGTAGTCTGTTTTCTTAGGCAGAGAACGTCTGTTATTTTGATTTTTATTGATGGTTTTTATAATTTTTTCTCTTATTTGACTAATATGCACATAAAATGATTACTTATATAGGGTTTTCCATTAAGGGCGCTTGATCGTGCAGAACTTCCATCGTAGCGTGTGCTGTGTGGCACGTAGCGCCGTCCTGTTGAAACCACATGTTGTCCAGATCCATATTCTCGATTTCAGGCCAAAAGAAGTTGGTTATCATCGACCGGTATCGCTCACCATTGACGGTGACGGCCACACCATTATCGTTTTCGAAAAAATACGGACCAATCACGCCTCCGGCCCAAAATCCGCACCAAACAGTCACTTTTTGCGGGTGCATTGCCACTTGGTGAACCTCGTGTGGATTGGTCTCGTCCCAAATACGGCAATTTTGCTTGTTGACATAGCCATTCATCCAAAAATGCGCCTCGTCGCTGAAGATGATTTTTTTGCCAAAATCGGCGTCAACTTCCAACTGCTCTAATGCCCAGTCAGCGAACACACGGCGCTGTCTATGGTCATTAACCTTGAGCTCTTGGGTCAGCTGGATCTTGTACGGGTGCAGGCTCAAGTCACAACGCAAAATTCGCCAAGTTGTCGTCTGCGAAAGGCCGAGTTCCTGTGCGCGACGCGGAATTGACTGCCGCGGGTTTTCGAGGACACTGTCGCGCACAGCGGCGATATTCTCGGCAGATCTCGCGTTACGTTGACGCACGGGAACCGGCTGATTGTTAACTGACCCGGTTGACTCGAATTTGTCCACCAATCGACGGATAGTCGACTCGGCAGGACGATCATCGCGACCGTAAAATGGGCGAAGTGCGCGGAACGTTGCTCGAACTGAAGACCCATTTTCATAAAACAATTTTATGATTTGCACGTGCTGCTCGACACTGTAACCTGCCATGGTGGTTTGGGAGGACGGAATGAATATAACACACTGCATTTGACAGCTGTCACTCAAACAACATGGCCGCAATCAGCTGTCAAAGTTCAAGCGTCCCTATTGAAAAACCCTATATTAAATGTAAAAGGGATTACCGGACAAAATATTTTTAAGAAATAAATTTATAAATGGAACGATTTTGTGATTCATGATTAAAAATATGTATAAAATATAAATTTAATGTTTTAAATTTCGAATACATAAGAAAAATACACCGAAAAAGATATAATAGAGCTATGTAGCTTAGTCAACGGTTATAAGAAGATGCTGGCACTATTGATTAATAGATAATTAACCGTTATAATATAAACATAGCAAAATTATGATTTTCTACATTAGGCTATTGATATTAAAAATATAATAATTAAAAAAAATACGAATAAAATTTATCAGATGCAGCTTAAATACCTTTCATAACAAACCTAATGTTTGTATCAAAATAAAATAAATCTCGCGTTCCTTTTTCGAAAATATAAAACTTTTCGAATGATTTGAAGAAAAGTAAAATTCATTCGTCACTCGCACACCTGTCTTAAAGTCAACGTAGGAACACAAACACGTTGGATATAACGCGACCGTGCGCGCATCGACCTTTTCATTTCAACGCTCATTGTCGGACAGGAGTTTTCGCTCTCGATTTCAGATTGGACTTAGTATGGATCTAATTATTTATTTAATATTCCATCCCAAGAAGCAATCAACGGAGATTGGAGAATGGAGAAGTATTCGTGCACAAATATGCGCACACTCTATTTTCTCAATGTCATAATTCGATAGGACGGCAGATCCAATACGATCACAACGCTAGGCCAACGGCTTTTCATTACCAACTTCCTAATGAGACAGTTGTTTAACTAACTCTTTGGTCTATGGACTAGCTTATAAGAATGCACACCAAGATTCTGGGTTGGAATCCCTGATTGTACCAAAAAGAAACTTATTGAGTTTCAGCTTTTTTAGTAGCAGCCTGAAGTTAACAAACAACAAAAGTAGAGACAAGCCTATTACAAAAAAAAAATAGAAAATTGAGATTAAATAATTAAGATAAACTCTGAAAGAGGAATTGAAAACCCCTTCTTTATTATATAATTGATCACGGCCTGCCTTATCCACTCAAATCCAAAAAAACTCTCGAGTTTTTGCTTCAAGTTTAAACATATCAAGAATTGATTGATTGATGTTTGTTCAGCAGGCATTAGTGGGCCTACCTGTGAGTTATTTGTGCTTTTATTGATATTAAGATGTATCCTGGGCTCCGTAATTATAATATTATTCATCACTTCACCGGACCCTGTTATTAAATATGACAGGCTCTCGGTCAATCATCCTCTGATTTGACCTCTTTAGTTGTACGTCTTTAGAGGTGTCGAGAAACCAAATTAATTCATCTATTGCTTCCAATCAGGGAAGAGGTTTGATGGATGTGAAAAATTTAAAATAATTATCCTTTAATTAAATTTTACTCTCGTGGAAAAAGACCATTTATAAGATATGGATTATGATATTAATAGTTTGGTTTAGTATAGCTTCTACGAATATAATAATATAATATCCTGGGACATTATTCACACACGGCGTTTCGTTTACGATTACATGTTGGAATGTAACAGCCCGTTAATGCTTTTTTACAATCCATAGACCTCTTTTGATCTTAAGGAAGGTTTGCAGCTCGCTTCCACCACGCTGCTTAAATGGTATTTGTTGAACATATTTGCCAGAAAATGTTATCCATCACGTGCAAATTTCCTGAGGATGTTTACCTTTATGAAAACTCATGAGCTTGTCAAAGTCTGAGCCCATTGAACAATGTTTCTGGTGTATAATATTGATTCAATCGAGCTCATAATCGAGGTTAAATGTTCAAAGATGTGAATCAAATAAAAAACAATACATAAATAAGATATACAATAATCAGTACAAAAATAATATTTATTGTTATTAAATAGTTTTTGAGAAAAACTAAGGGGACAATAATTGGCACAATTTTTTACAAATTCGATTAATTGAAAGTCGATGCTATGCTTAATACATTTGACAATGTAGGAGATTGCACATAGGCTTCAATGGTTATCTAAAACAGAACGTAATACGAGCCTATTTTCCGAGCCATATACACAATTTCGCGAGAATCCCACGGATTACAGTATACCATACGATAGTATACCGTTCACAGTTCAAGACTGCATTGAAATGCAAATGACTGCACTTCTTTAACGCCGGCTCATCGTTATTACGCCCCTGGGACACCTTGAGTCTGGCTATATCTAATGTGGCTCCGCCATTTTGTATGCGCCATTTTCTTTGTCAGCTATGCGGAGTAGATGGAAATGTAATGATCTAGCTAAATTTTATTGCGATTAAACAAAGAAATACCTTTATAACTGATCCGGCTAGACTGTATCGCCCAAAGAACAGCGCAACTGGTAATACCAGTTTCGGCGATGTGATGGAACAAAATTTAGATGAATACCATCTTTGAACTGGCTTAAATAATACCTTTGTACTGACTGTCTGTTACTTGTTATAATAGAACTATTAACTATTTCGATTTCAATTGTAATATTTATCGAAAAATGCCTTAATAAAGTTTATGATGACAGCTTATAACGAAAGTCTATCGTGTTACAATGGAGAATAATGGGCTAGAGCGAAATATTTTATTAAAATATACCTACTATCTTTCTATGTTACATGTGGAAGAGATTTGTTCAAGGTCATCTGAGTAAAACTCACTTCCGATCCGGTTTGAACGGGGAGTGAGCCAATGTAATTAAATAACAGGCATACATGGCATATCTGCTCGTCAGACTTTCAATCACAAATTCAAAAACAAATCATTATCTAAGAAAGAAGCGTTCTCTGCATATTATTTTATAAAATTTAAATAATATTTAAATCAAGTCTCCGTTTTGAAGCTGGCCCGTGTAATTGAATGACGCAATCAATAAATTGGTTTATCAATCTGATTGATTGGCAAGTCCGTTGAGTCACGGTCGACGTGGCTACAGCTTGATCTTCAGCTCCATCGACTATGATTTATTGGTTTATTTGCAATATGCCTGACACGTCAATCCATCTTGGAACTTGCATGTCTCATTCCTTTTTAGGTGACATCGATAACTTGTGAATTTTAATTCGTTTCTCGTGTTTTTGGTGTGTCCGATTAATTGCACCGCATCACGTTTAATTGTTTATGCACGATCTTATCGATTTATATACCAGCTAAATACTCAAGGACACGTTTACAAGTTTGCAGATTATTCTGTTATGTTAATTGTTGAGATTAATTGCTCTCGGAATTATCGATATCAGTCAAACTGTGTTCGAGTCTATTAATTTCAAACAGATCCAGGCACTTCTAATTGTCATATTATAATATTGAATTGTAAAACTAGCGCCAGTTCGCTGGGAATTGAACCCAGGACCACCGGGTCTGCGGCCTTATATCTAGCCACTAGACCAACGAGGCAGGCAATAAGTACATATATCCAAGTCAACATTAAAAATAGCAACTGTATAAATCATGACCGCTTCAAAGGTAAAACTGCAGCATTTCCCAGTTGAATCGCTACTTCGATTCTACGGTCAAATAATAAACAGCTGTCACCAATGGGGCAGTAATACGTAATTTTTGCACTTTTATTCCCAGCCCCAAGGTAACTTGGCAATAAAATTTCAATTAAATACAGTTTTAGAAGGTAGAATTCAAGTTAAGCTTATGATTTTAGTTAAGGTTATCACAAATCATATTTTATCGAGGTTTGATAGTTTGATCGCATCATACTTTCGTTATTTGTAAGTCTTTGTTTCATACGCCCATATCTTATAAACCTCTATTCAAGTGTCCGACTTCAAGGGCTGGCGATTACTTGTTAATACGAAGTGCTATATTAAAACCGTTTAAATTGTTCCATGTTCAAAAATGCATCCGTTTGTTTGCATAACGTAAATCTCAGTAACAAATTGTATGATGATCACTTATTAAGTGTAAAAAAAAATATCTAAAACTAAAATAATACGATTTTCGTTCAATATCGTTCTTAAAGTTTACTGTACACCTACTACACTACCACAAATAATACCTACCTACCATTTAATATTAAATGGAATTTGGAATTGACGGCAGACAAGCGAATAACCCGCCTAATGGTAGGTGGTCACCATCGCACATAGAAGAATACAACAGCAAGAAGTTTAAACTACTCTTCACATTGTAAATCCGTTAAGAACCAACGAACGAAAATATAATTTAATGTGCATGCATTTTATATGCACGTTGAATAATTAATTTAGTTTAAAATAGCAACCCTGACCAACGCCCGCGCCGTCAGTAGATGCACATCGCCGCCATCAATCAGCTGAGCGCTGGAGGGCGCGGGTTCGAGTCTCGCAGATGCAAAAGATAACGCCCCCGTGTATGATGCGATTAATACCGATTATTGCCGGTGCGTTTCGGTCTTGAAACTGCTGGGAATAAGTCTTAGAATATTAGGTCTGTCTTTCGAATATACGATAAAATTTAATGTTTGATGAAATCATTTTATTATTATAACAATTATTTAAACTTTATATAGGGTTTTCCATTAAGGGCGCTTGATCGTGCAGAACTTCCATCGTAGCGTGTGCTGTGTGGCACGTAGCGCCGTCCTGTTGAAACCACATGTTGTCCAGATCCATATTCTCGATTTCAGGCCAAAAGAAGTTGGTTATCATCGACCGGTATCGCTCACCATTGACGGTGACGGCCACACCATTATCGTTTTCGAAAAAATACGGACCAATCACGCCTCCGGCCCAAAATCCGCACCAAACAGTCACTTTCTGCGGGTGCATTGCCACTTGGTGAACCTCGTGTGGATTGGTCTCGTCCCAAATACGGCAATTTTGCTTGTTGACATAGCCATTCATCCAAAAATGCGCCTCGTGGCTGAAGATGATTTTTTTGCCAAAATCGGCGTCAACTTCCAACTGCTCTAATGCCCAGTCAGCGAACACACGGCGCTGTCTATGGTCATTAACCTTGAGCTCTTGGGTCAGCTGGATCTTGTACGGGTGCAGGCTCAAGTCACAACGCAAAATTCGCAAAGTTGTCGTCTGCGAAAGGCCGAGTTCCTGTGCGCGACGCGGAATTGACTGCCGCGGATTTTCGAGGACACTGTCGCGCACAGCGGCGATATTCTCGGCAGATCTCGCGTTACGTTGACGCACGGGAACCGGCTGATTGTTAACTGACCCGGTTGACTCGAATTTGTCCACCAATCGACGGATAGTTGACTCGGCAGGACGATCATCGCGACCGTAAAACGGGCGAAGTGCGCGGAACGTTGCTCGAACTGAAGACCCATTTTCATAAAACAATTTTATGATTTGCACGTGCTGCTCGACACTGTAACCTGCCATGCATTTGACAGCTGTCACTCAAACAACATGGCCGCAATCAGCTGTCAAAGTTCAAGCGTCCCTATTGGAAAACCCTATATATATATTAATGTGTCATACACATATAAGATAACACAAGAGTAAACTAAAACTAAAACAAAAACAAATATACATTACAAATTTATAGAAAAAACACGCCGTCCACAAGATTGTCCTGTGGCAATATTTTTATAACTATACACGGTAAAATAAACAAATATCGAGTGGTCATTGCTGTGAATCCTTATATGTATTATATTTTATACAAAACTAGCTACGAAAGCAAATCTCATCACAATTGAATGAATAGTTTAGAAACGTTAGCGGGCAAACATACAAACGTTCATTTTTATTTATTAAAAAGAACAAAATGTGAAAGAAAATGTAGAAGTTCAATAATAATATAATATAACGATAAGCCGAATATTGAAACTAAATATGATCCCAAAGAAGTTTGCAATGTATACTTACACAGTGACGGTAGAAGCAAGAGTGAAAATAATGACTGCTTTTAAAACAATATTTTGGTAACAATGTTGCCAGTACAAATATTAATATTTACCATTTAAAATCGACTAAATACAATCATAATTTAAATATATACAAATATACAGCACAAAATTAAAATTTAAAATAATATTTTCAATAAAAATAGCTCACATGAAAAGTCGGGTACAAGTCAATGTGATTCAGTTTCTTAAGTAACGCGGTGCCGGCTCGTCGAGATAAACGTCACTCCAGCCTCCGCTGAGTTACTTTGTTGATGTTAATCCTTCGTGCCTTCAAATGCATACTTTGTGACAGTTTGATTGCAATATTTGTTGTTATATCTACGTGAATTAATCGATGCAATTAAAACTCTGGGTTCATATTAACTGTCGACATGGATTTTACTTATAAATATTAACCGACCGTAAAAAAATGTATAAATCAATTAATTAATATTTTAATGGAATTAAATAACATTTGTTTCAATCGCATTATCTACATATCGATGTTCAACTGTCAAGGATCTCAGATATATCATAATTAAAAATCACTATTATATAATGAGCTTGAGTTTATAATAAGGCCAAAATACAAGAAGCTAGGATCGAACCTATGGTCTTTTACATCGTTAGGGGCCTGTCTACCATTACGCAAATTTGAATTAAAGAACAATTTCAAATTAAAACAAAAGGTCAAATTCAAGGTCATGAATTTAATATAGCAAGAAGTATCATCACCCTTCACTCTTTCGAAAGCCCTTTTGATGAAAGTAAAACAAAATAACATATTAAGACAACTTTAAAGTTACCGACATTAAGATCATATTATTAGCGTACATTTATACCATTTACGATAAATTCGTTGTAAAAATAAATCGTATTATGATCGTATTATTAACAAGTTGATAAATTATTTTCAATCATGTACCGGTCAGATGAATTAAGTGGCAAGAAGCAAAAGGCGGCAAGAGGCGACACGCGTCAAAGAGCTTTGCGTCAGTTGAGTGACTTCTTAGAGGCGTCCATCTCTAGCTACCGGCTTAGCCTTCGAGTCGATATCTAGCTTACATAGTTCCAATGACAGCGAATTGTTTTTATTTTTGCGTTTCATATCATTTTGTATTATATATTTATAATATATATTATAGAACAAACAATCCCTTTTGTTTATTAAAAAGAACAAGACGTGAAACAATGTATCATGAGTTACTTATATTATATTTATATAATAATAAATAAACATTCATTATATGTTAATTTTGAAATTTGAACTTAGTTTAAAATCGATTGCAAATAGTGTCATTCAATGAGGACGCGTTTATATTTCAATTCAAAGCTTCTAAAATCTAAATGAAGTCTTAATTCCATCCACACATGGTCCTTCGAGCCGGATATGCTGTTCAAGTTATAGACAATGGTTGAATAGCGAGAACAAAAGGGCAACACGAATCATTTTGAACTTTAAATCTTTCGATTACTGCATAAATTCATTAATTGCAAAAAAATGCACAAATCAATTATTTAAACTGATTAATTCGTCTCACTATTATAATAGATATCATGCGCATGTTTATTTTTCTATAATTCGTATAAAGTTGTTTTTAATAAAAATAACGTGATTATGTATAGTGTTTTAAATGTGTTATTAAAAAAAAAGAAAAGTAACGCATCTGTCATACTTAGCGATTTTATGCAGTTAATGAGTTCTTTCAATAAGCCGACGAAATATAGAGTCTGTTAATAACTTGACTACAGCGCTAAGCGCCACCTATCAGGTCTATTATAGTTAATATGAAAGCTTATCGTATATTTTTGTTTTAAGGAAATATTTTTAACATCTGGTGACTATGTCGGTTTTATTATATATGTATATTTAATAGCGCCCCATTGACCGAATTTCGTGTCGCTACCAATATGGTGGGTAATTTCAAGGACTAACCAAATTCATAGAACATATTACAGGGCAAAAGTGTGGTCGCAAAAAATAGTCTGATGAAACAGTAATTCGACACCACCATAGCGATCGACCACAGGATCAACGGATGTATGTACCTTACGAGGCACGAGAGTGTAACACCGTCCTACTTCCTAATTCCAGACTGACAATTAATTTCTTGAAAAAAAAAAAACAATAAGTTTCTCTGATCCGTGATTTGAACCTAGAACTTCAGTTTCTGGGTTCGTATACGCTAGCCACTTGAGCTATTAGGCAGTTCTTAACATGCAGTGTAAAAAATAAAATCTATTTTTAATAATTATAACTCGTCTGTTATATAGGTTATTTCTGCGCTAAGGAAACGGCCAGTAGTACTTTTATTACTTTTTTGTGTAGCACATTATACTGGATATTAAAAAGTTATATTTTATTATACGACTGGACTTTTATATGTATTTTTCTTTCTCCTATAATATTATTAAACGGATTAAAATCAATTATTACCTTACGATATATAACGGTCACTAAAAGCAGTTTATTTTTTGTTATCTATAAAATATAAACATATATAATATCAAAATATTATAAAGAATTTATTTGTACTATATTAATCTTTACATCCTAACTAATATTATAAATGCGAATGTGAGTTTGTTTGTGTGTTATGCTTTCACGCCTAAACCACTAAACCGACTATAAAAATTCTTTCACCAATGGAAAGCTACCTTAACAGCGAGTAGCATAGGCTACATTCCGTCCCTGTATTCTCCCGGAAACGGAACTACGTGTGTAAAACCGCGGGCTAAGCGCTAGTTAATATCATAAATGCGAAAGTGAGTTTGTATGTTTGTTACGCTTTCACATCATAACTACTCAACCGCTCATCATTAAATTTACCCTTCACGTTATTGGAGGTATTGATAAGGACATAGAGTACTTAACACCCCTTCTTATCTAGTATTTAAAAAAATAACAATACTTTTCAGTATAATTCACTTGATGGTAGGGCTTTATTCAAGTCCGGAGTAAGGTGAGATGACTAAGCCAGTATAATGACAGGCACAAGAGATATAACTTCTTATTTACCGAGGTTAGCGGCGTATTGGCTATGTAAGGAATGGTTGATATTTCTTACAGTAAGTGTGTCTATGGACGGTGGTGACCACTTACACAGGTCTTAGTACAAATTTAAAAAGAAAAGAAAAATAATTTTAATATAACCCCGCTTTCCGGTTATAACTTATAAAAGCATCTCTCCACCTGTTCGCCCCGTCAGGAAGTCTTCTCACGTCACAACAGTAACACCGACGGACAGACAGCTCCACATTATCGTATAATAACTACAAATAATATTATATCCAGCGCGTTGCAGTGTAGATTGCAATGTGATGGCGACGCCAACGTGTATAGATTAAATTGAGTGATTATTACAAATTTCCATATTTACTAAATACAATTTTTTAAATTAATGTTATCATTGATATTATCTGATTAATTAAATCATATGACTGAATATTGTAAAGTAAAGGAAAAAGTAACGGCCTGTTAGGAGGGGACATATTATGCTCTATTTACACTAACACGCTCCGATGTGATGTGGATACACGTTCACCGCAGAGCATGAGATGAATTACAACACAAATTAAGCACATTTATTGGTCCTTACTCGGGTTTGAACTCGTTATCGGTTAAGAATTTAAGATTCACGTCTGCTAACCACTGGGCCATAACGACTATATAAACTACGGTTAGTACATATGAAGCAAAACGTCATCAGACATTGACATGCGTTTTGGTATTATTTATGAGGAAACGTACATTTATACATAACGGAATAAAATTTTAAAACATTTATCGATTCAAATTTATATCAATATCAAGGTTCTTTTAGCAGAAATTGGTGGCCAATCTATGAATATTCGAAGCAGTCGAGCAGCATGGTGAAATTATTGAGAGGAGGGTTTGTCCAGACGGCCTTACTTATACACGTCGCTAAGCTCTGTGTAGTTAATCTCTGTTTTCTCTCGTTCTGTCATTAACGATTTGACATTCGAAAGAAGAAGACAGAGCGTTTATTAACTAATCGCTCGCTAAACGTTTATAAGGAAGACCGTAAAATGTATATTGGACTACTAGTTTTGTTAAGATAGGTATTAAAAACACGACAAAATATATACTCGTTTATTGGTATAGATTAATTTTCATTCGTTGTACTTTGATACAAATTAAATGATAAACTGTGTAAATAAATCAATCGCCGTAACTTATTGATAAGGACACATTCTATTTGCAATACGCGTAATCTTTTTATCAATCAATGTGTATTGCGGTCAATTTAATCTCTTTGTTCCGAGACGTTTTCTCAAACCACGTCCAAATGGTATGTTCCAGTGAAGATTTTTTTATTACGATAATGTTTTCACGATTTTTCTCACCGGATGCTATTAAAAAATTGTTCAAATGATGTATTCGATGGGATTATAACATAATATAATTAATACCGAAGTTATCAAATCATAATGGTTTTTTTATTAACGATTTCGCTTATCTGGTTCAATCGTTTCTTATCAATTGCGGGACGCACATGTTCGTTGCCAAGCAATTGGATTCGTCGATTTTTAAATAATTTTGATATTTATTAATTTTTAACTAGTTTTCGCACGGATGTAAGGAAGGCAAGCGTTGCGTATTAAAAAGTAACCTATGTTCATTCTTGCGGCTTGCTTTATAATAAATTTCATCACAATCGCTTTAGTGGTTTAGATGTGACAGCGTAACAAACAAACAGACAGAAAGAGTGACTTACGTCGCATAATACTCAGTCCAACGGTATACAGGTTGTATATATAAGGCGTGGAAATAGCATGTGAGATTCTGACAAAGTTACTCTTTAATACATTCTGCGTTATATATTGCCATTTAATTAATATTATTTTTTTATATGAAAATTAAGGAAGAGAGATATAATGTTTTTAACTTCGCTATATTTCATTATAAAATCATCAGTACTTAGTTCAAATTTCAACGCAACATTGACAATAAATAATTTCTCTACGGAACCCAGATAAAAAGTCCAAACAACGGTTGGAAATTATACAAAATTATAGATAAATTCACGCGAGGTTGATCGCAAGTGGGCTTAAATATGGCCTGATAAATGCAATTCCTGGAATCAATAAAAACGAGAATACAAATTAAATTTACCTGTAGGTAATTATATTAAATACATGGTATTTCAACTTATCTTATAAGTACTAATCAAGTTTTTGTCAATTAAATAGTTTCAAATCTAAGGATAGAATCAACAAAACGTACATAAATATTAAGGAATTTAAAGAATAACAACGAAAATATCCATCATTATCCTATTATATGAAAAGTGTGTCACCGTTTTTAATCCACTACCAATAAGCACAGATGACGGCTGACGGAGTTGACTCCGCGACCCCTGATTCAATCAACCTACGATTGACAGTATACATAATTAGCCTACGGGACATTCCACCTCGGGCGTATGGGGCTTATATTTCACCGAGAATTTATGTTAAAATACAATATGAATTAGGTATTTTAAATGTAAAAAAAAATTTGTTTATCGTAAGAATTATACCCTATTTGTCACACTGTCAAAGTGATGACATCATGGATGTAAGACGTTTTGACTCTAATAATAATAATATCCTGGGACATTAATCACACAAGGCCATCTGATCCCAAACTAAACAGAGCTTGTACTATGGTAACCAGAAAACTGATATATTTACATATACTACTTTTCATGTACACAAATGTCTGTCCAGGGTGGGAATCGAACCCACGACCTGCGGCGTGAAAGGCAAGTATCTTACCAACCACGCCAACCGGCTCGTCTCTTTGCGTATGCATGCGTTACATTATACAACCGATTATTCAGTGTTTAAAATGTTCATTGTAGCTAAAAAATTAAATACAATATTGCAAGTCGTTGTAGACAGAAAAGCATAGCTAACATCTTAATATAATGCGTATATAACGTTACTCATTTATACAGCAAGAATCTTATTGTAATTCTACATGTGAGTCCCCACCTCTACGTAATTTAATACAATTCACGTTTTGAGACCTCGCCTGCGACCTCTTAATTCAATCAAGAGATGATTGACAGCTGACGTAATTAGTCTACCAGTATTTTTGGGACGAGGACGTTGTAATTTATTTTTGTCTCGCCATTTTTTATGAGTTAAAAAAGGACAAAGCATATTATATATTAAACAGGTATAGCTATGAAAGCTCTTTACAAAGGAATTGCTCAATTTTAAGCAATTATTTTGTTATTAAGCTGTGGAATGACTTTCAAGTACGTATTTGGTATCAACGTTATAAATTAAAACGTTTCTGACGATATGTATTATTAGTAACTAGACTGTTTCAAATGAAAATGTATTGTCAATACGACTTAAGTCCATTAATAATATAAGGGATTCCCGTAAAAAATAACTTGACACACGAAGTTCTCACAAACCTTAAAAGCCACATCACATAATGACTTAGGCCATTTTCCATTATGTTCGTGTTTCTTTTTTTAATTAACAGACAATCAAAATCAATAATAGATACATAGATAGCTACAATATATCTCACTCTATCTGTCTGTAATCTGTTTTCTCGGATAAAATATATGCCGATAAGTCGCAAATTTCCTTCGACATAAACGTCTAAATACAGTACAGTCATACTTTATTGAGCCACACACCGAGCTGGAACACCGCACGTCGTCGGGAATCGAACACGCACCCTACGACACTTATTTACAACTCGACTTAACCGATATATTTCGAATCAAATTGTCGAACGATCATCGTGTTGGACTCCCACGCTCTGCAATTTTATACAACTCTTCAGGTGTTGTAAATTGAACTTTAAATGTATGTATTTAAAGTTTATTCATACCGCGATGAATTTTGTTAAGTGTTGAATAATTTGCGACCTCTTAATGGCTCATGTGCGCCTGGTACTTTCACAGCTGAGGCGGGACGCTAATATACGGTAATGTGGGATGTTTTGCAGATCAGACTTGTCTGACTGACGTGTTTTCAAACATGAAAAGTTATACAAAAAGCGCGTGCGCATATCGGGTAATAATTAGGTTAAGCTACAGGTGAAAATTCAAGTATTCGATTGGTTACAATGGTTTACATAACAAAAAATATATTGTACTTAAAAATATAACCTTGATGTTTGTACCTGCCGCGTATTCATTTATAGCCTCTAATTGACATATTTAAATAAAAAATAAAACTTTAAAAAAGTTTTATTCAAAGTGATACTTCATTAGAAATACTAGCTAGACTCACTGCCATCTGCCGTAGACGCGTCAAAACAGTATGCAAATTAAAAAAAAATAACTATCTACATTCTTTTGTAAGACGTATAATAACAAAAAAGAAAATATTATACGCCATAATGAAAGGACTTGACGCTCAGAATTACCTGTCCGTCCGTGTGACGGATAACATGTTGCGTGCAGGATTTGTATCCTGTGATGAATTAATTGCAAATAATACCCCATAATATAAACGTGTCTGAAAAAATATGCGTCGTATATTCGCACGATCGGTGTCTATTCTGCAAGTAGATATTCGACCACAATGTATTCGAAGTTCAAAAATCGGATCTAGTTTATACATTCTATATTTAAAATCTGGATGATTAAGTAATTTTTTTTTAGAATAAATTTTAATGACGAAGACCCGACTTTATGTTAATAGTTATCATGTGGCTCTAGAATATCTAGATAAACGTTTATTACGCTCTGTGACGTCACCAATTCATCATATTATACACTGTCCGGTGTCGCATTTAGCATATGGTACTTACGAATCTAACGATGCTTAACCATTTGTCAGAGTCCATAAGCTGGTCCGTGAGTTAATCAATACATAAAATGCGTTCAAAAACACAACATTTAACTGAGATATATAACACACACACACTACTTTATATTTTAAATAGCTTTGAAACAAGGAAATTAACAAAATAAATTTGAAATTATAAATTCCGCAATGACTAATTTGCACTACACCACATTTTAATTCGTAATAATATTGCATATTACTTTTTAAAATCATAAATTCTATCTTAATAACGTAGCAATGAATTTGCAACCGTATGCAATGAAACATAAAGTTATGAATGATTTAGACATGACAAGGAGTTATGATCTTATAACAGGATAGTCTGCTATCTCGCCAGAGCGCATTATACCTCGAGTCACTCTCAATCACTCAAGCTGTCCGCCTGTCAGTCATAAGCAAGACGAACGGGGAGACGGTAGCCCCCACCCCCTGCGCCCCCTAGGTGAGAGGGGGGTGGTCAGCTCTTGAAGACAATTTACTGAGCGAGCTCAACTCGGATCGGTATTTATTTGAAGGAACGTCGTGTGGGCATTTTGCAATATAGTGAACTGTTATTCTACAAATTTAACATTGATTTGTTTATCCTGGAACAGGTTTAAAATAGATCGCTTTGAACGATGGGCTGATATATTATGTGGGAACTGTTAAACGCATATATTATAACATTAAAATTAACAAATAGGCTTCCAGTACGATTTTATACCAAAGCCATGTCTTACACTTTCATTATACACTTTTCAGTGAAACAATCTTTCAGGCGTACTCGGTGACCTTAAATAACTTTGTAACCCTCATGGCTACGGATGTATGTATCTCTATGTGTGTATGTGTGTGTATGTGTACACAAATACGATCCATGAAAAAACCCCGAAACGAAACGACGAAGTCATTGGTAACGTGACATTTTTACACAATTCTAGTTCTCAGGTCTTTGCTGTTTAATAATTAAAGCATACTTGTACTTGTGTTATTCACGGTTCTTCAAAATCCTTAGCATGTAGTCTTTGTCTTTGTAAAAAAATATTCAAACGCCCAAGAAAAACAATATTAATCAAGATCCTTAGCGAACGGTCAAAAACGCGACAAAGCAGGTCCCGGCGAGTTAACATCATTATCGGAACGGGGCTGGGGGCGGCGAGGGGGCTGAGAGGGCCGGGAGGGTCGACACACGTCGCTCAGATGTCGCGCGCAGACGGACGTCTTTGTCCGTTGCTTTATTTACCCGTAGCCTTTGTGAGGGATAGAGGCGTCTCCTTTTTTTTTAACTGTCGACGTTCTATTTCACTTAGGTATAATTACATATTTGTTTTAATGAATTACATAAATGATAGTACGTTTTGAGTAGCTATATATATCACAAAGCGAGAATTCAAACACAAGCAAATTTTGTTCACTTGTATTAACTCCCTTAAGGATATCATAATTTAAAATTAAAAAGCAAATGATAAAATCAACACATTTGATTTAACACATAAAATATCTCATCTAATCCAACAAATAATGTAACAACGTAACATTAATTTAAAAAAAAAAATCAATAATTTCCTTTACACATTTCGTCAACGGCAGTACTTCAGTACTATAAATTAAAACATTACGTAATAACAATAAAACACTAATAGATATTAACATTGATAACGATTGAAACTAGAAAGTAGCTCGTGACTCGCTGGGTGGCTGAATATTATGTTATCTGTTCACAGGCATTCGGACCCTTTCCTTGTAATAATTTTAAAACAACAATAGATACATTCAGAGCGATTTATATTTGCTTTCGTTTATGTTACTGTCACGTCGATAGTTCCAGGCGTTTAGAACTTGAATTATTTCGACGGTTTTGGAGTAAATCGACACTTACAAAGGTTCGTTTTCACCTAAAATATTATATAAATTGTATAATTCTCATGCGTGTTAATGTCAAATAAATTATTGATATGGTATATTTTTCATTTCATTTCGGAAGACAACTTAATTCATATGCTATTAGTATGATGTGGATATTCGCCAAGCCGCTATGGATTAAAGAACAGTGTGACGGATTACGCTCCGATCTCTCCTTCTTGAAGGGAAGGTTTTTTTAGGCAGTATAAATTTATCAGTGGTTCCATTAAATTATATGACTTTTAAAACACTAAAATTTAACAAAGAATAATTACATACAAAAAATTTAAGAAAATAAATACATGAATATGTATTAAACTACGTCAGATCTATATAAAAATAATATATAAAATCAAAATATTTATTTCTAGTTTTGATTTTTTTTTATTTTGCATGTGCCGGCTCTATCTTTCGTCGAGGTCGCCGCACGGTTGATTCAATCAAACTTGACAGCTCAAAGTCGATGTGGGTTGGACAATGCCTATCATCGATTTTTCTCCCCCGTGTTTGTGTTTAGAATAACTCGATTGTGAATGTGACGGACAGACAATTACATTATAAAGACTGTGTTTGTTTGAGATGCTATTATTTGCATTATATTAATTATCTATTTGAACACAACTAGTACTTAGATGCTAGTATTAGAAAAAGCTACTTCTTCAAACAAAACACATATAACCAAACATATGTTACATGGATATTAAATGCGTATGCATATCATATACTGGATAAATAAGAAGGTAACTTCATCCTTACTGCATCCTTAAGACAAATATATGGAACAACCTTCTCATTTAACAATAATCTGAGTAGAAGAGAAGTCCATCGTTTATTAAACAAATAATAAAGCACATTTAAAAGCTAAACAAAAAAACCGCGAGCTCTACAAGAGCGTATCTTCAAAGTAAATCTGCATCACTGCACTCAATCATACACAAGACGTACTGAGCGCTCGACTATTTAATTGACGGGCCACTCCATCAAAACAACCTTGAAGATGGACAAACCTAACAGAGACCTGCCAATCATTCCATTTTAATCTCTATCACAGAGCAATAAGACTTATTAACGATGAAGAAATCGAACATGCAGAAGCAACTGACGACGACAAAATTAAAACGGATTTAAAATTTGCAAAAATATACTCTATTGCTCAAGAATTAAGGTTAGAGTGAAGGCTAGTAGTTACAAAATGAAGCTCAGATGTACAGCTGTCATCGCTAAACGTCATATGTCACAAAGAAAGTGTCAAAGCAACGCTGCCCTTGTATCTACGACAGTACGTCAATAAGAATTGCGAGAAAAGTTTATAAAGACGCCGACATAGTGGAAAAGAAAGCGAAAATTTAAAAATATTTTTTAAGTTAAAAGATGATATTTAATAGCAATTCTGCAAAACAATGAAATATATTTTATGTTCAATTATTGATTTTAATTTTAGATTAAACAATAATAGGACAACATTTCAGATAAAAAATATACTAGTTTTGTTTTTTTTTTTATTAAAATATATATCTTGTTCGATATTCAAATCCCAATATGTTACAAATTTTATATTAAACTAAATATTTCCAACATTTCCAAGTGAAATAAAAACGCAATCGCTATGTACCCGCTGCAGAGCTGACAAACTCTTCGCCGCCGACGAAAATAGTAAACGATGTTTGACAAATAGGTAACAGATGTCGCGCGCGAGTGGGAGGTCGGCTTGACTGTTAGCACCTCGTTCGGAGACTTTCCTATTCTTCGAGAGGAAATTTTAAACTTGTAATCACAAGCTTTGCTGAAAACGAGAAAGAACCGGATATGGTTGACATATCGCCTATTATCACTGCTCCAAAGAGGAGTTCGAAAGAGGTTTTGACAAAAGTGAAAAAATTGTTTCATTTCATACTAGATCAAATAATAAATAACTTGTAATATAAACCAATCGCTAACGAAGATGAAGCTATGTCATAAAACATGGAATACATAATATATCATGTTCCATAAACCAGAAATTAATTGAAATACATCATACGATCCGAATCAAATCTGACCGACAGCCATAAATTTGGAAGACGTTCGCAGAATCGATATATCAATCAATAAATCGCGCTGAAGATTGAGATATTTCACTCTGGAGGCCGAGGGGTGATTGGGTGGGGTGCGCCGGGGGGTATTTACTCGTGACGGATATATCCCGCGTAGACAGCCGTCAATCACTCGTGATATGATGAGTATTAATATTTCAGCTAGAGAGCGCTCGAAGCGTCTTGATCATTGTAAATAGACTTGGCAATGAGTGATACTAATGACGTATTTATGTGAAATTGTGATGTCTTGAACATTCGGTTGGGTGACGTGAGAAATTGTACTTCAAAACTAATCGATTAGTTGGTGATCTAGAGATGGGAGGCTGGCTATCGTACCGCGTTTCGGTGTCAGAGACGAATGTCCGTACTTATTATAATCACTATTCATTTTTCTTATTGTACCTTTGATGTCATTGTTTATCAGTTGTCTTAAGGTATTACGTTATGTTTAAACGAAATTGACAATAAGATTAACAACTGAGTCAGTCTCTGTAGTATTGTTATGATAATTATTATAATACATACGCACACTAACATATTTATATTGTTCATAGTCTTGTTAATAAACTATTAACTTACTCATGAAAATTGGTGCTTATTTAAATTACCATCTAAAATTGTTTAACTAATACCACTTCATTAATTCTTAAAGATATATTCGAAACATACAAATATATATATATGTATATATAGAAGCGAAATACCATTGACTGCCTGATTCATCACGAAATCTTCGAAACTATGGTCCGATTGACTTGAGCATAGTTTTTCTTTTGGCGACATTGACGCTCACTAAAAAAGGAAATCCTAACCTAAATAAGTTTTTCATCATCTGAAAGATTCTGTATTTAAATTTGGAACAGGAGTTTTAAAAAAAATAAAGAATTACTTTGTATGAATTTTACCCGCACGAATTTGGGACGGGCATCTACTACAAAATTGTCTATTTTCTCCTATCCACATATTTCAGGTAAAAAATGTGCTACCATCAAAACTCGTCAGTGTCTCGGCACGTGCGTGCGTACGTCAATAAGGAATCAATCAAGTCCGAAATGGGGGAGAGGGGGCGGGTCCTTGACCTCCTTGTTTACCTTTCAGCCTTGACGGTTGATTGATAGGCAGCACAAGACAGCAATAAATACGGGTCGAGTTTTTTTTGTTAGATTATTCAGTTGTATGATTAAATTAAAGATGTATTAACATTTTAAGGCGAACCAATAATGACAAAGGTCATATTAATATGTAAAAAACAATTCGAATTGTAAAATCATATTTTAATAAAATATATACATTATAATTCATATAAAGCTATATGATTAATTTATATGAAAACGTTCAAAGTTAATACTGGGTCATTCAAAACGCTATCACGCCCACAAATTAACACGTCGAGTCGCGGAGTCACCTTGTGTTATGATCGTCGATTGCACTTGGTTTTAGTTGATAAATTATTATATGAGTATAACGCGCCTTATTAATAGCGATCACATCGTTTACTAGCATCAAATTAAAGTAGCAGGCCCAAAATTTCGAATTTATCCTTTTGCAAAATTGCATGTAAGCATATCACTATTATTATTTTTTTTTTTTTTTAATCTTTTTTTTTTTTAGGAGTTTGGTCACATAGTGGTCATGTCACTCCTGTAGTAGCTAAAATATAAAATACAAGCTATATAATCGAGTTTCTACGGTTTAAGCCTATTATTACAAGTTTATACAGCATTCTTGCTTTTTCGGATCCCGGAAAGGCAAGAACGCTGTTCCAGACCCCTGTATTTAGGGGATTTACATCGTTGTTATATATATAAAAAATCAAGGCGTTCAGCTTCGTTCCGAACACACTCAGCTATTATGTGAATAACATCCTACATGCACTACGTTACATTCCATGCATGAAGGTGAGGAGACTTTGCCCATCATTGCTGCAAAACTGTTAAGTGGTATATGTCCGGATCGAAGCCTAAACGCTGTGACCACTTCATTTCTGCTCATATTGGCAAAGAGAAACCACGGTTTTGTATAGTTTTGTACCAAATTCCTTTAGTTAATGACCTTTCATCGATATATATATATATCACTATTATGCAAAAGCTTATGGCTTGTGTCGCTTATTGGTTTTTTTATTAAAACCTCTTCCCGTTTCCGACTCATAGTTCTGAAAAATTATATTAAATCTATACCAAATTTTTACATAACTTTTTTACATAACAACGAGCCGGTTGGCGTGGTTGGTAGATACGTGCCTTTCACGCTGCAGGTCGTGGGTTCGATTCCCACCCAGGACAGACATTTGTGTGCATGAACATGTCTGTTTGTCCTGAGTCTGGGTGTAATTATTTATATTAGTATGTATTTACAAAAGAAATGTAGTATATTTAGTATATCAGTTGTCTGGTTTCCATAGTACAAACTCTGCTTAGTTTGGGATCAGATGGCCGTGTGTGAATAATGTCCCAGGATATTATTATTATGTAACTTTATCACGATATGAATAACAATTGCATAATTATCTGTCTTCGTGTTTGATTGTTTGTTAATCAATCTCAATAATTACAATACAATAGCTGAATGAGCTCAAGAAAAGTAAGTCGATAGTGGTAGATAATATATTACTTAAATTTAATTAACGTCGAAGGACAGACAAGCATCATTTGCTAATACTAAAATATATACAGGTAAATATTATGAAGTCAGTGTGACCAATTCGTATCTGGCAAGTTATACAATCAATGGCGCAATTAAAAGTATATGCAATATGTCAATTAATGCTAAAATATGTCAATCAGAGTGACAGACGGACGGGCGTACCGGATTTTATGTTATTAATCAATCACAACCGACAATCAATTTTATTGATAATTTGATTTCGGCTCGTTCATACGTTTACCTTGCGTCGTGTAGATGTGTATGTATTTACCTGAAAATTAGAAAAAAAATACATTAATATGCAAAATATATGTAATGTCCCAATGGGTTGGAGCATATTACACTACTTTAGTCTAGTGCGGGTTGGTGGGTACATATTGCCAGAATTATATATAGGTTTCTTCTGCATGTTTTCTTTTCCATCGAAAACCAGGTGAATTACAAATTTTACAAGAACATGATTTTCACACTTGTCACGTAAATTACAGTACAAATGAATTAAAAAAGCATCGATTGATAATTAATGTGTGCCAGATATATAATACACAGTTTTATATGTATGTTGAAATAATTTAGTTTTTATTTACATTGTATTTATTTGTTCTATGTTGTTTGAAACAAATGTTCAACGGACAATCGGTAACAAAACGCACTCGAAACGAAAGAATCCTCTCGAAAGCCCAGCATAGATTCGATAAAAAACACCCCTATTCTGAGACTCGAATTACAGTCGCTAGATTCGTTATTGCTCTAACAAAATGGCCTATTTGTTCTCTCGCTCGCACTCACTGAAAAGTGCATAGGACAATGCGGGAGTAGTAAAATTTTATTCGCGGCACACGTGGGCCAGTGCGAAGCCTGCATTATGCAGACTTACTTTAACTAAAAAGAAAGATAAGTACATATTTATACTATCCGACTACGATATTTCGTCGCGACCGTCGGTGTAAAGTGTTCGATTACGATTTAACGTCTCGCCGTTTCGAAATTTTAAAACTCGATATTTACATTTGCAAAGGAATACGAACTCTACGCCGTTACATTAAAGCTTGAAACTGAATAGGGAGATTGATGGATATGTGACTAGGGAGTCGCTTCGACACCGCGTCCAGGTCGTTTCGTTGCAGTTACGGGGCTTAGAAATTGTCGCTGGTACGTTGCAGCGCCATATTTTTTTCCTCAAATAAACCTTATACTGCCTTCAGTGTCATTACACTTTAACAACGCTCTGTAAAGTTGGTCGACATTGTTTCCTATTTGAATACGTCTGTCTGTCACGTTCCTTTACTGTTTATTAACAGTTTTAATTCATTTATTGTAACAATTTTTAAGAACATATGTACATACATAGATAGAAGTTGGATTTATCATCACCATACTGTTGTAATATCCCTTGGCATACCACACCCAGTGTACGAAGTATGTATTTATTGGTTAAGTTGTAATGATAAGGATTAACCAATATTAACCATAGTTTTTCTCAGTAATTATAAACAAAACTATTCATAAAATAAAGGATTTTTGATAAATACAAGTAATCTTTTTTAATAAGAAGTATCTCAGTAGAATCTACATTCCGAACCGGAGGTAGTTATACGTTTGATTTAATATAGCAAAGTGACAAACTGAAGTTTTGATTCTCACTAACAAAAATGTTTCACATTAAAATTAAAACAGTTTTTAGTATTATTTTTTATATACATACATACACATGAGTGTAAATACCTGTAGCGCCCTTATTAGCATATTACCAGCCACCCGGACAATGGAAGATCTTTTTCATTTATTTTATAAAGGCAGACTGCCTGGTTGTAAACGGTCACTTTCGACCATAGTTTTGTCCTGCAAGTATGTAGTATAAACCATGAATTAAGCTATTAACGGTGTAGTCAATGAGTAAGAAGTAAGAGCTGGAGTTACAATAACTGAATTAGTAGTAAGATTATGAAATTGATCATTTTGTTAATTATATAATGCAAAGTTTTATATTGGTTATTTCAATGTCACGAGTTCTGATCTAAGTTTGATAACAATCTGGTAAGGTTGATTCGAAGTTATCCCTATTTTGGATAAATTCGATTTTGTATATTATGTATCATTTGAAATAACGTTAGGTATTGTTTAGCTATATTTTTCGTGTTATGTGTAAAATAAATTGACTGTGGTGACCATTTTTGATTGAAAGATTTATATGAATCACAGATCATGTTTTTCTTATGAATAATTTAGATATAATTCAAGTTTTTGCAACTTTTGTCAAATCGCATGCGTCACCTCGACTTACGACATAAACGTTTAAGGTCATAATTGGATGATGTCATAGTTTGGTGTTTAAGGGATTTCCTAGCGGTTTGTAACAAATGTTTCCACGCGATTGACATCCTTATTTTCATATATGGCGGCATATTAATCACAATGTTGGCTTAAATTGCGTTTCACCAATATTGGTCGAGTGAGTCAATTTGGTCACCAATTTGGTCGGCGACAGTTACCATCTGTATACATGCGAACATGTATACAGATGTAGGTGACATAGAAAATATATATGGTGAAATGTAAAATAGAAATTTAAATATCCAAAATAATCTTAATAAAGTTCGATCGGTATTAAAAGCTATGAATGGATTTGTGTCATTTGGAATCAATTTGACCAAATTTGTTTTAAATTTTAGGTTAAGATTCTAGATTCTTTACTTTATCGTGTTAGTGTGCGTTTCCTGTTCTTATTATTAAGATATTTATTACCAGCATTAATTAAAATCTAAATTCTCAACTCAATCATTTTCACTTCTCATTCTCGTCCAAAAATAGGATATTAACATGCTCTTTTAAAAACTTACATCAATCTCGCTGCTTGTAGTTGAGAACAGTTATAAAGTGTGACATAGATATACATATATAGTAACTTTAACTTCTCTCAGACTTAATCAAGTTACTAAGATTATATCCTCTTAAGCTATATATAGTTTAGGAGGTCCATTAAGATATAATGAGGTGTAATAAACGTTACATAAGGAAACGTTGCTTACAAATTCGACTTTGTGAAATCTTTGTGAAAAACTTTAATAAGTTAAAAAAATAACCACTACATATTCACCATAAAACTTATTTATAATTAGTTAAAATCGGATTATTACTCATAATTTAACACATATTTTGTTCAAAACAATGAAAATTTTTAGGTTTTAGATACATACACAAAATGTAAATAAAAACAAGAACATAAAAAACGTTAAACGAATTAGTTTCGAAATGTAATAAAAACAGATTTTCGGGCCATTAAATATATTAAGATCCGACATTTGGAACGTCCAGACTTAATATGGTATGGATTATTAAAAATATTGTCAATGAATAATATTGAGATGAACGTAACACCCACACAGGCGTACCGTTGTCATCGCGTAACATACACTAACACGATTTCATTAACAAAACGCTCCAAGTGTGAAAGTTGATTCAAAGTCATGACGTCACTTGCATTTGTTGAAAATTTAAAGATAATATAATGAATACAACATATTAAATCAAATTAATATATTCATTCAAGTAGGCTATTATAAGCACTATTTAATTATTTTACATTATTTTATTAAGTTTAAAGGTAACGCCGGTTCGGAATGTAGGTTCTAACGATAAAAACTAACAAGAAAGTAGTCACATATAAACAAATGTAACGATAGCAACCATTATAATAATTTTAATACCCACCGCTAAACCAGGCGCTTAGCTATGTAAAAATTGCCAGTTCGATCCGGACCTCTTGGCTATTTTCGCTCGTAGACCTAACACGAGCTATTTACGTAATTGAAAATAATATAAAATGGAAATATTACTTATTTTCAATACTATAAATACCATTGTACTCGTAAAAAATTGATACAAGAACGAATATTAACAAACCCAGCGATCAATCAAAAGAATTTACCGAATGTAGGCTACAAATCATAAGAAATTGCACTCTAAAGATGCTACAATTAAACCACGCTAATAGCCCGAATAACCATTTCGCGCGTCGATCCCACGTCTTCCTATAAAACGAGTAATGCGTTCGTAACCGTTACAGGCCGTAAAGCCGTCAGGAGATGACGAATCTGTCGTGTGTTAGCTTTGGCTCCACGTCGCATGCCCCGGCCAACACCCACGTTGCATTGCATGCATTTTATTTTAAACGAGCGGCACCTCTCCCGACTATGTTTGAGATGTCTGTTGAGATGCAATTATTTGACAATTATATCTGATGTTTAAGGATAATAATGTGTCTATTATATTAATAACTTTCAAATATAGTATTACTCTATAAATAAACCACTGGAGCGGATATATGGTAGCGAAATATTTTACGAAAATGTTTTTTGTTTAAGCAACGCCTAGTTAACCCACCTTATCTGACCGTGGTACATAAGACATATCATAACGCAATACCTTTAAACTTTATAAGTTATATACTATGATATAAACTAAAACATTTACCGCCTTATTCATAAACTTTATTTAACTGGTGATTAGTTAAACAATATTTTGTCTTCTTCTTTCGTATGTCAAATCAATAATGAGAGAAAGAGACAAATCAGTGTTTAGCTAAACAGCAACTAAGCAACGTTTATAAATAAGGCCGTTAGTCATTTTCAATTTTCACTCAATAAAAAATAAGTAGCAGCTTGTTAACGTAGCAGTCGTTTTAACAACAGCTTACGTAAAACAACATAATAATATAATTATAATCCAAAAATACATAACAAATTACTAATACATATCAATAATATATAAATCTTATGCTCTATGTTTGGGGAAATTGGGTTCACATCAGTACCCATGGATGAACATTAAATAGACCCAAAATTTTAGCCCACGTTCATCTCGATTGTATAAAAGGATTGGCTTCATTTTCCAACAAAGATTAACTATTCAACATTGAGATAAGTTCTACATAGTTCAAATCCCACTAAATTACATAAGTATCAATTCACGTAGAATTATAATTATTTGCATATAATGTAAAATTTATCTTACTATATAAATCATAAAATATCTTGTTTAATCTAAAGAAAATTCATTTCGTAAGTATATGAAGTACATTTAAATAATAATAATTATAACTATATTATAACTTATAATAACTATGTTGTAACAAAAACTGTATTTGTAATTGTGTATAAAAAATAAAGGTAAAAAAAAAAAAAGTTCACGGATGATACACCGTATAAAGAAAACGATCGCCTTATGGCACTTCTTTCACCCATTGTAAACAATTAAAAAAACACCAGTAAATTTATTTCGGCAGTTTTCATTTCAGGGTATTTTCTATTCCAAACGCGTAATTTTAACTTTGTCAATCAATAAGTAAGTGTAATGACTCTACATTGAATAATTTAATTTAAATCTAAATTTGTAACGATGTAAAATGTAATAAATTCTTAACAGTAGGCATTATTCACGCGTAAGCGAATTTGTTGATTTGTTGTTTTTTTAGGCTTGACTACGCCACTCGCCGACTCGCCGACGACGCGACGATCTTGCACTAGGGTACCAGTTATCTACCATCCACACGCGGACGATACCGCAGACGCGAAGATACAGTAACAGCCTCTGAATGTCCCACTGCTGGGCTAAAGCCTCCTCTCCTCTTTTGCGAAGATGGTTTGGAGCTTATTCAGCCACGCTGCTAAAATGCGGGTTGGTGGAGTACACATGTGGCAGAATTTCAGTGAAATTAGACGCATGCAGGTTTCCTCACAATGGTTTCCTTCACCGTCAAGCTCGAGATGAATGACGGGTAGTAGTGAACAACAACGATAAAAAAACTGATTAAAAGACGTACGGGAACCCAAATCTGATCAAGCAACGAGATTCATCGTAGGTGTAGACCAAATTATTTATTACCACAAAATTAAACATGATTCTGTCATAAAACACGAAAAATAATACGTTATCCGTAACATATGAGTCCTCGTGGGCGGAAGGTGAACAATAAATACCGGCGACGTCCCGTCGACACCTCTCTAAGATTTCTGCATATATTTTTATATAAAGACGATTTATAAGCACTTTTAATCAAAGATTAATGGGTAATAAATGCTGAGAAACGGACGTGACGACGAATAGCCCAGAATTAGATCTCTAAAAGACGGACATGTGTCACGCTTAAATAAAAATTACTACTTATTATAAAGTAGATTTTTTTATGCATTACACAGTGTAATCATTACATATGTCACATTTTACAGTTTAAATAGCCATTTTACAACACTTGTTTGAAAATTTTTTTATGTTGGATTATTAAACCCTTTTCAAGTGATAACTTTTTATGGGAGGGTAAACAGCTTCGTAACGTAACGCGTTACGGCGCCACTATTACCGACGCGGACTGCTTGACTTGAAAGTTACCAACCTAACGCCATCTAGCGTATACGGATAGTACTTATAATAATTTAGCAACTCTCAAGTAGGTACTAATTTAAATTATATTTAATATATTATAATTAATAATAAATATTATCACTTCTGTCGAGCGTCCCGAGACGCACACGTTTTTTTTTTTATTATAGCTTTATTTTTTGCTATATATCATACCAGTAATATTTATTTAGCCATGACAGAAATATAAACAACATATTCAATAGTTATGTATATTTTAAGTCAATTATTCCCTGATTGTGTTCTTTAATACAATGTTAATGTACCGTGATGGCTCAGATTGCACAACTGAATTTGCATGCGTGCATTCCACCTCGTATTTGTCAATTAAGAAAAACTTAATGAGTAAATATGTGTCGCATCAAAATGAGCCAAATGCCACCAACCCGGCTAGAAGTAACATGGTGAAATACCTTTTCTTCAAAAGGAGAAGAGGTCGCTTTCGATTTCTTAAAAGTAACTCATCAACTCTGAGACACCTCTAAACGGTTGTATTTGCCATATAGATAAATAAAAAATATATAGACAAGAATATTAAAAGCTGTATTTTACTTTGTTTCTTATATCGATATATATAAGACCAATAGTTGCATAAACCAATGTCACAAACAACAAATATATAATTCACACGGCTTGTGATTATGATAGACGCAATTTGGTTTAAAATCAATATAAATATTTAACAATATCTAGTTTTGTATTTAATCATAGCTGATAAACACAAAGTTCAATGACCTCAGCTTATTTATTGGTGTCCGTGGGCGATAATATATTGTGAGTTACGCAAAAGAATCAAAAATCAAGTTCTTGTTTATTCAACATCTGATCTACATCTGATTAATATAAAATATATATATATATATATATATATATATATATAAGTATTCTCGATGGTGATTCCTTAGTCCTAGTATCAATATTTTTTTAATCATAGTCAAACAATTTCAATAAACGATTTCAGTTTTAACGCTACTACTGGACTAATTTGGTATGCTGATGCATAATAACTAATGTTTAAGAAGTGGTATGGTGTCATGATAATTTCTACAAAAAAATCTATAGTTTACACCAATTGCAACTTTTCAATATGGCGGCTGTCAATCGCCTTTTTTGATCTAATTTGGTTTCAAAAAAGTCTGTTCTAGACTAATAAATGTTAAAAATCACCAATCATTAGTAAAAGAACTCATTTACAAATAAAAACAATTTCAAACAGCGATTGTGTTCGGCGTCATCCAGCTAACTTATATCTATCGCAGGATGCACTTCGCGTGGAGATGAATGAAATAAAACAGGCGGAGGAATTTATGCGGCCGTTGATGTACGGTGCAACGTGAAGATGTGCAGCGTCTCTACACAAATACGCGAATCGGTGGTCCATCAGCGAGTCCACCACTCAAGCACCGATAACAATAAACATGACAATTTGTTTGGAAAAGTATATTTGTTTCAGCTTCGTCGGCTTGCAATTAGGTATAATCCTCCTACAATATCAAGGAAAAATATATTATCCGCCAAGCAAATAAATACTAATTAATAAAGGCACATCGACATCGAGAATTTTTGTACTTGTACAAAGAATACTGGCGGGTATTCAAATTTTAAATTTAGAAGCATTATATTTACTTATTGCTAGACAAGTAAAATCTACCACTCAAAAGATAATTTTGTTTTTTTCTTTGTCCAAATGTGAAAGCGTTAACATTTACAATTTTGTTTATAATACAGAAATAGGTGATCGTTTCACATACCGTTTCGTATTGTAGTAGTCGACTTCATAACCCATTATTGCTTACTAATAATATTATTATTTATATAGCCACGTGTGATGGTTATTTTTTTTAAACTTATCTGAAAATTATAGTTTGATAAGTTTTGTCCTGTGATAAGGTCGTTTCATGCATGATGACTTTAAACAGGCGCCAACGTCACATGAAACGCCGCCTCCTTCAGTCAGCATCATCATGAAATTTGATAGAGTTCTAGATTCAAATTCTAGCATCTAAGATGCCATTAACAAAAATATAAGACACTATTCATTCACAGGCTAGACACAGAGAGGAATTTACATAATATATGATTGAAAAATAGTGTTTTCAAAGCATTGATCATTCGACTTTGATTCGGTTCGATTCAGACAATTCGCTATCGATTTAGCAGTCCACTAAAATCGTATAACACTTTTCGTAACAAATTGCATATTCATAACTATTATAATATTCAAAAACCTAAAAATTTCATACGAT
Source organism: Nymphalis polychloros (assembly GCA_905220585.2). Lineage (NCBI taxonomy): Eukaryota > Metazoa > Arthropoda > Insecta > Lepidoptera > Nymphalidae > Nymphalis > Nymphalis polychloros. Next base: position 14,340,505 of record HG992247.1, read on the forward strand.
TTTATTCGTTAACAAAGTAAACTGGTTCTTGCCAACAGAATCGACGTGGAAACAGCTCCATGTGAAGGAACGACTCCATAAATTAAGAATCGGTATGTCCAATACTCGAGCCCTGGCGACGAGCCAGTCACCTCTGACATTAGCAGCTGCTAAAAATGACAGGTTTAAGAGGAAACCTCTTGAAACATCGACGTACTTTAAAGGGAATGGACCGATAGTGCACAAGTTTTCCTGTTCCAATTTAAACGTATTGGGTAATTCAATCTTGGAATGTGTTGATTGCATGTTTATGATGTTATGTAACATTGAGTACTAGTTGTTGAGAACATTATTTCCTTGATTTTTTTTGCAAATTACAAAAGCAACACATAATGTTTAAATTTAGAGAAATGTATTACTTAATTAACATATGTTTACATAGATAATGAGTGTACTTTAGTCTTGTCACTAATTTTAGTTTTTGGGGATAATTTAATACGTCAGCAAATTCGCATTTTGATACTTTTAAATTTAGACGTAGATCATCTCCTTACTATTATTTCGCTAAATGTTGGAACGCTTTCCTTTCCAAGAGCTTAAATTAAACTGATCCTAAAAACTCACTATAATTTAAAAGTAAATTTTGATTTGATTTGTTTGTTTGTGTCAACAAACAAACAAATCAAATCAAAATTTACTTTTTTCAAGTTGTAATTTACAAGCACCTTAAAACATTTTTTAATTTAACAATATATATATATATATATATTTAACGTAAAGGTACCACCGGTTCGAAATATAGATGATATCGAATAAAACTGACCCAACACTCAGTACTCTTTACCACCAATTAACAATTACAGTGCAATATACAAAATAGTACATAGTACGTTTATATGCTAGATTATACCACTGAATCGGTCTTAACCAATTAAAACAACGTTTGAACTGTCGGTTAATAGTAAAGTATCAAAGGATCTCAGTTCTAGACACGAAGCAGAAGTAAACATCTCAGCCGGACCGCGCCATTTCTATAACAAATACATATTGGAAGGTGAACGCGGTCATGTTTGTGCTGGACCCTTTTAACATTTATTTACCTAATCTCCGTCCAGTCGACTGACTTTGCTTACTGACTTGTAAAAGCGTTCCAGTTAGATCTTACGAAAAACTCACTTAGAAAATGCAATGTTTTGCTTTTAGTAATCGTCAAAGAAGATTTGTTTGTGTGTTAAGTTTATTAAGGACTTTATAGATAACGCGCCTTGGAAATTTTCTGGTACGCCGCTTTCAGTTCGTTTCAAAAATAAACATTTGATTAAAAAATTGCCATAGTTCTATAAGGATTACTGGCTTACAAGAATGGATAAATATTTCCATGACCTCTCCAAAAAGGTTTACACAGTGTAATAACAGAGCAGTACGAACAAGTGATACCGTAAGAAACAACTTGTTTAAATTGGAATATTCTTGAAAGTGGAATGTGTTCGAATAAGAAAAATACCTAAACTGTCTGTCAACAGTCATAAAACAGAAACTATTTTGGGATCGTGAAATGTGTTGTGAAACAGAAAATAGTTCTTCTAATGTAATTAAATACTATAAATTAATGTCATTTATATTTAAAATGTGTTTTCATAAATTTTGCTAAGTGGTTTTAATTTCCAATTAAATATTTGATGTGATATTTTTTGATGATGATGGCCTCTTGGCCTATTTCATGCCATGGCAGTCAATTTCAAAGAAGACTAGCCATCTACACAGGAAAATAGTGGACAAATGTTTACGTGCTTTCCGAGGCACAGGAAATCAAATACTACCTCTGATTCTTGGCTGCTACTGAGGATTTCTCGACAAAACACCCAAGCACTTTTTCAAAAGCCCGAAGCGGATTTGAATCTAGAACGGCATTGTATTCGATCTTATAAGCCAGCAAGTAAATGAAGACAATGAAGTAAAAATAATTAGAAACTTCTTTTATTTAACTTTATTCTGACACCATTAATCTTAATATACCACATAACTTCTTGATATATAATTTATTTATAAAAAATAGATTTATTTATAATGATTGAATCACTAAAAAACCACTACATTTAAATAAGTATAAGTAAAAGCTATGTCACTTTTAATAAACCATCGTTATCAGAGTCATTATTTTAGTTCGTTGTTTTAGTAAGTACTAATATTGATAAGTAGAAATAAGGTTACATAACGTTACCGATACCTTTAACAAATAAAGATACGAAAGCTAAAACAGCTATAAAAATAATTCTTGTCGCGCCATAAACTAAATGTATAGTTCCCAACACAACAAATATTAGGTCAGATCAGATTTAGTTTTTACGACGTGAAAATCGTGACGTTTTTAATATATCACCCCGTGTGACATCGACATTCCTTCGCTAAGAGGATTCCAATTGGTCGTAAAACTCACGACACACAGGCGTACTTAGATCGAGTTAGTGGCTATTTTTAAATTATATTAAAAAAATTAAGACCACCGTTGCGATGAAAATAGTTTTTCGCATAATCGTAAAATATTCGCAAAAACAACTTACACGAGTAATTCATATATTTCGATGAAGGAAGGCGAAATGCTTTTTATATTATACCTAAGTATTAAGTGATTAATTTCAAACTATTTCAACATAATTATAATTAATTTCATTTAAATGCAACGTGTATTCGAAGCTCAACCACAATTTTAAAATAATAAGTTTGTTGTTGTTTACATAATGTTAAACGAACTAAGCAAATATACGTATGAACATAGTTAGATCTATGTCAGACTTCTTCACTTTATTACAAATTCAAATTAAATGGAATAAACTTGGTCGTTTTAGTAATGATACCTAATTAATGATTCTCAGTTACGTATAACGTAAAACGTTAAAATAACCAATAAGGTAAAAAAATAATTATAAAATATATTAAACATAATACATAGACGTAGACTACTTCTATAATAATGAACTATAAAAAAAACGCACAGACATAATGTAAAACAAAACAGTCGAACGGATATACATACATATATACTTAAGCATTCAATTAGTAAAAAGTAAAACACGCCGCTAGATCATTAAGGCGACAACAAAGTGGGTGCCCACACGCAGGTTGGGGTACATGAAAAGTCAATTAGTCGCAGGTAGCCGCAGTAGCGCCATCTTTTAATTGCGCGTGACAGCTGCGCGGGCGCAAATGGATTTGGCTCTGCGCTTGAGGTATATTCATGAGTGAATACTGATTAATTTAAATTGGAACCTGATAAAGTACTTGGTATAACAAGTATTCAATTTATATGTAGAGCAGATGACGTATCTATTTCATATATGAACATTATGTTATGGCTTTGACTATATCCGAATATAAGTATGTTGAACCAAAAATATAATATTAGTGTTATTTCCTCCAACAACTTTTTGATTTTGAAACAAGTGTCGTTAAAATCGTATGTTATTATTTACTCAAAATTAATGTACATATATCTTGTTATCCTACTCTATACAAAAATTAAATAATATGTAATGTTAAATTGTTTAGTACATAATACTTATAGTTTATTGAAGTCTAAGAACGCCTGTAAGCAGAGTTAATAGAATAAATTACATACAAATTTATACAACTCAAAATTCGTATTTAATCATTAGGTTGCGCACGCGTTCGGTCAGGACTGTCTTCACTTTCAAAAGCACCATCCCACCCCCTCCAGGGGGAGAGCCCTAAAGAAGACGTATCTCGGCACCACAATCCATTGTCCATTGTTTTTGCTCGATGTTATTTATGACGGACGACATTAATTCCATCCCGCTCATACCGATACAAACAACGTACACCCATCTCACTCTCAGAAGCCTTCCGTCCGGTAATGCCGTAGCTAATAAATTACGTTTCAAAAGATTATTTATTAGATTATTCATGGCGAGGTATTCTTGTGCCGTATTGGTTTGAAGGACATTTAGTGCTTCGTATCGGTTTTTGGACTTTTTTGTGATTGATTTGTGGCAACGCGGTCTCAGACAATGGGACGGGACGCGTTGGACTGCATCGCTTTGCTATGTTTGATTCATGGGGGCATGTTTACAAACATGGGACTAGGTTAGGAACGTAAAAAGTAAGGTCTTTGATATTTTTCTGGCTTTCACATTTTGAAAAATGATAACCGCTTTTTGCGTCGGTATTTGTGTATTGTGCGTTGTTTGTTAATTTTGTAATCGTTTATTTTGGATTCATCGAAGTATTTAATTACGTATGTAAAATAGGGCTAAAGTAGTACAATTTATATATAAAAATATACATAAATTTTACAAACCAAAGATAACGAAACTATTTATAGAACCTGTGTAATCTCAACGATATAAGGTATCTTTAGCACCCGTCGGAGGGTTGTTCAATAAAGATATCTATTCTATTATTATGCGGCCATTAATTAACCTACACGAAAGTTTTAATTAAAAAAAGAGGAACTCTCCATAAGAAAGGAGCGACACAGACGCGCCGACGAATTCAAAATCCCCCGCGTCTCAACCGCCATAAATAATTGGGACAAAAACCCTCCCCGTTCCCACCGCACCCCCCCCCCCCGGATAAGTGTCTAAAATTTTCACAATCCGGCAATAAAAAGATAATTTATTAGAATAGCTCTTATTGTTTTCGTTATTTATGTGTATGGAGTAATGTAATCTAGCCGGTGGGCCCTAAATAAATAATTTCACTTTAATGTCGCTCCTTGCCTAATCTCCTGAGCGGACCGCGTAGTCCGCGTTTTATGCGACGTAATGGCCACCCGATGTATTTTTAGGTGTAAATAAATATGATTTGTTGTGGCCCTCATGACAGAATTTAATTTTGCGCTGCAAATATCTGGATATTTTAATGAGTCATCGTCGAATTCGCTTCAGGACCGATAATGGGTGCTTTTTAATGGAGTAACACGGGGCTCGTTAGATCAGCGCTCCGCCTCGGGCTGCGGAGGTAGAAGGAGACACGACGCGATGAACGTGCGTAGTTCAAACGTATTCAATAATTGGTTGATATTATATCCATTGTATTGTGAAAAATCTTTTTTTGGTAACTTGCAAGGGGAAATCGTTTTTGTTTTTGACTGACGTCGCCAGCGGCCCTCTTGTGCAAAAGGATTTAATTAGTTTTCTTCTACCTTTGATGTACTATTACACATAAATAAAACTATATATATGTGTAATATACTAACATTTAGTAGTTATATGTTACATTATACATAATCATTAAAAATATCGTTTATTTAATCAACTAAATAAAAATTAACAATTCCTAGTATTCATTTATAAAACATAAGGGACCATTAACATATCAGACGTATAAGTTAGAAAAAAAAAACACAAAAAATGTTAAAATAAAAGAAAATTATAACCTAGAAAAGAATGTAAGCCGTCCGATGCAGATCCGAGCGCGTCTGAAGTTCGGTGGCCATTTCTGAAAATTAGTGGACGTGTGGGAGGGAAGGGGGTTTCGTACCCTGCACCGCGCATGATTTACGCCAACCCCGTATTATGTTTTGACTTTAATAAACAGAGCGTTTGTCACAACGTAGACGGTAGGACGCCGTTAACTCGTAAGGACGGCGACACAGTGATAACGTCCTACTAATATTTAATGGCTTTAATGGCTAGTTCAGGAGATATTAGCACGCTATTTATTTATACATGTAATAAATTTATAACAATATTGCTTCTAAATTTGAATTATGCTTTAAAAAGGTTATGCTCGTTCTCATTTTAAAACCTTTATAAATGACAGGAAGTTAGTATATAAAACACATTGTGAAATCCCTCAATCAGTTAATATATATCCATTTTTCATACAGAAAATAATAGAATTCCCAGAAAAAGTCAGAAAATATTAAAAATCCAAATACTGCGCGTTAAGTGAAGTTTATTTAATGAAAATAACCAGTTGTCACAATTCAAAACAATTACGTTTATAATATGCTACAATAAAACACATCTAAAAATATATATTCGACTGATCAAATTTAGAATTCCAAATAAAAAAAATGTCGATACATATTTAGTAAATACATAGTTTGCGTAAGTCTTCAATGTTAATAACGTCTATCTATTTAAATCTTTTATCGACGTATGGAATTACAGAATAAAGAATTGTAATAATTGTATACTTTAGTTAGTCAATATATTAAGGAAGAAAAAAATATGAAATTACACAATCAAAGTAATTTCATCTTTATTAAGCATATTAATAAGTTTTATAAAATACATAAGAAATGCAATAAATTAAATATAATTACCAATAATATTAGCCGAATAGTTATAATGTCGCCGTGTGAACCGAGTCGAACATTTGCGGGCGAGGCTCCACCGTCCGCGTAGTTTCACCCTAGCTTTTAATTATAATACTTTATGGCCCAATAAATCACCGCCTCCCTCGCCTGAAGGATATCAGTTCAATTCTCGCTCGCAATAATTTATAAAGAAATTATTCCCTTTCTACGTTCTTTAAGAATTTCTCTGACGTGATCTCTCTGATTATTATTCCTGTAGTTATTTTTTTAATTAATGTAATTGAATTGTTTTGTGTCATATTGTGATCATAGTTCTGTGTTATTTTTCGAAGTGTTTTTAAGATTGTCAGTTTATGAAATAGAAGTAATCATAATTACTTGGTGGTAGAGCTTTGTGCAAGCTCGTCTGTGTACTTTGTATTGTTGTGTTCCGGTTGGAAGGGTGAGTGAGCCAGTTCCCAAGGTTGGTGGCGATATAAGCGATGGTTAACATTTCTTAGAATGCCAATGCCTACGGGCGTTGGTGATCACTTACCATAAGGTGGCTCATATGCTCGTTCGCCTACATATACAATAAAAAAATACAACTCATTAAATTTGTTTCAAAAAATATGAGTGGTTAAAGTCTTATGGTCATCTGAGGGGGAAACATCTATTCACTAAATAATCTACTCCTAAACAGTAAACAACAATATTTGTATTTTGGTACGTAAGGTAAGTGAGCCAGTGAAATTACAGATACAAGGTACATTTTAGATCCAATGTAAGGATTTATTTCAATATAAATCTTCAAGTGATATTCTATCTATGGAGAATATATAAAAAAATTATATGTAACGCTTAAAATCAATTATTATTTTAATATAAATTAGTAACAATTAATACATTGAAGTACTTCAAAGAAACTTAACATTTAATTTTAAAACAACATCAAACAAAACCCTTTCCGAATGTTAAGTTAAAGTTAAAAATCAGTTGTCACTCTTAACTCCGAGCCGTCACTTAGCGCCGACCTCTGACTGCGCATAATCAATCAATCCTCTCAACTCGAATACTCAGGAAAGGGTGTTTAATTTTGGAACTCGAAATTTAATTAAATATTTAACTTCGATTACTAGTTTAAAAATAATATTTAAAAAAATATGTAAAGTAAAGATACATTCAAAATTATTCAAGCAAAAGGAAATGAACCTACATCCTTCGGATGTCCCGCCCAAGGTGCAAGGCACGAACTTCTATAGAGATGGATGTATTCAGCTAAACGGAAGTGTGCTTTATTAAAAAAAACCCGTTGAGTTTCTTTCGCGTGTTCTCAGGTGTTTCTTTCGAACAAGGAGGTGATTTCGATGATCAATAAGTAAGTCTAAAGCTTCTATATGGACTAAACATTTATAACCTAAGTATTTATTACCAATAATTAAAAAAAAACGAACAAAATGAAATTTCATATGACATAACATGAAGCTTAATACCGATACAATTCGTCGGAAACAAAAGCAAGCGACTTCGATCATTCCAGAACTCTTATAACCAAGCAAAACAATCCACGTAATAACATCCGAATCCTAACAATCGATACGAGGAGCAGACGAAGCCGACCGCGGTGCCATTATCGTATTTTTGAAGCGCACAGCTCGGGACTCATAAACATCAGATGAAATGAGCACTAATTTCCCGCTGCCTTGCCGCGCACAAAGAGGGCGCCCGCTTTACATAAATTTGTCATATTTGCACGCACCCCCTAGACGCCAGTGCCAAGTTTAAGGTAGACCCACCACTGTTTATAGCGTCTTGTAGCGCAAGCTCTTGCGATAAGCCTATTGCAGTTTTGTAATATCATAACAAAACTTTATTTAAGTATTACAATTAATGACTTATTCAACACATTTGAAAGTGTATAATCGACATATTTTTCCTTATTATTAAATTAATTAAACGATATATACGACAATAAATGTATACCAAAGGGTCAAAGGGTAGTTCCAGCAGGGTTAATATACCCCATTATAGTAGTTGATCTTTCAAAAATTCTCGCAACAGCCTATATGACTAAAATATATTGTGATTTTGAAAATAATGTCGCTAGTCTTAAATATTTGATCTCATTAAGTTTCTAAGTAATATCCTCAAACTTTTTATGCAACCTTTGTAAAAAATATTTCTTCTCTTCAGCCAATATTCGGACCAGGATGCTCTATAGCACGTCATGTTCAGTGAGGCGTCAGTTTCAAGTGGGTGAAGTTTGAGAGCGCGGAATGACAGTGACCCGTTCGCTGACTCTTTAAAACTATACCCTAGTTCGACGCTTCGAATATTGCGATGTCCATTGAGCGACATATTGCATAATTTTTGCAACTTCAAAAGCAATATTAATGTAGCATTTATCAATATCCTTAAAAAAGCCTATGTGTACCTGTATATTATATTCTTCTGATGTTTATAACTGCTTAAGTTTGTTAGTTTGTATTTTAAGCTGTCACGTCTGAACTACTCAGTCGATCATAATGGACTTTTACACGTTTTCAGCAGTACAGACAGGACACAGAGTATAAAAAATTGTCATTTTAATTGAATGAGTTATTTTTTTAAATTTTATATCAATGTTGATGATATCATGAGGTTCCTCTTTTGACACTTATAAAGAATAAGAGACGATCAGGCGTCAAAAATGTGCAATTATAATTAACTACTTCTTATACAGAAAGTACTTCATTGTAAGAAAGCCTTAAAAATCATTGTTGGGTTTTTACATTTTAACTTACTCTAATAAATATTACTTCTATTTGAGACATATCTAAGCTATATTTAATACACTAACCCATTGAAATCTTATGTACCTTACCTTTGTAAGATTCGGCTACTATGCACGTTAATCGTGACACATTGCGTTATTTTCGACTGAACTCGAACCTTCAACGTGAAGAGGAGACAATGTAAGGCTGTCAACAACAGGACGTTTAATTTTTTTATATGATTTTAGTTGCATGATATTTAACGATTATGTGGACTTTGGTTTTTTATATAGAATTTAATGATAATTCACGTTGTTTATTTCTTTTTATAAACCACATTTGTTTAAATTTCGATTATTTCCACCACGATTAGTTTATTCGATTCTCAATCGAGCTAAGGTAATTAAGAAGTAAGTGTGGAGAGAGGCGGGAGTATATCAAATTTAATTTCGTAAAATTGACAAGATATCGACTGATACCATTATCTATAAGACCTGTAGATATATAAACAGCCTGACTGACTATCGATGGACAGATAACATACATGAAAGATAGGTTTTCGATTTGAAGAGACCTTCATTTCTTTATGTAGACATAGAAACTCAGTCTTCAATTTCATCCAATGACAATTTCATAAATTTTTAACAAATTAATACTATATAATAATATAGTACACATGATCATGCATTTATGTTTTTCGACAAACTTGTCGCAATGATAACGCATTAATATTAAATGTAATATGTAAATAAGCGAGAGCGACGCCGCGAATAATACCAGTATCTATATAAATACGAAATCATCCCAAATAAGATTTCCGAACGTATATTTTGATACGCGTCGCGACTGTCGCCCGTGTGCGGAGTACTTCACTCCTGACAGATAGAAGTCGGATTTATGTGTTTACTGTATAAATCACGAAATGTCACCGTCTCCCCGTTTTCTTTTTTCGTCCGCTGATGTTGCTATATATCATAACTCGCTCGTTTTATGTCTTCCGTGCTCGAAGATTTTATAACTTTTTCCCCTATAATAATAGCATATAAAACCGCATCGGCTATTAGTGTAGTGTGATCTTTATTATTTGAGAGAAAGAGTTGTTAGTTGCTTAGTATAGGAGATATATTAATGCAAAGATTGTATTTTTAAAGTATCATAAATTGATGTAGGACCTAATTCAAAAACATAATATTATAATATGAAGTTCAGTGGTTATAGTCACTAGATTTTAACGCAGGTAAAAAGATTATTACATTTATAAAAACACGTATATAGTACACTTTGATTAGGCCCATTGTATATTGGATAAAAGTTTTCTTAAGTGATAAACTTCCCGTCAAATTTATTGCATTTATAAGCTACGTCACATTATTAATTATGATTAAGCAGTTTAATGGACACAAGGAATATAAATTAAGCACAAGTAACAAGTTACACTACATTTAAGTTGGTCGGTCAACATTTAGTCTCGATTGACTGCAATGGTATTTAAAATCAAAAGTCCAAAGGTTAGACAAGAGATGCTAAAAGTTTCTTATTCATGTCTAGAAAAAACTTCAAACTCGCCATCTTAAATTGCAGCATCATAACAATTATGTATCTTTTGTTCATTAATTAGAACTCATTCAAAGCGTTTAACAAAACATATTAATCACTAACTTCAATTTAATAAGTTATTTAAATAAATCTGATGTTTATATTTTCATTTTTAGTTACTTGAATAGTTCACATGATGAAAATTCAAGTGCCTACTGTTTATTTCGAGAGTCGAACATAATAATTCAAATTAAACGTTTAAATAAAACAATTCGAATATCGACGGAAATTCTCTGAAAACAACAATAACTCGTGCTAATCCAATGAAAATATTCCCGTTGTACGTAAGACATGTGACTGCATCCATCATCGTCCTCTTAACGAGTGGTCCAGCTGTTGTGTCGGGATTGATAGTGCAATAAACTATATTTATAGTTGTGAGACATCTAGAACAGTTCGTGGTACGTCGAAGACTCCCGGATTTCGTAATGTACTCTTGGATCTGGTAACTAATCGTAGTTAATATCTATACTACTATATAAATCTATATAGTACATTCTGTCTGTACATTTTCTTTTTTCACCTAATTTTGTGATAAATAATCGTTTTATGATGCAGTGATTAGCATTATACTATTTTATTAATTTTTGCCTGTCTGTCTGTCTCTCTCTCTCTCTTTCTGCGTGTGTGTGTGTGTGTGTGTGTGTGTGTGTTGTGTGTGTGTATGTATGAGTGTGTGCGTTTGTTATTATAGTAATGAAAAATTATATTGTATTTTTATTAATTATACGCGGGTGAAGCCGCGGGGCACAGCTAGTAAATATATAATCTATAAATGACTTGACACGTTATATATTTTTATTCCTTAAATTTTTTCAGTTAGTCTTTATTATGTTCGACGTAACGCAGAGATAGGTATTAAATAAATAGAATTATTATACTCGTATATCGACCTAGTTCTATATAACGTTCGTAACATAGGTAAAAATATTATTTTTTTCTTTTTATTGTTTATATCTTTTGGTTCTGAGTTTTCATCTAGTTAGTAATAACCTGTAATAATAAGCCTCGTTCGTCTAGTAGCTAGATATAAGGCTGCAGACACGGTGGTCCTGGGTTCAATTCCCAGGTCGGGCCAATAAATAGTTATTGGGTTTTTCTGTCAGAAAATTCTCAGTAACAGCCCGGAGTCTGGAAGTTGGAAGTGTGTACACTCCCGTGCCTCGGAAAGCACGTAAAGCCGTTGGTCCTGCGCCTCAACTCTTTCCGGTCGTGTCGGATTGCCGTCCCATCGGATTATGAGAGCTAGGGAATAGTGAGTGCACCTGTGTTTGCGCACATACTTGTGTACTATAATATCTCCTGCGCAGTTGGCTAATCTCTCTTGAGATTGGCCGCCGTGGCCGAAATCGGTCAGGAGGACGTCAATAACCTGTACTGGGACTGGAATATGGATATATTAATACGAATAAAGGTAACACTCTGAACTGCAGCATTATAGTCGGGATTTAATATCGACTCGTCGGGATTTATTTATTTCGATCGTGACCACAGCTCTGATATAAACTTTAAGTAAATAACAAAATCTTTAAAAACAATACGAAACGAGGTAATTGATTAGAATAAACACATTACTAATAGAAAATAACACGTCTTTGTTTGAATAATAAGCTTAAAATACATTTAAAACGCTTAAATTCGAGTTAGAAATAATTTCGAATATATAAGTTATGTTTATGTAATAATAAGAATGCCACATCTATTCTTTCGAGGCTCGCGGCTCACGTGACGAGCGATAATGTCGTAAACAGAAGCTCACCCACACGGGGACACCAATAAAACACGCTTTATTGTCATCAAACGACTACCGTCCTCTTTAAATACTTTGCCTACGATTCCTGAAGACGCGCGCGATTGTAACGAAACTTCAATCGTATCAACATCAAAGGCAAATACAGTGTTAATATGAAATTTACTTTAAATAGTAAAATAAAAAAGGTTCACGAATCCTTTAATATGACGTCCTCGTTCAACGCTTACGCTACGTTTCACATTTACATTATCAACTTGTTTTTGCAAGTAAAATATAAACACTTCGGAAAAATATCATTTTATACAATTGACTGACTAATTAGTGACATTAAAATAATTCTAAATTCCGAATAAAGTTTTAATTGTTTAAAGATTTATGCAATTTAAAATATAATAAAACAACCTGAAACTGTACTCTTATACTTAAATGCATAGTGTTGGTAACTTCTTCGTGAGTGTATCCACCGTCCGCCCGATCCGCTGCACTCCTTGACAATCGATTGACGGGTGTCCCTCCCTCCACCCGCGCCCACTCCTTGCACCACCCTCAGCGCACTCGCCTGACCCACATAGCCGCCATATTTATAATAATTGAACCGCGCCAGCGAATTCGAATGAGTTATAAATCGGCCACATTTACTATGGTAATGAAGTCTGAAGTCGAGACTAGCTTATCTTGTGTCTTTATACCTAGAACTAGTCGGGAGGGGTTTAAGCAAGTTTCATATACGTTCTTCGTATTAATATGGATTTAAGTGATACTATATTGCGTTGTCAAAATTTTTAGTTATCCAACTCTTTTGCTGTATTGGTACACGTGTAATTCTAATGGCATCGATTTAGATGAAATTTGCTCAAGATATGAATACATAAATTTGGACATGAATGATGGAACAGTCGAGCTGGATGCAGCCAGGGTCGTCTGACATTACTCGATTGGTATTCACTCAATGTCTCCGTCAACGTAATTTACGATCGTTACATCAATATTTTTATTGACTCCATAATTCACGGGGTGTCACATAATTCATTCGTCCGTGTAAGACAGTCGGGAATTCGCGCGCGAAGGTTCTTTAGTAAACACATTTGTGTGACGACTTTGTGACGGGTTATGGAAAATACGGTGTTCAATTTTTAGCTTCGAATTTAACATATTCAATAGCGATATAATAATAATTATAGATCCTTGATAGATATAACCATTTGTCACCTGACTTGACGATATATTATAATTAAGCTAACACAACAAACACATAAAAATACGAGTTTTGAACTCGAAAAGACTAATAAATCAATTATAATCGGCTATAGTACTAAAGCGTTCGATCGACGAAACGCTTAGATAACTTAAACCCATCTCTCTCCTAATCATTCTCACTTAGCTGAACTCGAAAAATCCGTAACAAATCAGGCTGCAGATGCTGGTGACGGATCGTGTAGCCATCTCTGGTCGAGACGGACTCCCTTTGACTCGTCTTAAATTATGTCCGGGACGTGATAACGACCAGGGGTGCAGCGGGTGGCTGGATATTTACTTTTGCGACACACACCCTGTATTGTCTAACGTGGTCGGACTGTTGCTTTGATGAAAATGTTTAAATTGAAAACCCAACGAGCATACTTCGTTAATAAAAACAAACGTCTAATCAGACGAGATAAAATACATTTGAGACACGTAAAATATATAAATAACCAAATAACATAGGGAATTTTATTTTTGATTTCGTTAGGTTTACAAATGACAAAAAACACAGTTAAGTCGATGAATATATTATTTACATTTGTGGTATAATATGAAGCAGTGTTCAGTAATTCTAAAAATTATAATTTCATAACTAATATTCGCCGTAGTCAGATTAGATTAAATGCATGCGAGCAACACTGAATTAGTTTGGGGGTGAAAGTAAACATTCGTCACGAGGAATCCTTTTTCTTCAGCGAAGTATGTGTGGAAAATGTAAAGATTACGATAAATATCTATCTTGGCAAAATCAATTCACGCGTTTGAGATCTATGATAGAACATACGAATAATAATAATCAATTTCAATTGTCTTAGAAAAACATAGAACCATCTTTACGGCCAATTTCGAAAGATTGTTCCCATTTATAACAGAGATATGGAATATTATCAGATAATGCAAAAAAAAAACTTTGTTTTTTTTTCGACCAATTGTTTGCAACCCGTCCGACATTACGACGGGGACAAGACGCCCCGTGACATCATTGAGATAACGTCAAAAGGGTTGAGTTCCGCTGAAAGAATAAAAAAAAATATCCCTTATCAGAGCTTCGTTGAATATAAGTTGTATTATAAAAACGCTTTAAAAATATTGTATGAATTGCGTCGGAGAAAATCAAACGTTTTTCTTTTTCAATTATTTTATATTGAAACATCATTTAAATATCATGATCATGGACTTCATCAGTATTCTGCTCTTAAGGAGACAGGTTCGGAAATATTATCCCATGTACCAACATTACATCGCGAAAGTCTACAACAATAACCTTGGTAATTTTTTGTTGTTATTAGTTTTTTCTCTTTAAGATAACAAACATAAACAAAGTCAATTCCTACAAAAGTGTTTGTTAAAGCTGCAATTGCACCCGCGAGCGATAGCGTAACCGCTACTTGCCACTGCGTCAATCAACCTTTAAACTTGTTCTGTCTAGCTGTGACGTACCATCAAGTTGTAATTATAATTTCAATTAAGTAGTTAAGTTCATTGCTCATCCGACCTGTATTACCAAATAAGTTATTAATCACAAATATAGATTACATAGATGATAAAAAGCGTGCAGTTTGTATTATTTGCAGGATATATAATATAATTTACTGTCTATATTATATATATTAAGAACCTTATATTAAGTCTAGGTTTTTGACTTTTGAATAAAAATTTAAGTACCATATAAGTTTCTTTGATAAAATGAGAACGTATCCTCTGGACATGGTCTAGTGGTTTCGCCAACCAAGCCATGTGTCCTCGTGTCTGTCGTGGCGAAATTCTTGACGCGCTGCATCTATTAGCGACCGAAGCTATTTATATTCATTACTAAGCCGCTAGCCAGCAAACCTCTTGCGTCCAAAAAACATGTTTTTAGCGCATATGCAAACGCCAGTGAGATTTTAGAAATAAGGTACGGCATATGAAATCTTGCATGGTATATTTTGAATATTTAAGCGCTACAGCCGCTTTTTTATTCGGACTACATATATCTTACAGCTGGACGTTTTCACTGCTTTTCTAAGGATATTCAAAAGTGTAAACAAGATTCCTATAGTGTAATTAGGATCAATGCAATTGGGACGTTTTTTTTTAAAGTCATAATGTAATGTTTACATAATTTCCTTATCGTGTGACGTCACGGCGCTGATGTGTGATTGTGTGTGACGTTTCAACTTCAACTATTGAAACCTGTGATAATCCTCTTATCCCAAAAATACTACCACTTCCCTTTTCTCTTCAAATGAGAAGACCAAGGGAGCGCTCTCACAAAGAATAGTGTCTTCATGCACAAGAAGCCGGCTTTCAAAAATGAAAGGTCCACCTGATCAAAACAGTGCACTAAGCTATGGCGATTAATATTTCTTATTATTAGATCCTTATTGAAATCCTTATTGAAATCAAATGAATATTTAAATCAAATTTATCATTGGACACGTTAAATCTGAACTCCTGAACTCGAGACCTTTGACACCACTGAACCATCAGTTAGAAAAGTAATCATTGAAGTATTTAAAACAAATAAATATAATTTAAGTGCATCGTTATGTTACATGTCCTCAACCCTTCACTGCCCACGTCAAAGTTTTATAGCTCCGATAGCAATTCTGTTGGACATTCTTTTGGGAAATCAAAGGTTACTTGAAATACCACTTAACCGATCCACTGACCGGATTGACTCGATAAATCCTCGGTTGGCGTTTTTATTGCTGTCAACTTTTTTTTTTTTTATATTTTATCATAATTTTATTGTGATAGACGTGTATCGATATTAATTTTAAAATCTTCTGGAATATATTATATATTTTCATTTTAAATGTTATTCTGTATTAATATATACAATAAATCAATCATTCATATCTTTTTATTTTCAATGTATTCAAATTTATCTCATTCGATAATCAAAATAATTTGCCAATATCTATGATACAAGTTGAATTGTTATATTGAGCAGTATAAAGTAAAATTATTAGTCTGTAAATGTTCCCCTGCTGGCTAAAATCCCCTTCTCTCCTTGAGGATAAGGTTTGCAGTGTTTGATGAAGCCGTTCCAATGCGGGTTATGTATATACTTATGTCAGAATTACATTCGACACATAAAGGTGTCTTCACAATAATGTTTTAATTCAAAATATGAAAGTCTCAGTGTCGCTAGTCCGGGAACGCGAAATCATCGTTTAAGTTTCACGTGCTCTAGCTAGTTAGTCATTTTGATTATAAATAATATGAATCTGACAAAATATGATGTCAATATATAACTCGAAGTACCTAATAAAGTGGACTATTCAAAATCATTACATTAAAATATTTAGAAACATTGCACTATTCATGGATCTTAACCAAAATATGTTGATTGGGTAGTTAATTTGCTCTTAATCTACGTAAACTAAATTGATAGCACACATACGCACGCGAAATTATATGAACAAAACAAAATGATGAGAGATCTATGAATTATGGTATTTTTACTATTAGTATATTCTACTAGCTACAACATGAGAAATACTACATAAAAATTGCTTAATATTATGTTGGTTCATCTTAGTAAATCCGATTTACAAATTTAAATAACGAATTGAAATGCTTTGCTTCTTAAATAACGTCCACTTTGGTTTCGAATAGTCGCTCTGAACACCCATACAGCTGTATGTAAAAAGCCCCACACATCCAAGGATACATATACAAAAAAGATACTTCAAAGACAGACGGGCAGTCTCGAGAATTAAAAGTGCAGGTGGGGCGCATTGATCTGCCGATGGAGACGTCACCCCCAGACTCACCCCAGCGACGTGTGGACGTCCGATTGATAATGGACGAATGTATTTAAGAGTGAGTTTTATTTGCCTCTCCATACCTTAGAGCATTTGAGTCCGTCAAGATTAACAATTGATCTTATATATTATGAAAATAAATGTTGATACAACTGTTTAAGATTAATAGACTATGGATGGATCATTATAAATGTTCGCACATGAATAATTTTTATGGAGATTGTCTGTGTATAATATACATATACAAAACTTTACATTGTTTTTAGGAGAATCGAGTAACTTTAGATTAATTTGATTAATTTATACGTAATCATAATAAACTTAAGTAAAATTATTTTATTTTATAATTATCAAAATGTTATTGAATAAACTATATTGATCTAAACAATTTTCTTAATCGGAATTTCTTTGTAAAAACTTTTATCGCCGAGAAAAAAATGTCACAAATCCTGCGTAACAATATTACTTTTGTTTAACTATTCGGTTTCTAAATATTATGCGAGATTATCAAATCATCTTTGTATGGTAACGTTATATACGTTATAATTGCCGTAAGTTGCAAACGAAGTAGAAAATTCGATACTAAAGCACATACAACTATAATTCCTGAATCGGGCGACTGGTCACAAATTAGTGAAGCACTCGTTCTACTCGACCCATCTCCACATCCGTCGAGGGGTCACCACGAGGCCGTGAAAGTGCGGACACGTTACAGAATGATATTTTAACAAAACGTCAAATAACATCACTCACATTTAGTGTACGATCGAGTTCTACCTACATATATATAAATAAAAACTCCCGTTAGAAGAGTCGTTTTTACTATATATATATAATATATAAGAAAATCTTCGCAAAGTATTCCTGTGTTATTATTAAAGTTTACATAAAAAAATAACCTTAGTTTAGATAAATATGATATCCGCTAATACGTGCTTGATAATTTCACTTCTAATTATTAAGTATATTGAAACTTTGGAAATCTTCGAATATCGAAGTTATGATGAAGTCACTTTAACATTAAAACTTTGACCACGTTGCTTCGGATAAGCTGATTCGACTGAGCTCACATTGGCTACAAGTCGGAACTTCCAAGTTTGAATTACAATATAAAATATAAGGTCCTGCGGAACGTGTGTGCACCCCGTCTGGACACGTCCCGGTCGGACCTCGCCCGTCTTGCAGCGTTTGACTGAGCGAAATCACTCAAAAGTTTTAATGCCGCTTCCGTGGGGACTCCATACCCACCCCCCAGAGCGCCCCCTCCCATGTCATATACGTGTGAAGTTTTACGTGTACGGTTTTAAAGATGCACTTATTCTGTAATGTTGCGTAACGCTTTGACATTACCGATTATGCGCTATTTGCTTATGATAATGTTTTATAATCCGTTTCAAGTTTGTAGCTCGTCTATAAGACTATCCTAATAATCCGATAATCCTTAATCCATAAGTATATTATAATATATAAATATATTATACTTTTAATATATAGTTTTATATAAACGAAATACATCCAACCAATATTATTATACTCTTGGCTCTTTATCAAAAAATCGTCAATATTGCGGATTATCGCAGTCAATTTCAACTCTATCGCAGTTTTGAAAGCTGATTTAATTAGCCACGGACACACGTCATCACTCGCGTGACACGTTGATTGAATGTAGCGCGGATCCGGCCGAGCCGCGACGTCGTCTGATCGGATGCTTCATCATTATACCTTGTTTATCTACCCTCATAATTAAACTTCTCAGCTGTTGATACAGATACTTAATATTCTACATCTATACTAATATTATAAATGCAAAAGTAACTCTCTATCTGTCTGTTACACTTTCATGACTAAGCTAGTGAACCGATTTTGATGAGATGAGATGGTGTGAAGCAAGTTTGAACTCCAGGAAGTACATGGGCTAATTTTTTATACATAACACCCCACATGTTAAGGAGAGGGCCCTTAACATGCGGCCGAGCAGCTAAAACTAGTATATTATATGTATATAATCTTCCATAGATATGAAAATGGTTAAAAATATTTTTTAGGTTATAATTAAAAATTGGGAGACTCGCGTTGGCTCCGTGGCTGGAACAGTGAATCGTAAGCGAATCATTCGTGTGTTTAACTTTTAATTTGTTTTTCTGTACATTTTATCTCGTGTACAGCTTTAACATATTATATGATTATTATGACATTTAAATATATTAAAATAAGGTAGTCTGTGCTTAACTTTTTGTAGCAAATTTATTCATAAATAGTATATGACATTTGCATATCATCTTATGGTTGTTGTGGCAGGATTTAAAGTATTGTAACATCAAAAATGTACCTACAAATTGCAAATAAAGAATTTGAATTGAAAAAGCAACGTGGGGAATCCACCAGTGGTACAGGGATAACCCCTAAACCTTCTCTAAGAGACAGGAAGTCTGCTCAGAAGTGGGAAATTTTTAGGGTGTTATTTAAGCAATAGATAATATTCTTTATATAATATATTAGTTTACGAAGAGTACATTTTTGTATAGATTTTAAATTAAAATCTTAGATAAGTAAATAATAATACTATACACAAAAAACATTATAAAAACATACGTTAATAGTGATAATAACAATAAATTCACGTCGGTGAACGTATGTATGAATATTCACAAAAATGCACTTATTAACAGAATGGGGCTGAGAGCCCATGATCCCGTGATCCCGGGATGATTGGCAATCCCGGGCCGCGGGATAAGGCGAGGGTTTAATAGGACTCTCACCTAGATGGTGACGTGAGCTCGGAAATGATGTGCGCTTAATTAAAGATGAGAATTGAAAATATTTTTCATTTTATTTCAACTTGTAGTTAAGTTTCAACTTTCATTTTGATAAAGGTAAATTGAAATTAAAAACAATTTAATTTGAGTAGTGGTATTATTCTGTGCACATTAGCTCGAAACTATACGAAGGACTCGATTGTGATTTGTCAGAATGTGATATGTAAGTAGTACACAATTATGCTTAGCTTATAAATAATCAAATAGCTGAGATGGCTTTGTGGTTGTAACGTATAAAAAGCGAATACCTGATTCAATAATCATACTATCGAACGATACAAAGCATAATTAAATGAATCAGCAATAAATAGAAAAATTCATATATATTCACAATATGAAGTAACTTTACCTGTTTTGGTTTTAAATCGATGTACGTACGAACTAAAAGTAATTCAAAATGCTGGTATACCTGAAACAAAACAAAATGATTCATTAAAATTTATTTTTTCTTTATTATTATAAGTAATGCTAATTTAGTTTTTTTTAATTGTATTTTTTTTTTCGTTAAGTGCTTCGATTAATTACAATTTTGTATATAGTACTTTATGTCTAGAATAAATATTTTCTCATAATTATTGCATAACCTCAATACAAAACCCCACTAAAATTAAATTATTATTATTATTATTTTTACAGAACGAATTTAATTTAATAATTTTTTCACATAAACTTCAAAACCGAGACACGATTTATCCAAATATAATAATAAAATTATAATTTTCACTAGAAATTTCATATGAAATTTACAAAACAAATATCTGCCAAAATGTGAATGTATATTGGTATAAGCGTCCAAACCACGACAACCTAAACGTCCCGTGACAGTAGCCGCAAAAATAGCAGAAGCCATAGCGTCCTTTGTTTCGCAGGCGAGGGACGCCCGGGACGAAGTCCATTGGAATTCTTTAAAGAATGAAGTGGATTTAATATCGGAGCGGAATGTCGCATTGAAAGATAGTGTCCGGACACGGCCGCCAGCCTCCAGAGACGAGGCGTGCGATTCAGCTTCAGAGGCGATCTTGTATAATTGACATGTATGTACGCGTATTGTGTTTGATGAATAATTATGCGACTTATGTGTCTTAAATAATGTATTAGTAAGTTTTAATATGAACATACAATAAAAATTGAACTTTTATAGCAAAGCTTTACTTTATTATTTGTCTTTTTCTTTTGAATATCGAATCAATAATGACGGAAAGAGAGAAACCAGTGCTTACCTAAGCACCTGTTAAATATCACTAATGAAGGCTACAAATGTTTTTGAATTATTAAAAATAAATAAGTGATCATTCGAATTAAATATCGAATTTACAACGACGAATATTTATATTGTAATACGTGGCGTCCACATTACTTTAAGCCCTGTGCACGACCCGGAATTTTATAACGCCTCTCAGAACCGTGATCGAATTTTATTTTATGAAGTGCCAACTTTTTATTGAGGCCAGTTACGAATACTCGCAGGGTCGTAGTATGGTTTATTTAACGCTTTTGGATTTGCGTGGACGATACATAACAGAGGATTTCCATTCGAGAGGTACAATTTTAAAGGTTCAAACAAATCGTACTTTATCGGTTATTGCATTTATGTTAGTGAATAATCCTTTTAGAATATTGTTATATCTGTTCGGTCTATTTTTATAACGTATAAATTTAATTCTATTTGATAGGGAAAATAATTTCAACGCTGCTATTCTTTATATTTGTTAACGAGTGGTTTCATGCCATTATTCAAGGAGTAATTATGCCATATTTTATAATAATTTCTTTACTATTAAGTACTTTTAGAGCATAAATCGTTGCTTCAAGCCTTACATGGCTAAGCTTACCTTTTCAAAAAAATGTTCACCTTAATACCAATGAGTACACATTGAAAAAAAAAAGAAATCGGGACCACGTCAAGTGTTTAAACGAGTCAAGACAGTCGGTGTAAACACAAGCAATATTGTCTCGGCCGCAATCCCGTATCAACGGGCCGAATAGCTGGAATACATATGTAAATCGGGACACGACCGCGCTTATTGTATATCTAATTTGATTTCTTTCGCAATACCGTGATGGGATTCAACGAATATCGGTGCTACCTGCCCGTCTAATATCGTCGGGGTCGAAAGTGCCCGCAGTAGCAGATACAGGGTTAACCGTTCAGTGATACGGATAGTTTTGCCGAGCTGAGTTTTTAAAATATTTATGAGGGAGTGACGGTGAGGCCGCGTTCGTTCTGTAATCCAATTTCGGGTTATGTCTTTGGGAAGTTACTTATTTTGCGGGGGCGGTTTTCGTAGGGTCAACGATGTTTTTTATAGCTTTTAATTAAAGGGTATATTCATACAAAATTCGATTTGTGGGAAAGGTAGCAGATGTTACGTTATCTGTCGGATATCGGTACATTTACCTGGAACATTTATGAAATTTACTAAACGAGTTTGTTCAACTTGGATATATAAAATGTAATATTCATGCGACCATACACGTGTATGGAGCAGAAAGGGTTTTTGTGCTATATCATAATTATACATTCTAATCTTTGCGATACATATCAAGTACAAGCATTATAATATATAAAAATATTAAACTGAAGAAAGCAAAAAATATTACAATGAGAATTTTTGAAAAGTATTAACAATTAACATATACATTATGTTGTCAGCAACTAACAGACAAAAAACTTGATATCATCCATTTATCAAACACACGAATCAAAACTTTCAACAAACACTTAAAAATATCACTAAATAAAATGTTTCGTGATATTTTCACAGTTTAAGTTTAAACTTGCGTCAAAACTCATAAGGTACAATGGACCGGACGGTTAATATGGCATCTGTCGACGCAGAAAGAGTTAAAAATTCTGGAAACTTCGGTCGGGCATTAATAATCGTATCATTGTTTCAACTTGTCGCGCTAAGTGAAGCAGTACTAAGTGATTCTTCAGATATGTCTATTAGCCGAACCTCCGAAATAGGACTTGCGACAGAATTCTAATGGGCACAATTAGGACTTGTCAGGATTTTTTGGGTGTATTTGAATGTTACTTGATTCAAAAATAGATCTCTTTTAGGAAAACTTTTTTGAATTTGCTGCTCACTTTATTTTTATAACTCTGTGTATGTATGTGATGTATATGAAGGTGTTAAAGATATTAGACACTGTCGATCATCATCGTCAGATTTTTGTACTCTTGGATTTTTTTATTTCGTTAAATTGTCTTAAAAACTTAATACAAAGTTGTACGTAAATTCATCTCTTCATTCCAGCAATGGATGATCGCCAACTGAAAACGAGTTGAAATTGGCAGCGTACTGGCAACACATGTCGCTGAAAATTACGATAGACAGATTTTTTTTTCATTAATAGCTATAATGGGAGCGAAAGAAAGGGTGCCAATATTTTCTTAAAAAGTAGAATTATAACATGTTCAGCAATGAAACTTATTATTTAGTAATTCTCGATTTGCTTTTCAAATAAACAAGAAACAGTTAATAAAATATGAAAGACGCCGCAAAATCTTCCCGACTAAATAGTTACGGAGAAAAAGTAATTTAATCGTTTGCGAAACTTCAAGAATCTTAAACGTAGTTAATTATTTTACCATCACTATAAGAGCACATACAACTAAATTTTGTTAAAATAACGTACAACTCAATATTAAATAGGAAACTTCTCAGCTAGTTAGGGCGACTAAAGAATCGGTCGAACGTTCGAATGTAGCGGGCTGGTGGAACAAATCAACACAGTTGTAACTGCGACGTCAAGTTAATTAAAACAGCGAAAAGTTGGAGATTTAAACGCGGTAAGGATGGAGGTGAAGGTATAAGAGACAGCGGAAAGCGATTTAATATGTGAGGGGCTGAAAACTATGTAAAACTTAATATTTAATTTGATGTCGTCAAACAGAAATACTTAATAATATTGTATTGCGGTTCGAAGAGTGGGTGAGCCAGTTAAGCTACAGGCACACGGCATATTGTAATTCCCAAGGTTGGTGGGGCATTGACAAACGTGAGGTAAGGTTAATAATTCTTACAGTGTCAATGTCTATGGTGATCTTTTACCATCAAGTGGCCCATTCATCAGTACACTTACTTATAAAACACGAGATAAGGTTGTCGAAGAAAGTTTTATACCGAATGCAACATAATAATAAGAATAAATCTACAACTGAGTTGCTTGGTGTAGACACATGTTTAGCAACTACAAATATAAGTTGAAATGAGACGGACAGTTCGATGACAACATCCTCATCGCTCCACGCTCCATCTTAAGACCAATCGAACCAATCCACCGAGCTGTCGAAACGAAAGAACAGTTTGAAAATATGAAAACAAACTACTTACAAAACTTGTAAATGGAAAAATAAATCCTTACACTATGTCAATACGGGGTGAAAAGTCCTTAATTAGATGTACGTTTCTTTAGCGCCAGGAAGTTAGAGGAGAATTATGAAATTGAATGCAATCATTTGGTAATATAGAGAAGTTAGTGAAAAATCGATGTTAGGTCTGATGAATATACACGGAACGCTTCCACTTAAGAGTTCTGTGTTTTGGTTTGTAATTTCCTAATCAAATTTAGATATCAAAATTTAAATAAATAAATCACCGCTAATTTTACGTGTTGAAATAAACATCTATTATATAGGTATTTTAGAATAAACACGAAACAAAACTTGATTTAAAAATTTAAAAATTATCTTTAAATGAAAAACGAACAGCGTAGTAAAAACTAACGGTCTTGCTGAATTCGCTCTTTCTGCCATTATTGATTTGATATTTGAAAGAATAAGACACAGCATTGTTTAACTTTTCATCCTATACGACATTTATAAATAAGTACCTGAATAAATAAATTTATGAGATTTATTCACAACAATCATGCCATATCTAAGCGCACGTACTGATTTATATATATAAAAGAATCGTCAAATGTTCGCACACACGCCACCCAAATATCTATGAATCCAAGCCAACTTTAATTTGAAAAGTTTACTCCGATAGTAATTTCGGGTGACGGGTAAGACAAGTTCTCCGTTTGACCGTCTGTCCCCGGTCATAATGAGCTGCATTTTCATGTTTCATTCTTTGTCGTTTTTCTAGAAAGTTCGTCCGCGTTCTGTTTCACTTTTTTGGGCATGTCTTGTGTATTTGGTATTGGATTTAATAAAACGAATCAATTGACGGACGAAAATTATCGTTAATTTTTTAATATAATTAAGATAAGTATCCTATTTAAGGTTTTATCGCAAAATGTTGTATATATACTTATAATTAGAAATATATTTAGTGACAGAAATGAAGGACTGCTCGACACATTCAGGGATTACACAACACGTCGAACTTATTTAAAACGAATCTTAAATGAACCCCGAACAGTTGATAATTAAATAAAACCCTGAAATATCAATACAAGTCACAGATAATAAATTCCTTGGAACATTGCAAAATAAAAACGTCAACACATATCCCGAAGGCTCTCACATAAAAAATAAAAACAATAATGTATGCACAAGTTAGAAACATGTGTAACTCCCTCGCACCTGGTCTGAAGCGCCAATGAGCACTAATCAATAAGGAAGGTGGCGAAAAATAACGAATGTTGTATTATCGATGTTCGTGTGTATCCGTACTCAGCTGCACATACCGCCCGCATAAGAGTTGCGAATTTTAAAAAAAAAAAACAAAAGTATTCCACACGAGTCGTATAACTTAATTTCAGTCAGAATAGATAATTTTCGTTGTATTTAATTGATATTTACTATACTAAAAATTAAATGTAACTCTGAACAGGTTAAGAGGTGGGTCTTTTTTATGATTATTACAGTTATATAGCTAGATGGGTTGTATGTATCAATTGTTTTTTATTATTACATCATATACTATACATATATCAAACTTTCAGAATTGCTTTAAATGACAAATAACGTGTTACAAACAAACGAATTGTTTGTTTCATTTTTAAAACAATTATATATTTCATTTAAATACGAATCTTTTACAGTTTAAATATACAGTCCGAATAAACAATCGGAGAGAAAAAAAATTAAAAAGCTTATAACATTTTTCTGTCAACGCTATGAAGCGTATACAGCGTGGTTGTAATCGACGGCCGGCAGGGGACGTATTGGGCCGTCCCTGAGACGACGCCGCTCTGTTTTTAAAGCTTTCTTTGCCACCCTCCACCCCAATCGATGGTCGTCACATTGGTGCAACGTCCGATCAAGTGCATACGAGGACTTCTTTGATATGTCTTTCTGTCCATACGATCTGTACTTGTTAATTTCTTTTCAATTCAGTCTGCTGCTGTCGGTTCGTTCCAGCGTCGATAATTTACAAACTAAATTAATTTTGTATAGATAGATTATTTGACACAGTTCTAAGAATGTGAATGATTTTTAGATCCATGCAACTTTGTTTTTTTTTAACTTGTCTAATGAATAATATTCTACTTTGTTAGTGAATGAATGTTTTTTTTTGTGTCGCAACATGCTTGTTTTGTACTTAAAGTTAACGTCTAACTGGTCTGCAGGGGAATGATGTGACAGAGTTGTCACCGACACGCCCCGCAGTCAGTGCACACTGCTGTTCTATACATCTGATATTTCATCTCACTGTGTTAATAAATACTTATATTAAAAAAAGGCTTGGCTTAAGGCATGAAATGATTGTTGAAATAGAGTCGTTCTATTTAATGTTTAATACATAAGATGAATAAAAGTAAAGTATAGTAACAGCCTGTAAATGTTACACTGCTGGGCTAAGGGTTCGTCCCATATTGAGAAAAAGATTTTAGAGTTCGTTCCACCATACTACTCCAATACTTATTAATACACATGTGGCAGATTTTCATCCGACACATGCAGGTTTCCTCGCGATGTTTTAATTTCACCGCCGAGCATGAAATTAATTATAAACACGAATTAAGCACATGAATATGAACGGTAAGATTCACGTGTTATACCTACTCGGCTCTTTTACATAAAAAAAACTATTAACGTATCTAATGGCATTGTAATATATCTGTACGATACTTATTAACATATATGTTATTTATCCGACACTAAACAATCATTTTAGTTTTAATAAGTAGTTCCGTTACATGGTGCGGGGGAATGACGTGACAATATGGTCAGCGACACGCTGTGGAGTGACAGTGCACTATACTTTCCCCGTGCTGATATTTCATACCCTTAGTAAGTGTTGTTGAAGTTTTTTCCTTTATTTTCTAATCCACATCAATGCTCTTAATATTTTACTTTTGACGTAGATTTAAATAACTGTGATCGAACATTTTTTTATTATTTTACGACCTGCGAGGCATTATTTGATAAATTTAAATCTTAAATAAAAATCAATACGGAGGCATATCACTCAATACAATCAGTTATTTTCAAATACAAAAACGTTATAAACGTTGATTTCCGTGCAGGATAAATATTTTTTTTTATAGTAAAACGTACTACATGCTTCATATTTAGAAACCGAGTGGAAGTATTAAGCACCAAAACTTATCAAGAGCGGAAAAAGTTTTGACCAATCGTGGGACAGTTATAAGCTGACGCTTATAACTGTCCCACGCTGTCCCACGCTGACGCTTTGCTTTAAGATAATCTGTTTTACGGCAAAATGTACTGCGAGTGTTGGTACTGTTATTCCGGTTTCTTACTATTCTTAATAAAATAAAATTCTATATTTCGAGATCATTAATTCCGATGAATAAAATGAAAATTTCGTAGAAATACAATAGAAACTGTAATACTACTTATTGATTATATTTCTAAGTCGAACGATCGATTCTGGAATAATTAGGAACTTGTGAAGTCTAAGTATTGCTCACTTATGGTCCTAAGTTGGACAACCGTCCCTGTCAAGTGCACAACTCTTGAAACACACGAGCTTGCCTTTAAGTTCTAAATACGAGACAGAGAATTGGGAAAATAATTATCATGTTATGGGAAGTAAACGCATTGATCTGAAATTATAATATTATGAAGCCGGAGAAATTGATTGTTCGTCTGTTTGAATGCGCTAAATTCTGCCGTTTGTGAAAGGTCCACAAGGACGGAGCGGTAACGTTTAACGCATGTGTAATCGCGCCGCTCGTCTAGTCTTACATTATAATGAATTCTTAATTATTGTTTTGTTCCAATTTCAAGGATGAGTGAGGAAACTAAGATATTTTGTCCC
Organism: Nymphalis polychloros; assembly: GCA_905220585.2. NCBI lineage: Eukaryota > Metazoa > Arthropoda > Insecta > Lepidoptera > Nymphalidae > Nymphalis > Nymphalis polychloros. The sequence continues at coordinate 14,368,847 of HG992247.1, forward strand.
ATGTGTAAACACATATAGAAATATCTACGTTTTCGAATTGTTGATGTTTAAACTTTTCTTAAACCGCAAGTGGACATATAATATATAGGCAAAGATATCATTAGAAGATTACCACTTAATTTCGCTCATATACAATAAAGTACCTCATTCATTATTTTACAAATAGCCTTCTTTACCTTCACCTAGCCCATTTCCTGTTAACGTTATAACTGAAAGTTGTAGCTATATATATGATTTTAACGTCATATCCATAAGCAAAACAGCCGCAAAACAGCTGTACTTGGTACTGTTGTGTTCCGGTTTGAAAGGTGAGTGAGCCAGTGTAATTACAGGCACAAGGGACATAACATTGGCGATGTAAGCGATGGTTAACATCTCTTACAATGCCAATGCCTATGGGCGTTGGTGACCACTTACCATCAGTTGGCCTATAAGCTCGTCCGCCTACATATATCTACTATAAAAAATGTTTTTAATAAAAATCATCGTTACTCTTCGCTATTGTACCTACCCATATAATATAATATAAAGAGACACACAGTACAAATATAATCAAATAACGTTAAAAAGGCAACACTCGGTAGTAGTAATGTCGTAACGGCAGCTGTCAATCGAACAGACGTCTAAGATGCAATCAATAATATAGAGGACAGAAATAAACGAAGACGAAGGAGTCAGTACTGGCGCGGAACAATCCAGTCTCGCGCTGTCATCGCTGGCGAGACAGCCGGGACGTTGACGTGACAGGAGTGACTTTGAACGGCTGGTGTAGGTATTGAACGAGAGCGGTGAACTCGAACTACGACTATATGTCACGCTCGAGAGATAATTTTATATGACATTTAATGCATGGCTCAAACTAATGCGAGTAAAATTATTTGTCTGTTTTCTACAATTTATAATATAATTTCACTCACTAGGAAGTTTAATTATTAATAAAACAAAGAAAGGAAATAGGAGCTGAAGATTTCAGGCGCGGCCCGCGGGCTACCATCGCTGGTGAGACAGTCAGAAACACTGACGTGACAGTGACTGAGACACAAGAGTTATAAGCGGGAGCGGAAGCGGAAATTAATATGCAATATTAAGTATGTTCGATAATTATTTTTCTTCCATTCTGCAAATTCAATTTCAGCATTCTTTTACAATTTGTGAAATTTATTTTTTCATAAATAAATCAAATGGGAAAAGTGTTTATAGGTTCTATATAAGATCACTTTACCGATTTTTGTAAAATATTGCAGAAGTGGGTATTTCGAAATTTCGAAATTTTCTCGAACAAGATCACAGACAAATCATAGTAATGTCTAACCTAATACGTATTATAAATGAAAGATATAACGAAGTTAGAAATTAACGCAGATGTAGTAACGAGATCTATTACATAAATAATGATATATGGTAATCTTACATTTTACACATAAAAAAGTATATTTATTACAAGACTACTAGGGGTATTTTGTTCGTGGCTTGGACCTCGACCCGCCAAGTCTAGAGTGAAATTTCCAACGGAGCCAAGTAAACTCGGGGACGTGGGAGCGACATCGCTGGCGTCATCTCGATGCAAGTTGATAATGCAACTCCGAACTGCCACTCTGAGTGACAGCTACTGTTTAATTAGCAAATTGAAGTTTTGTAACTTTCAATAGTTAATTTGCTTATTGCGTATATGTTGCTGGAGAGGCTTCGGTCATCGGATTATAATTATGTTTTGAGTAGTGATATTGAATCATTTTCATTTATTGATACATAATTTTACTAGTAAAACACTATATGCTAAGTGTATTTATTTTAATCGGTAGTGGTATTACCAGGACTTATAAACAGTATATATAGATAGATACATAAGTTATCTGTTAATTTTTTATAAACATTTTTTTTAAATTTTTATATTAAGATGTATTATGTAATTACTATAAAAATACTACATATTTAATAAAACGACAAGGTTATAATGGAGACGTAATTTGGTACTATTATTAAATGTTTCTCAATCATAAATCTATCACAATGATGACATATTTTTAAAACTCAAAAGTGACTAACAAGTAATTACACATAATTCCTTATAATGGAATCCACACACAATACCATCAGGTGCAGAAATCGCATCGATGATAAAATAAACATATTATAAAGTTGGAAGTTATACCGAACACCATCGCGGATGGACGTCGAATGAGCGTAACATTGACAGTTCAATGTGAACCAGCAAAAACATGTGAGTGCCACGCGATGGAGCTGACACGTGCGCCACAAGATCGGCGTGCCGGCGACAACACCGTTACTTGATGTATCGATAAAATAACTTACAACACTTATAAAACAAAAACAAAATACTATTTTTATAATTATAATATTAAAAATATTTATAAATTCAAAAACAGATGACGTTGTGGTTTTAGTCATGCAGTAATGTAAAACTCGACGTACTCGTAGAAACTAAATTGAAACCAAAATAATTTACTTTAGGTAATATAAAGTAAGTAAAAAAGTCTGTTAAAGTCCCACGGCTGAGCAAAGGCCTTTTCCTGTATTAATGTTTGCTTATTCCACCTCGCTGCTTGAAAGTGGCGGATGGATATACATACAATAATTCAGTCGACATATACAGCTAAGAAATATGTATGATGACCATGATGTGTGTTTTCCTCCACCGCTCGTGCTTGTCCGGATTTGAACCCGCAATTATCTGATAAGAATTACGTGTTCCTTCCAACGGACCATTTTAGCTTGACATACGAGTATATATAATTTTTCATAATTCCATCAATATCAACTATCTAGGTAACATATTTTTCCTAAGGTCTTTATTAACCAGTCAGGTAAGGTCTCTCTTAAAATATATATCTATATTATATGAAATCAAGACAAGTTTTCATATACAAAATATCGCATAGCGAATACATATACAATTAGGTATAATATTCGAAATAAACAAAAGAACATGGACAACGAATGGGAACAAAGAACAATGTTAAAATTTAGAACGTTATAAACATAAAACGTAATACAATAACAAATAACGAGGCAATATCAAAAGCGGGTGGAGCCGTCCGTCCGAGCGACGTTCTTGAAGCGAATGCCGCCCCAGTGCACCCGTGACAGTCATTTAAGACTGACAGGGGGTGGAGGGGGCGACGGAACCCACCCGCCAGATGGATTGATATTGCACTGAGCAGACGTAAGACGGAGCGATTGCATACGGGAAAATAAAAAAGGTTTAGAACTCAGGTATTGGTGAAACTTTCTTCAATCGAACCATGGATTTCGAATCGAATTTTGAATTCGAGCTAATGACGTCATAACATTCGTAGATTAATAGTCGTCTATTGGATCGTGTTCGTCCTATACATCATCACAGTTTTAATTCGTTTTAGTAGAAATGTCGATTTTCGAAACGAATATCAACTGGACTAATCTAGTTTCATCTGACTTTTTACATCGGCTTAAATTAAAGTACTACTTATTTTTTATGTACATATATTATTTGATGTGGTTACAAAAACTTTTCGTATAGTTCGATATTTTATTATTGTCTGTGGTGTGACATTGGTGACGCAATAATTTTAATTAATATTAAATCTCCTTTCTGATTCAACATGAAATGTTCGCTGAAAATATATTCCAACCCTTCAAGTAAGCGGGACAAGCGAGCTCGAACGCCGTGATGGCGATCCAGGGACAGTGACGTGACGGACCGTCGGGGTGTCACCCCCGGGATAATAAGGAGGGGGTGGCTTGTAGATGTGTGCGTTTCGAAAAATATGTATGTGGTTACGTTACACAGAAGTAAGAATATTCTTTGTATATGTTAAAAATATTATTTAATTTACAGTTGTATATACATATGATATATAATGAAATCTATACTAATATATAAAGCTGAAGAGTTTGTTTGTTTGATCCGGCTAATCTCAGGAACTACTGTTTCGAATTTAAAAATTATTTTTGTGTTGTATAGTCCTTTTATCGAGGAAGGTTCTAGGCTGATTTTTATTCATTATAATATTTTTATTTACTATACGCGGGTGAAACCCCGGTTACAGCTAGTATATACATAAGGTTTGACTCATAACTACGTTCGTGTCGTGTACTTCTCCGTACTATCTACATTACGATTAGTTTTACATTTAATTACATCTTGTAAAATTATTAACAGTATTTTCACGAGTCTTCTTGAATGAAATAGTTTTGAAGCTTTTACAAACCATATATTAAAAGTGATTTATTTATAGCGCGTGAGATTTTTATATTATTAATAAATACTACTAATATCAATATAACTAATTATCGTATCATTAAACAGATTGCTATAGATTAATTATACAACAAAATCAATAATCGATACAAGATATTTGAGACATAAAATAATAATATGACAAGAAAAAACAAAACATTTCTAACAAAGCACACTTCAAACGTCTGGCTCGGACGTCACGTCATTTGCACAAAATTAAATACCCTCAAAGACGGACGTTCCTTCGCCGGACCACCCCTCCACCCAACTCCCCACCCTACAGCCGTCCCGCGATGCAGGTGAGACATGTCGCAGACGCGTCACGTCATACAAAGTAGAACTTACTTAAACATACTTAGTTTTACGTATGGAAGATAATATTCTTTGCTCATTCTAAAGTATAAATATATTAATAGAAAGAGTGTTTAGCATAGTATACTTAACAAAAATTGATATTAACGTCAAATGTTTTAACCAAATGTTACATAACAGAAACGTTGTATCTAAATTGACTAAAATACTTAAATAAGTAACACTCAATACAAAAAATATCTAAGTCTCAGTATAATTATTTTAATTAAATAAGAAAAGACTGAACGAAGTTTGATGCGATTTGTATCATTTCCACAGATAACCTTAATAATTACACAATAGATATGTAGTACTGACATATAAAAATGTAGTTAAAATCACCACTACATAAGTTTTCGTGTTATTAATTTGTTTATAAAATCAATCTCTTGCTCGTTGGATGTCAGATAAAATTCTGCCAAATGTGTATCTAAATCGTATTATATCACAGGAAGAAGATGTCTTAAAGCAGTTACTTCATTTCACGTCGGTAACTCTTGAGTTTGATGTCAAACATTAAAATAAAAGTAACACTACAAATGACTTAAGTGCACTGGAGTCAAAATTTTGGCAGAAGCTCTGTTAGTGTGCAATTATTTTCCACAATATTAATTAACCGTTAACCTTAATTAATGCCCGATTTTATTCGCCAGTGAAGCAATGCCGTCTCGTATACATCAAGTTCGTAATTAAGTGGAAATATGAGAAACAAAGAAAAAAATCTAAAGCTAAAACGCTACCTGTTTGACGGAACTTTAAATATCCTTCAAAGACGTCAAGCTGCCCCCGTCCACCCCACCACCCGCGGCAGATGGATTGATATTGCTCCAATGCAGGTGAGCGGGTGAACGGGTGAGCGGGTGAGCCGGCGATCTCGGAACAATGGCGATTTATAAACTTGTGTCTTGCTGCTAGCTTACTAGAACTACGAGAAACTCAATTCGCATATGTTTCCGTCTATATTTTTTATTGGAATTTAGGATTTTCTCTCGTCTACCAAATTACTTGAATTGTAGATTATTTTAGAAATTTAACATGACACAATATTCTTTTTTTAACCCTTATTTACCTATGGGATATATAACATATCTAGTTTATATGAAAGCAGTGTCAAAAATTGTAAATTGTACTTAATACTTATTAGTAAGAAACTACATTATTTACAAAAAAATCGAAATACTTTTCATATTTTAGTGGCAGATCTAAAAGTGTTTTAAAAGTGTTGAGATAACAATTAAAGTACAAACACAACATCACCGGCACAAATAATGTAAACACACTGCCGAATATCCCAAAAAGACATGTCTATCCATAGATCTTTCAGTATTAACTACTCAGTCTATTGAGGTATAGATGGCAGCGTTCAGTGAAAAATTACCCTTTTAAATCTACATTCCGAACAAAGTAACGGAAACACGATTGACGTAAATTAATAGCTGGACTTAACAAGACTCGAAAAAGTAAAACACCCCCGCCTCGTACCCCATAAAAATGCGACAGAGACACATGTCCCCCCTTATTATCTTCAATTAAGAGACTCCGATAATGCGCCATGACATATGGACCTGACCAATCGTCTTTGAACCATCTAAATATCTGGACTCCCGTTTGAATCGTCTACATGTCTTAAAACTTCGGGAGACGAAGGAGTTCGCAGTACATTGGTCGGTAAATTTAAACACGTTCCTGATACATACCGAGCAATCGATAATGAACTGTATTTCGTTTCATTAGATGTTATTTCGTCTGTTCAAATATGTTTGTACGTTAGTGCGACTTGAGTGATGCTCGGATGACGTAGACGAATGAGTGACAGTTACATGTGATTAGTGGATACGGCACGTTTCCGCAATCAGAGGGAATAATGAGATGTGATGTGTATAATCGGCCGCTGGGACTTGCGGGATTTGACACGTGTTAAAAATAACTTCGATTATCAAATATGTGTGGCGCGGTAATTGCTTATAAATACTGAGTATAACGTAAAAAGGCAAAACCGAAACAGCCAATATTTTTAATATTGGCTGTTTGGCGTAATACATACATTTGCTTCTGAGTAAATGAAAAAAAATAATAATACAAAAACTGCGATACGGTTTTTTTGATTTGAATATTATGCTTTATTTCATAAGACGTTTTAATAAAGTTTCGTATACTTTTAGACTTTTCTTACAAAGATAAAGTTAAGGTCACGTGTAACTTTATACAAATATAGAATATAGTCGTGAATCAACAATTACATATAAAATATCTTCTTTTTTTTTTATAAACAATTTAAAAAAAAGTCCCTCTCGATTCTTACTCGACGCAAAGCTGCCCAAAACACAGGTCGCGTTTCCGCGCTGTACGGCAATAGACAACCATTGCGCCAAGTAAGACCCGGAGCGATTGTGAATTAGTTATAAAAGTTAATTTAATTATAAAAGTAGAGATTTAAAATCTTAGTGTTATTTTGATTGTCACAGAAATATTTTAAAGGATAATTAACATAGGACTATGATAACTTACAATTCTAAAATAAAAAATGTCCTTCTCTCTAAACAAAATTGACAATGTACGTATATATTCTCGCGTGCTTTGAAGATTCCGTTTTTAAGAGCAACTTTTTTATGTATTACGCAAAGTTTCTAAGGTGAAAATTGATTACAAGAAACCTTTTCTGAAATATTAGTTAACGTAGCGTATATATTTAAATTTAAATATCAATTGCATATTTTTATATAAATAAATGAAATAATAAAAGCGTACACGGAAGTCGTAACACGCAAAGCGACGGATGCAAGTCAAACGAGATGAGATGTGACGGCCGCGGTAATTTGATTAATGATCGGTGACGTCGCTTCACTTTATTACCAGCTTGCTTTAATAACGTTGAATTAATATATCAATAGCATTTTAATTCTTTTTTTAAAAATATTAACTTTAAAAAAAGAACACGTACGCTATTAAATATAATGACTAATTTCCCGCCATTTTCGCATCAAATGTCAAGATTATTATTGCAAATTCGCTGAAAATCATAGCACCTAAAACGTCCTTTGCATTTGATTAAACTGGTCGTAACCAGTATATCAATACACAAACCGGTTAGAACTGGTGTATCGAGGTGATGTTGGTACAATTGATATTAAGTTATATTACTTAATCGAACCGTTAACCTGTTTATGTGTGAATAGAAATGAATGAATGAATTGAAATCCTTCCATTATACTATATATTTAAAGTTAACCCTTAAAAGTTATTTTCATAATAATGTGAACATTGGACATATTGATTACTTGAAAGTTTTGGAGCAGATATCCTAAAAGATGGTAGACGGAAAGTTGTGAGCAACACAAGTGTTCGGATATCGCAACACGGAAGACGGTGTTCGTCACAACGACGGATGCACGTCACTGGGATGAGGTATGACGAGTCGGGTATTTGATTAACGATTCATGACACCACGCTAATTTGTTACCGGCTCACTTCGACTTGCCCCATTTAATTTGAAGTTATTAATTATTATTATTTATCGGCATTTCATATTTCAACGGAAAGTTTTAGCTAAAATTCAATGGTGGTTTAAAATGTTTAAACAGATATCCGTTAAAAAAACCAATTATTTCAAAATTGAAGACAGTTTCTTTTTTTTGTTTTTTTTTTTCGGGCGTTATTCTCGATAATAAACACTAACTGTCTATATAGGGATTAAAAATATAAATTTTATTTAAAAAATCAGCATCTTTAAAATAATTTATTTAAGTAGGCTGAAAAAGTCGCTTTTGAATCGTCATGTTATGCTACGACATCGGGGCTAATACGTTTTGGTTCTTTTTTTGTTATCTAATGTAATAATTAGCGTAATTAGCCTTATGTACATCGAAAGCTACATAATAAGCCTTATGAAGGTATCAATGTTTTTTGATATTTGATTTATATTTATTAATAGTCCAAGTTAAACCATCGATATCGACTTTATTACTTACATTTATAGTTTATATTTATTTATTATAAAAAAAAAACAATAATTATTTACTTAATAACAACTTTTAGGAGTTTATTCGAAACAAACTAAACATGTTCAAACGAGTCTGAAGCAAGAAACGTCACTTGCTTGGTTAGTATAACGTTTATATCGTAAAGGGGTGTACGAGAGTGGGGAAAAATTATATTTTTAAGCCGGAACACACTGTGGGATCACATCGCGCCTTTACAATCGCCGAGCTGACGCAGGCAGACCTCCGACATACTTGGGCTTGTTACTACAGTCACGAGAGATCGCGATTTATCGATGCTTCAAATTTCAATAAAATACAATAAACACCCAACATTTGTGCTTTTATTTGAGTATATTTAATGATAAATTTATACTAATGTATGTAAATAAGATAACTGTTTTATTATTATTATAAAATATGTCTTCTGTATTTATTTTTAATAAATTTAACGGAAAGGATGATTATTATTAATATAGTTTACGTTAAATGTATTAGATCTCACTCGCGCCCGCTTGTGATCGTAATACGCACCTTAATTCGGAAACACTAGCAATTTCCCGCAAGCGAAATAAGCGAATTAAAATCGCCTCAAAGCAAGTGCTCGCAAAGAAACGCTTGCACACACCGGGTTTATTTTTAGCTATTTATGGAGGGGTGAGTGACGGCCGGCCTTTGAGCGGGACTCGGGACTCGGGACACGGGACGCGGGACGGAGGTGCAACGGTTCATGCTAAAAATTAGGTAAAGAACTTTGTGAAAAAACCTCACATGTTTGCTTTTAGCATGACGCTTGTTTGAGTCGAACTGATATCGAGTTAAATTAAAATAAACATTTAGTTCAGACATCGATATAACAAATACAGCAGAATGGTCACTTTAGACTTTCATTAAGTCTTAGAATTTATAACAATTTTTTTATATGATCACTAAATATTATAAATAAAAGAATCCACGCCGCGTCTTTCCGTCTATCTGAACCCGATAAACTCAAAAATTCTAAACGGATTTTCATACGGTTTTCACCAATGGACGGAGTGATTCATTTTCGTTTAAGTAAATTGGCTGAAATTTAAAGACGATGTAGGAAGGGTTATAAGTATTACGAAATAAATGTTTTATGTATACTAGTGTGAAGTCGGGGCGGCCAGCTAGTTATATATAATGATTAATGAAAACGAGTAACTACTAACTTTCTTGCCGGTCCTTCTCGGCATTCTTTTCATTCCAAATCGGTGATAGTTTAACATTAAATTAAATCTTGTCAATTGATACTATATCGCCTTTATTTGGATTTAAAAATTGTGAGGGACGTTTGTTAAACTCTTATTAAATGTTATTCAATAACACATAAACATACAGGTGATAGACCATAAATCAACATAAAAGCAGAATGGACATTCCGACGTGCCCGCACCAGCGAGCCTCGGACACGAACAAAGGCTCACGTGCTCATTTCCTATTTCAACGTAACTCTATTATTCCTTCTAATTAGCCAGCATTTTAAAATCTGCCGGCTGAATAGCGGGTGCTCTTTAAAAAACGTCCACGCTTTCCTTTACACGATTATCGGGTAGGGGGCTGGGGTAGGGGCGAGTGAGGGGCGAAGGGGGGTAACAAATGTACATTCGCTAACAAAAATCGGTCGATTTTTAATTAGGAGCCCGAGGCGGTGGGTGCACGTGATCGGAATGGAGCGATCGCTCATTGCATACTTTGTGCGACGTCGTATTAGCGAAAACTTAGTTAGGTCCGTACGCCTTGACTGTCCAATCAGCGATTGTGCTTAATGAGACGATTCTTTTTCTCGTGTTTATTTTAGTTTTTGATCAGTCTTTCCGAAATTGCGCGTTTATTTATCCGAAGTGACGTCTTTGATTTAACGATGCGCCATGTTATATATATTTATATTCAGCACATAACCAGCGGTCAAGGCTTATCGATGCCAAGATTAAAAATAAACATTTATATTTTCTTGGAATTAATTAATAAATAAATAACGTTTTTATGACTAAAATCTGAGTTCAGGTATAATTTTTATTTTAAAAACCATATCGATACGTTAAAATTAGCATATTCATATTAGAAAGGCATACGAGATAATAGTCCCCCTGATGGTAAGTGATCACCGCCACCCAAAGATACTGGCACAGTTTTAAATATCAACCAATTGTTGACAACAATGATGACAACTACGAGATCTAAGATGTTATGTCATTAGCGCCTATAATTATATTAGATCGCTCACTATCCAAACTGGATTACAGATTTATTGGAGTAAAAATAACAGTTGAGTGGCACCCAACCAAAAAAAAACCACACAGAACATTTAAAGTAACAGTCGGCCAATTCTATCCGAAGCATTTAAGTTTTCCCACAATGTTTTCCCGAACAGAAATTTTACTCTAATCAATCATTATTTAGTAAATCCGTTTATATAATATATTTACATTTTGAATTAAGAACACATTTAATCGAAACGATTCAAATATTTTTTTTTTTTAAATATACTAATAAACCAAATTACAAAACAAAAGTTATATACATTTTTATAAGATATATAAAACAAAACAAACATTGTAGGTGAGCGCAATAGATAAATATATTATTAAAGTCAACGACCTTCAGGTACTCGAAACAACTTGTACGTATTTCTTTACGGCCTCCCCGCACCCCTCGTCTGAGGCTCATGCTTACAAACTGTCGCATTACGGGCCATCCCTTGCACAACAAAGCTACTTGACACCATTTAATGATACAAGCGAAATAAGGCTTTATTCTCTTTGAAATAAGGACATGTTGGACGCAGATCAAAATTTTGCCAGCGTCAGTCAATATTACATTTGCGTGCGAATTACGCTATTTTGAACCTTATACCATTGGGATAGATATGAGTGGTCGTGAACAAGGATCATCGTAGTAATGTTAATTCTAAGCTAATGATATGAAGCAATGGGATACCGTCTTTTAGAATTGTTTCGTCGTCTATAGTTATCTGTGATGCTTGAACAAATGGACATTGGATTAAAATCAAGAAAAAGTTGGTAGAACATAAATGAGTATTCTATTGTATTATATCTGTATTCAAATATGCGATTGTTTTATATGAAAGGTCTATTTAATATGAAAAAATATATGTAAAAGGCCAAATTATTTCAAGTCAGACAAATAATTTCATTGAAGAGGTATATTATACCCACCAACAATTCGGTTGCCAAATATTCAAAGCCTTTAATCCAATAAGAATACCGACTCGTTATAAGTCACAAGCTTTCAAACGGTTACATCTCATTCGAGCGAGTAATACCGTTGCTATAGCCCGATAGTTAGCAATAGACGTAATCGAGAAACAAGGTAATGCACTATAAGAGTGCAGGTCATTGCGGGAGCCCAATCGCGCTGAGTGAAAACTGCCATAAACGACACTATGCCAAAGAATACCGCAGACGCGCCACGCGAATGTAGCAATAACTATACCGACCCTCGTGGAGACAATATTAACAATATCTCCCAGTGGTATCATTATTGAAATCCATTTACGTATACTTGAACGAAACCAAGTTACAAAGTATGGTTTGAAACTTTATAGAGCAAAAATGTGTTGAAATTTCTTAATGTTTGTTTCATGAAATGTTTGCTACAATTATAAAAAAATAATATTGCTCAATGCTTCTACAAATAAGAAAAAGAACATTTAAAATGTAAGAGTTCAAATAATACATTTAGTTCAATTATAGAATGTAAACTCTCGATTGACCTTAGACAAAATGGGCCAGACACCGAAATTTAAATTCATCCCGGAAGAAATGTAGTGTAAGAAAACTGCACAATTGCTATTATACGTAACTTATTAAAGACAATTTCCTACGCTCCGGCGCGACCAATCGAGCTGAGTGAGAACCGCTATAAACGAAACGGTTTTAACCGTTAATACCGTTTTCTTTATAGAGTACGGAGTACGAAGTTACGGACCGGGGCAGGATTATGTACTCGGCGAATTTAGTGATCGTAGGTAGGAAAGGTAATGCCGTTTCTGCGCCTGTTTTATTCTTTGATCGGCTAAGCTGTTAATGTTCCATTGTGTTGGTTTCGCATTGGTTCGGAAGGTCTTTGACTTGGCTGATCTTTTTGTATTGATTTTGATTAGCTAATAGGAACAACTGGTTATTCAAAACGATGAATTTATAACTGCAGTTCTATTATATATGATCTGAAATCGATAACAACGACAATTACAAATTACATTCCATTCAATATATAAACGTGTATAATAAAAAGAAAAAATACGGAAGAAAATATAATCAATGATGAATAACATTATTATGTAAGTTTGTAATTCGAACGAGCTTTATTCAGCTTACATTGTAAACAGCTAATAAACATTTTCGAACAATGGTCAGAAGAAAGCGAACTCGAAAATGATACCCATCAAAGAATGTCACATCTACCCATTAACCAGTCTTTGGACAAACTAATGCTCTATTAAGATATCAATCAATACAAGAGGGGGGGGGGGGTTTATTGTGGCTCCCGATGGCTCGAGTAATAAAATTAGCATAGGAATGGTCGAAGCATTCTCATAGAGTCGAGGCGACTGAATGATACCATCGGTACTGGTCAGAACGGTTGCTAGTCAATTTTATTATTTCAAAGTAAACATTCATGAGATTCAAGTCTCCGGGAGCTTAAATCAAACGACGAATTCGAATTTTATACAAGCTGATAAAATAAACTGGTGATTATTCTGTTAATGTCATTTTTATGAGTATTTGGTAAGGCTTCGTCCGTCTCAGTTTAAGAGCATCTTACAGTAACGATGTATAAAGTTAATATGTGACTTAATTATTAAACATATGTAGGTAAAAAAATTCATTACACGAATTATCTCCTATCCATATATCAAATAAAACGGTTATGACTGTGAGAGGTTCTCGCCTAATTAGATGATTAGATGCTAATATGTACTTTCGTTCTCAGTTTAAAAATATACTTTTTTAAGGCAATCAAGTAGAACAAGTTACGAACAAGCTGAACGACATCATTAAACACAAAACATTTGCACAGGAAAGCGATAGATAACCATTAAAATTATTACCAATAGATCATGTCCTGACATCGAATTTATGGCATCGACCATAAAAATGATAAACGGTAAATAATGTATGGAATTAATTAAGATGACCTCATCCATTGCAGAATCGGTATTTGATATATTTTGAGAGTTCAGTGATTCATTGCTTGTCATTATTGGTATTTCAAGATTAGGAGACGGGAATACTTAATTAATTTTCTACTATGTCGGGGTATATATAATTGCTTCGAAATACGTGTTCTCTTCATAGTTCTTAATTAGTTAATCGCAGTTCCAACACTGATAGACCTAAGTCTAAGCCGAACCTAACTTAACCTCTACTATAATGTGAAAAAGCTAACAGTCCAAATCATACTTTACAAATGGCAAGGCTTTTATTGGCACTTTGGAAGGTAAGTGAGCTAATTTTAATGATTCACAAAAGGAAAGTAGCATCTTCCTATGATTGCTGGCCATGAGATCCAATGTTGGGTTAAAATGTGTATATATATATTACACAGCGTCGATGAACAGGGACTGGGTGATCAAAGTAGTAGGTGATCATCAGATTTAACGATATTATTAGAATTAAAGTATCGTGTTCAACATAACTTTTCTAGAACAATATCATAATGAACGATCACAATTAAAGTTAGTTTACAATAATTCACGTAATTGACGTATTCGGAAACATAATCAGAGCTCCCGTAGGGGGTCCATGATGTCGTAATCTGCGGGACATTCGTTAGGACGGTAATGATCGTTTTGATACAGCAATAGCGGGGATGATAGCCAAGAAAATGTAAGGTTATGACGTCGTTAAAATGTTTTCATTTACATATAAACAATGGCTGTGAAAGTAATAAGCAATAACATTTAATATTAACGATTATCTTGTTAAAACTGATTCGTAATAATATATTTGGAAATTATATAAGCTATGCAAATTTTACGATTGCATTAATTGTGCGTGGATGCGTGCGCGTGCGTGTATCTGTGTAAGTAAAGAAACTAATGTGTGTAAGTCCCAATGGAACAACGGTTTATAAGACATGTCGTAGTTTATTTGACTTCTTGAGCTATTATTGTAACAAACTTAATGTTCATTTGAATAAGACATAATGGGGATGCTTAAAAAAAGAGTCTTAGATATTATTAACCAATTTATTAGGTAATCATATATAAAAATTTGCTCTGGCACAGTACAGTACAGTAAAAGCCTGTGAATGTCCAACTGCTGAGCTAAGACCTCTTCTCCTCTTTTGAGGAGAAGCTTTGGAGCTTATTCCACCACGCTGCTCCAATGCAGGTGGAATACACATGTGACAGAAATTCAGGGTGTTTTCCTTTACCGTCAACCACGAGATGAATTATAATCACAAATTAAGCACATGAAATTCAGTGGTGCTTACCCGGGTTTGAACCCTCGATCATTGGTCAAAATAAAGTAAACTTTAATTTATTAATTAAAAAATATACTCAAACATTAAATATTTTACATGTCACCTAGATTGACTCGATTTTTGCAAGTAATTTATTTTCAATTCTCTAGGCATGTCCACACTTCAAAGACAGGAAGGTCACACTAGTGGCTATAAATCTCGCACGGACAGTCCCTAATATATTACACAAATGATATTTTGTAATTTAAAACATGATAGTTAATTTCATATTCGGTTGTAAATCAAATATTTAATGGATGTGTGGGTGGACGAACTGTGGATACATGAGAAATGGTCCCGTGATTAGTATTTTAATGAGATTACTTGATATTTTTATTTGAAACAATATTCTTTATTATACAAACATTCATACATCTCTTTTTTTATAATTTACCTGAGGGTATGTGGTCACTACCGCCATAACATTGACGTCGTCACAATACTAAATATCGCTGTGTGCCACTATAAGATATCGTTGAACATTTATTGTTTTCTTATAATTAAAACAACTACGGCTTAAGGAATTTAAAAAAAGAAATGTATGTGTCACCCGATGCTTAATATACGTAAACTGATGTAAGTTCACGCGATAGGTACGATATTATATATATATGTGACGTCTAAATTATTTTAGACAATTCTACTCATCATTTTATGGTACATTAAGATTTATATTGCTCGATCGAATACTATGTTAATGTTTATATTTGCATCTTTAATAATTTTTAATTTTTTTTATAGCTACGTAGGCGGACGGTTTTACGGGCCACCTAATGGTAAGTGGTCACCAACGCCCATAGACATTGGCATTGTAAGAGATGGTAACCATCGCTTACATAGACAATGCGCCACCAACCTTGGCAACTAAGATGTTATGTCCCTTATGCCTGTAATTACACTGGCTCACTCAGGCTTCACACCGGAACACAACAGTACCAAGTTTACTATATACATATAAAATACGATTAATATTTTAAAATATTCATTGATTTAACTATAGATTGTCTACGTCTAGTTATGGGTAGCGATTGATGGTAGCTTTTAACTACAGACAGGATGACACGTCGTTATGACATTTAATCAATTATTTTACCAAGTAATAATTATAATTAATGTTGAGTAAATTTAATTAAACGTAAATAGTTATTTATTATATAATTAAACATATAGTTTTAGTTTGCTAAATTATTTTAGTACATAAAACATATATTCATTTTTTGACTAAATCTAATTTTGAGTAATTAATTTATTTAAAAAGAGCTTAATATATGCTCCTTATTATATCAGTCGGTATGCTATTTTTTATATATGACTGTCAATGTTTCTTTGTCAGTCCTCTATGCGTTCCTAAGGCGCACCTTTCAACCCCAGAGGGTTGAGGCTCACTCACTTTTCAACCCCAGAGGGTTGAAAGGTGAATGAGCCAATGTAACTATATGCAGAAAGGAACAAATCTTAGTTCCCAAGTTGGTGGCACATTGGCCTCGTAAGCGACGATTAGAATAGTTCCAGCGCCATAAATAAACATTTGCTAACGGCGGATTTGATCACTTATTATCACGTGGTCTAAAAATGTATTTTATATTGATGGAAGCCCTTTTTATATTTACATATAATAATATTACTACTAAAGTAAGATTTATAAAATATTGCACACATACCATGCCATAGTTAGTACTATATAAACAACGGTAATCATTTAGGCTCTAGATGGGAACATGCATAAACATAGAATAAATTATACTCATTTAAGGCACTAGTCGGTTAATTACATCGGAATTTATGTGTTTAATTACATTATTACATTTTAAGAAAACACGGACTTAGAAGGCAGGTGTTCAACACCCTTACGTGTGTTTGTTCTTTCAAAGGAAATAATAAAAAACTAATCTTATCGCTTATTAACAATTACTTGTCATTTGCAGCCGACAGAAAATAATGTAAACAAATTTATCATTCATGTAAACGCCTGTACCGAGTTATCTTTAATATCAAAAGTAATTATTATGTTCGTCTGTGTGACAAATACAATAAACGCGTTGTCACGTTTAGACGTAAAAGCGGGACAAACTGACTTTCTCATTTATGCTATTATTAAGAATAATGAATAGATATTTCTCGAAGATTGGTATCCAGTCTCGTTGCACTGTTTTAGACGCAGTATTACCTAATCTGTTAGCTAACTAAAGCATTCTAGACCGGTCCGTGTTAATAGACTTCAGCCGAGGTGTGAGAATTATTTGCGCGGGCGCACTGACTGATGTCTATAATAGTAAATGGTTTTATTTAATCAATAATAATAATAATAATAATAAATAACTTTATTGCACACTCACAAAGAAAAAAAAAGAAATCAAATCAAATAAAAAGAAAAAACAATAATAATAATAATAAAATAAAAGCTAAGGAAGGATGATGCATGCAAGGGGCGGTCTTATCACTCAAGTAGTGATCTCTTCCAGTCAACCCTGTTTTAAGATGCTAGCAGGACATAACGGGCGAGTGCATTATATATATAAATATACATAATACATATATAAGTTTATATAAAATACAACATATCAGTACATATATAAATAAAATAAATAGTACAAAATAGATAACAGGTCACATTTATAACACTACAGCTACAGTGGCCAGAGTGAAGTGTGAAGGAAGTGAGTAAGTACGGTTAAAGCGATAGGTAATAGTTTTTAGTACGAAGTTTGAAGATGGAAATTGAAGAGGATTGACGGATATCGAATGGAAGTGCGTTCCACAGTCTCACTGCCTTAGCCGTGAAGGACTTAGCTTATAATTTGGAATGGCATATGGGCACATTTAACTTATTATCACTCTGGGAGCGAAGATTAAGTTGAAGAGTCGATTCTGAACCAAGAAAAGTAAAGCGTTCCTTTAGATAGGGAGGTGTACAGGGGTGAAATATAGTAGAATAGAGGAGAGAAAGAACATGTAAGTTGCGACGGTCTTTGATAGTGAGCCACCTGAGGTCAGAGCGATATTGCGAAATATGATCAAATTTCTTTAGTCCAAATATGAATCTAATGCAGATATTTTGTAGGCGTTCCAATTTGTGTATTAGTTCCTCTGACAAATCAGGGTACCACGCGTCCGCATAATCCAAAATTGGGAGCAGAAGGCCGTTAGCAAGTAGTATTTTTGTTTTAATAGGTAGGAAATTTTTCATCCTTTGAAGAGAATGGATTGTCGCGAAGATTTTACGGCTACGTTACGAAATATTCATTGATACATTATAGGCATAACAGCTGTTAATAGTAAAAGATGTGACTTGATGTATGTCACTAGATGGCGTTAGTTAAGTGTCTGATGTTCCTAAATCGCGCTGTCTAGATTTTTTGTAAATAATACATACATATATGCTAATGCATTGACATCGAGTAAAAATGTTTGGTTAAATCCATTAAAGTTCGTGAACATTGAATTATAATTCTTATTTCATACATAATTTGGTCTCCCGATTACTTCAGACGTAAACAAGGGCAGACTACTACTTTTAAAATTGTGAATATCTGAAATAATGCTGGCTCAGTCATCCCAATTCCAACACAGCAACAGAGTATTAATATTTGTCGGTAGAATTTATGAATGACAGCCCACCCAAACGGCTGTTAATAAATTATTAATAAAAAAAGTTTAAATAATTGTTTATTGTCTCTTATACACTGTTCTCTACATTAATTTCATTGAAAATACAGAATCTCGGTGAAATGTTTTATGTTGTCTGATTAAAATAATTTTTCACATTTTTCAACAAAACTCTTCGTCTATTATTTTAATGATTTAAAGTTTCTTTAATGTGCAATAAAAACGTCAAGTAATCTCTAAAATGTTCGACGCAGAAAATATTTTAACATCTTTTTGTGCTAGGTAAAAAAAAATGACGAGAACAAAAATGTTTCGTTCCCTCGATCAAGATGCGTACTTTACCGGCGCGGGCGCATGACAGATTTATGTGGGACGAGCCGGCCTCCCCCTCATTATACCGGCGATTGCGTGCTCGATTAGATAATTAACGCTTTGTGTCTCCCTTCACAGATGGATGTCTTCTTGGAGCCGAGTTTGTGTGATGTACACATTATATACATTTTATAATTGTTCTATTTATTTTAATATTGCAATTTAACAAGTATTTTTTCCAATATGAACGTTCGAAATTTGTGTTTCTATATGTATGTATATTTCTGAATATATAGTTGTAAATGTGCAAATACAAAAATGGACACTGACGCTTAGTCTGTGAAATTATTTAATATATATTACCTATGTAATATGGTTGCAAATCTCCTGTCGTTCAGGCACTTAGAAGTTATTGAACAAAACATTTTGGCTACATCGTTTACACCAAAACACAGAAGAATGTTTTGTTGTAATAATAATGTATTGCTTTGCTCTGACTGTGGGTGTAGAAACGTGTTAACATTAATATTATATCCATGAACAATTTGCTATCAGTCTTTAAATTTAAAATTCACGAATTAACATATAAATTTAGAACTATTACTGGTCAATTAGGAATTCGGTATCATAATAATAGCAAAATATCTCAGTATATATATATTACATTTCATTGTACCTTAAAATGCTTTATGTCTCAATATAAATATAAAGTTTTAAATATAACATTTAGTATTAAATGATTATAAAACTTGGAGCTTTGGAGGCGGACAGGGATCTGGTATCCGGTTTCATCCGGTTTTCAAGTACCTTGAGCAAATAAATTCATAATTAACGACATGTGTTATCGATTTTTAAGGAATAATATTAATGCTTGACCCTTATTATATATATATAATTTAGCTGTTTTATTTATGTTAATTAAAATAAAGTGTAATATTCCAAAATTGAACGTATGCTTCTCAGATATTATCTGATATCCGACTATGTGGCTTTTACAATGAGATCTGATGAAAAATAACTTTTAAAAGTTTTTAAAATTTAGCATTCGATTAAAATACTGTTAAGTTTTGCCGGCTCTTCTCAGATGTAAGGTTCTTATTTCGAAATCGAAGGATAATTTTGAACATCAATATTTAGTATTGTTGTGTTGTGTTTGCGGGGTGAGTGAGCCAATGTAATTCTTGTGCCTTTGCACAAGGGGCATAATATCTTAGTTCCCAAGGTTGGTGGCGCATTGGCAATTCACGGAATATTTCTTACATCGCTAATATCTTTGGAAGTTGGTGACCACTTCACAACAAGTGGCCCACTTGCCAGTCCGCCTGCCTATTTCATAAAAAACATAACTAAATATAATATCATAAGAGTACATTAGTAAGTAAACATTCTTTCATTGTGTAAATTTAAACTGATACTGATATTTGAATAGTTATTTCACTAAATTATTAAGTTATTTATATAACAAGAATAATGTGCCAATCCAATAACACACACAAATCATCGCCAGTCTCACACACACATGGATGTATGCAATATGTAAGATGTCAAAAACGTTGATGTTTGCTAGAAACGTAAAATTACCCAGACTATGAGTTATAAATATAATAATCACGCAGTAAGTCCATCTATTTATACCAACACATAGATAACACCCGCTAAGAGTCCGCGGAATCGACACGCGATCGTAAATCCGACGTTGTAGTGACGCGGCCGACAAATCATTCAAACTCGAATCGGACGAACTCGTAAATACGTCGACGGAACGCATTAATCATTGAACGGTCCAGAATAAGACCGCCGCGGGCGCACGCGATTGGTCGATGTCGAACAATTATTCAAACATCGCCCTCCGATTGGTCGGCGGTAGTTTTTTTAAACGTTGTCATCGTGATGGATTCCACCCTTCGACTCTTGCGCAGGTTAGATGAGTATGTAGGTGTACGAGACACGAGTGTGTTTTTATATGTGGTTTTTACGTCTCTTATCCGCGCCATTTAGCGAGACATGTTTTTGATAAATTGTCTTTTTTTTTAATCATTTAGTTGATTGATTAATTTGTTATGTTATCTATGCGGTAACGATTTATTTTTATGGTAACCTTTAAATGTTACAAGTTGCTAGTCAGGCAACATTAATTTCTTATCGCCTTTTATCTCTTATAACATTAAGATAGGTAGTTAAATTACAAGTCAATATTATTATTTATTTCTGTCAAATACTATTATATAATACCATTAAATATATAATGTAGCAGACCTTGATATATAGAAAATTCTACTACAGTTTTAAATATAAGGCAGCGTAGAATACAATGCTTTTTGAAAGACTGTCAGATTTCAACTTCTGTGGTTACAACCGAAGGACCGATGAATAGTCTCATGAAAGAACAAACACACATACATATAAAGTCCTCCAGACCGATTTCGGCCACAGTTGGCCAATCTCAAGAGATTAGCCAACTGCGCAGGAGATATTATAGTGCACAAGTGTGTGCGCAAACACAGGTGCACTCTCTTTTCCTTAGCTCTCATAATCCGATGGGACGGCAATCCGACACGATCGGAAAGAGTTTAGGCGCAGGACCAACGGCTTAATGTGCTTTCCGAGGTACGGGAGTGTACACACTTCCAACTTCCAGACTCCGGGCTGCTACTGAGAATTGTCTGACAGAAAAACCCAACAACTATTTATTGGCCCGACCTGGGAATTGAACCCAGGACCACCGAGTCTGCGGCCTTATACCTAGCCACTAGACCAACGAGGCAGTACACATACATACAGTAGTCCTCAATAGTTAATTCAAGTACTAATTATGTATATTTTTTTAATTTAATTTGTAATAGAAAGATTGAAGCTAGAGAAAATTTCAATAGAAACTCATTTAACCAAAGGTTGATGAGTAGGATACACCCATTCATCAGATACCCAGATGGGCTTGCACGAACCCCTACTACCAAGTAATATATGGTACTTTCCTGTTATATACGTAACATTATGTTATAAAACGCTTAGGTAAATAATAAAAGTCGTCAACGTTAATGGCAGAAACAAGTTGGAACAAGGTAAAGAGCTGGTCTATTCCGAGCGGAAAATGTTATTGGTTTATGATTCCCATCGGCTGGAGCGTTGAAAATATTTAGACGGCCATAACTTTTTTATAGCAACGATAATAGTTTAATGGGCTCGGTTTAAGAGGTATGTAACAAGCGGTGTTGCTTTATCTGTGCTAAGGGTCTTTACACATTATAAAAATAAATTTATTTCAGATGATGTATAATAATGTGTTTTATACTGCCCGAGATCAACCACATCATGTTATTGTGTAACCATAAAAGTTTGTACAAAGACATATGTAGATATTCTATAATTTGTTTTTATGTATGACATGAAATATACTTACGACTAAGCCGCAAAAAATTTAATATATTTTTTATCTGATCTCATAATTTTACCAATACTTCAAATTGATCAATGACTCGCGTTATTATTTAAAATCATGTTTTTAATCTGCAAAATATTTTAAAACGACAAAGTTTGCGATCGCAAAAGTCGCAGTACATTACACTAGAGTTATTCTATAAGAACGAACTCACGTCAGACTGTGCCTCAGAAAACGATCGTGAAATGTCAGAAAGCGATATGAGACATTAATTATAATAACAATAACATTTAAAGGTTGCACGCATCAAAATAGCGTATCACAGAAAGTTCATTTTCGACATTTCACGAGTGAAGTACGAAGTGGCTTGTCACAGACTGGCGCTGCAGAAGTTCATAAGCCAAGTAACTAATAAACAAGTTACTATATCTTAAATGTATTCATTGGACGATATGGGATGAATTGTCTATAGTGTGTATTGGGCCTTAGACAAACACGCGGCATGCTTTGATCGAGATGTAAATCCAATGCGACGTAAAATTGTAAGTGTGATTTTAGTTGTTGATTAATAATAATAAAACGATGTTCAAATAGACTGAGAAATTTAACTGATATTGATAAGTTACCTTCTCCACCGAATATTTACGTATACCGAAGAGTTACGTACCTGTAAATAGAAAAATATATATAAGTTATATGTTAAAGAAAATAATGTATTAATTACAAGTCTTTCATCGTATATATTATTATACATTATACATATGAAAGTCTCGTACATGTTTATTCCGAATTGATCATCAAAAGTTTAAGAAGCCTTAGTTCAGCAGTGGGACATTTCTAAGCTGTTACTATTTGACACAGCATATATACAATTGTCATCATCGACTACTTTTCCACTTGATTATCACTTATGATAATGAAATCAATTATGTAAAAAATGATGATGAGAATCACATCTTATATCTACGAAACCCTAACACGTTGGTTTTTAATTAAGTAACTAACGACCCGAACTGATTAACGAATCAATTGATTATTTAATCCGAATATATTAAGGATTTTCTACACTTGTACTAACTTCAAACACAAAAAAAAATCGTCTGTAACTAAAAAGTAATTTAAAACAATAGAAAAAAAGGTCCAAACTAATTAAATTAATTTTCTTATGCAGATTACATTCCACACTAACAAAAAATATATTAAACAGAAATTGTAGGAGAAACAAACAGACAGTGAAACGAATTCAACGTCCAAAAAACTCATTAGTGTTCTAGAATACTGGCACAGAACAAAGAAACCTTATAAAAATCCCACGGACTCACAGTCATATGTATATATATATAACTTATCATGACTTTGTATCGAACTGAATATAAATCTTCAAATATGTAATAACTTTTTGTTCCATTATAATATGTTAATTTAAAATATTGCACAATAATATTGCCTACTATATTTATGACATTTCTAATATTTCACGTTCTGGGACCGACAAATTGTAGTCTAGGAGCCAAGTACACTAAATAGCCTGTGACAACTACATTAAGACCCGAGACATACTGGATACGTAATTTTAAGGGGGAGCAGAGGGTGGGGGGGTTGAAATGAAAAGATCGCCCAACTGTGCTTAATACATCCAGAAATGAAAGAATATTTTTAACGAATTTTATGAATTTGAAATATACGATCATATTGCATTATATACGTTGTATTACGATGTGAAGGTAGAGTAAGTTACGTAGCTGGGGCTCTGTACAAGCCCTTCTGGATAGGTAAGCAGCTAAACTTTGTATTTTTGCTATTCGGGTTGAAGGGTAAGTGAGCCAGTTTAATTGTAAGCACAAGGATAACAACAATATTAACTTATTATTTCCCAAGGCGATGCAATATTTAATATTTCTTATCGTCCGCTTACAACAATATCATATTTCCACAACGATCATATAATTTATTTGATCGTTCGAATATCGTTTGTTATTTATAAAAATATAAAAATCTTTTGATAAAGTCTGTGTAATAATAGATACGACAAATTCAACGCCTTAGATCTTTAAAAAAATCTTTCATTATAAAAGTCTGTTCCACGGCTGGACGAAGGCTAGCTCCCCTTCTCTTAAAGACAAGATTTGGAGTTTATTCCAGTCACGCTGCTCTCGGAAACCTGCATGTGTATGAAATTCCAGCACATTTTTCTGCATCAGAGCAGTATGGTGGAATAAGTTACAAACATTCTGTTCAAAAGGCGCTCTCCTTTTAGCCCAGCCTAAAAATTAACAAGCCAAGCTTACTTTCAGTTATTATTTATTTACGTTAATGGCATGAAAATATTAATTTTTTTTTTAATCTTCAGTTCAAATTTTGAAAAAAACAGCATTTCGCATTTCCACGAAAACCTAAAACATCACTGTGCTATCGCGAACCCATAAAGAAAATCTCTAAACACACGCCCAGCCGACATTGTTTTATAATATTTGCAAATTTACGCAAGTTAATAAACGTTTTAATCGTTTTCTCGAACTATAAATCCGATGTGCCATTACCGAACCGCATAAATATTGAGAAACTCCACTAAAATATATCTCTAATTACTCTCAAAGTCCGGCCGTAATCGAATAACATTTCGTGCTAGGCTGTCTAGCAACCAATCGGCGAGATGTGTCCAGTCTAGTTATTTCAGTAATCCAGCTTCCATCTTAATATGTACAGTGGCACACTGGAGAATTTATAGAGCCACTCGAGCCGTACTACGTTAACTAGATCATATCTCGAACAAATCTCGAAAAAAATAGCGCAAGACGAATATTTTAATATAAGAAAGGTCAAATGTTAATTTGTATTCTAAAATTCATAACGGATCCACAAATACATATCAATAAATATATTGGAATATTTATAACAAAAACCAGGTTATTCGAATTCCGAGAATGTTTAAAACAACAAGATGCCTATCAATTTAGATAATATAAACTGAATATAAGCATAAATATTTTGAATATTTATATTTTTAATTGATTCTTTATTTAAAAATATTCAATACATTTACATGCAAGGCTTTTTAAATCAATTTATGTTTAGAGAAATCGTAATAAATTGACTTGATATTAAGAGGTATGGTATCATTGACAAGAATCGAACTCGACTCGAAGCAAGTTTGGACATGACCGTTACCATTGGTAAGGTAACCAGTAGTATTACACGATACAGGATAAGATCAACACACATTAGCTCTCAGACTTTGACCCGTGGTCCATTATTTATTGACGCCGGCGACAAAAATACATCGTCACGTCGTCTAGACAAATCGGTAGCAATTTCGCTCATATGACCGGCCACTTCCGATGCTATTTACTTAAATAATTGACGTTGATATGTTAATATTAACCTAATTTAAAACATACTAACGAGACGTATGGACTTTTTACTAACGTTCATTTAAGAACTTTATTTTGTAATATGAAATATTGATACCAATCAATACTGTAAAAAAATAAATGTAAATTAATTGTTGTTTCTATAAATTGATGTTCTAAATATAACGATAGGTCAGACAGACAGATCGACTAAATAATCGTAGACTTAGTTGTAGATATTTATAAGATCTATAAATTCCACAGGAAAACTTTCGATATATAAGAACAGAATCTAACAATGCTAAACGTGATATTGTTTTGCGTAACAAGTTGAAAATTATCGATATAAAACACGATGATTAAGATTATTACTTAAATGATGGAGCCGAGATGGGCCAGTGGTAAGAACGCATGAATCTTAAACGATGATCGTGGGTTCCCGTGCAGCCCGGGCAAGCACCACTGAATTTCATGTGCTTAATTTGTGATTATAATTCATCTCGTGCTTGACGGTGTAGGAAAACGTCGTGAAGGAACCTGCATGTGTCAAATTTCACTGAAATTCTATTACATGCGTATTCCACCAACCCGCATTGGAGCAGCGTGGTGGAATAAGCTCCAAACCTTCTCCTCAAAAGAGGTGAAGACGCCTTAGCCCAGCAGTGGGACATTTACAGGCTGTTGCTGTTACTGTTACTACTTAAATAAAAATTAATTACTGTTAATATGTCAGCTCTACTTTTAATAAACACAATGAAATGATAACATATTTATCCAAAACAAATTAAACACATCTAAATAATGAAACATATCCATAGTACTATAGTATCAGAGACGGGAACTCGGATGCTGCATCTTAAACCACAGTCCGAAACAGAGTATACCTAAGTCGCGTTGATAAACCTAAGACAACGCTAGACATGTCAACGGTAAGCCCACTGTCCCGTGCAGACAAGGCCTACCACACGCTGTCACCAGCTCAAGTCAAGATGACATACAGTATTACACCATAAACCTTCATTTTTGTAGGTTCTATAAAATGTGTATGAAATAAAAAAACGACTAAAAAATTATAAGGGAAAAATACTTTTTCAGCAATCACAAAAATGTGCTATTATTATGTACGAGGTAATTTTATATTCGCAATGGTGCTAGATAATTGAAATTGCCGTTACTTTACGAAAAAGCTAAGCTAGATATCTTTATAAAAAATAAATTAAGCATTTGAAAATCAAATGATTGCCTGGTTTTGTACTCGCATATTTCAGTAAAAATTATCGTGTTTTAACCACTGGGCTATGACATGCGTCGTTATAATACCATGTTGTAATATCAACTAATTGGCCGGTGATTTCGTAAAATGAAAACTTCATTCACAATTAATTGACAACTTACATTCTTGCTTAATTTTTAACTTACGTGTACAGTTACATTTATCCGATTACATTTATACATGCCTGAATATATTGCGATTCGACTGAGAAATGCTACTAACATTCTTGCCATTCATCATGGTCCTTATTTTAAGAGTAACTAGTTTTTAATTTTGATTAGTATAAACTCAAGTAAGTATATAATTAGTTTAATATAATACGCCGCTGAAATAAGCATTTCTTGATATATTTCTTGTAATAATCCTACTTTTCAAGACTGTGCACATAAAACTATAATATACATAAGGCCCATTATACATATAATACTTTGGGCCTATGGTATTTTTTAGGCCTATCAAGATTACCTAATAAGACAACCTCTCGTCGTTTCAGAGCACGGAGCATTGTCCGTTCACCTTTTACCACCCCGTCACTGGACCACGCAACACATGTGACATTCGAAAGCCTTGGGTTGTTATAATCTTTATATGTGTTCGTATTGTAAAGCATGACAATTTGTATGATAAAAAATTGTATTATTATTCGCGCTTATCTCATAAACGGGATGATTTGGGTAATTATTTTTGTGTTAGATGATAGTCTTTCCTATCCACGATCTTAAGGAATGGCAAATAAATAATCATAAATGTCAATAATTTTGACAAACGTAAGCCAGTACCTCCTCACTATTTACGTATAAAGATTTAATATATGTTAAAAACTAAATTTTGACATATATGTATATAGAACTGTTTATATAAATCACTTAAGTAAAATTAATATATAACAAAATATTTATGAGAGTAAATTTAACTAGCGTTATTTAAAATGTAATATTATGTGTATATTTTTGTATATTATATTGTTAATGGTGTGTACATAACATATGTATTATATGAGCTGTGCGTTGTCAACGGCAGATGTCTTCCGAGTCGACGCGATCCTGGTGTCAACTGACCAAGAGCAAAGCCTCTATATACATGTCATATACTTGCACATACAATGAAATGACTTATTGAACGACTTTTAAATGAAGAATACATCCTTTATTATAAATATGAGTTTGTTTGTTTACTACGCTTTGGCTTCCTTAACTACTCAACAAATCACAATAGAATTTTGCAATACGTTGTCAGGGATTACAGAAGAGGATATAAGGTACCTAACACAGCACCTTCAACACGCGAGCGAAGCTGCGAGAGGAAGCCAGTGCTTAATATTAGTTTAAGCCTTATGTCTATACTAATAGAGGTCGGAACGATTCCTCCATTAGATAATCAATCTATGTTTATAAGTCAAAAATAATTATACTTTATAAAGAATATTTTTTTATTAATTATTAAAATTAAACTATATATATATATATATAACCTTTTTTTATATGTTAGTGACTAACGTATCATAAGTTATTGTGTAACAAACGTACACATATTTAAGCATTCTTTTTTCGTAAATATCAAACCGTGTGAAACAGTCCAACGCTGAATGAGCAACTAACTGCAAGCTCGTGTCACTGAATGCAAAACAAGGAAATCGTTGGAGTTGAATTGTTTATAAAAAAATAATTAATTACTGCTATATAAGTACAAATTACTAAACTATTTTACTATTACCATATTGTTAAAAACCTAATATTATAAGGGAAATAAAATAAATTCGACTCAATTTACACACCACAACCGCAATATTGCAATATCGTCACTTTACAGACACTTAACTTAGCTACAACTACTCTTCTGACACTCTAGAAACTTCTAGAAAACGATAATGTTTCTTATAAAAGAAAAAAATCTTTCCTTTTTTTTATTCCTATAAGTTACTCTAAGCTTATTATTTTTACGTTATGTACGTCTGTAATTGTAACATATATCAGATACAATATTTTTAAGCTATAAATGTATAAATGGTTAAAACACAATAATATTTGTACCTTAACAAATAAATAAATAAAATCAAGGCTTAATAGTTGGTGAGATAGTGAGTAGCATTAAATTGAACCATGTAAAATGAATGAAATGCTGGTAAGAGCTAGTAGTACCTAGAGTAAAACAATTTGGTTTTTGTTTAATTATTAAAACATTTTAAGTATTAATCGTATCAGGAAATTCGCTGTGAAAGAAAATTCAAAAGAAACTATATTATATATGAACACAATAAATATTCTAATTGAATTTAAATAAAAAAAAACAGTATAAATACTTTTATAAATCGGAATAATAAAAATAGAGCCATATTTAGATAATTTTACAAAGACAATGTCTTCTCCACGCAGCTCTGTTCCGGGCCACTTAATTCCTCTCGTCGTCAACGCGGCGACCTCACGAAATAGTTTTTTGCATTTTATCACTATTTATATTCAGTCCTTATTTACATTAATGTACTTCGTTTATTTACAAAACCAGATCGTTTATAACTAAAATGAAAATTGTTTAATACAAATTTTCCTTGTGATACGAAAATTTATTTTATTAAATTCGTTTGGGATTTTTGCCACATAAGCCGTATCGTAAATTTTAGAGCAGGGTACAATCTATCCTTATGTTCAATTTCATCAAAATCGACTCGGCTTTATTTGCATTATTTATGAAAACATATCGATGGTATTATAATACCCCTAAAATAGAGGGAACTTATTACATGTATGTGACTAGCTGCTGCCCACGTGTAACGGGGAGGCCTTGTGTGTCCTTTTTTATACCCCTGATAACGTGCACGCAACATTCTTGATGCTCGGTCGAGTAGTTTAGACGTAAAAGCGTAACAAACTAACTCACTTTAGTACTTGCCATATTCGTTTGGATATAAGACAATCTTCGTGAATATCTTACGTAAAGTTTTTTTTATAGTATAGGTAGGCGGACGATCATATGGGCCACCTGATGGTAAGTGGTCACCAACGTTGCCCATAGACAACGGCATTGTACATTTCTTAAAAAAAAACAACGTCAATGCGCCACCAATCTTGGGAACTAAGATGTTATGTCAACTTTGCCTGTAATTACACTGGCTCACTCACCCTTCAAGCCGGAGCACAACAATACCAAGTACTACTGTTTTGCGGTAGAATATCTGATGAGTGGGTGGTATCTACCCAGTCGAGTTTGTACAAAGCTCTACCACCGAGTATGAGGAATTATATTAAAAATAAAATGTTGCAAATAAAATAAATAAAGTGGATCTGTGCATCTAGTAAATAATCACGGTACAGTGCTACAGTGTTGAACCGATAAGTACAATCACGGAGAAAAGCTAAAGGTCACCAGACGATCGATCGGCGCAGATGTCAGAATTAATCGGAGAGTTTAATCCGTCCGTCCGTGTATAAATCAGCGCTAATTGTGCCTATTTATATTTATCAAGTCGGTCGACCCACTCGACGACTAATGACTGCGCCCGAATGTACTCCCTGTCTACAGTCTGCGCTATCCCAAGACGGAGTTAATCGTTTAAAATTAAATTTCACTTTGTCTAATTGAGTTGAAATGACAAGTAAGTGTCAAGAGGAATATTGAGGAATATGTAAGCGGCCATTAACGTACCGCATGAAGTTTGGTTCATTGATTTGAAGTTCCCTCTTTCTTCTATGATAAGGCGTTACAGAATAATATCGTACTGATTTTTCTTATACAATATGTAGGCGGACGGACAAATCGGTCACCTGATGGTAAATGGTCACCACCGTCCAAAGACCCCCAAAAACATTAACCATCCCTTACTTCGCACATGCTCCATCAACCTTAAGAACTAAGATGTTGTGTGCCCCGTGTCTGTAGATACACCGACCCACCTTTCAAACCGGGAATACAACATTACAAAGTAACGCTGTTTTGTGGTAGATTTTTCTTTAATAGGTAATTGCATCTAGTTTTAAGCTATAATTTGTTTTTGTTTTACTTTTGGTGTAATTACTCCTGGAGAATCTTAATAAATAAATAAAGAATATCTGATGTGTGGGTAGTACCTACCTAGTTATTACAATTAATTCTTTTTTAAATACCATCTAGTCAATATAAGTTTTATATATCCGTCTGTCAGTGTGTATGATAAGACAACCTTAAGTCAGAATTGCAGATTTCGATTTTCTCTATTAATTGTGACCAATAAAGCCAAATGGAATAAAATATTTGAGTTTAATATCGAGTTCAATGACCGCCTAAAATTTGAACCTATTTTTTATATAACTTTTATCACCTAAAATATGATTAGAAAAGTTTACGATTACATATAAAAATACATTAAGATAAAGTTTATTAGAATAATATTGAGACGGTCAATAAACGAATGTGATTATAATTCGTAATAATAATAAAAAACTCAGATTGCTTAAAAGGTTTTCGTAGCGACTGTACATTCTTATCTTTGTTTAAATGTGTTTAATTACATATTCACAATATTAAGAAAACTGTAAAATAAACAGTTTTTTAATTAAGTGTATCTGTAATCTTGAAAAACTTTCTTTGCTATAAAATTTTGTGTTTCGCTAATTTTTTTAATGTCTCATAATATTTAATAAAATATATAAAAATGGTGGACAGCAGTAAACATATACATAGTAGCCATACATTTTAATAGTGAGAACATTTTTCAAGATAATTTAATTACTCGTATTTATTCAATGCCCCGGATGTCTATAGTTACACTGGGTCACTCACTTCAAACCGGAACATAACAGTACTAAGTATTGCTTTTTGGCCATAGAATACGTGATGAGTGGATGGTACCTAGCCAGACGGCATTGCACAAGGGCCTACCACCAACCAAGTAAAACACAGTCAGAATGATTACGTAACAATCATATTTATCAATTATACAAACTAATACTGCAACTTAGTATCTATCAAGAAGACAATTTTATACTTTAACTAATAGTACACAAAATACTTAATAAAAATTTATTTCGGGGTTGACCTCAGAACCTCGAGTAGAGAAAAGACCGATAAGGCTAACTATATCAAAACATTTATATACCATAAATAATATTTTCATCGCATAATCGAAACACAAAAAAAAACAACAAGATGACAGTAAATCATAAACAAAAAAACACAAAACTAGAAATGAGAATGACCGCGGTTACTCGGAAGAAATGGTTCGGAATCTATAAATCCATGCGTTCGATCTATGGACCATCACAAATATGTCAAAAACGGCCGTAAAAGTCGTAGAATGGCTCCGAGAGATAGTTTATTAGAAATAACACAATGACCGAGGTATACGCTTCGGTATCCACGATTGATGAAATGAAACTTAGAATTTTTTGTCTCGTAAAGTAAGAGCCGTGACGGATGCTGTGATCTTACGTTCGTGGTTCTTCTCGATTTATTATTATTACGTTCTTCGATAATAATGAATGTGATATTTTTTTGTTGTCGTTAATTTATTCGTTTTGTTGTATTGATATCATTAAAACTATATTTAAATTACCTATTTGTATGTTTACGCAAATGTTTCGTCCTTTTTTTTTGGAAATTAAATAAAATATATACATATATACAAAAAATACACTTGTCAAATTATTATGTTATAAAAAGTATAATAGAGCGTTATCTCTACCATGCCGAAATTAGTCGATTGTCGATTGTGCGTTGTTGGTGTACTTTATCCAATTACGAAAATCATAATTGTTTTAACAACTCTTAATAGATACCGAACTGTTAGTGTTTTGTGCGACAGAGATGACGCTCTACCATGCCGTAATTAGTCGATTGTCTCTTTTCTAAGGTCGATGTGCAACATTTATTGACGGACGCTATACGTAGTCGACTATGTCGTTGAACAGGAAAGGCTTTCCCAAACGTGATTATGATATATAAAGCCATTAAAACCGCGAGAAAACATTCACAATCACCATTGTTATCAAATTAGATTTTGCCACTTTAAAATAATTTAATTAAATAAAGAAAATTGTACTTGCAATAAATTATTTACTCTACAGAGACATCTGTCTGCTAAAATAATGTTTTAATACTTCTTGGATGTTCTAGAAGAAATATATTCAAACGACAAATATGACTATTATACAAAGTTATCTTTTTACGTATTTTGTAAACCTTTTTTTTGGTACGTATAATAATGTGCCAAATTAATAAATAGTTATGTACTATATATACAATACTTATAAAAATAATAAGCTGTTCAAAAAAGCTATAATGAATTGAAAATTAATACTTATAGTTTATAGTTTGACCTTGCTCTATCTCTCGAAAGTTCTCGAAAAAGTTAAGACGTTAAATGTTAATTTCATATAAATCTGTAGATAGATTAATGTCATATAAATATACATATAAAAGTATATACTAACATAGATCGTCTGTATTATTCGGTTGATAATGAAATATATTGTTAACAATAAATAAAATGTATTAAATATATGTCAGTATCATCTAAATAGGAAGTTTAAGCACTAACTGCTCGTAACACGTCGATATTTAAGGGACGCTAGTCATGGACAAATAGATCCAGCTCTAGTTTCCTTATCACCTGCGTCTAGCTTTTAATTGAACATAGAATAATCTATCGCGTCTCAGCTTTCAATGTCTAGAAACTAATAACTGTCTTTCCTTCGACCGATGCCATTATTTCCGACGAACACAAAATTTGTCTTCCCACATACAAGATAAGTAGATCCAGAAGTAATTACAGGTTCGTAAGACGATGTACATGAGAATTCTAATTAGGTATAATAATGTAAGTCATTTGTTTTTGAATTTTTTTCGAATCTCATTGCTATCCTTATATGTAGTTTCAGGATTTGAAAGCACCACTGAATTTCATGTGCTTAATTTGTGATTATAATTCATCTCGTGCTTGACGGTGAAGGAAAACATCGTGAGGAAACCTGCATGTGTCAAATTTCACTGAAATTCTGTCACATGTGTATTCCACCAATCCGCATTGGAGCAGCGTGGTGGAATAAGCTCCAAAACCTTCTTCTCAAAAGAGGAGAAGAGGCGTTAGCCCAGCAGTGGGACATTCACAGACTGTTACTTATACAGAATATGTCTATCATACATATATTTTGAGATACATATACAAGCGATCTAGGTACTTTTAAAACGAACGCTGCCAAGACTAAAACAGATACTCAAAAACTTTATATGTAAGATTGGTAGATCTTCCATATATCTTAAGAAATTTCAATGACAGCACATATTTATCTCTTAAAGATGAATGACAGTGATGTATATATATTTAAGATAGTGACGATAATAAATAAAAGATTATATTATAGACGGTAATTTAAGTCAATTGTAATTTTATGAGCTGTAATTTTATTCAAAGCTCGTAAGATTCAACAGGATCATTATAAATCAGGAATCATTCGACAAGATCATTATAAATCAGGAAGACCTAAAAACATTCTAGAATATATGGATTATTTATCTAGGATAGCATCAAAACGAAACCATTGAAAAGTTTTTGATAAAACTTCATTCAGTGATTCCTTATGAACTTTGAACTTTCCTTATGAAGATAGTGGAGCACTATTTGAAATATTATGTAACCAGGTTAACTGATAGGAGCAGTTTATTAATTAGTTCTAAATCACCTCAATACAACACCATATTGACACAAAAGGTTGATGAATATCAGACGTCGATGCTATATATATCTCCTATATCAGCTTTATGCAATTTAATTTGTCAGAATTTGGGCTTATTGGTTCGAACATCCCTGTCATGATAATTAGGTATCGACTACAATGTCACGACTGTTATTTGTGTTATTTATCTAAGGTGCTCGCCGTAACACGGTAGCTTGATACCTAGGGACAGCTGCTCGACTAAAAATAGTCGCCGGACGCGCGATTCCGCGTTTTTCACTGTCCATGCGCGCATCAATTTCTGTCTGCATTTGTTAGCGAATGACAGATGTTTTACGCCTCTGACAGCGTCACCTATAACGATTTTACAGATCCGACGACTTTTGTGACGAACGCATAAAGTTCATTTTCGTCTAAACGAGTAATGACGATAAATTAGTATTTATCTACAGTCGACGCCTTGTAGTTGTCAGGGTGATAATGACGGTTGCGCTAAGGACGTATTTATGTTAACCCTTTGAGAATTCCGAATTTAGAATTCGAAAAATAAACACGAAAACAACGGAACGCATCAATTCGTCAAAATCAAAACGAACGAAAGATTAACAATTCGACGAAGCTATTTTCCATTTAAACTATTTAAAAATGATTCGCATATTTTCTTTGCATTCTTAATTAATTTTGATAAGTATCAAGAATTTTTATCAAAAGAAAGTTTATTCTTAACATTTTAAGCATTTAAAAAAAGAAACTAACCTAATTCTACCTGTAATGCTTCAACTGCTCCACACGTCACCTCACAGAGTACTGATGACGGTTTAAATGCAGTTGTGACACTTGTGTGAGCAACAAAACCGCAAGTTTATTTAGCGGCGTTGAAATGTATGAAGTATCATATACTGATATGATATATGCAAACGACAATGCATTTTGTATAATATATTTAACGATCATTTGGCTCCGAGGAGGAATTCTAAACGATTATAATGCAGATAAATTCCTAAATAAACTCATAAAGGGGTAATGATGGAATTGTGTATTTAGTTATGAAATAATTCAGTTGGAAATAACGACATAAAGAGATACAGTTAATATATTATAGAAAAAAACCTTAGGCAAACAGAAACTTATTAGATTATATTTTTAAATTTAAAATTGCACCTTTTTTAAGGCAATTATATTTGATACTAAAGTCACTATAGCTGTAATATAAATTAAAATAAAATATTGATTATAACTGATCCTAGCGTTAAACAATCAAACTAGACTTCCAAATCTGTTCCGCTCATTAATTCAGCGTCACAATCACTTAGGTGCATCAAACGTATGCGCACCTTTGACAGTGGCACTTAAAGAATGATCTATTAGCAACAATATTGGCAAATACAACGACAAACGTATTATATTACAGTATATTTGATATTTTAATTAATAAACTTCTCATTACCAACATTGAAATAAAAAAAAAAAGAAATACATAGAATAATATTTATAATAATTATGAAATTATATATAGTAGTTAATTAAAAAAAGATATATAAGAAGTATATAATACACCTGTTAAGTCGATTTAAAAACGACAACGGATAATAAATCAGCGAGAATTATCTGTGCAAGATTTGAAAATGGTATTTAACGAACTATTAATTTAAATTTAGAAGGTGCAATAAACTTTAGGCCGTAACGCATGAGTCATGACAAACATTGATTGAGACAAGTACATTGTCACTTGAGCAAGGTACACCTGTTAAAACTTGATTGTAAGTATCAGAAATATTGATGTTTAACCTACATTCGTCACCTTTTCAAATGGCGACCACCCAATTGCAGCGGCCATAAATAATTTCGAAACGTGAGTCATGGGTGCGGAAAAGTCTATTGCTAATAGAGAGGATGCTCGGCGTATTCCTTTGATCTAGCTTCGAATAAAACTTTGGAATTTTAGGGTTAAGAATTATTAGTGACTGTGAGAAATGTGAATTAAACAGTTCGTTCGTATTTACGTAACGTATGTGATATGATGTTATCATTAGTAAGATATTTATAATATTACTACAATCTGAATTAAAACAATAATAATTTAAAGTCTAGTTTCTCTGTGTTAATTTGTTATCTACAAATCTATATAATTCAGATTATCAGCTATCCTTGTCCATTTTATAATTGACAACACTAAAAGCTTGAGAGGCATCATCGAAACAAAATTCTCCAATAAATAAGCCCCACCTACCCCCAATCAGACACATAGTACAAGCGCATCAAAAAAAAAGACCATCAACGGCCCGTAAAAGATAAATAGCTCTCACATGCCGGTCGAAAAATATCTAATTTAATTTTATGTTCAAATCTCCTTGTCCGTACCTGTCTGCGACCGTCATAGATTCCGATGTCGTGGAGCAATTTATTGGTCTGTATATCATCCGAACTTACGTCCGGACATAATAAGTTTCCACGCTACTAAGTCGAATTTATTGTTTATCGGCGGGTGGCTGAGAATGACGCCGTCCATCCAGCCCCTTATGTATCGCTCGTATGTACTCTTAAGACGATACATATAAGGTACGAAGTCTCGGTGCGTTATATTATATATAAATGGAGCGTTATTAATTATGTTTCATGTCTAAAATCTGATGAATCCGCCGTCGATTTTTAATACACAGTATTTAGATAAGGTGTTTTTAAATATTATGTATACAATTGATCCATTATATAAAAGGTTTCACAAACATTATCTTAATAAATAAAACGATCGATGTAACTGTCCTAAGAGACTGATCTCTACTACCAAAAATTCCAAATTAATTTGCAAATCTATGCTAGAAATAACACTAATCGAATACTTATATAAAGGCTTATTACGAATCCATGTACAATATTTAAAATTAACATGAAACCGAGAATCCGAATAAAAAACTAATTTAAAATTTCAAACCAATCAATATAACTCACGATTATATAGGAGCTACGATATAATAGACGGTACGGACCGTAGAGCAAGATGGTGGATATAAATTTAAAATATTACGACGGGCATTAATATTTGAATAAACATGTCGCGATCCGCCGTAAGTCTGTCGCGGCGTGACACGCGACAAGTGACGACGATATTGTTGCGACTGTTTAAGACTTCATTTGCATGAAACTCCAGCGACGTTTAATAAGATGGGCTTTAACTTAAAAGGAAAATGATGATAGGCTGAATCTCATTCTTTATGCTAGTAAATATATTGTTGGAATATTTAAAATTTTCGATTAACAAGATTTAAATAGGAAGATAATTTAATCTTCGATCATATGTTACTTGTAAAATTACAAGATATAAATATATATATATATATATATATATATATATATATATATATATATATATATATAAATATTCACAGGAATCAAAATAACGTATCACCGTAAGTCGGTTTAGAACATTTCACGAGGCAGATACGAAGTTACATAGAATAGCCCTATTTATAACTTGAATACGCAATCTTAAAGCTTTATTGATCATATAAATAATATTTTGTAGATAAGAATCATACACCACTATTAATAGCTTCGCAGCCGTTTTGATAATAGCTATTCTAGAAAATTCTTAGTCAAAGTTCAAATATGTAAAGAAAACAATGACCGATACACATATGTATATAACTAATGTCTTCGGAGATGCGAGACAAAAGCATCCTGTGCCATACCCGTAAGATTTATATGGACGATATGATACAAGGCGCCGCATCAGCTCGGTTCCAGCCTAAAAACGGCAGCCTGATCATAAGCAGATAAAATTTACATAAAGAACAGCTTTCACAACGTGAATGTTATAAAATTAATAAATAATTTAATGTAACTACAATAATGCTAATGTAAGTTAGTGTTTCTTAGACTTAGCCTTAGTGAAATTAGTGAACGTGAAGTACGTTCACCTGTTATTTGTGTGTTGACACTTCCAACCGCTTCGACTGTAGTATACAATTCTATTTATATTACAATTTAATTTTAGTATATGTTATTCTTAAATTGGTAATTTGTATTATTTTATAAAATGATTATTTTTTAGTGTGACGTTCAAAAATAAATTTAATTTTTTTATTAAATATAATGTTTGGTTCTTTTTTTTTCTAATTCTAGAAGGCTTTGATAACAATTCTGAATGGCCATCTTCCAGTGCATCACATAACTTATGTGTACCACCGATTCAAGATATGCGATATGAGTTATTACTAGTCACCAAGGGGAAAGTAAAATTAATAACATAATAAATATTTTTTTTTAATTCAATCTTAGTTTTAAAACAGGAACATGCCTTAAATCTAAGAAATCTTGATGTTCGTGTGGATACCATTGGGTAATTCCTCTTTAATACTTGTAGCAACAATCATTAGATTGCAGTCTTCCATATATAGTATTACATGGTATATGAGTTATGGTGATCATACTGTTCCAGTCTACGTCCCTCGGCCGCGGTTCGCGACCACAAATCGCGCGCGACAGCCAACAGGTAGCGTTGCTCGCGTCGTTTCCCCGAACCAAAAACGAGACGCTATCGAAGCGATTGATATACGATCGGACCGAGCGATGTTTTAGAATGCACCGTTCCAACCTAACCTCTGAATATCTAATGGGGTCCGATTTAGAATAATTTATGGTGCAGGACGGAGACAAAAACGGTACGTTATGGTATCCGAGACGTATATCGTCGACGTTTCTGCAAATTTCTAAATATTTAACCATTTAGCGGTAATTTTATAACACGCGTCGACGCCTATTGGTTGATGTGATGTAAAACTGTATAATCTGTATGCAACTTAGTGATGACTACTCGATAAATAAGTCTAATAAACATGCTAGTGCATGCGAGAAACTTGATACTTTGTCTAAACATTTCATGTGTCGACATCACATGCGATTTCGTAATGAATCCTGTTAATTTGCGTAATCTTAGAAAATCAACATAAATTTGCTTACAGTTTTTTTCTGTTTAAAGTCTCAAAAACGTACGAGACCCGCTTAATACAAAGACAATTCCAATATCAGTATTCAATGATGTTTCGTAAAGCATAAGCTATATTAGACTGACATAACAGTCCAATACCCGGGTTGTTACTTACCGTATCCCACTCACCTGTCAATTACCTACTTAGTTTACAAGCAAGCAGCATTTATCAGAGACGGTTCAATGCATTAACAACGGCTATTTTATAGAAAATCATAATGGCCGGTGCGGAAACATCGATTGAGAGCGATCATTAATTACGAGCACCTAACAAGCGGCGAGGCGGGAAGGAGCCGGCTACGATTTATCGCGAGATCGACTCGTTATTTAGATCGGCCTCGCGACGATAGATGGCGTTGAAAGCCGCGCGTATCTGATCCACGACCTGCGCGGGCGCTATCCGACGCGCGACGTGAGGACGCGGCGGAGACGATATGACCGCTACCACTATTAAGAAGCGTAGGAGATACGGTGGCCAATTTATTTATAAACGTAGCCATTTAAAGAACGGAAACGGGTAGGGAATAGGCCATAATATACTTCAGAAAAATCGTAAAATAAAATCAAGATACCGTAAGTAACGTTCAATATTATTTCGTTCCTAACGTTTTTCTGATCAACTAATTAAGCTAACAAGTATTTTTTCCTTAGTTTAAATAACTAAACGCAACAACGGCAAGTTACAGATGATGCGCGGAAAGTTAAAAAAAAATGTTAAATAATTTATATATTATGAGTAAATTTGGTCCAGTCATTAGAGTTGGTGAATCTGTTCAATAACTTTCTCCACGAAATGCCTTTGTCTCAAGAAATGATGCCTTTGTCAAGAAATTGGACGTTGCTAAGGTAGTTATTTCGTTTTTTAGATAAATTGAACTCAAATCAAATCAAATTTGTGAACTAGAAGTTTGATGTATTTGACATCAAATCAGATATATACTTTATGAACCACATGACTACAAGACCAACTAATCACAACTCATATATTAAAACTAGCTGGGCCCGCGGTTTCAGCCGCGTACAATTAATAAAAATATAATGAATAAAAAACAGTCTAGAACCTTCTTCGATAAAAGGACCATACAACACAAAAATAATTTTT
Source organism: Nymphalis polychloros (assembly GCA_905220585.2). NCBI lineage: Eukaryota > Metazoa > Arthropoda > Insecta > Lepidoptera > Nymphalidae > Nymphalis > Nymphalis polychloros. Next base: position 14,409,580 of record HG992247.1, read on the forward strand.
AATTTCGACTACTGGTTCGAATCCTGAGATTAGCCGGATCAAACAAACAAACTCTTCAGCTTTATATATTAGTTTAGATATAAATATAGCATAGGAGGTTTTATGGGAAAAAATATTAATAGCATAACAACCGCTAATATACACACATAATATGTAGTTGCGTACACGTGCATTCAAAATGTTTTACCGAATCTAAAACGAACCGTATTTAAACCAAAAGAAATATTAAGACGTGTCTCGAACGGAGCTCTTACAACGCGCATACTTGCACCTACCTTAATTAGGCCGCGTCCATACCCCAGATGGAATTCATTAGCCCTCTAATTAAACATAAGGACATGATTTTCCGGTTAAGGAGTGAAAGTACGTAGGTGTAGGCAATCTCGGGTCTATTCGCCTGATTAATTAAAACGCGGTAATTCGCGAGGCAGCGCGGTCTCATTAGACGGGATGCGTTGTCTCATGATGCGGTGTTACGCTCGAACGTGGTGAGAGATTAGTTTTAAATGGTTATTTATTTTTAAAACTGTCATATATTAGGTCCTTACATATGAAATTAGCGTTTTGTCGTACTGACCACTTTGATCTGAAATATCTCCTCTTTGGTTAAGAATTGCAAATTCAAATTTATAAATTCATTTAGATGGTACATTTGAGTTTTTAAAACAGTCATTCATTTGTTTTTTCCTCATTATTTTTTTCTTTGGCGTCGCTTTTTACCGCACAATGAAAAATATGGTATATCGGTATATTTACGAGTGCGAGTTCTACCGTGGCACCAGTGCTGTAGAAACAGCTCGAAGGATTAATAATGTGTACTGCTGCTAGTGTCGCAAAAGAAAGCACGCTACATTTTTGGTTTCAACGTTTTCGTTTTGTAAATTTCGACCTTCAGAACCAACCCCGTGGACGGCCGGAGACCAAAGTGGAAAATGAAGAATTAAAGGCTATTGTGGAAGCGGATCCATCACAAAGCACTTCAGAGATAGATGCAGGCTTCGGGGTAAGTGATAAAACTGTATTAATCCACTTGAAGCAAATCGGGAAAGTAAAAAAAAACTTGAACGATGGGTACCTCATGAATTGAGTGAATCGAACTTGCAAACACGCGTCGACTGCTGTGTTACTTTGCTCAACCGACACAATAATGAAGGGATTTTAAATCGAATCATTACTTGTGATGAAAAGTGGATACTGTACGATAATTGGCAGCGCTCGTCTCAATGGCTGAACCCTGGAGACCCAGCCAAATCCTGCCCTAAACGAAAATTGACTCAGAAAAAGTTACTTGTGAGTGTTTTGTGGACTAGCGCCGGTGTCGTTCACTACAGCTTTCTAAAATCTGGCCAAATGATTACGGCAGATATCTATTGTCAGCAACTGCAAATCATGAAGGAATAACTAGCTGCTAAACAACCGAGAGTCAATCACTCTAGGCCACTGCTGCTTCACGACAACGCAAGACCACACACTGCACAACAAACAACCACTAAGTTAGATGAGCTACAATTGTAATGTCTGCGACATCCACCGTTTCCCCGGACCTTGCACCAACAGATTAAAATTATTTCCGGAATTTGGACAACTTCTTACAAGGAAAAAAATTTTACTCGGATGCGGCAGTCCAAACCGCCTTCAAAGAGTTTATTGATTCTCGCCCCCATGGTATTTTTAGTAAAGGGATCAATGAACTACCTATGAAATGGCAAAAGTGCATAGATAAAAACGGTGCATACTTTGATTAATTAAATATATTTTACAAAAAAAAATTGACTTTATATTCCTCCTGTACAAAACGCCAATTTCATATGTAAGGACCTAATATTACACATATGAATACAAGGAATGTTGAATTCTGAGATATTGTAGTAAATAAGTGTTATTTATATTACTATATACCACTATATATTATTTAATAAAAAACGTTATGCTACAATTCGCTTTGCTTAGTTTCTTGAATTGTTACGAAAAATAGATAAAAATCCTGTAAAATTGATGTAGCAGCTCTTGATATTTGTAGGAGAAATGTAGTGGATCGACGAAGAAAACTCAAGCTGTGCAGAACGGTCGGAGGGTAAAGAGCACCCAGTTAGCTAGTCACCACGAGGGTTGAAACTCTGACCAAAATTTCGGACATAATCATAAAAAAAATATACACATATTCGCAATAATTTACAAAGTAACTTACTTGGCGTTAGAGCCTCTAGGAATGTACTAAACACTCATCAGATTGTGGAAGAATGTTAGATGAGTAAGCTAGTGTTACTACAGACACAAGGGACATGACGTCTTAGTTTGCCAAGGTTCGTGGTTTATTGGCGATGTAATGAGTGACTAATATTTCTTGATTTTGGCGGCGTTGCGCTATTTTGTAAAATAAACACAAGAACCACACTTTTTATAAAAGTATAGTTTTTAAAAACGAATACTTACATGTCTTATATATAATGAAGAGTAATATTAAAAAATATATATCAATTAATCTAAGACTGTTTTTTTCGATTCAATGCATCAAGAATATCGATGCGACGGGACGCATGATTGATAACACATTTGATAGATCCCGCGATGTACTCGCGATGGAAAATTGCACTGCACTTACAACACGTATCACATTATGTATATTGAAACACAAATTGACGTGCATGGTACGTCTCACGGACGTTTGATAAGACATGAAAATCCTATCAAACACTGTGATGATAGAACCTACGTCAGTGGGTGATCCTGAACTGCCAGCAAATTGTTATTTTATTTTTATTTAGGTCACTATATGATATTTCAACGTCATCAAATATAACTCAGCGCGTGATATAGTATATACAAATTTTAAGATGAAGTAAATATTCTTATCGTATATTTATGCAATCCTATATAGCGAGATGAAAATCTCAAGTGCGTTTAGCGAACTCAGACACAGCCCCCATTAGCATGGGAATGTGTCTACGGATGCCGTTCACAATGCAAGCCTTTAGTGCATATTATTTGGTTTATTGACCTTAACCATTGAAAATTTAGGTTGAAAAATGTTAAGACTATATGGGGGTATAACATAAAATAACTTCCCCTGCAATGAGCCAGCGGAGCTTAATGAGATATGATATTAAGTTTTTTGTGCTACAATATTTATCACATATTATTCCTCTCGAATACAACAACATTGATATAGTACAGAATCGATAAATAATAATAGATCATAATTAAGTTTATGGAGATAAGCTTATCACGAATTATATGTTTAATTATATTAAACTATTTTCTTATTATATACTATTCTTTCGCAAAACAGTAGACAATTGGTACAATTGTGTTCCGGTTTGAAGGGTAAGTGAGCCAGTGTAATTACAGGCACAAGGGATTAAACATCTTAGTTCCCAAGGTTAGTGACGCATTGGCGATGTAAGCGATGATTAGCAGCGTCTCTTACAATGCAAATTTTGAGCGTTGGTGACCACTCACTATCAGGTGGCCCATATAAACGTCCGCCTACCTACGCTATAATTTATTTTATAAGAAACGTGATGTTATGTACCCTATATATTTTTCTGTTTTCTGACTTTTATCTTCGTTTACACTTAAACACAAAACTAATTAAAAGTTTGTTTACTAGAAAGAATCTATGTAACCAAAATGACAAAAAAAAAACCTTCGTTGTCCAATTAGACATTACGATTGTGCGCAGTTAGTCTTCATTCATTACCTTACAAGATATATAAATTCAATTGTTTATGATAATAACATACATATACCTACGTATAATTATGATTAATGAAAAAAAGTGAATGAGTTTTGTTGGTTCTGTCGGTAGAACCTACACTCCAAACCAGTGACTTCGTTTATATTTAATATTTGTATGTATCTTTTAAATTAACAATTTAGTAATATTTGCAAGAGTTTATTTGAACAATGTGTTTTATGTTTTTTTATTTAATATGACGAATTTGCCATTTAATATTTTTAATTCACTCGGTGGTAGAGCACTCGGTGGTAGAGCTTTGTGCAAGCTCGTCTGGATAGGTACCACCCACTCATCAGATATTCTACCGCAAAACAGCAGTAATTTGTATTGTTGTGTTCCGGTTTAAAGGGTGAGTGATCCAGTGTAATTACAGGCACAAGGAACATAACATCTTAGTTCCCAAGGTTGGTGGCGCATTGGCGATGTAAGCGATGGTTAATATCTCTTACAATGCCAATGTCTATGGGCGTTGGTAACCACTTACCATCAGGTGGCTCATAGCCTCGTGCGCCAACATATGACAAAAAAATAAATAATAATAATGCACTACCTAATAATTTTAAGTACCACGGATGAACATCCAAATTGGATATATTTTTTAAGAAACTGATCAAATGTGTATAATCAATAGCCATCAACTCATCGTATGTTTACTTACAACATAGAAGTATAGAAACGATGACTGAGCTATTAAAAACTACAACAAACTCATAATAGTAACCAACTTTCCATACAGATATAACTACACTTATCTACCTGCAAAGATAGTGGAAACTATAGAATAAGATACCCGTCTTTACGACACTTGGCCAGTTGAACGAGTTCCGGATGGGGGGAACGATTCAAAAATGAAATGAACCCCCAACTCTGGCCATTCGATTTGCATTTTCATTTCACTGTCAAGTAGTTTTGCATCTGACTGTAGACTGCAGCGAATGCAGTGCACTGTTCCTTCTTGCCTATAATATATACCTAGGTTAAGTTAGTATATAGTATTTTTATATGAGTATTTTTGTCGACTGATTCATTGGTCTAGCAAACAAGGCTGCAGATAAATAAGTTTGATTCCTGGTTCGAATAAAAAGCTTTTTGGTTTTTACGTCAAAAAATTCTTAGTAGAATCCTAGGTTTTGAAAATCAATTTTAAAGCAATTGGTCGTGGCTCTAAGCCATCTTTGGTCGTTTTTTATTGTATTATGAAAGAAAGGGAATAGCGGTGGGTCTGTGTTTGCGCACACACTTGACAACTACAATATCTTCAGCGCAGTTAGCTAACCTCCTTTGAGAATAGCCGCTGTGACCGGAATCGGTCTTTTGACCTAGATACCATCAGTATGTTTGATTAAGTGTTGACTTAAACATTATTAAGGATTAAGAAAGTTAAGCATAATTTATTAGATTAAATCTCATCAATTTTATACCTAAATCACTGATGTGTCATGCGTGACGATTATGTTAAATAGTGTTTGCTGTCAACACCAATCTCAGAATTTATGTAAAAAAATTTGAAGAATACTTTACGACATAAATGACTACATATAATTATGTGATAAGTTAAAAAAATTCACATCTATGGAGTTGTTACTGCGAAGGTTAGTATGGCGTGTGTCACCTTTCGATTGGCTAAATAACTTGAAATAAATAATAAAAACTCTTCGACTCAACAATAAGATTGAAAAGAAAAAGTGAAATGATACCGAACTCATAATTAAAACAACTGTGAAACGTTTGACCTATATCGCTGGACGTTTTCGGTGAATACTTCGCTTAGTTTATTCGTCCGTGTTCGCGTTAGCGTGTGACATTCCAACACGAATAGTTGATAGTGATGAAACACTGTGTCGTTGTTGGAACACGGCTGGAACGGTTAATCTCGATCGGTTGCTAAGTGTAAGAGATTGCATCGGCTGACGCAGACTCGCAACAAATCATTGGCTAAGAGGCTGTTGGGCGCTGTAGTACACGCAGCGATTGGAGATAAAACACCGTCAAGTTACCTATTTATTGACGCAGGAAGACGGTATGTTACGAAAATATCTAAGCGATTGTTAACTGCGTCCTATTAATATCTAAACTATTTCTTGGTAAGACATTTTCTCGTCGTTACATACACTAGCCACAAGAATATCTATAACAGATTTAAGACGTTCTTCTCCGATATTTCTAAACGTCAAAGTCAAAATACCTAAAGGTATACCAACAGGATATTTGAAAGTAAAAATGTTGTGGTTGCGTTAAAAAACCGTGTTACATATTTTGTTAGAATTTTCTCTGACTTCCAGAACAAGGCAAACAATATCATTCAAATGATATTATCAACTGTATCTCTTCTCACTTTCTATAATATTTAATTAAAATCCCTGCATCTGTCACCTTAACCTATACTACGTCCTTTGGATTCCGCGGCCGGTAATTTTCGCGGCAAATCGCTGTGTGACGTGATTTACTGGACGCTACAAGTGTAACATATGATAAACGTTATTTCGAAGGAAAATAACCCTTATTATAGGTGAAGTAAGGGTTACAAATAACGTTGATAGCGGTAAAACTGAAGATGCAACGTAGGTAAAAAGTTATCAACAACTAACGACCGGATCAGTTGCACCTTCTCAGAGACTCTTGATATTTTGTAGAGAGTTGTTTTTGTTATCGATACACATATGTTTGTGTAGTTTCAAAATATATAACAATTAAAAACATGTCTACCGCTTTTTTTGCTGCATACACTGGTGACCGGAGCTATTTAAATTTTCGTCCAGAGAATCAATTCTGATAGCATTTTGAATCCTTTGCACGCGGACATAATTTTAACAGAAGCTATGTAATTTTAAGAATGCAGGTATTAATGAAGTCCATATGGCTCTCTCTATACTTGACATCACCTGCTATTTAAGAAAAACATACAGAAGAGTACATACGTGCATCTTAACGAAGATTTTTTTTATCCAAAAACAAACGGGAAAGTGTCTTCGTAAAGGACGTAATGCTATTGGTTTTGCACCTGAACTATTTCCGGTAGTGTCGGATTTGGCATCCCATTGGATTATGAGTCAAGGAATAGAGAGTGCACAATAATATATCCTACGTAATTGGCTAGTCTGCCTTGAAAATGGCAACCGTAGCCGAAATCGGTAATTTGTTAGCAGTTCTTATCTAACTTATTTGATAATTTATGAGCCCTAAACATCTCTTATTATCGTACTTGGCCACACATCTAAACCCAGCAGCATCTAAAACGACAAAATTTGAAAAAACGACGTAAAAACTATTTAATTCTGAATAAATACAGCGCTACCCGGTTTATCTTTATTATAAGTCTGTCGAGTGAAATTATGACAACTGCAAAACGTTTCACCTCCCTCTCCGACTTGTGGGGTCGAGCAGTTGTCCCCCTCTAACGTTGCGTTATGCAATTCTTGTGACTTCAGAGGACCGCCGAGGGACGAGCGAGGTTTACAACGCCTTAGAGAAGCTGAGTTCACGTTTCTTTACTGTTATCTTGCAGTTAAAACCGGGCGAGTTTGAAGTCAATCTCACTATCGCAATCACCATGTCGGCTTTTAACTTTTACGACTTACGCTAATGCGAGAACTTAAACTTTGGTGTAAATATTTAACGACACGGCGTAGATAATGAAATATTAAAGAGTTTAGATATAGAATAGTATATACGTAACTGATATGGCTCAGTGGCTAGAACATGTTAATCTTCATCGACGATTGCTAGTTCGATCCTGGGCAAAATACCTGAGATATCAAGTGAGTATTAGTATATCGGCTGATCGACGGTGAAGGAATTCAACGTAAAATTTAAATATAAGGAAATTCAACTCGCATTGTAGCAGTACGGTGGAATAAGCTCTAAGCGGTCTCCTAATGAACAGAGCAGGCAGACACGAAGTTTTAATATTTTAGTAGAAGTATTGTTGATATTATTTAAAAAAAAAAATTATGACTTTAACTTACTGATATTTTTATTTCCCACATAAAGACACTAGCGATGTGTCATATAAACGTCATACACGATAGAACAAGAATGCATATTTAACGACAAGAAGTAATAACTTGATCAGTTTTTGCAAGCAATCCTGCTAAGACACACCACATGACATTCCGCATTATATTCAATGGAGCGCGACGTTTGACCGGCGACACTGATCTGTGGTCACCAGCGACCTCTGGCTCTGACGTGGCGATTGTCTTCATCTCACGCGGTATAATTTATAAGCGACGGAAGACAAATGAACATTCTCCCACATCCGAGCATATCACATATCATGAGTCGACATGGCCCAACAGTTAGGAAACGTGAATTTTAAATGAAGATTCTTGGTTCGAAATTGGGGATTACCATTTGTAATATAAATTTAGTATTACACTTTCTTATTGATTGTCAAACTAGAAACTACCAGCGGTTCGGAAAAGAAACACCCAGCCTTGAAAAGAACAAAATTTCATGCGATTTATAATCTTATAATACTAAACCATAAATAAAATCCAAATATTGTATTGTAAGAAGTGTTGGCGAGTGGCCTTATAACCTCTTCAAAAGGATATTTAGAGGCTGTTATTTTACTTTCACTTTAATTAAAGGGATTGACAATTGCCAAAATGATGTACCTAATGAGCAAGTAAGGTAATTAAGCGAATGATTCAACCGTACACAGTGATCCTTGGTCGCCAATGACCTGATACTGACGTGACAATTGTCTTTGTGTTACGTGGCATGATTTACAAGCGATTGCAACACGTCAGAGCGTCCCACCATTGGGGAGGCGTATCCAATTTTTTATATAGGAAGGTAAATAGTCACAATCGCCTTTAAGGATTGGTTATGTAAAATTTTAATTTCATGCTTACTTTTTTCGCATATAATTATATACACCCACGATTTTCTTGTATCAACGTGAAATAGGTGGCGTGCAAGTTGTATTGGACATATTTTTGCAAAAACTTGGCGGCACTGCAACCCATAGAGGGTAGCAATCTATACTAATATTATATAGTTAAAAAGTGTATTTCTTGGTGAAAGTAGTCGATAAATCCCGTTTGTAGCATAAGATATTATTGAAAAAGGTTTGACAAAGTATATAATCGCTAAGAAGGATCGGAGGTTATTCCATAGTGATGCTTATCCATATTGGGTTGGTGAATTCACATGTGGCAGACTTACATCCAAAAAATACAGGTTTCCTCACTAAGATTTCCTTAATATCCGAGGTTATAATTAGGTTGTAAATAAATGAATAAATATGTTATGAAAGAAAATAGTTGTTTCATCGTAAAATAATACCGTAAAATGATTACATTCATAATTCTGACGTATGAAACTGTTTCGTGAACTCCTATATATAATTACACCCAAGAAGTCGTCCAATTTTGTTAGTTAGGACAAACCTATCCAAGTACGGCTGGGTAATCGCTGATCGTTGACAACTTGCGCTGGAGGCTTCGCTGTCATAAGCATTGTACTGCATCTTCTAATGTTATGCGTTTTGACGTCAAATTATTATATATATAACATAGTAAAATAATTTTAAATGTTTGTATTTACAAAAATATATCATCTGTGAGTCATAATTTCATAGTATAAGCCGTTAGAGAACTCGTGATGAAGAGTAAGTAGTGAGTTTCTTGCTTTTCTTGATAGATTCCTCATCTGCATTTACAACCAATAGTAATGATCATCGTAGAACTTCACTTCACATATTTCACCCAAATCAAATTTATAATTCCTCATTATAACAGTCGTGTAATTAAACGATTCGATTGGACCTTGACTGTTTATATATAATTACATCGCATCGATTACGGGCTTGACAAGGTAATCATAGTTGCAGAACCTCAGCGAGCGGGCAATGGATACAATCTAATTGAAACACACCGTATAATTGTTGGGTTTGAGTTTGATAGTACATCGTTGAGCTAAGTCTATAAAAAATATTTTTTGACTGTTGTCGTTGAATGATATCAATTCAAATCAAATTATACTACTTTATAAGATAACATCATACAAGCATTTCTGAATTGTCACCGAACAAGATTCGGTAAGTACTTTTCAATATACAATAAATCAGTAAGAAGTTTAAGACTTACTACGCATGGATTATATGATAACATAAATACAAAGTATCTAATTAATAGGTATTAAATTACTCCAATCTCAAACCCTAGACTGATTAAACCCAATGTGTTACTTATGTATTGAATAAAATTGATTTAAATATTTGATTACAATATTATATTAAGTAATAAAAGTTGTAAGCATGATCAATATAGTACCGAATTCGAATCGTAAGCACGTGCCTCTATAAATACTATTACTTATCAAATAATAATATTAATTCAACCGTTATTGAACGTAAAAAGTAATTTAAAATAACGAAATAACCAAATCCGTTTTTTTATGTTCAAATTAGAAATATCAACAATATCATTATATTTATAGTATTCAATACTTTATTTCGTATAAAAATATTCCATAAAAATCTACATATGTTAAAATGATATGTCATAAAAGAAACTTTACGGTGGTATGCACATAAAACGGTGGTCGGATATCACCGTACAATGAGATGTGTCACGTGCGTGGGCGCAGGTCAAACGAATGAAGAAATCTATGATAATCGATATGACGAAATCATAGTATTCTGATACGTTGGAGTTTTTATGTTAATTTTAATAATCCGAATAACTAATATGTTATTCTTAAAATTAACAAAATTCCTGATTCTTAAGATAAGTATCTTATGCTATAATTATATATCTATAATTTATGCAGTACATTATAGATAAAATATGGTTAGTGGCTAAATTTTTATTTTTATTTAATTACAATTTAAAAAGCCGTAATGAAGCGTTGTTCATCTTTAAAATTTACGTATTAATATTAAATCTTACCCAAAAACTTGGATGACGAACACTCACCTGAAACAAGATAAAAAAAAATTAAAAAAAAATTAATTACATAATAAAAAAAATGTTGCAACAGGAAATGTCTAGCAAATATATCTACGAAAGGGATGTCCTAAAAAAAATAAGTATGTAAATGAAAAGTAATTATATAGTATAATTAAGTGTACGTTAACATTAAATTAGTAAGTAACGCTATGAAATAACTCGGCAATAATTACACTTTAAAAGGCCCCGACGCAAAATACCGGATCTATTTAAATAAATGTAACAAAATAATTAAAAAAATTAAACATCATATTTCGTTACTATATATAAAAACCATGACTATGAACATGAAGTTATAGCAGTATTTCCCCGTTGTATCGCGGATCAGCCTTTCTGTCACCATTAGAGGTTTAATACTTTTAATCTTAACTAATACATATTATAAATATCATAGTGAGTTTGTTTGTTTGTTACGCATTCACGTATTAGCTACTCAACCGATCGCTATGAAATTTAGCATGCATGTTGTCAAGGGTTACACAAAAGCACATAGGGTAACTAACATCTGCCCACGGCCCATCACAAGCGGACGAAGCCGCGGCGGAAACTTGTAAAGAATAATGTAGTATAATAAAATTATAATAAGTTTAATAATTTCCTTATTTATATATAGATATATGATTATGAAAACACTATATAGAATGTCTTCCACAATTAAGCTCCTTCAGTAAAAACCACTAATACATACGATCACGTCAAAACAATACATACTTCAGCGGAGAGCTCTCGAAGCCTTTAACCCGTTAAAGCAATCTCGTACAAACAGAACATCAGACAGACGAACCCTTCCGGAATTGACTCTTAATCCTCCCTAATTCGAAAAAAACCTTTCAATTCAACGAGACAAGAACCTATAAAAGGAGACGTGTTACCTTATACTGGCCTTTAATTAAAGGGGGCTGGGGGGTGTTCACAAACGTAATGTGGACTTCGCTTCGTTTCAGAACGAAAAAGAATTGTAAGGTCTGTCACAGACTAGGAATCCTTTTTAAATTAATAATTTATTTATCAATGACATTATTGTTATTAAAAAATGTATTTATTTTTATTTTATATTCATTTAATGACTGACGTATCTAACAAACCTAGAATAATAATATATAACTATTTGTCATAACGATGAAAAATAATCGATTATTATTATCTTCTTAGTTATGTTTCTTTAGGCGTTTTTTTTTTTTTTTTTTTTTTTTTTATTTATCGTATACATACGTAAGTGAGCCACTCGACAGTTGTTGGTCATCTCTGCAAATATTAGCATTGAAAAAGGCTCATTTACATTGGCAGAGCGCTAACAGCCATGCAAATTAAGTATGTCCCCTGTGTCTGTCAATACACTTAATAAATACCTTTTTCTATTTAGTAGAGTTTACTGAGCTATGAACTAAAATCTAAAAATACTATAAAAAAATCCAGTACTTAACTTGAAGGTTAATTTCAACAGAACGTTCCTAGTCGAGTTAAATGAAAACTTCATTCGATTTATAATCGAATAAGTGCGAGTGGAATCGATTTAATTATCATCCTACCTTTTCCATACTTCCTTCATTTGTCTGCAGCTTAATCAGGTGAGTACGTCTGAGAATTTAAAATGTTATAACTTATTCAAGGGAATCGGTTTATCCTCATGGATAGTAGTCGACACTTAGAAGAAATTACTGTTTTGTTTTCGCTTAATAAGTCTAAGCGTTCCATTTTTAAATTCTAATTAATAAATATGCATGCTTGTAAACAAGATGATACGGCGATATTTTTATAAAACCTCATCCCATACAATCGAAAAGTTTACGATGCAAATAATTTGTTAGTTTTTTACACGTAGATTAACAACAAAGTTAATTAATGGTTAACTTTCATTGCATGATAGCTTATTATGAGTTAAATAATCATATTTAGAGGTAATTGGCATTCTATTTACTGTATTGATGATGATAAAACGATGAATCACTCTGTATAAAAACTAGATATCTAGTTAACACTAGTTACTGCATTGTTAAATTTTAAATAATTGCTAGATAAAAATATGAACGATTCATTTTTAAATAACATTTAAATTTTAAAGTATCAGTAAAGGATGAAAGCGCCGACAAGACGTGTGGTCTATTCTTTTCGTTTGTTTTTCTCTTGAATTGTTAATGTGGGGGGTTGCCATCCTATAGATTATTTCAGACGGAGGCTAATGGTACTTGTATATTTAATCAAGTTCGAAACAGCATTTTCAGGATTGTCTTTTAATAATTCTTATTTGGTTTCGCTGTTGAATTAGAAATACATTTTGTGCGTATTTATTTGATAAATTTTACTGATTGTAGTGGTTTATGGAAGTAGAACTCATCAGCTTTTCATTCTACATACAAACAGTAATACTTGTATTATTGTTTTATTGTGCAACCCAGTCCAGGTGAGTGGTAGTAGTACCCAATAAATGAAATGAATGAAAACGCATGAAAATCAATAAATAATAATTTACACGATATTGTATTAGGTACGTAATATGCTTTATAAGTTAATGATTTCTTAAATTAATATTTAAAGATAAAGTTTGAAATTATTTCGCGATTTTATTATTTATTAAAAATAACCAAAAAAACCCTAGAAGGGCTTTCTATACTTCTGATGTTTATACAATGATCGTCACTGATTCTATAAAAATATTCAATGTTTATATAAAGGTGTATCAAAATTCGTGTCCGACCCGTGAAGTGGTTATTAGGTATCGTGAGTCGGTTTCTATTTATGTAATAATTTTTAAAATACTAAGCACAAAAATCCTTAAAAAAATATATTAATTGTATTTAACGACACTGTTGGTGGTAAAAACTTGGACTACTGAAGTCATGACCTCGTGTCTTAGCTACCCGATAGGTAAGAGCTATCGAGCGCTATTGCCCGCACCTGTGTTGCTATGTAATTTTCGTCATTTAATTAAAAAACAAAAAAACCGGGATAAATTTTTTGTTTAGTATTTTGAAAATTATTACATAAATAGAACCGACACACGATACCTAATAACCACTCCACGGTTCGGACACGAATTTTGTTACACGCTCTATAAACACAACATTGTTGTAAATATATTGTTGAGCAACTGCAAGTAATTTTTATTTCGAAACAAACTGACATTATAATTGAATATTATAGACCTCCTAATGTTATAATTGATTGTGTCCAGATGATGAACAATAGACGGAATAAAATTAGGTATAGTAGATGATACCATGGAATGTAATAGTTAATTAACTTTAATAAACAGCTAATACGTATTTATAAAGATACTATTTAAAAAAATTAACTTTTATCAACGAGTAAACATTAATACTTCGTGAAACCTTGAACTCGCTACATCTCAACGACACGCGACCTACACCGTAATAACCACCTCCAAGCATAACTGACCTACGGTTCAACGACCTCTGACTCAGCAATCATATGCTCTGAGCGCGGCCATTGTTCTGACCAAATGAGGAGAACAGGTGTAAACACGTTACAAGTAAGGAAATTGCATTATGGGTCAATTGGTTATGACCATTTTGAACATGGTTTCTGATTCTGCGGCTGACGTGACTCAGCCTACTCGAGTTTAATCTATCTATATATTAAAACACTAAAACTATTTCTTAATATGACGTATTTTTGCTAACAAACGATACATCACGCGACAATGTTCTCCATTAGTGTTAAGGAGATGGTTTGTAACTTATTCCACAATTTTGCTCCAATGCGGATTATTGAATACAAATCGATACATTTCACACACCGTCTTTACTTCCACGTCGATAACGAGATAAATTATTATTTAGGGTTGTGTGCAAGCTCTGGGTAGGTACCACCTGTCACCAAATATTCTATCGGCAAACAGCAATACATAGTAATGTTGTGTCCCAGATAGAAGGGTAAATAAGCCAGTGCAACAACGGGCCCAAAGTTGGTCGCGTATTGGCGAGATAAGGGATGGTTCATTTTTTTTCAGCGCCAATGTCTATGCGTCGTGGTGACCACTTACAATCAGGTAACAGGCGCCCGTCCGACTACCTTTTAAAAAAATATTGCAGAAACTTGTGTGACACTCGTCTGGATTTTAAGTTACGAACCTCAGTTAAGATCTCTTCTATCCACTGGGTCATGAAGGATTAAATTGATAATAGCTAACTCGATCATGTCCTAATTCTTAAACAATTTTAAGCAGACGACGGCTAAGAGTCTGAAAGAGGAAGAGTATCGAATGCAATTATCTCGGCTCAGATAATGTTGTTAAGAAATTATTGCTAATAAACGATAGATGACGTATTTTATCGTGAACAAGATTCGATTTTGGAAGATGCACTTTAAACGAACTTGAGAAGAGAAATAAAACTAGTTTATTCCTCGGACAAATTATTTTTTTATAAAATAGGTAGACGGTAGGTTAAAGTGGTCATATAAGCATATGCATTAGCGCAGTACGAAATATTAATCGTACCTTGGAAACTAAGTCGTAATGTCCCTTGTGCCTGTCGTTATACGGGCTTACTTACCCTTTAACAATAATAATAAAAATTACTGCTAAGCAGTAGAATATTTAAAAAGTGGGTCGTACGCATCAAGCAGACGAGCCCTACCATTAAGCTCTAAAATTATATATTACGTATAAATTTCACTACAGGGCTGTAGAGACACAGTATATTTTAAAAATACAAAACCTATGTTAAAGAAAATAATAGTATTAAGTTAATAAAATGTATTTTGGTAATTTTTACTCGGTGGTAGAGCTTTGTGCAAGCTCGTCTGGGTAGGTACCACCCACTCATCAGATATTCTACCGCAAAATAGCAGTACTTTGTATTGTTGTGTTCCGGTTTGAAGGGTGAGTGAGCCAGTGTAATTACAGGCACAATGGACACAACATCCTAGTTCCCAAGGTTGGTGGCGCATTGGCGATGCATGGTATGGTTAACATTTCTTACAACGCCATTGCTTATGGGCGGTGGTGACCACTTACCATCAGGTGGCTCATACGGTCGTCCACCTACCTATACAATAAAAAAAAAAAAAAAATAATTTAAAAGCTTATAATAGTGCCTTTAAAAATATAAAGACCTTTCACACTTATTGAAATAATTTAAAAGAAAAAACTAAAAAATATGTCACCTCAAACACATACACAAGGGCCGCTCTTTACTAGTAAAAATATATAGCGCCCAATAAGTTAAGTGGTTGTGTGGGTTTGTTTATTAACATGACATTTAAATAACATTTAACAATGTTTATCACTTATGGCATGCCTGTAAGATTACTATTTGTGTCCTTTGAAACACTTCAAAGGATTTTGATTTTATAGTAATGCGCCTGCGCATAACCGACTCTTACATTCTCACTACTGTCTGTATGACACATGGGTTTTGTGTAAAACATATATTTAATAGGATTTAAGCCTAATAGCTCGGGCGACAGTCGCTAGAATTAATAACTGACGAAAGTCTTACAAAATATTGTCTCGTATGTGTCAATTATAGGCTCGTGATAATTAAGGTATATTAAATATGGAGATAATAATGTAATAATGCTATTGTGACGTCACACTGTAACACTGTTGAATCCAAGCTCCAAATCTTCTCCTCAAAAGAGGAGAAGAGTCTTAGCCCAGAAGTGGGACATTCACAGGCTGTTACTGTATTAGTAACAAAGTTTCCGCCAACGACTGCGCCAACTGATCGCTCATATGAGAGGGTACCCATAACAACGTATATGCAAATCATGAAATCATGATGATCGGTTAACGTGAAGGCGTGAAAGCGTAACAAGCAAACAAACTAATTCTTATTACTAGTTTTTATTTTTGTGAGCAGTAGGTCTAAATAAACCCATTCTAAACTCTATTAGTTGTATATTGTATTTATTTACAATCATAGCAACAGCACACGACGCAATGACATCGAGAAACGTGTAAGGATGTAAGGATTCGTATCTCACTCGTGAAATGTATCTACAATATATTGACGAGTGTATATGAAATGATGTCGAATGAAAAGGTATTTAGTTACATTTATTTATATTAATGAATTACGAAATATATTGTCCGTTTTTATTTTAAATCATTTTTGTTAAATAAATTTAATCATGTTTTTGAAATGTACCATGTATTGCTTTTTTTCATCCTTCTTTTGTATATATAGACATGGAAACTCAAGTGTAGTGTTGATATTTACGGCGTTTCGGTGTACCGCGGCAACATGGGAACATCAGCGAGACGGTACGTTACATCTGTGTTTTGGACGGTAACATATTTTCTCGAGGTACAAGGATAACTGCTGCGAGTTTCTAGAAGTAATGTGTGGTGTACATTTTGGACAATTGCTTGCAGTTTTTTTGAGTGTTAAATTTGTTACAATACACGTCGCGCTGGGAACTAATACTATATTATACTTGAATTGCTTAAAGTAATTCTAAGATATTGCTTTGTCAAATCGTAATGAAATCACAACGTAGATTCAATTTTTAATACCTAAACATATGTTTAGTCCGGAACTTCATTCATTTAAACGTTTAAATTAGAAATAATCTACAACGTCTGAATAGAATTTCAATAAAATTGAAGCTACAGTAATCGCTCCAAAAATACTGCCTTATAACTTTTGTTGACTTAAGTCGAAATTAATTACTTAATAAAATAGACGTCGTCAACTGTTTGATTGATATGAATGGATGATTTGTACGACTCTATGCGATTCTTCTGGTAGTATTAAATTTAATTTGTCCGTTTATGACTCAAAAGTGATTATAAAAATCCCCTTGAATGTATATTTTGATTCTGATTTAGATTTATAAGCCAGTACTAAATTCACTGATCATATCAAGAAACATTAAAAGTTCACCTGCTGTTTTCAATTCCGTGTCCCATCTTTTAAATGTAAAAAAAACAAAAAAATCACCGTAATTTATGAGTAATGTCATAAAAATGCCCGTTTATTTTTTTAATAATTTGACGTGAGAAATGTTTTAAAGAATCCTCGGAAAACATAGCAAATTGAAATATACGGTGCGTCCAACTTAACATTTAAGTTTATTGCAGAAAAACTGTCACAGGCCGCGCGGGCGCAGCGTGGGCGTGGAGCGCATAAACATTACTCCCTCTCGCTCGCACTCACCGCGTACTCTCCAGCCGTCTCTGTCGTGCACACAATGTAAATGATGAGGGCTTATTTATTATCTCGCGCGGTGCATTATCGTTTTCCAACTACTGAGAAATGTGACGTGCATTCGGTGGAATACCATTGGGCGGACGGTAATAAGTTTTTATAGTAGAGCTGGCTTGTGAAGACGTTATTAGCGCCGTGTATTGGTCGACTGGGTATAGCTGGGACGCGTGACTAAATGTGGCAATTGTTGAAAACGATCTAGGAGTTTTTTATACGACGGCTGGGATTATAATGGGGACTTTAATGGTTACCATTATGTATGTAATGTTTGTATAAATTGAAGATAATCTTTATTTAATCGCTAGTTGCAAATACTAATGGTCTAATTTTGAAACTTATATATAGCTTCGATTCTCTACAGATTCGATGCTGAGACTATTCCAATACATTTTATTTGGACTATCATTTAAATCAGCTATCAAAGACTCGACAGCACAGGTGATAAATTCACAAGTACCACTCATCACATATTCCTACCGCCAAACAGCAATTGCAACTCTATTATTGTATTTCAGTTGAAGTGAGCCAGCATAACTACAGGCAAAAAGGACATAACATCTTAGTTCCCAAAGTGGCGCATTGGAGTTGTAAGGAATGGTTAAAATTTTCTTCAGACGTCAATGTCTATGGGTGATGATGACCATTTAACATAACTGACAGTTATGATACATGTATATTAATTAAATAGCTCTATAATGGAGGCGCGAGGTTATGAATATCCTATATTTTCTAATTTTTAATCGTCCAAGTCCATTACCAGTGTACATAAAATCATTGATATCTCTTTGCGCGATACAAACCGAAACTCGAAATAAAAAAAGCAATCGAATCGTCATCAGAGCTCATTTCCGCGTCAACTCTCAGACGACAAAGAGTCGATTGAACAATGGGTCCTACTAAAGATTTCACTGAACGCTAATGAAATGGCCGATCGCTTTTAGATTACTTCTGCCGATCGACTCTGCACTTATCCAACTTAAAAATATGAAAATAATGTATTTGTTTTAAACCAACTACGTAACAGTTGAAGAAGGTATTGTATGCTTAAGAATTTCCTTAAATGGGCTACACAAATTATGCTGAATTTGGCTATAGCTATATTCTAAGTACAAACTCAAAACCCACCGCTGGACACGATCGTGTAAAATCAGAAAATAATATGCGACATATTATAGCAATTATAACACTAAGTGCGTATGTCATACGTATCAAAATAGCGTATCACCGTAAGACGATTTACAACATTTCACGAGTGAAGGTGCTCACACAGAGTAGTACGAATATCTATATTATAATATGACGTCAATACAATTTGACAGTAAGTCTTACACTCGTCGAAAATCACGTAAGACCGTTTGTCCTGTATCTCATCCCCAGTAGTATCAATGCTTTCCCATCGGACTACAAGAGTAAAGAAATAGAAAAAGCACCCTTATTTGCACTTTTGTGTTCTTGCCTAGTCTTGGTTCAGGGGGCTAAGCTTTTATGGTAATTAAAGAGTTCAGGGCTTAGGCCATTACATACACATATTGTACACACATAATCTGAAGATCACTGGTTTAAATATAAGCGACACTCATTTCATGTATAGGGTTTTCCATTAAGGGCGCTTGATCGTGCAGAACTTCCATCGTAGCGTGTGCTGTGTGGCACGTAGCGCCGTCCTGTTGAAACCACATGTTGTCCAGATCCATATTCTCGATTTCAGGCCAAAAGAAGTTGGTTATCATCGACCGGTATCGCTCACCATTGACGGTGACGGCCACACCATTATCGTTTTCGAAAAAATACGGACCAATCACGCCTCCGGCCCAAAATCCGCACCAAACAGTCACTTTCTGCGGGTGCATTGCCACTTGGTGAACCTCGTGTGGATTGGTCTCGTCCCAAATACGGCAATTTTGCTTGTTGACATAGCCATTCATCCAAAAATGCGCCTCGTCGCTGAAGATGATTTTTTTGCCAAAATCGGCGTCAACTTCCAACTGCTCTAATGCCCAGTCAGCGAACACACGGCGCTGTCTATGGTCATTAACCTTGAGCTCTTGGGTCAGCTGGATCTTGTACGGGTGCAGGCTCAAGTCAAAACGCAAAATTCGCCAAGTTGTCGTCTGCGAAAGGCCGAGTTCCTGTGCGCGACGTGGAATTGACTGCCGCGGGTTTTCGAGGACACTGTCGCGCACAGCGGCGATATTCTCGGCAGATCTCGCGTTACGTTGACGCACGGGAACCGGCTGATTGTTAACTGACCCGGTTGACTCGAATTTGTCCACCAATCGACGGATAGTCGACTCGGCAGGACGATCATCGCGACCGTAAAACGGGCGAAGTGCGCGGAACGTTGCTCGAACTGAAGACCCATTTTCATAAAACAATTTTATGATTTGTACGTGCTGCTCGACACTGTAACCTGCCATGGTGGTTTGGGAGGACGGAATGAATATAACACACTGCATTTGACAGCTGTCACTCAAACAACATGGCCGCAATCAGCTGTCAAAGTTCAAGCGTCCCTATTGGAAAACCCTATATTTAATTTGTTTATAATTAATTTCGTCGGTTAAGGAAAATTATCATGAAGAAACCAGTAAATGGAATTCTGTTATAAGTGTATCTATTAATACGCATTGGCCGCGTGGTGGAATAAGCTCGAAGCTGTCTTAATATAAGAGACCTTTGCTCAGCGCTGGTGGAAAGTTCGCTCAATTCATGATAACTTAAGATTCCGTTGTATTTAACAGATATTATCAGACCAACCCTATTGTTTTCTTGTTAAACATGCGCATGTTCCGATCCCCGCTTGTTCTAGGTGCTGATAACTTGGAGACATGTTATGAGAATATATAACCTTTAATTAATGTCTATCAGATAACTTGCTCCTGTGTTTTATGGAACAAAAAGGCAGACAATCAGATAGTATTTGACGGCTTGTTCGATGGAATTTACATTGATAAAGATTGAAACTTTCGTATTTATTAGTGATGTAATTTGATGATAGATACTTCAACTTTTGAGGAAATTAAAAAATCTTATAAAAGTGAGAGACTTGTCACCTAATACATAGGTTTACAGCAACACTTAGTATTGTCGTGTTCCTTTTTTTATGTCGACGTTTGTTCCTGTAAGGTATGACGTCACAGAACGTGATGTCATATTTGCACCCATCGATAAGCGAGTGCATTGTTTTTATCTATATATAAATAGAAAATCACAAAACCTGTTTTGTTAACAGTTCAGTATATAAGAGCAAACTCGAAATTACTCGCAGAAATTGGTCGTGAAATTATATATATGCGACATTGACCATGAAACTTTTAACATTTTAATATACCTAACAAAATAGTCTTCATACGTCTGTTTTCGATTTCACGCGTAATTATATGAGTTTGTAATGCAGTACCTTTTTAGTCTCCCTTTGTCAAACGATTTTCTTTTATATTTAGTAGTTATAGACGGACTTTTGTCATATAAATAAAAAATATGCTCCATACATACAAATTCATATTCAAATATTTAATAATGAATTGAACAAACGATATCTCAATGGCCTCAAACACATATCACCATAATATATAGCAGGTCCTTGGTAAATACCTTTAAAAGATAAATAATTGATTGATGTAAAATAATATCCGTTGCACACCGGTAAATCACGGTAATTGGTAAACGAGTTAGCTATAATTAACGATAAGATGCGCCATGTCGGTGTGTAATGGACAACGTGTGAGAGGAGTACAACGAGCTTAAAGGTGGGGGCACAATGAGATCTATTTATAAAAAAATAAATTATAGTGATTTATTTCTTTCACTTTTTTTTGTTTACTGGTTTAGTTTATTTATTCGTCACGTTTGCCCTGAACTGAAATTCGTTATATGTTAGTCCTATTTCTTTGTATAATGTACATTTTGATTGCTCACATTGGCATTTTAATATCAAACTAAGCTAATGATATAAATTATTTGAAACTTATTTTATGTATAGTATCCAACTAAGCCCAGTGTGCCCCTCACGTGGAAAGATAATAGCGACGTATTATCGATGCGTACGCGCATCCGACGCTTCCAACGTCTCAGCGGCAATAAATCGCGTCGATCGTCGTAATCGCTTCGATTTCATTACTGGCTTGTACTTATTAGGAAGTTAATGCTATCTTGTTCGCTGATGCAGAAGAGTATAGATTGCAGAAATTGCGTCGGTATATTGTCAGATCGGGAGGCTGGGAGTTCGGATTGTGCTTCCATGAGATTAAAACGTGAAGATAATACTTACATGTATATTTTTTTTTCAATATTTACAAAATATAAAGTTAAGAGGCATTTGTCGCTCCTGGTCGCGTGTTCGATATCTGTTCTGGACAAATTAGATACCCTATTACAGCAAATGGCCGACATGCATTACAATGTTTCTTTATTTCGATGAAGATAAAAATTATATATTTTTATATAAGATACATATATAAGACTAGCGCTATACCCACAGCTCCTGTGTCATATTTTGTCATATTTCTAAATTTATAACACCAATTTCAACAGCTGTCTCTTCAAAATGAATGATTTCCATACTAACTTTTACTACCTTTATGTACCAATAAACGGACCTAAGGGGTTAAATTTTAGGTTATATAATAGATTGGGATGATTGGGGTGAGATATGTCAATCAGTCTGTCAGTCATTCCTCTTTTTTTTTTCATTCAAAGGGATTTTCCTGTGTATTGATTTAAGTTTAGGATTAGGATTTATGATTTCTAATATTAGAAAATAATTCAAGAAATATAAAGTTTATCACAAGTTTTTGATAAGATTATATCTTAATAGCAAGTCAGTAAGTATATATATATACGAATAGAATCAAATGTTTTGATATTAAACGTATTATATTTTATTGAAAGGATGTCTTGCAAATGTTTATTATAAACAAA
This sequence comes from Nymphalis polychloros, assembly GCA_905220585.2. NCBI lineage: Eukaryota > Metazoa > Arthropoda > Insecta > Lepidoptera > Nymphalidae > Nymphalis > Nymphalis polychloros. Next base: position 14,432,373 of record HG992247.1, read on the forward strand.
CATAGTAAGATAAAATCCGCACTCATGGAAGTGCAAGGCTGCAGGCCCAGTTAACGGTGCAGTGCGTTGAGACGACATGACGTATAATGGCATAATAAATTGCACGGACAGCGCCTCTACGCCTTGCGTGAATACTTTGCGAGGAATGCGAGGTTCCTATTGGGCGTTAGACAGGTACATACTAACTATATAAATACACTTCCTCAAGAAATATATTAAATAGAAGCTGCTGTGATCGCTTGGACATCGATTGCGGGGCATTCGAGTGTGCGTTGTGGGTTATTTTCAGATATAAATGTGTATAACCGGGTCTCTATACAGAGTTATCCTTGAGGAGTTTGATGATTTCACATATATAAACAAAGAAACAGTCAGATATTTTTCTTTAAATATACAGGGTTATTTGTAACGACCCAACAACCTCGCAGGACTAGATAGCTTACACCATAAGCAACAACTTTTGTTCTAAGATTTTTGATAATTTGTTAGATTTTATTTTCATAAAAAAATAAGTATTAATTTAATTGCCCGCTTGAACGTTTATAAATCTACATGCATCGCAAAGATCGACGCGTCGCGTCGTCCTTTTGTTTATGAATGAAATATAGACCTACAAATGTCACGATAATATGACAAAAACTTGTAAAATCATTTGTTTTTTTCATGTATTGAGTTATGTCCAAACAACAGTTGTTGCTTATGGTGTGAACTATCTAATCCTGCGAGGTTGCTGGGTCGTTACAAATAACCCTGTATAAGCCAGCGCTTGACTGTTATCACACCTGATGGAAAGTGATAACAGCCTAAGGTGGAGCGCGCTCGTCTAGAAGATGTCTATTCACTCTTGACTTGAAGGACCCATATTGTAGGTGGTGGGGAAAACGGAGGTCGGGAGAGTATTCCAGACTCGCAAAAGCAAAGTGTCTTAAGTACGTAAACTACGTACGTGCATTCAATAAAAAAATTGCAACATTTTCAGTATTACCTTCACATCGATCAAGGATCTAATATCACATGGTGGTAAGTGGTCTTTTGGCAAAAATATAACTTGACATGAAATATAAACCACACCGTTAATGCGCCGCTAACCATATGATTTATTTTTATAAAATAGGTGGACGGACAGGCAAATGGGTCACCGGATGGTAAGCGGTCAACATGGACACAGATTATATATATTGCTGTTTGGCAGTATATGTGAGGAGTGGCTGGTTGCCTGCCCAGAAAGGCTTGCACTAAGTCCTACCACAAAAATATAAGATGATATGTCTCGTACGTCTCTACACTGGCTCACTCAGTATTTTAATTTTAATACAGAATTGCAAGCTACTCTTTAACCCTGCAGAAAGATTTATATTTATATTTTTTCAACATACCAATGTCTTGTTTAACTGAAGTATTTCCAGGTAAAAACAACTTAACACCTATGTCCCATTTCCACGTAATCAACGAGCCTAAAACGGGCAAGGGAAATTTATAATAAGTATTCTACGAGGAAAAGAAACAACAAAGTATTAACATCGCAAATATTATAACACAAATAAATCTCACTACCAAATTAAAAAACAAAACGAAAGTTACCAAAAACTCGAAGCTCAACAAGTAATTCCACAGGTGCCTCCCTCCTAACCCCTCAAGTAATCACACAAGACAGTGTCGAGATTGATCTATTCGAGAGTCGGAGGGCTCAGATCAGGGACATTTGTCGAACTGACAGAAGGATTGTCAACGAACAAAAATAATATTACTTCGAAAGAGGAAAAGTCAGACTTTCGAAAGGAAATTACGGCAACAGTTAGTGACCAGTCCCACCGTACATATAACTATTATATTTATTTTTATAAGTAATATTTAAAAAAAAAAAGTGTATTGCTTCTTAAAATGGATGTTATGGCCGTCTTAAAGAGTCACACACTTTATATTAAGTCTGAATGTGTTTTTATTATTATATATACATGTATAAGTGTAGAGACTGATCCTGATGGTCCTTAATAAATAAAGAAATAAATATGTCATATTCAGGTTTAAAAAATGCATCTGTTTAATAAATTCAAACAGTAAAATAGTCAGAAGGTAATTCTTGAACAATACCAGATATACCAATGAAGTCATCAGGACAGTTCACGAGAACTTAGCTAAGGACCTAAGTTGAACTATCACGACAGAATAAGTCATAGTTTGACGGCTGACAAACCCAGTCTGATCTATGGCCAACCTGTCGCTGTGGGAACAGTTCTGAAGGCCGTTTTATCGAAGCGTATTAACGTTAATTTTATTTAAACTACACTTGTCGATTAGTATTGTTATCTATGAGGGAAACGTAAATGGCTTAATTTCTTACTTAACTTGTATTAGTATAGTTTATCATCGGAAATAATGATTTTTAATGTGTTAGATATTATCGCTTATCCGTTTAGTTTATTATAATTAAACACTAGCTTTAATAAAACTATTTGATGTCAAGACCAGTTTGGAATCGTCAAATTTTGAACAGTGTTTGAATTTTTGAATAATTATATTGTATTTTTAACATGTATGTATTCCAATAATTGTGTCCACTTTTATGTTCTCAGTGTTATTAAGCTTTTAACATAAGCTAAATGTTTTAATATCATAATAGTATATATTGAACTTCATCTCGGTTTCAATGTGTGGGTCAAATCCACAGCCGATTAGCTGTGATTATGCAAACACATATGAAGATTTTCAGGTACAATCGAAAATTATGCATTATATTTGTTTTACACATAGAATAAACGAATTCAGGAACAATTTAATTTTTTAAATTTATTTTAATTTAATCTTTAGCTATGTTACGTTGGCGCAAAACAGTCTTAATGTTGTATGCTCGATTCATAGTATTTAATTTTTTTGGAATACATATGTATATAAACTGTTATATACAGAGCGATTACTATATATTTTCATATATATATATATTATATAAAAGAACCCCTTAAACTTGGTTAAAGTGACAATTGATGTTTTGTTTTTATTTGGTAAACAATTCTTAACAGTAAGATCGAAATAGCAAAAGACAGTTACATCTATTTCAGTGCATTAGACGATTGCACCTGTCGGGCTCGAAGCGGCGACCGGTCACGACCGGCGCTGTACGAAAGCTGTCTCGTGTCATGAGTGAAACAAACACTGACATCATTTCAGATTCAGATATTTTTTCTTATGGAATAGTTTAAGTTCTATATTCTATTCCATGGCAGGGCTCATATTTATGCCAAGTCTTATGAATATCGTAGGACTCGAGCGTGATGGCCGTGAGACGGCGTAACGTGATTCTCACGAGGTTTTTCTTCATCGTAAAGCACAAAAAGCTGGTGTTTATCCGGGTTTGGACATTCGAGCCCTCAAAAACCTCCATTCGAGTAGACCAATAACTTATCTAACCAAACTCCTCGATTTTAGAGAACCTCACAACGTTTTCAATCTTCGAGTACTCAGGAAAACAAATTAAAAATCTTAAAAATCAAAGAATCGATTGGTTCATATGAATGTCATTTTACAATAGACAACCAAATAGGGTAACTGATGATTATATCCGTCCGACACTGACTCACTCACGTTTCAAATTGTAACACACACACGTATCAGCTAAAATAATTATAATATATTTTACGTAAGTAATATTTAAAAAAAAGACAAAAACTCAGTCGATAATTGCGGTAAAGATAATAAACAGCGACAAAGCGGGAGTCAACTTTAACTAAACGTCTTATTTCACACTTGAGGGGGTAAACACTATTGAAGGCGCCCGACGGCTCTCGCCTCTGTTATTGATAGAATTTATCAGCGATCGAGCGTATGTCCCGCACAAGTGATAGGAGATACGCGTAAAACGCTTACGCAACTACAAGTGTTAATACAAACAAATAAATATTCTTTCGTTAGTGCATTATATATTATTTCGAAAGTAATAATTAATTTCAATTAAATGCGGAAGGCTGAGAAGGCGAGGGTTCTTTGGCACGCATTGAAAATGCCTTTCCAGCAGTTGACTGTGTTTAGCTGAATGGTGACGATGATGATAGCCTGTAATTCCAGTGGCTAAACATTTAAGACTACAGATGGGACACAAAATTCAAGAAACAATGATTTTATCATCGTCTAAATAACTCTTAAACTTTTCTAACTATGTATATCTAAAATATAACTAATACCACTTCAAAAAAACTATTATATTTTATTTATATTGTTACAATGGCTCATTGATGATTATGATTCGACAATATTTCGGAAATAATTATTTCATACCTGAGATGAATCATTTTTTTTTCTCAACAAGTGCCTTCCTTACATGCAAGCAAGATTATAAGGACACTGCTCTCGACTAACCGTTATTTTGATGCGTATATTGTACAGTTATAGCACACATAACAGATCAAAATGGATGGGAATGGATTTGAATATGTTATATTTTACGTCGAATTTTAAATAAGTTCTTACGATAATCGCTCATCGCGTGAGACTTGTGCGCATTCGAAAAGTTGAGCGCCAAACGCGAGCGCGTCACGCCGCGTTAAATCATATAGTTTGGAAACTTACCTGCGCGACTTGCGGCTTCAACGTACCCGGGTTATAACGTTAATGTGTCGTGATAACTGATCGTGACGCCAATTACAATCATAGTATGTCTTAAGCATATCAACAATATGTTTAAACTTATATACAACACGCGTTTTATTTACTACAATGTACAGGTTCAATAACGCATTAGATCTGTCCTTTGAAGATATATATGGAGAAGTATTGGAGATTTTATTAATACCGAAAAAGCTCGTAATAGTTAAAACGGAATCAATGGCTAAGTGTTTACTGAAGGGCTCAACGGAAAACGCATTCTTTCCTTAAATTACGTAAAACTAAGCCCCAAACGTCCATCTGTGAAACTTAATTAAGATTCGGTAACAAAACATATAAACATGTCGGCACGCACGCCCACACTCTAATTTGAGCCGCTTTTAAATTTAGCGATCACTAAGATCCACTCGATCACTAAAATGACGCTCGACAACGACTAATAACGACAATTTATAGTAATATTTCACCATTAATATACCGAGTCGCATGGTTTTGCATAATATTTTATATATATTAGATCGTTACAATTAAATACAAAAATATTATAATTAGTGCGTCCGTACATAAAACTTAAGCAGTTATTACGATGTTAGGACTATAAAATATTTAATTAATTATCGACCGTACGAATAAACACGGGGTAAAAAAAATCCCATTGATAAACGACATTTGACCAAAACATCTTTCGATATTTAAATAGTTGATTAACATATTCTATTAAATAACTTTAATTTATAAAGACGTATACATGTAAATTAGTTCTCGCTTTTGACATTAGTAAGAACGCGATAAAATAATATGTTTGATTCGGAAAAGGTAGTCGCCGTTAAGATAGTCGTTTAGAGAAAACTATTATGTAAAAAGTTTGGACGATTAATAACGTCTAGAAATACATACCTATCTTCACGATATTAAAATAAATATATATATCAATATAAATTTCAATAAATTACTGTCAAACTGACGTCTTTTTAAATAAAATTAAAAGTATGTAGAAACAATTTAGAAATGTATAAATTGAAAATAAATAAATTTCTAATTGAAATAGTTCACCCTACATGAGAGCATTTTAGGGCTCATGATCGGTGGCCATCAATTCTGAACACTTAAAACGGCTGAGTAGAACAGAACATTAGCATCAATCCCGGACCGATCCCGCTGACATCTAGGATGGGATTCGAGAAAAATCATGTCACATATTCCCAAACTTTATCTCAAAAATTGTTTTTAGGGGACAAGTTAAAATACGTAATTGATATATCCCGTAGTTAATGACAAATCTAAAAAAAAACGTTTGATAAGGCTGTCGTTTTAATTGCGAGCGAGTTTGACGATAAGCTAACTTATGGGACGTGTTAAGTGGTCACAGCCACCCAGCGACATTTACACAGAAACATTTACAAATCCATTCACTGTCACGCAACCACTAACCCTAGGGACATGTCATTTCCCTTACATTGGCTGACCAACTTCAAATCGTACACAACAATAGTTAGTAATTATTGCTGGTGGTGATAGAATATGTGATCAGTGGGTGGTGTATGTACATTACAGCAGTACAGATGATTGCTATTTGACGGTTGAATAATTGATGAACGGTTCGTATATAATCAGACAAGCTTGCATAGTCATTCTACTGAGTAGGCTTATTACTAAATCAAAATATGTTCCTTGTTACAATTAATGTGAATCCTAACCGATGACCCCAAGTTCGAAGAGGTAACCACTAAATCATCATCATCCCTTTTTCGGCGACTAAGGGAAACATGAGGTAACCACTATAAGGCGAATGAAAATCTACCACGTATACCAACCAGCAGAGCAGAATGGTGGAGTAAGCACCAAGCCTAAAAAATAGAGGAAGTCTAACCCTGTTAATTTACTTTTTGTTTTTAACATTGATATTATTTATTTCAGATTTTATTATAATTGCTATAACGATGCGACGTGTTTCAAGCGATATTTAAATTAATCGGATTCATATATCATGAGCAATCATAGCGATACGCTGTTATAAGTCATGGGAGACGAGTTCATAACATAGCGCCGGCTAGGGTGACCATACGTCCATATTAACTTAATAGTATCCTATTCATTTGGACAACTTACACTGAATTCCTAATAATAATATTTAATTATTTATATCGTTCGCAATACTGGATATAGTAAATTAGGCTGTACATACTTGAGCATAATGAATATGAATTAATTACATCTTACAAGATGATTTTAAAATCTTATAAATGATTTCAATATTATTTATATAACTCATTTCAAAATATATATTATATTTGCAAAATTATTAACCGTACTTAAAACACATTTTATTTTAAGAAAAACAAAAGTTTAACTCAACTCGAAAGTTTGAGAACATTTGAGTATTTATTTATACAATTATATTACAATTTTAGGTTTGTCCCAACTCGAGTCCAAATGATGGTACCACTATCAACAGTCGACCGGTTGGTGCGAACGAAGCCGTGTAGATGCTAATGTGGAGTGGTCTGTCATTATGTTTCACGGCTTCTAGATGTTACCTTACACCGTTACCAGTGTAAAACATTCGGTTTTATGTTGAATTGAACTGGTTTTTGATTATGTGTTCGGACCAACTCAAAGCTTAAAGTTCAAGTAATTACATTTAATTAACATTAATTTACTGAGATATACTACTTGTGGTAGGGCTATGTGCAAATCCGTTTAGGTTGGTATCATCCATACATCAGATATTCTATAGTCAACCAGCAATACTTCTGGGTAAGTGAGCCAGTACAATGACAGACACAATATCTTTGTTTCCAATGTCAATGCAAGGAATGATTAATCTTTCTTATAGTCTATGAGCAATAATGATCACTTACCAACAAGTGGTCCAACTGACCGTCCGCCTATCTATTTTATAAAAAAAAACGTGTGCGTCTCGGGACGCTCGACAAAAGTGATAATATTTATTATTAATTATAATATATTAAATATAATTTAAATTAGTACTTGAGAGTTGCTAAATTATTAAAAGTACTATCTGTATACGCTAGATGGCGTTACGTTGGTAACTCTCAGGTAAAGCAGCCCGCGTCGGTAATAGTGGCACCGTAACGCGTTACGTTACGAAGCGGTCTACCCTCCCATAAGAAGTTATCACTTCAAAAAATCCATCTTAAGTAGGTTTAAAGTTTAAGTAATTCCAATTAATTAACATTAATTGACTATGATTATTAACAGCTATGTACATGACCAAGGTTCAAGCTCATTCCGGTAGTATAATGAAGTAAGAAAGAAAGGAACTGCTTAAATTATTACATAATTTAATCATTTACAATTCAGCTCATAACATTCGGTAAAAAAAACGCTGTACTGTACTGAACACAAACCTATCAGGCAAATGTAAGTTAACATTTTAATTTGTACTTTTGTCCCGTAAAAAGCTCTATAAATGGTGACTCTACAACTGTTATCATACCTTTATGCCCTTAAAACTTTTTTTCAAATCTAATATTGATACTTCGCCGGTCGGTCTTCCACCAGTACATTCTAGTAATATAAATCTGTAAAATAAAGATTCAAAAGTGTTTGGTAAGGCCTACTTGAATAAGTTATGTTTTCATTTAATTCAATTTGATTTGATTTGATTTAGACGCCGTTCGTCATTTCGGATATACGTTGTGTATTTTAAGTCTTATGGTTGGTTTATGGTGTCAATTAATGTTTTTTTTTAATTATCATCAATCATTAAAATATCTTAAAATTAAATTTAGGAATTTCTGTTATATATAGAATATAATAATAATACTAAACTAAAAATCTATTTAAAAAAACAACAAATTAATATATGTATTTGTTTTTGAACGTATAAAGGGCGTAATAAAATGAATATCAAGTGAATATGCACCGAGATATTCGAATGGGAGAACGTGAGACACAAATCATTAGAATCTGAATAGCATTAAGGTGTAACACATTAAACTTTCAGCGGCATTCGATCTGCGAATAGACACGAAATAAATATAAATCCCGACCGATATTTATTCGATTGTTTCTATCGCCATCTCCGAATCGGTAACTCACGTCAGCAGTAACAATATATCGATACGAAACGATTATTGAATAGAACATCGATAAAGATTTCGTGAAACGCGAAATGAATTAAGTTGAATCTTACAAATTTAAATTGTACAGTCCCGTAAATGATTCTGTTATCGTTATGAATGCTCTCGAACGAATTTAAATCGTGTCTCGATAGAATGTCGTGAGGGCATTGTTTACTCGACCGCATATCTAATTTAGCGAGTACATTTAGCTAGTATTAATATCTGTCGGATGGTATTATTCGAATAATTTATATCGATATTTTTGGTGGCACTAATAAACATATCGGTGCTAATAGTCGATACTAAATCGTTTGGTCGAGGATGAACGCCGTGTCATTAGTCAGGCGAAACAGTAACTAGTCTTTATGTAGAAGAACTTGATGCAATTTCTTATGAATATTCATATGAATACACGAGTGTGTGCACTTTATACAAGCAATTATTTTAAAAATACACTCTGACTAATATTATTAATGTAACAGTGAGATCGTTTTTTTGTCTTTAACTTCTTAGATCAGATTGCAAATTTTAAGCGTACACAGTTTGAAATTTAACTAAAAATGAAAAAAAAAAACTTGCGTGCGTGATGCTATGTTCCTTACCGATTTCGGCTACCTCGTACGGGCCGTATTCTCAAGGAAAATTAGCCAACACAGGATATATTATAGTGCACAAATGTGCGCGTAGACACAGGTACGCTCTCAATTCCCTCACTCTCATAATCCGATAGAACAATAAATCCAACGCAACCGGAATGAGTTCAGGTACAGGAACGGCTTTACTTGCTTTCTAAGGTACGAGAGTGAACACACTTTTAGCTTCGTGACTCCAAGCTGCCCCTGAAACCCAGTACCTCGGAATCTGCATCCTTATATCTAGCCAATAAGCCAACGAGACAGTTGAGGCTAAAAAAGTACACCAGAGATTACAACGAACGATAGATTGTTATTTAGACTATAATAACATGCATATAATATATGATTGTAGACCTCAAAACGAATCATAAAAACATTCGCTTAATTGCAAATGAAAATATTATTATAAATGAATATATTATATTATGTATGTGCTTGCCCGTTTTAATCCACAATCTTCGGTCAAGATTCACTAGTTCTAGATAAACTTATTTTAGGCCAGGCGATATATTTATGCACGATTACTATGGTAAAAACCAAAATTAATTCCTATTATTCAAATTCAGAACATTGAATAAAAGAAAGTAATGAATATATTATCAAAATCCCATTAATATATAATATATACAAATAAAAAAAAAAAACATTGTCTCTATAAAACACATAAGTATATCTAAAAGTCATAAATATTAGTGATTAGCGTCTCGAATAATCGTCATTTTAGACATCGTCATATGTATATATTAAGTTAATTATGTATATAATTTAAAATGGATCATTTGCTACCGTTATATACCATACCATATAATAGTAGAAGCCCATTATTTTGAAATCGATAAGGGTTGGTATTTTCTTTTTATATAACTATTGGTGCAAATTTATAACAATATGATTACAAAAATGTCTTTATGTTATAGTCTTAGAATGCCTAGTCTGTGATCCATGTTACATTTGAGTAAAACATTTTTTGACGTTAAGTCTTAAAGTAGAATGATTCGTGTACTAAACTTTTGTATAATGTGAATAAAATATACAAAACGGTATTTTATAATTGTAGTATTATAAGCGTACTTTAAAAATTGTACAAAGATAGTCGGAAACCATTACAGGGGTACCTATTAATAAAAACAGCATCGTCAGCCAAGATCCAAATAGGCTTCTATTTGAATTAAACAATCGTTAATTATTTATTTATTATGTTTAATTTATTGAACACAGACAACCCTATCTAGCAACTCGTCGACTTTAATTAATCACTTTTAAACAGTTTACTTTGCATTTTAATAATCCATTAAACACTTTTTGGAAACCTGTTCCGGAGGTCTGTTATATTCGATCCAATAATAAAAGCTGAGCCGATTTTGAAGCGATCTCTTCATAAAAATCGATCGAAACGACTAATAAATTACGAGTTATTACAAAATGGAAATGAAATAAGATTTTGAAACGACAAATAAATTAACTGAGAATTAGATAGAAATCGATATTCGGTTGTTAATTAGTTATTTATAATAATTAAATTTGAAGAATTCGTATTTGTTATTAACATTAAATTTGTTAAGCAAACATTGAATATTTATAAATGTAGTGATTTGTAATAAATAACGTATAATAAAGATTATTTATTTTGATATCAGAAAATGATATGCGATTGACTATTATAATTATAACATTTAAAGAATACACGCATCAAAATAGTGTATCGCCGTGAGGCGGTTTTCAATATTTCACGAGACAAGAGAAGACAGATAGAAGTTCATAGTATCCTTTTTCGAAGTCAGTTAATAGTAGTCGGTACAAAATAGTTTCAGATATCTCTGAGTATCTGAGTACCATCTGAAAATAGACAAACATAATTTTATTATTAGGCACTTGATGAAGTTTGCATGTAATGAAGACGCTATAAATGTATTACGGCTACGAAGTTAGTTAAATATAATTAAATACAATAATGACAGTTGACGTATCTAGGTTGAACACATTACAACAGATTGATACTAGGCCAGGAATGGCTTCAAGACAAACTTAAAGCCAATAAAATTCAGAACAAATGTTTAACTGGCAACTGTGTTGCGAAGTATAAATTATATTTATGGACATTAGTTCTCTTAACTTAAATTATTTTATGGGTAAGCTAGAAATGGCTTAGCGGAATTAGTAAATAATGACGAAATAACCGATTTCAGTACAAATATTTGAATATATGCTAGCCAGACATGATTTGGTGGTAGCTTTATGCATGCTACTCATTAATTATTTTACCACTCATCAGCAATACATTGTATTAATTTAGCCGTTGAAATAATGAGTGAGACAAGAGACACAGCGTTTTGGTTTTTTCAATAGTTGGTAACGCACTACCAGCACAAAATGTCTATGGGCACTCCATACACATATCAGCTGTTCAATTTATTACTTGTATTCGCAAGCACCACGTGATATAATAAACAGCGTTGCCCAAATTCCCTAAATGCACAAAATAAGACTTGCTTTGGTCACTTAGTGTACCGCCAAACGTCAAACCGTCAAAGATGAGCGTGATATTATACACAGTAAGATTGCAATGTTGGCCGAAAAGATTTTTTTTTTCAGTTGCAATTACTGTGAACAAATCTGTCCTATACAGCCTTCGATGACATATTTTCTTAAAAATTAGATTCTATGACCGAGTTCTGACTGTGCTGTTCCTCATTCCGTAAAATTGCTTACACATAAATATAAATGTACAAAACCAATAAATGTTTGTTCTCATAAATCAATAATTTAAATTTTCGTATTGAAAACATTGATGTTTTAAATCATTCGTGTGCCAATACGAAGCTATAAATAACGAAGATATATCTTTGTTGCTCTACTGTTTGAACATCTATAATTTAGACATACTTTCCGCCAGTCTAGTGTTTATGCAGCTCCAGGTGGTAGACATAGAAGTGTCAAGATACGATATTGAGGGAATTTGGTATGTAATAAATTAAATGAATAGTATTATTTGCTATACGAACGAAAGCCCAGTGAATAGGACGATCTTAACCGAAGATTACGGGTTGGTTTCCAGGCCAATGCATTTTCATGTGCTTAATTTATGTTTATAATCATCTCTTCAGTGAAGAATATATGGTAAGGAAATTTGCGTGTGTCGCTGCTTGAATTCACATCATTGAAGCAGCAACGTGGCAAAAGCTCTAAATCATCTCAAGAGGACATTTAATAACTGAAACTTTCACTGAAATGTTATATGTATTACAATTGATAAGTTAGTAAGATATTGTTTCAATAATAAACGATATATTTTATAGTTCATCATTAACTTTTAGTTTCCTATGATTTAATATAAGACATAAACTAAAACTAGTAATTAAAAATGTCGCTATTGATACTATCTTGTGTGGCCACACAACCAGCGATTACCGTCTTTACGACACATGACTCGACAACTGTTTACGCTCTTTTATTGACAACTAAACGAATTTTACGGCCTTTACGCGTCCTAAATATATTTTATTAATGATTTTATGCTTATTCTGTTTGATCGATTAGTTTTATGGACGATAAATTGTTTTGTTCTACAATTATTTTTTATAACATTCGTAAGGTAATTTTAAAGATTCCGTTTTACGAGGATTTTGTTCGTGTATTTAATTAGTTAAAACATGTAAGATAGCATTTATTATATTAACTTATTATATATTTAAAAAAAAACAAACATTAATCAATAATAAATTTAAAGTTGTAATAAATAAGGCATATTATACTGTACAAGATGATATAGAAGATACGATAGTTAGTACATGTTCTTTGATATTCGTACAGGATACATAAATTTAAATATACATAATTATTACGTACATAATTATGATTGATGAAAAAGAGTAACTACTGATTTCCTTGTTAGTTCCGTTAGTTAGAATACGAGTAAGTACTCGTAGGTATATGAAGTAGCTTTATGTTAAATTTTTGGTTAAAATAATGATTTATAAGTTTCTGTTAGAACTAATTATTATTTTTGATTTTGGATTGCATTCTAAAATTAAATTGTATATATGTACGCGATGTATGTACTCGCTTGAAACGATAAATCGATGACAACTCCTTACGGATATTGAGAGCCTTTCGAATCAACCGCAGTTGTATCTATTGCGTGCGGCAGTCTACAAGGCACGTTAATGAAAGGCGGCCAAATCGCCTTGTAAAAGTTTACGACGGATAAAATCAGTTATAAAACTCTATGAAGCCGTAAATTTAGCGATCGGTTCGACCGTTTAAAAGACGGGAGCTATTCCGAAGTCTATAAATCAGGCATCGGGTTGATTCGGGCCTATTCGGACCCGATCGTAAAGATAAACGCTCAATGTTTGTAAACAGTTTCACGCATACGCGACAGTATTTTTTTTGTTTCAACTTTTATGAAGGACTTTATGATTGTATACTGTACGACTTTTATTGCGATCGCTCGGTGATTGATTCGTTTTCATTTACATGATGCTCATGTTTATCTAGTATGTGTGTTCACATACGTAATGTTACGGTTCCACTATAAAAATTAATGACGCCATATACCTATATAATTAAAAATATATATGATTTCTTAATAACTAGACGCCTAATTAAAATACGATGAACACATTTATAATAATCCATTTTTAATGAATTATTTTATAATTTTATTAAAATTTAATTCAGGTAAATTGGTTCATAAAGATGACATCATTTTTGACTATAAAATATTATTACTATGTAATCCGTGAAAGTAGTAATAATTATACACGTTTATTAAGAAATTCATGCCACATTTGAGCAATTAAAAACCTCTAAGTGGTCATTGTGAAAAACTTTAAACAAATCACAAACTTCCGCATCGCCTCGCGTCAAACAAATACCACGTACAATGAAATCGTATATCACGATATAATGACTGGCAACTCAATAAACTTAAAGGATTACTAATAAAACTCAAAGACGGGAGCCGAGGACTCGTAAAATAACAAAGGCGAACCCTTAGCTTTATAGTGGTTCGACACTTTGTGGCCAAACAATTGTTTTCTCACGTGTGTAAAAACAGGTGATAAAACCTGTGGTGATGGATCAATAAATTAGTCCACAGTTGGGCCATGGTGTAATATAACCATTCGGTGTGTGCCAGTACACCATAGCCTAATCACGACTTTCCAGCTTACATCTAAATAGCTAATACAACGTTGTACAATACAAATACTAGAAAATAACTACGCACTATACATGCTATCGCCTACAACGTTTCAATAATAAAAGTAGAACATAGGAAATGACAACGAATATTCAGTATACATTACGAATAAACCGACTAATTTACGGCGCAGTTACCGTTCTATTACCAGTCCACTGACAAGTACCCGACATAAACATGTCACATCACCGCCGAGCACTTGTCTATCATTAGTTCTAGCGACAGTTGACAGTTGTCTGTTATCCACGCTAGATGTCAGTGCAATAATCGTTCCGTAAATACAAATAACGTTGACATTGTCTTACGATTGTTTATTAATAGAGCGTATGACATGTCCTTAAGGTAAATGCCGTGGTTTATTCTTCAAAGGTTTAAAACTATTTCTGCGAACTGACAATCGATTGAAGGTTAACATTATGTAGTTATGCCATCAACTCGTATGATATACGTTAATAAAAGGTATATTTTAATCTTGAGAATTTAAACTTAAATGCAATATATAACATAATAAATAAATTAAAAAGGTGATAAAAATATAAATTCAAAGGTTAACACCTTAACACGTCTATGAGTAAAATGGTACTAACTACAGGTAGATTAATTCTTTTTAGCGACCCCTATATAATTTATCGACGATACAGATCATAGTTAAAATGTGCTATAATTTCAAACAACATAAATTATCAACAGTTACCGTTTACACGCAAATAAAAATTAAAGCAGGTTTATAACAAGGCCCCCAGTATTTTGACGAACAAAAGAAGGAGAAAGCGGGAGGCCTGTAATTCGAACCCGCAGAGAGTCATAAATTTCGCCTAAACTTGCGTTGCACAGTTTTTATTGCCTCAGAGTCATTGTAGTTGTGTTACGCTGATTAGGACGCAGCTGGTCCATGGTAAGTTACGTTATGAGATCTACTGACACTAACTTAATATAAATAGACAGTATTTAAATACTAACTTGTATCGGAGACTTTATAGTGACGTCACTTACGCTACGTCCTTCAAGTTTCGATTTACTTCTATCATATCCGATGTAAATATAATGAAACTGCTATGTTGTTTTACATTAAAAAAATATATATCACTTATATGTCTTACCTATAAATAATTCAAAAACTTGCAAGAATCGATAATTTTAGAATACTTACTAAAATATATTATATTTAAAGGACGTAGATGTACTTATATTATATGTCAAAATGTACAATGAGAAGCCATATTTTAAAATAGACATTGCAACAGAAACTATCATAATAAATGAAGTTAATATTTAAGTAAACTTTAACTGAACGTAATTAATAAATTAATTTATGGCGCCCGTTTCTTCCGCTTTATCTGATACCGAGGGATTGCATCACTAGTTGCACAAGAACGTCAGACAGTCGCCTGTCCCGTGGCCCCACCCGAAATCGCCCGCCCTGCGCATTTACACCCATTACAACTGACAAAAACGCGTATAATAGCAAAAATAAATATTATTTATCGCTTCACGGTGGCTTAGTTCCATACAAAGCGACCTATGAGTTATTACACCGTATTACATTTGTGTTTTGTACAGCGCTTTTTTTTTCTATAGTCGTAACTTCGTATTTATTGCCAGTTCTAGTTGAATATTCAAAGTTGTCACGTCACGGTGCCGCATTCGATTTGAATGCGCTCATTTCGGGGCCCTAAATTGATTTTTAAACGATTTTCGACTTTAACCCAACGCCATAAGTTCAAACTGTTGGTAAATAGTAGGTCGGTATTAAAAAACTTACGTTTGCTGTTGAAACGTAAATATATATTTAAACTGAATAATGAGGCATGGAATGATTAGTTTCTTAATAGTGATGTTATTGCGTGAGAAGCAGTCTTGATCGTTAATTAATTTATTCAAACGGATGCCCTTAATGTGTACTCGCAATTATACAAGAAAAAATGTATGAGTCATTAAAATTTGCATGGATTGAATATATACGTATATTAACTGTTTTTATCAATATAATATATTAACAACTCTAAGAGCATGAATAAGAGTTTCATATTATTTTTTATAAAAAAAAAAATTAAGATCAACCATTAAAATTAATATTGATTAGTATGTTATTATTGAACTGAAAAGTATGACAAGCAAAACGAAAGGAAAACTCAAATGATACGAAAGAATGTCTGTAAAGAAAAAAAAATGTAGGTATATTTCGTTTCTGTATATGTATGTATGTACGTTATGTATGTCATCTGATATCGACTCTGATTATGATGTTGCTTATTTTATTGAATAGTTTATATCTCAAAGGTGGTCCCATTAAAATAAAAAACAGACTACCCCTAATGGTAACCCCTAAGGATGAAAATCCAGACATATCGTATTCTTTAATTTCATCAACATTTTATTTTCAAACTTTAAGTTTAAAGAGTAATTCTCCTTAGCAAAATGTCAGATGTCAGAACAATGACGTGTTTCCTTTCGTCATGTCATATCAAATCAATACTGACAGAAGGAGTTTAATCAGCGTTTATCTAAACAGCTAAAAGCTATGTAAGGCCTTTAATTTTGTTTAAAGGTATTTTTTTTTCTTTATTCTTTTATAAACCGCAATTAATTCTGGCCACTAAATAACATTTTACTTATCGAATGACATAACTCACCTACCGATTATTAAACCTTGTACAACGACAGTATATATTTTTTGAATGATTTCCTTACATCTTACTTAGAAAAACTTATAGTGATCACTACGCGCAACGGTTAACACTGCATCTATCATCACAGGCCTTTATCAATATAGACTGGAAAGTCTATCCAACTCGATCACGTGATTTTGTAAAATACCAAATATTTTTTTATTAAAATAAACATATACAAACATCCATTTATTTATATGAATACTGAGCGCTGATTTGTATTAAAATTCCACAAAACAGTTCTGACCTATATATCCGATGACTGCGTTACATATTATATCTTTAAGATATATATAGAACAAATTGTTATATATGATTGTACGTTATTTACCGTTTTCGTTAGTGTTGAGCCAGCGGTAGGATGGTCGCGGCTGCTGCTTGGAGCGCATCTCTAGCGCCTCCCGCGCGCCTCGCCCGCACACATCTGAAAGTATATAACAAATTATATAAAATATATTATGTATAATATAGATCTTTATATTAAAAGATAGACATCGCAAAGCCAATACTAATACTAAGCCTGGGGCATTCGATTATGTAGAAGATTGTATGGATGATAAGCAATTTTGGAGTTAGTATTCGTTGATTTCTACACAGAATGTATAAATTTAATTATACATGATTATGATTGATGGAAAAGAGTAATTACTGAGTTTCTCGCCAGTTGTTATCGGTAGAATCTACATTTAGCAGTGGCAACTTTAAGTTTAATCTATCCTGTAAAGTACAGACACAAAAGTGCTTGGTAAGATTTAAAAAATGAATAATTTTTTTTTATAATTTTGAATGTTTACTTCAAGAGCTACTCGAGTAATTGTTTTGTCAAGAATAAAACTTTGCTTGGTAGGACTTTATGCAAGCTCATCTGGATAGGTAGAGTACCAATCACTCATGCAGACTATAGCAATACTCTTTTTTTGTTGTGTTCTAGTTTAACGGCTGAGTGAGTTGGTAGGGCATTAGGGCATATAGGATATTTCTGATGACCATGGATGGTGGTGACTGGTGGTGATACAATTAAAAGACAATGTATCGAATCCGCCCATTACGTCAAATCGTTGTCACAATAAATTCTAAGCCATAACATACTTAAGTAACTTTCAAGATTAAAAGTACATTAAATACATATAATTTTAACTTAAACGTGGATCAACGAATAAAACTTAAAGTGTCTCAAGTCCCAACAGAATCACCCCGGATTAAAAACCCAACCGTCATTAATATGAGGCAAGACAAGGCAAGATATCGAAAGCCAATTTAAGATTCACACTGAATACGGGAACTTGAGCCTTATCACGTTCGACATAAAGGTGTCGTAGTATGAAGAGATTGTTTATATTTATAGGTAAAAATCTCGGAACTCGAGCGATATGTCACTGAATTTATGAGCGGCGAGCGACATGTGACGTGTCCTGAATAAGGTGACCAGTATGACAGGACGAATGCCAGGACAACTTTTATTAGTTTTATAAATAAGATTTATTTTTGCGAGCTACGTCGGTTTTCGTGGCAGTTTTTTATAATATAATTATATTAATTGATTGTTATGAGAAAATCCCGGGACGGTATTGATTATTTCTGTCGCATGGAACCCCTAATCCCGGTGATTCGTATTCGAAATAAATTCGATATCAAACGCACAATGTCGTAACACGATACGTTGACGATGCAACGATACGTAGCGATTTATGACGAGCTCTTAAAAACTTTTGTTTACAGCATTTGATTAATGATTCACAAGACTTAGGTACATACGATGTTAAATATTATAGAATAACAAGTGGGGCCTGCCTTTTACAATTACATAGCATTCCATATTGAGAAATTTAGATTCGACAAGAATAAGCTTTCCTCCTTTCATATTTTACCAAATTTTTAAAACATTGTAAAATGTACTATTTGGTTAATATCGCACTGCTGGGCTAAGGTATGAAATTATTTCACCACGCTACTCCACTTTGGGATGGTACATGTGGCAGAATTTATTCTGACACAGCCGGGTTGCCCCACCTATCATGTGAGAAATATTAACACAATTTAAGCGCATAAAAACTTATTGTTGGTACACGTGTTTGAACCTGCGACGTCGATTGGAATAGTTGTTACATCCACTGGACTATCTCGAATCTTTGAAAGCAGCGTCAGCCAGAATTTCATAAGAAATATTTAGACCAGTATATCAATTGGACTGCTGTAGAGCACTAAAGCTCTGAGCACTATTTAACCAGAACTGATGCCCAACGATAGGAATGTAACTCGAATCCGATTAATTTCATAGCTGGCTTTCAATAAAACATACATTTAACGACTAAATAAAGACGAAATATGATCAGAATAATTCAAGAAGCAATAAAAATATTTATTACTTAAAAGGCGATACAATTTATTTATAATAAATCAAGCAATGAAATTCGAAAGTAACATAATTTAATTAGGCCGGTATTAAATTACAATATTCGAGTCCTTAAATTGTCCACATAACGTATCAGTTCAAATATTTTAATCCGCATGACAAATGACCTTTTTTAGCATTTTTAATTGCGATTAAAAAACATGTAGCAAGACTTGTTGAACAAATATATGATATAAACTTTAAAGTCGGATACGTGTCAACATGGGCAATCGATAAAATTGTAAATTGAAATTGATTCCCGCGAGGAGTGAAGAAAATTTCACAAGGATACTACATGTTTTAGACAAAATATGCAAAATACCTTTAATTTATTCAAATAAGCTGTTAGAAACACTTTTGAATCAACGATTAAATTCAATGTAACACAGCCGGAACATAGATTCTAATAATAAACAGAAATTATAAGTTATTCTTTCACACTAATAAGTACATTAATTATATATAATTAAAATTTATATATCCTATATATCATTTGAGACAGTTGAGTAGAATACAACCAAACGATTTATTTTTCGTTACTCAAAAAATTTGATATGCTATTATTGCCACGCTTGACAGACGGAATGGTGAAATTATGAATACCATCGCTAGTTATTACTGTCAAATTAAAATTAAAATAGAATTAATTAAAAACTATATATTGGTACAAATCGTTATATGGTAGTTCTTTTAGATAGATTCTAATTTTAAAATATTTTTTTATCTGTTATTAATATCAAACTGATCAAAAATTTATAATTTTAAAATAATATTGTATACGATTATAATTTTTAATATAATATTATTAATAAATTAATAAAAACTACAACTAACAAGTAATTAGTTATCAGCAACGATTACATATGAGTGAGTTGCGCCATTAATACTCACACTTTCTTTAGCGTTTTTTTTTTATTACGCATTTTTATTACATTAATATTTTCATTTCATAATTAATAACAATGTTACAATTATTTATTACGTATTATTAATTTTCATAATGTTGCTGTATTTTACATTTTTATCGCTTATACGGAACCCGACATATGTTTTTACTAATAACAATTAATTTAAAGTTTTATTGACCATTCGATAAAGAATAAAACGTCATAACAAATCATTTAATTTGCTTTCAACGCTATTAATTTAATTAATAGTTATACAAACTCAAAGAAACTTCGAAGGTATCTTGAAGAATACCTTTAAAGTGCACATACATTACACGTTCAATATGCTTAACAATAAAATCCCTGATTAATGCAATTTACAATTATAGAATGCGATAAGTTTTTAATTTAAGTAATATGTTTTAATATTTAATAGTAAATTATTATTACTAATTATTTCAGTTATACTGATTATTTACTTATCAGGATGTTCGTGTTTACAACACTTCAGAAAGTCGACAATATTTTTTTAAAACATAAGAAAAAATGTCACGATCACGTGTCGGCAACGCCAAATTTTGAAGAAGCAGCTGTCCATTTGGCTGTATTTAAAACATTAATCAGGATATTTAACCATAATTAATTCAAAAGGTGGAATATTTATACTAAGAGTATAATCCCCTACCAAATTAGGAAAATATTGTGACAAAACTCAAAAACTCCGACGAAACTACCAGTGGAAGCTGACCCCACGAACATCACCTATCATCATTTGTTAATAGCAACGATTAGAGGTTATTCCTCCACGCTGCCAAAAAGAGGGTTATTGGATGACACATGTGATAGAAATGTTATCTGATCCTTGGAAGATCGTTAAGTGAAGAACTCGTTACGATATTTTCCATCAAGGACGCGAGAAGAATAAACACAAGTTAAGCATGTGAAAATTTAGGTGTTCTACCAACTGCATCGGTTTTAAAACAATACTCAAGTCATTTTTGGGTGTTTATCTCATTTAAATAAACATAAAAATAAGTGTACCCACACTTTACTATGCAATATTATGGAACGAATCTGATAAGCGTTTTATAATCGGATATTATATTTAACCGATTATATTTAATACAAAGTTACCGATCGCGATTGAAGCTCATCAGAGCAGGTGCCGTTTAGGGGCGCCATATCGACTGTCAAAAACTTGTAAAATATCGCTTTGGCCGAGTACAGTGTACCACATGGAGCAGCCATTTGTAGTTCTTGTGACGTAGATCATAAAGGTCAGATTGGGTGTTGCGTTTCCGTGTGGGGCGTTGTTAAGAGCCGCGGGCGTCGCGTCCCTCGCAAAGATATCTTTAAGATTTATATGGTCGTCTACAATGGCGAACGTTTTAATTCTTTTCATATGCGACAGATTTATGCACAGACAGATGCAGGCCCGGCAGATAGCGTTTGACACCCTGCAATGCGAGTCGATTCTGGTGGCGTGTCTCTTGAGTTACATTTCGATTCGTGTATACGTCTAAATGTTGGTCCTTGGTGTTTTATAGAAGTCTCGTGTATATTTCATCGTTGACAATGGTTTGGGTTTTTGTATATTTATCAACATTTGCAATTTTTTATGTAACAAAGATGTCACTGAAAATATATTTATTATGTCATTGCTAATAACTATAAAATTAATATATCACAAGTTATTTGAAACAGATTCTTAGAAGTATTGTCAATATTCAAGGATTAAATTTCTTACGTGTGATTTAAATTTATAATTCAAATAATTAAAAATAATTGAGCATCTTACTAAATAAACGAATGTATTTCACTGACAATTGTCTTTAAGTTAAATTTAAAATTTAACGGATATCTTGTAAGTCTCCGCGTGGTTCATGTTACGTTTGACCAAGGCGAGCTGCGTCCTCCGTAAATCACCAATATAATCCCACAGTTCACTCATATCATCAAAGCGATTCTAATTTCGAATACTCCATAAATAACAATGTCCGACCAGCTTTGTGGGGGCTGACAAGAAAGTCCTAAAAGAGCGTCAAGCCAGAATTTTTCATAAGCAACAATACGAACGTTGCACAACCAAAGCCGGGCCCATTGATAATGTCGCTTTGTCGTCTTTTGTCACATTTTCGGGAATTCGGTCGACTTGTATTGTTTTTATTGTGCCCACACAACTATTGTCGTTTGTGCAATATCTTGCGAAATATGCTTCCAACAGAGACGGGAATGATTATTTTAATAGTTCATTTCATTTGTTTTGTAGAATAATAGATTTTAGTATGAATCATTTGTTTTGTTAGTTAAATTATTACAAATATATTTTTTGAGAAAATTATTAAATGTTTATGAAAATATTATTGCCTATTAACGTGTTTAATTTCACAACCACTGACCATCATAACCATTAGCGGACACGATATCGAAGTAGTTTTATTTCATTTATGTGAATAAAGCATTTAGTCTTCTACTTATATTAATTGGATACATAGAGTTAAGTAGATTATTCGCTTGTTTAATTAGATTCCGTACCAAAAATACTTTATTTAAAATGATGCATTATATTGTAAAGTATATTACCACAGCTTAGACTGTGAGTTACCTGATATTAATGGATATTTATTATTTTGAAATAAGTAGCATTTCTTCGATCACATCAGTCCGTTTAAAACTAACTCCATTTAAAATTTCAGTAAATAAATTGAAATTCAAAACGTATTAATTATTTATATTTATTTTATCACAAACTTAAATTGAATCCCGACAAATCAACATCGTGTCAAAGTCGAAAAGTAAATCCACCATTTGCCGCGCGAACGCCTCCGTGACGTCACCGGCGCCATTTTGAATATACATATTTTGACAGCAACTGCTTTGACAGACGACATTTAATTACCGACCCCTCATTACCTGAATATTGACGGATATTGATATCTTATCATTTATAGCCGACGATACGACGACGTTACGATATATTTATCATAAATATAAAGAAGATTTGTTTGTTTTTAAATTTAAGATGGACATAGGTACATACATAATTTAATTTTTAGATTGTTTTGATTTAGCTTTTTGTGATAACATAGTTATCGAGGAAACTGTAGCTTCTCGGGCAAAAATAAAATATTGTATATTAAATACATAGACCTAACTGATTTAAGACATAATAATATAACAATAATAGCCTGGGACATTATTCACACAAGGCGATCTGATCCTAAACTAAGCAGAGCTCGTACTATGGAAAACAGACAACTGATATACTTACATATACTACTTTTCTTTTGTAAATACATACTTATATAGATAATTACACCCAGACTCAGGACAAACAGACATGTTCAGGCACACAAATGTCTGGCCTGGGTGGAAATCGAACCCACGACCTGCGGCGTACCAGGGAAGTATATTACCAATCACGCCAACCGGCTCGTCAAATTATAATAAAATATAAATCCTTAAAAGTAATTCACTGTTGCTTACAAACATTTGAATCTAACTACGAAACAATTCGAAAAAAAAAAAAACATATTACATTCAAAAATTAAAAAAATCTTATTAACTTATAATTAATAGCAAGAACGCATAAATGTCTATAAACCTAAACCTAACATCAATAGATATTGAAGATGTGATTCTTACAGTGGTACATACGACAAAAAAATCGTATCGCTTAAAAAAACTCGTATAAGCTTTCGTTCGAAAATTGCAGTTAATTTGATGCCGAATTTTTAATAATATGGCCTTAATTAAAATATCCGTAACACCGGTGATTAATATGAGCCGTCGTTGTGTCACTGATTAAAAACACGTCAAAGCAATACTGTTTGGAAGATTTCATTTTTACAGTCCGTTACTCGTTTATGTACAAACAACATTTACCTAAATGTGGTTACGTTTTATATGAAATACTTTGGTCATGCATTTGGTCAATCTATATATGTATGTATAAACAAAAACTAAATATCAACGCACATCTTGAGCTTTATATATACACTAGTTATGCCCAGCGGCTTCACCCGCGTATAATTAATAAAAAATTAATATAATTTTATTACTATAATAACACACATTCACACACACACACATATGGCTAGTGGTAAAGAAATACGTAATTAACGATTTGAAATTAATTTTCATAAGATACCGTAGAGTTTACCGAACTTATACATTTGCGTACTGTTCTTTGTTTGTACCAATTTTCATCAAGATTGGTCAAGCCGTTCTTGAGTTATAAGAAAATATATAGACAGACATGCAGACAGACAGACAAAAATTAAATGTACAGACAGAACCAATAGATTTATATAGTAGTATAGATGTATGTATGTATATAAATATTGTTTAGATTGCGTTTAGTTAAACACTGATTTATAAACAATATACATATATAAGTAGGGGCCGACTTGATATTTAGAGGACCCATCGTTGAGTAATGTAGCGTCGCACTAAGAAATGATTTTACGAAACTGAGTTTTAAGGGAGCCGTTGCTACTTTTCAATCTGTGGTGGGATTTTTATCAATGAAAATGTTTAAAACGATATTAATGTTAACACATTTCATTTTTTTTTGCTCTCCCTATCTGGGGCTTTATGCCAGGACCTCGTGATAGCCGCTAGACAAAAGAGGCAATAAAAAGAAGTTCGTATGGATCATTTGCTTATTTTTAAATTTATTAGATAGTCAAACAAATGGACCCCCTAATGGTAAGTGAGTAGACATTGGGACTTTACAAAATACTATCTTTTTCTTGCACGATCAATGTGCCGTTAATTATGGCTACTCAAATATTATGTTCAATGTATATCGTAGTTCTCATTACACGAACTTCATCACCCTTCAAGCTAAAATACAGCAAAATGATAGTACTATTGTTTGGCGTTGGAATAGCTTTTACATTAGCAGAAAAAAATACACAAAAACAAAAGAAAAATTATTAATCTAGTTGAACCAATATGCGAGGCTCTTACTTCACTTATAAGTGAATAATAATAATATGCTCACTATCATAACCTGTATAAAAAGCCGAGATGGCCCAGTGGTAAGAACGCGTGAATCTTAACCGATGATCGTGGTTTCAAATCCGGGCAAGCACCACTGAATTTCATGTGCTTAATTTGTGATTATAAATCATCTCGAGCTTAACGGTGAAGGAAAACATCGTGAGGAAACCTGCATGTGTCAAATTTTACTGAAATTCTGTCACATGTGTATTCCACCAACCCGCATTGGAGCAGCGTGATGGAATAAGCTCCAAACCTTCTCCACAAAAAGGGGAGAAGAGGCCTTAGCCCAGCAGTGGGACATTCACAGGCTTTTACTGTATCATAACCTGTATGTATATATGTACACATATATGTATATAATTATATATTAGGTCCTTACATATGAAATTGGCGTTTTGTACAGGAGGAATATAAAGTCTTTTTTTTTTTTGTAAAATATATTTAATTAATCAAAGTATGCACCGTTTTTATCTATGCACTTTTGCCATCTCATAGGTAGTTTATTGATCCCTTTACTAAAAAAACCATGGGGGCGAGAATCGATAAACTCTTTGAAGGCGGTTTGGACTGCCGTATCGGAGTTGAATTTTTTTCCTTGTAAGAAGTTGTCCAAATTCCGGAATCCGGAAAAAATGGTAATTTGTTGAAGCAAGGTCCGGGGAGTACGGTGGATGTCGCAGACATTCCAATTGTAACTCATCTAACTTAGTGGTTGTTTGTTGTGCAGTGTATGGTCTTGCGTTGTCGTGAAGCAGCAGTGGCCTAAAGCGATTGACCAATCTCGGATGTTTAGCAGCTAGTTCTTCCTTCATGGTTTGCACTTGCTGACAATAGATATCTGCCGTAATCGTGTGGCCAGATTTTAGAAAGCTGTAGTGAACGACACCGGCTCTAGTACACCAAAGACTCACAAGTAACTTTTTCTCAATATTCGTTTAGGGCAGGATTTGGCTGGGTCTCCAGGGTTCAGCCATTGCGACGAGCGCTTCCGATTATCGTACAGTATCAACTTTACATCACAAGTAATGATTCGATTTAAAATCCCTTCATAATTGTGTCGGTTGAGCAAAGTAACACAACAGTCGACGCGTGTTTGCAAGTTCGATTCACTCAATTCATGAGGAACCCATCGTTCAAGTTTTTTTTACTTTCCCGATTTGCTTCAAGTGGATTAATACAGTTTTATCACTTACCCCGAAGTCTGCAGCCATCTCTAAAGTGCTTTGTGATGGATCCGCTTCCACAATAGCCTTTAATTCTTCATTTTCCACTTTGGTCTCCGGTCGTCCACGGGGTTGGTTCTGAAGGTCGAAATTTCCCGAACGAAAACGTTGAAACCAAAAACGTACCGTGCTTTCTTTTGCGACACCAACGCTGTAGACATCATTAATCCTTCGAGCTGTTTCTGCAGCACTGGTGGCACGGTAGAACTCGTACTCGTAAATATACCGATATTTTATGTTTTTCATTGTGCGGTAATAAGCGACGCCAAAAAAAAAATTAATGAGGAAAAAACAAATGAATGACTGTTTTCAAAACTCAAATGTACCAGCTAAATGAATTTATAAATTTGAATTTGGAATTCTTAACCAAAGAGGACATATTTCAGATCAAAGTGGTCAGTACGACAAAACGCTAATTTCATATGTAAGGACCTAATATATGGTTATACATACGGTTGAACGGTATTAAAGTTGATATGCTGCCGCCATCTAGCGGCGAGTTACATCAAAGTGGATGGGATATATCATGACATAAAACATTGATGCTTCAAATTTGTATTGGTACGATATATTTTTTTATTAAATTACATCTTACTATGTCTTCATTTGTATACTAGTCTAAAACCTTTTTACTGTCCTGAATTAAATGAAAACAGAAAATCCGTCGGCGACAGATTTAGGCATTGATCACAGTCAAGGAAAAACGGGTGTCACGCAAGTCAAGTGTCAAAACTAAACTAGTAACCAAATAATTTCATCCTCATATCCTAATACTCATCTGTCAAGTGGTTACCCGGCTATTTTAAATTGCGCCCTGATCACCTGTCACCAACACCTATGTTAATGGCACTATTCATTAGATCGCATAATACCCAGTGCCCATCTGTTAAATCGGTGACGTGACGGGACGTTCGGACTATTTTATTCAAGGTTTGTTAATTAATTTCGTACTGCAAAATTACTATGAGATTAGTGAGTATATTAATATATAATTGCTTATATGAATAAATGATCTATATACATACGTAAATATATTAATAGCCAGAATCACTCAGTGAACATAATGTTTGTATATGGTCGCGAGTTAAAATACAAGTAAGTGCCACTGCCGTCATCGTGTGCTTAATAATTTAATTAGTGATGATAATTCAT
Organism: Nymphalis polychloros; assembly: GCA_905220585.2. Lineage (NCBI taxonomy): Eukaryota > Metazoa > Arthropoda > Insecta > Lepidoptera > Nymphalidae > Nymphalis > Nymphalis polychloros. The sequence goes on from HG992247.1 coordinate 14,460,228, forward strand.
TTTCATATCATGATGTTCGTCTGATCGACATCGGCCACGGCGATCATTCGATCTATCAATCAGTCAACGGACTAGCGTACTACACAGACATTTTAATGATCTTGTGCCTGTGTATACGGGGACACTCTCTATACCCTTACTTTCATAATCCGATAATATGGCGATCCGATGAGTGCTCTTCGAAGCACGGACAATGTACACACTTTACATGTCCGAGCTACTAAGATTTTTAAGAAAAATCATAAAACTTTTTTATCATTTGGCCGAGAAATTCAGGATCTACATCCGTATAAGCTAACATTGAAATAAAAAAAAATACAAACACGCATTATCATCTATAATATGTATTCTATTCATATGTAATATATAATAGATTTAAGTAATATAAATACAAATTTCCCAGCGAAATCGCAAAAACGGATTAGCGAAATAAAAGCGTGATATCAACAACTTTCAACTCGCAACTAGTCCAACCAGGTATTACCTACGCACTTATAAAACAAACTTAAACACAAACGCTGAGGAAAAAACACCTTTAACCCCTTAATATAGAGTCGTTGATAACGCAAGAAAATAATTTCATTTGCATATGAAAATATAGCATCTCAGGCGCATTACAAAATGAGGTAGAATTATGATGGATGCTGATGCCTCGTTTCTCGCTTAATAAGACGAGATTCTACATTGCGGTCGGCTAATTGAATTTATACTCTATTGTTGTACAAATAGAGTCGTATGTTCATTTATTTTCGTATGGGGTATCAATCGTAAACGTCAGTCGACTCGGGCGCAAGTGTTGTGAGCGTAATGAATGCGACAGATCTCTCGGTGTACGGTTACGGGTTTAATTCTGTTACGTCTATAAGACAACCGCAGTTAAGATCTGCAATGAGAGATTTCTAGAATGTTATAAGCATTATATATATATGTTCATATCTATTTAATATGCTTTGTTAGTCATGATTAGGTACTGTTTTCAATTTCAAGGCCGAGCAACCGCTGCTTAGTTGTATGTGCCTCATTTAAGTTTATAATTCTATAAACTTATATATTAATGTAATGTATATAATATGTCAATACTCAAACACACACCATTTATATTTTCTATTAAATTGTTTAAAATAACTTAAAACTGAAGATAATATGATAATTAACCGTTCGATTGTCAAATTGGCAGATTATATATTGATCCTGTAAAATATTGTATAGCTTGAAGTATATTTAAGAAAAATCTTTATGGCTAGCCCTAGTGATGAACCGGAGATAATAAATTACATTTATACGATGCCTTTGATCGAAGTCATTGGATGCAAATATGACATATCAAAGAACAATTAATCGTTGACAGCAATCATACAAAGCTACACACATAGAACACATATATACGTGTTCAAAGTATACAGGAAACACCTAGACGGCATATACCTGAGTACAGACTCAAAACCGCTAAAGAAATAATTCATTTTAATAGTATTTTCTGTACTGCAAAATAGGCTTAAAAAAACTGCTTGTAAATAGTTTTATAAGTTTAAATATCATAAAAATCATGCCTCAATAACGCTCAAACGATACTATAACATAAATATTTTTGACTTATTGATTGAATGAAATCTAACAAACAAAATATAGGAATCCATATGCTGAGCATCCACTACCTACAAATAAGTAACAAGCCCACTGTTACATCTGATACGATACATTCTTTGACGAGCGTCGTTGACTGGACGAATCAAGCCCAATTACCACATACGTGATACAAACCGACAGACAGACCGTTTGGCAACGTTATGAGTTAGTTATTTATGAACTTCTTGGAACGCTTAGAGTTCATAGCGATAATGATACTGTTAGAATTGTCAACTTTTAAAGACATAGGTAATTGTTAGACAAGACTATTTTAATATAAGTAGGGTGACCACAATGACGCAACTGTTCCTAAGGACTACGAACAATTGAATTGACAGTTGAATTTGACAGGTGGTAAAGGGTTAAAAAAAATCTCCTTTAACCAATCACTGAATTGTGAGGGTTTTTTTTATTTCTGTCCCAATAATTTAATTAAGACTTAGTATACGATCGACCTCAACATATAAAAGATAGATAAATCTTTATAGTTACATTATAATAATATTATAATTTTAAACAAATATACGGCAGAGAATCTAAAATTACATGTAAAAGCTTAGGAGCCATATTTTACAGACAACCTGATGAGATTAATCTGACAGGAAAGCTTAGTTCAGCATGTCTAAAATATCCATAAATAATCCATAGTAATAAGCAAATAAACTTTCATAATAAAACTATAAGCACCCGTATATACAAGTCCTTTGAAGTCGATTAAAAACCACATCTTAAAGGAGTCAAAAAGCCCATCAATATGACGATGACGAACAGACGGCTTCATTACACATGAATCAGCCCTTATTGATATTGCTCGGCGTGACAGACATGAATCTCAATTGTGGTTCGGTCGATGAACCTAGGACTCAACGCTTCAGTCTTGATATATGTGACTAATTAACTCATTCGCTATATGTAAAGAACAGTTCCGCGACTTAGTCCGAGAGACGGTGGATATTCTAAAGGTTCGTACTTCTTCGCCATTTTTTTTAATTGATTTACTCCAATTTTCCATAACCTACTTGTACTATTTAGGGAAATGTGCAGACAAACTTAAATTACTATTAGTTACGATTTATAATTTTTATCTATTTATATATGTATTTATTATTATCAAAAATTACTGAGTTATCACTGGATGCCTACATATTATTTTATTATTCAATCAATCAACAGCCAATCGTAGTCCACTGCTGAACATAGGCCTCTCCCAAGGTGCGCCAAAGCTCCCGGTCCTCTGCCTTCCGCATCCAGTCGGTACCCGCCACCTTCTTAAGGTCATCGGTCCACCTGGCTGGATTTTATTATACGTTATTTAAAAATTAGTCTTGAGACAAATATTAAGATGTAAATAAGGATTAGTGCATATAAACAGGCCCACAATTGGGCATAGACATTAATTCTTAAAAAGAGTTAAGAGCTTATTCCAAAACGCTGCTCTCTTGCGAGATGATGGATTTACAATGCATGTGGCTTCAGATATAGAGAGGTTTTCTCACGATTTTTGCTTAAGCATCGAGTTTGAAATCAATTATAAAAAAAGTTCGGCTTTGAACCCACAACCATCTCAACTCTGATATTCGTTCGGATGTTTCAAAAACAATTCACAAATAATCGCACGTAAAATAACAATCGAAAATAGAATTCGCGTACACCGGTTCAAATAGAAAACAATAGCTCTAAGCCAATCAATAAAAAGAGAATAACAACGAAGCAAATATTTTAATAAATTATCGAAATGGCGTAAGGTCGAATTTATGAAATCTAATATTAATTCGAGACAGGCACGAAACCGACTCGATTCGACCCGGCATCGGGTCGCATTAAAGAATTATTATCCTAACATAATAAACATCGAGTGATTTTATCGGGCATAATATATGGTAATGCGAAAAACGCCGCGGTTCAATCATAACTTTGCCGCTAATGTCAGACCTCTGACAGCACCAGCTGATTGGCCGACGTAGACGCCAAGCACTAAATTATACGACAGTAAAGTTTTTATAGCCACAGATAAATGTACAACTCGTCTCTTTAATCGTGACCCATCTCGATTCAATCGCATTTATTCCGTCATTTAGTTTCATACGATCCGATTTCGACGCGAATGCCACATTAATCGAACAAAGTCTATTGTTAATCGATTAAATACGACGCGACTCCTGAATCTACTCGCGTTTCAATTCGCGAAATTATACACTTCACGGTATATTAACTTTTAAAGTTAAATATTTTAATTAAATAGCCGCCATTACTCGACGATATAAAATTTTATCGGTTTATTGACATGGTTTGTTTTAATTCATATCAATTTCAAAGCGAATGACGGCTCGCGGTGCGCAGGCGACGAATGGAAGGAGCTATAAAAAGTTAATAAAATCAAGAACAGTAAAATTGGATGTTTATTAAAGCTGTCGCTCCGCTAATGCGTCTGTAAACAGGGTATCGACTGCGAAACGATTATTTCAAATTACATAGACTATACAGAAGGGTATTATAACACGACAAAGGTTAATGAACATAGAGGAACATTCATTTAATAAACCGCCAAATGAAACAAATGCAATATTGACGTATGTATGTGTAACTTCCGACACTGATCTTAAAGAAATCCACGATTTGTAATAAAATTTCTGACGTCTGAACGTACACAGAAATTAATGAACATTCTCACCTTCGCTCGTGCCATATGGGTGCGAATCGATATAAATCCAACGGAGCACAAAAGGTGACAAAAAATACGCGATCCGAACAATATGTAAAACGAAAATAAAAAAAAACAGTAACAAGAACAAAATATAACTCATCTCAGTCAGAGTGCGGCGACAGGCGAAGTGGTCGTTTTTCCGAGCGCTATCTTCATATCCGGACATGTGCGGAGTAAACCTCTGTAGGCTACGGAAACTGTTACGTTTGCGTTACTACGACGAACAATTTGACGCGGTCGGTTCACGCAAACGTAGACGGCGGCGGGGAGTACGTTTGCGGCTGGCTCGGGGCGATGTTGTCTTTATCTAAAGACCGCTAAGTCTTGACAGGGGTGCGTTCGACACGCTCGCGAAAATGTGCAGTGCGACGATGAAGCGAAAAAAGTAATATTGGAAACGAGTCTACGTATTGACGAAATCGACGTTATTAGTACTCGTATTCGAATCTGACATCTGGTGTTTTTATTTATACTTAGCATGTTGACGGAAGAATTAATTAGAAATCATTTTTAAATAATTGGATTGGTAACCAGTAGATCTTGACATTTGAGAAAAACAAATACATCGCTAATTCGTTACCAATGGTTCTTGTATTGGTAATTAACTAATTAATCATGACGCGATCTTTCACTTTTCAAGTAGAAGAAAAATTATTTAATTGTTAGTTATATAAAATTCATTCACACATTCATTTCCGGCTTCATCGACTATAATACAAATATACTTTACAAAAGATCAACAAAAAAAGTAAATTTAGAATAAATAAGTATTAAACATTAATAATTGAACGCACTTAATAATTATACTCCTATATAATATGAATCGCAAAAGGATTTGGTCAATATCCCATTCAATCACCACAAAATAAAAATGAAAATTGTATATAAAACTCAAACAGTTGTAATAGACAGTGTATTAGTTGAGCGACATCGGTTCCACATGTACAAGGAACTTTGACCCTTAATATATAAGTTTTAAGACGACAACCGTACGAAAATTATCGAAGCAAGTGTAACCCTATCTGAAATAAGAAATTGCATTTCAAATCTATAGTTATCGGGATCAGACGTACCTGCCGATGTCGGCAGATGAACTGATAGATAAGTGCCGTCAACTTGAGCTAAATTAATATTTTATATATCCCAAGAACTTACACATGACCTTCGCTTTGATAAACATCGAAACTATAACATTATCATTTGATATAATAGATACATACAAGAATCGAGCGCTAGTAATGTACATGATATATTTAATATTTATTTTCGATTTCGTCACACTTATAAGTCTTTTAATAAAGTTCTCTCACAGCTGGGCAAAGACCATGTAACACCACGCTGCTCCAGAATGTTGGGGCAGATTTCCTTTCTCTGGTTTTTCAAATTGTCGCGTTCAATTTAACTTACTAGTCTTTTTAATAAATATTTTAAACTACGAAATAATAAAACGCTTTTATAAACCTTTTTTATATATTTTACATAACCGATCTTCAATACCAATAAGTATTAAAATACTCCAGCATCACATATTATATATAAGGGTCAAAAATTTTTTAATCACCCCACTAACCTTTATTACGATACTCGATATATTGACAATCAAAACATTTAATATACATATTGAACGTCCAAACAAAATCGTAAGCCCGAACACGAATAAAACATACTCAATTATCTATAATCGATTTATTAATTCAATTGAATAAATCGAATCATCGTTATCTGTTCGATAAGGCAACCTTTGTGAAATTCAGCGGGTATTATCAAACGCGTCGTGCGTAGGCGTTGCGTTATTTACATAGCTTCATTAAGCGACCTCACCGATTCGCGTACTTTATCGCATCTGAAATGCGTCTCGACCCTTTTTTTTTTAATCGACAGCTGGTAATTAACCTCGTGTGAGGTCCAGCACCTTTATTATAATTGCGCCCAGATACTGAATTAGTTGGCGTGATATTTTTAATGAAGCCGACACGAGCGGTATACGTGTTACGAATAAGTATCGACTCGTATCGACTATCGATACACGTTTAATGTGTAAATAAAATGTGACGATCGTTGCGTGCTCTGTGAGAATAAATAGTAAGTAATGTTAATATCAAATGATTAATCGCGTTATCATTGGTCCGGTGAGGTGAGAAGGAATCCTGCGTTTGTCTCTATGGGTAAATAATTTTGTCGCAGATTCACTGGCTGAAATTTTGCGTTTTCAATTCGTTTGTATTTTTTTATGTTTATTATCCCCGAAATGCGTCATTTATAAACCGATTAATTTTTTTTTTTGTTTATTTGAGAGGGTATACTTTCTGTATGGTCCCATATAAAATTGAAGAAAATATACCAGCTATGAGGGTGAAAAAATAGATGTTGGAATTTTATATACGATCAAATTTTATTTGAAGTCGGTTTTGTTTTTTAAGCAGATAATTATATACGACCGCAACTCTTCAGCGCCGACCCCAAGGATAAACAAATACTGCTATCCTCCTCCATCGCGTGCGTCGATGCAAATGACCACCGAGGAATATATAAAAATGTATTTATTAATTCGTTATCAATAAACAATATTGCGGTAGACGGAAATTACATGTTTATAAATGATAATTTTTAACCGTCTTTGGCGAGCATCGGCGAGGTGAAGGGTTATTTTATAACGGAAGAAAGGTAGATCAAAGAGTTGAAGTTTTTAAAGTATAGAGCATGTAATCTATATGGAGTTCCAAAAACATACTTAAATAAAAAAAGCCCTCTAAAAATATTTATTTTTTAAAAATGCTATTTGAACGTTGAATGAATATTTTCTGGTCTAAGGAGTTTTGTCTGAGTGGATGCCGTAACTATAGATTTAGTATAACAAACAATTACAACGTGAAGCTAAAAAATCTATATTAGTACATTTCTAGCGCGAGACGTTCCTTTGAAAACAAAATAATTACACTTTGAGTAAGTCAATAAGACGAAATTGATAACTAGAAGCCCAGAAGGTAAACTCCTATGTTCATCTGTATGTACCGATTGTCATGTCGATCCATTGGTTGGTAAGTTAATGTGGTGCAGCACCAAGCGTCTAATTATATCTAAGTGGATAGTATGAAAAACACCATAATCAAAATACATATTTATGCTAACATTCATGGTAATTGGTCAAACTTTGTCCAAGTGTCTCAATCTCAAACAGATATAAGAATACCTTTATTTAATATTTATGTAATAAACCCTAGTCAGTTTCCGCCGTCCGTAGTAATATTTAATTCCTAGATCCTGTAATTTATATGCTTATGCTATGTCCTCCAGATCCCAGGCTACCTCCGTATCAAATTACATTACGACCGGTTCAACGGTTGAGTCGTGATGAAGTAACAAACAGACAGGATTACTTTCGCATTTATATTCGTGTTAGATTCAATAATTAATCTTGTACGTTATAAAAGTGGGGTAGGCAATAAAGCATACCGATGTTAATATGTATCGCAAGACGTGCAGTGGAGCGTGGTTTACGATTCGTAATTGCTGAGCTCGGAATGATTGAAACATCATTTCAGTAATGACAGCCGTGGAACAGAAACGCACTTAATTGAATAAAATTAAAAATATAAATGCACATTAAATTTATCTTAACTTTCCGATTAATTAGAGCGAAATGGTCCCGAATTGAAGGTTGGGTTCAATCATGGATAAGTAAAACTAAATAATAATTTTAATTTGTGTTAATGATCATTCATCTCGTGATCGGGCGTGAAGGCAAACATCATCATCATCATCTTCTCGTCCACTGCTGGACATAGGACTCTCCAATGGCACGCCACTGAGCTCGATCTTCAGCTCTCAATCTCCATCCGCTGCCAGCCACTTTGCGTATATTGTCACTCCACCTAGTCGGAGGGCGTCCTACGATACGCTTGCCAAGACGTGGTCTCCACTCCAGAACACGTCTACTCCAACGGTTGTCGGTTCTGCTACATATGTGTCCAGCCCACTGCCACTTCAGCTTACTAATCCTTTGGGCTATGTCGATAACTTTAGTTCTCTGTCGGATCACCACATTTGGGATTCGATCCTTCAGAGAAACTCCGAGCATAGCCCTTTCCATAGCTCGCTGAGCGACCTTAAAATGGTGGACCAAACGCACTGTCAGTGTCCATGTCTCGGCTCCGTAGGTTGTAACCGGTAAAACGCACTCGTTGAAGACTTTTGTCTTCAAGCATTGCGGTATCCGTGACGAAAAGACTTGACCAAGTTTCCTATACGCTGTCCAGCCTAGCTGTACTCTTCTACGTGCTTCCTTCTCGAAGTTGTTTCGACCCAACTGCAAAGATTGCCCAATGTACACGTACTCCTGAACAACGAGAGGAACACCGTTAATAGCTATTGGTTCCGGCTTGACGTGTTCTTTGAACATTAACTTGGTTTTGTCTAAGTTCGTCCGGAGACCAATTCGAGCAGAGGAATCAGCCAGGCTGCTCAACATATATTGCATGTCCTGCACGGTTTCTGTCACGATAACGATATCGTCTGCAAATCGCAAATGCGAAAGGTACTCGCCGTTTATGTTTATGCCCCGCCCTTCCCAGTGCAGCGTCTTGAACATATCCTCTAACGCATTAGTGAACAATTTCGGGGAAATGACATCCCCTTGTCTCACTCCTCGATGCATGAGGATAGGGTCAGACTGCTGGTTCTGTACTTTGACGGTCATAACAGCAGCGTCTTGCAGACCTTTCAACACTTGGATGTATCGCCAATCGATTTGGCACCGTTGTAAGGACTCCAGAACCGACCAGGTCTCAATAGAGTCAAAAGCCTTCTCATAGTCCATAAATGCTAAGCACAGGGGCTGATTATACTCTTCGGTCTTTTATATAATCTGCCGCACGGTGTAAATATGGTCTATGGTTCCGTATCCTCTTCGAAACCCGGCCTGTTCCGGAGGCTGAAACTCGTCAAGTCTACGCGCGAGACGATTCGTGATGACCCTGGAAAACAGCTTATAAACATGGCTCAAGAGGAAATAGGTCGGTAGTTCTTCAAAAGGGTTTTGTCTCCTTTTTTGAAGAACATTACGACAACACTCTTGCTCCATGCCTTTGGAGTTCTCCCCGAAAAGATGACTGAATTAAATATTCGTTGGAGCTGCGCTAGTATAGCTTTTCCAGCTGCCTTTAGTAGCTGCGTCGTAATTCCATCTTCCCCGGGGGCTTTTCCATTTTTAAGCTGCCCCAAAGTCATGATTTCGTCTTGGCTAACTTCTGGCAGCTCTTCTGTGGCTAAAGTGGCTCTTGGATCCCTAGGGTCCGGTTGGGAACGAGGCGCTTTTGGTGTTTATAATTTACCGTAGAAGTCCTGAATTTCCGTAAGAATCTCGAGCTTGGAGACTTTTCCCTTTGCAGTGGTCAACTTCGTCAGATGGCTTCGACCTAGTTGCTGAATGAAGACTTTCGACCCCTGATTTCGCTCGATCGCTTCTTTTATAAAGCGTGTATTGGAGTTTCGGAGGTCACGTCTTACCGGCTTAGATATTTTTGTTTGTTAAGATCTGACGAAGTGACTGAAGGATTTTCACGAAGTTTTCGCATTAGCTCTAGAGACTCTCCCGAAAGTTTGGACCTTCTGCCGGTGTTTTGCACTAGATAGAATTTCGTCCCCTCGTCCCTAAGAATACCCACCACTTGGTCGAGTTCTTGGTCGATGTCAACGGCAATATTGGTTTCCAAGGCAATAATCGTAAGGAAATCTGCATGTATCGATAATTGCAACATGTGCATCCACTAACCCACATCTAAGCACACGGTGTTAGAATAAGCGCCAAATCTTCTCAAGAAGTTTGTTTTTGAGTCCTATTTTTACATTGACCTTTGGTAACGAATCAACTTTATAATTACAAGTTTTTGTCCAACTTCCATTGTTTCTATGGTCAAATTTTGCTACTGAAATCAAACTCTTGAAAACCGATCGAGCGGAAATCTGCATACATAACAAAAGTGAAAGCACGAAACACCGTTAGTACCTCGACTAAACTATTTCCGGTCGTGTCAATTTCCCCATAGAATAATGAGAGTGGAAGAATAGTGAAGATTATTGTAATATTTATATTATATTATTTGGTCTATTTTGTTGCTTCACCATTATATGAACTAAATTAACAGTAGCCCAAGATCATAAGAGATCTGCCAAGAGACACAAAGTGTCTTGTCTCATATACATATCTCGGTTTCCGATTTAGGCTGGTTACATTTCTAAAGTCTTTATCTTCGCTGGTTTAAAAATATAAGGGCTATGATAACCGTAAGACAACAATTTCCAAATCAAAAAAAAAAAAACTCAAAACAATCTGACGAAATCCGTTCTTTTCCACTGATCCGTAAGGGCATCACAAAAGAACAATACGATTGGTATCATATCTTGCATCATCTCATCTCGGTAACACTTCAACGAACTATTCGATTTCATTCAAGATAACATTTCCGGAGATCCGTATAAAAAAACGATTAGATTTCCAACCAATCAATCGCCTGTCATTGTCTATTCAGCTTTGACGTGTATAAGCCTTTAATAATCGGATCCTGTTAGCTCATCATCACGGCGATTATTAATTGTTTAGAAGATATTTAATATATCATTGTTCTAATATCGTTGGAATCTTGGGTGTTTTTAGATACAGTGGAAAGCGACAGATTGTAAGGTAAGCAAACTACTCTTTAAATCGTCGATTTGGTTAATTGGAATCTAAGATATTGTATTTAATTGAAAATGATCTTTGGGGCTGGTACACACGAGCTAATTCGTGAAATTCTATTATAAGATATTGACTATTACTTATTATTATTATTAATATTAGATTAAATATAGGTTTCGTTAATGAATTTGAATGAATAACCGTAGCAAAAGCAATGCTCGTCAGTTTTAGACACAAATGTAACGAGACATACAAACGTACCGTTTGGTCAATGATGGCGCACGTAAGCAATCATTTGTATTCGCAGAAACGAAACGACTTATGAAACATTCATTACACTTGAAACTAAATAAAATATGTCCTTTAATGTTGATAGCGGATCGATGAAAAGCATAGAATAACAGAATTACTTACAGAAACTCGCCTCCGCCAGCCGACCCCCATTCACCCCATTTCTCAATAGATGTTTTGCACATGTTTCTACATGTGCAAAACATTCTATGATTAGTTTTTGTACAAGTAAAAAAAACTACTTACTAATTATAGTACCTAATTAATGTTATATTATTTGACATTTACGTGTAAGTAAATATGTAAAATAAGCTTGGGAGTTATTATTCGTATAATTTGTTACAAACAAATATTTTAAATTCTTTTTATGATTATTACATAATAGATAGTGTGGATAGAAATCAATCTTATATGATTACAATTCAAAATTACTCATAAGAGTTTATTTGCTGGTACTCAATCAAAGCCAAACACAACATGGCTATTTGTCTTTATTTAGACAATTCAAAATTACAAGAAATTAATGTTAATGAATGCGTTTCTAATTCACTCACACATACAAAAGTTATTCGCGCACACAAACACATACAGGTGGTGATTACAGCGCATTTGTTTATACATTTTATCGAGTGTTTCTGGGGTGTGATATAAAGTTCCTACAACTGGCTTACGTTAAGGGTATATACGATACTCGTCCGTGATAAATGTATGATAATACGAGACGTAAGGCAATTGTAAAAGAATATATATAAGTACAGTTATAAATAATACTAAACATATATATATACTGCTATATATATATATATTCATTTGAATTAAATTATTCATGGAACCAATTTTTTTCTTTTAATAGCATAGGTATTCGGACGAGCGTATGGGCCACCTGATGGTAAGTGGTTACCAACGCCCATCGACTTTGACATTGTAAGAGTTGTTAACCATCGCTGACATCGCCAATGCGCCACCAACCCTGGGAACTAAGTTGTTATGTCCCTTGTTCCTGTAATTACACTGGATCACTCACCCTTCAAACCGGAACACAACAATACCAAGTACTGCTATTTTGCGGTAGAATATCTGATGAGTGGTTGATACCTACCCAGACGAGCTCGCACAAAGCTCTACCACCAAGTTAAATTTGAAATATGAAGTCATTACAACATACATGAATTGAACACCCGTGCAATTACTCATTCCTCGAAATGTATGATCTACGTGTCATGATATATATAATCCTAGACCTATATAGAACCACTTCCAACTTAACAGTCCCAATTAGATATTAGTGAAGTAAGGTTAGGACCTGTAAACGTCTCACTGGGTACAGACCTTATATCTTATTGAAATTTAGAGAAAATTTTATTTGACAAACAGATTCATTGATTCCCCCATCATTTCACCAACGAGCACGAGATAAATTATAAGCTCATAAAAGTTAGAATCTGCTCGGAATTGAACCTGCTGTCTTCTGTTAAAATCGACATTCAGTGTTTTACAACGGCTCATCGCACAGACAATGTATTAGTAATATATTGACAAATGCTTACTTAGTTATCCGTTTTCAATATTGCTTAAGTCGAATATAATCTAAGAATTTGCGTGAAAAGGCCATTCCGACATATAGATGGATATTGATAAGTGCTATACGGAGATCCCAGTCCAATTCCACTTTAGTGGTGAGTCAAGCGTTGAATCTTTTATATCCAATACAAAATGACGTCCAGGCAATCAAAAACCGGCTGTTTCTATAATGAGTTTTCCGATTTTCGCGGACAATGGACGATGACAATGGCTTCGAATCTGCGTATCCATCGACGATTAACGATTTCTTTGTGCGGATTGATAAGAAAGCGGTATTCCTTATTGGCCGGATGTTATAACTTCAATTCGTTGATATTGAAAAGATTGACCCGTTTTGTCGTTGCTCTCGCGTCGAAGCACCAACTTTTAATGATTTCCGATCAAAATTTTTTACTTCAGATGCAACTACGTTTATAATTAATACTATCGAATTAAACGCGACACAAGTTTGTATTAATCGTTATCTTAATTTAACATTTCAACATGACCCGACAGAAATAGAAGACACTTTCAATTTCTTGACAGAAAAACATAATGAATTTTTGATCCTTCTATCCTGGATTTGAACCAAGTAATAATAAGGTCCTCCAGACCGATTTCGGCCACGGTGGCCAATCTCAAAAGAGATTAGCCAACTGCGCAGGAGATATTATAGTGCACAAGTGTGTGCGCAAACATAGGTGCACTCTCTATTCCTTAGCTCTCATAATCCGTTGGGATGGCAATCTGACACGACCGGAAAGAGTTCAGGCGCAAGACCAACGGCTTAACGTGCTTTCCGAGGTACGAGAATGTACACACTTCCACTTTCCAGAATCCGGGCTGCTACTGAGAATTTTCTAAAAGAAAAACCCAATAACTATTTATTGGCCCGACCTGGGAATTGAACCCAGGACCACCGGGTCTGCGACCTTATATCTAGCCACTAGACCAACGAGGCAGTCAAATAATCCAGACCGATTTCAGCCACGCCTGCCTGTCTCGTTGAACCAAGATCGAAAGTAAAATAGAAGTATATTAAAATAGCGACCGAAAATCAATCAGTCCAACTATTCGAGTTACAGGTCAACCTTCATATAGATATCACCTATAATTATATTTAGATGCTGTCAATGTCAGCAGATCAATACTCCAAAATTAAGGCAGAGGCTGAGACAGACGTTGGAATATTAATTAGAACTGTCTGACTGGCTGGATTTTTGTGTTAAATTCATATCTGGGTGATCTAGATTTGTTCGAATAGAAAATGCCAAAGATAGATGATATGTATTATAAAGTTAAAATATTTTAATGATACCTGTAATTTATTTAAGGTTTTTCAAATATATAGCTAAAATTGGGACGCAATTGAAAACAAGAAGACAATAATAATTAACCTAGAGTACTAATCAATCCCGCAGCGTCTCTGATTTCTACCGATAGCCATCGCAGTAGTTTTAGTGGGTAAAAATACCATTAGCCTGGTGCCCTTTTTGAATTTTTCACTGCGTGAAAATAAAGGAGATGATTAATAATAATTCCATCATTAATCTAGTCGTTAACCATATACCAGACAACTATATGTTAAGTTAATGAGTCACTTGGAGTAAGATCTAACATATGTATTTTATATATAGCTTTCTAAAAATTATTTTCATACGTTTCAAATTAGAAAATGGAAAATTAAATCCTGACCCATCTGCCCTGGTTTAGTTATCATTGCCAAACCTCACGTCGGTCTGTCTTTATTGATTTTAAGCGGTTTAAAATAAATTGCTTAATATGCTTGTGACAGACCAAATATAGTGTCGTGTAATTGTGATGCAGCATTAGAGAATTCATGTTTATTATCAGTTCATGAAGATCGTGCAGTTTACCTTTAAGCCTTCCTTATAATCGTTTAAGCGAGTGATTAGTTAAACAATGCTGTCTTCTTCCCTCGAATGGCAAATCAAGAATGACAGAAAAAGAGAAATGAGTGTTTAACTAAGGTTCATAAGAAAATGTATTCCATGGCGAAAAATCAAGTCAATCGTACCACGTTACCGTCGTTAATTAAATTACAAACAAATTTTTATATCCTTTATGAAAACCGCATATTTGATTTTCTCCCCAGTCCCATTACCAATAATCATGCAATTTTGATACAATTACTCTTACTTAGCATTTGAGTATAATGTACCAACTTGTTCAGAATTTGTACCGCTCCATTCGATTGTCCGATTCTATCGACAGCTCGAACTATTTGTACCATTCCAGCTTTGATTTATACCAGAATATTACCGAAGTATAAAAGTCAGCGAACGATTACACGCCGGACCGTATTAGACATTAATTCAAACCAAGACTTGCAATACACCGTCTCATTTGATTCATGCGCGCTCGTAGCTAACCTAAACGACGAGGAATGCTCATTCATAATTGAACTCTAAGTTCGGATATTTAAGCTTCAATTTCGTACTATTGGATAACGTTCGAAGTATTAAGGTGATAGCAATTGTCTTTGCGTTTAGATTAAATTGATTTATGCGACAGCATTTCGTCCGTCATACGTTTCTGGTAAGTCGTAAAGCCGTCGTAAAGTCGTGTCCGTGTCGGGCTCGTGTCGCGAGTTTTATTTGACCCGTTTGATGCGACGATAAATCGCATATGATTTATTGTATGCGAATCTTCGAATTTCCTGGTCGTTTGGGATATTTTTGTACACGATTTGAAAATACCTTATTACGAATTACGGTATATCTTTAAATCTATGTACATCGTTGTAAATAAGCCCTATGTACAAAACTTTCAAGTTTAGTCAAGGAAACTGATCATCTAAACATTTTATAGATACTCAAACGTTCAACTTATTATAACGCAATATATTTCACAACGCATTCTAATATGAGGCACCTCTTTATAAATCCGAAATTTTTTATTTTTTTTTAATTATCCTATGATTGCTATGATAACTGTGAATGTTGCCTCGAGTGATCAATAGTCGTTCCATTTATGTCGAACTAAATAATGTATAGTAAAAACTAAAAATCGATATTATACATAATTCGGTTGTAGCGACATCTATCTCGCCACATACGTAAACTAAAAACTGACGTACCCTACATCGCGATATGAAAGTTATCCGAGCGATTGAACATATATACAAGAACCCGACAACAACCGCCGGGCGGTAGCCCACCAGACAAAACAACGGTCTGGTCGGAGGATCCTCCCTTTTCAATGCTCAACTCCAAATTGGTGACCCCGAACATGAACGTCAGCGCAGCCTTCGCAAAAACTACGTCATCGTGACGTCATCATCACTTCCTCAAGCTTTCGAGCAGCGAGTCATACAGCCAGCCAGCATCCACGACTACTACGGGTATCCTGACCACCAGCATGCAGCGAACGCGCATTCCTGGTCATCACCCACAGTCTTCTCAGCGACCTTGGCACAGCACACTGCACTTCGGCCGGTCAGCAAGCAGAGACGCACTTCTCTCCTGGTCGACGCAGCAGCCAGCCACTACGCAGCACTGCACCACTCCGACTCACTGGAGCATTTGCAGCATCACCCCGACTCACTGGGGCATCACCGCAGACAGTTCCGATTCACCGTGAACTATGCGGCATCTGGTTCCGACTCACTGGAACATTCCACTGGCCCGGCAAACATCACAAGACATATGGACGACTCAACCTGCTATCGACCTCCGGTCTCGGAGGGGAGTGATGTAGCGACATCTATCTCGCCACATACGTAAACTAAAAACTGACGTACCCTACATCGCGATATGAAAGTTATCCGAGCGATTGAACATATATACAAGAACCCGACAACAACCGTCGGGCAGTAGCCCACCAGACTAACACCCGTCTGGTCGGAGGATCCTCCCTTTTCAATGGTCAACACCAAACGGTTATTTAACATTCATTATACACTTTAAAATATAATTAATAAAAAACATTATCATCCCGATGCCTATTTTATCTTTTTAAATTAAATAACGAATTATTTGAAAATGTAAATTTTAACTAAATTGACTAGTAAACGACTCGACAAAAATATCTGTTCAAGTTTAAACTTTCATTCGCTTGTTTTAGTCATATTGTCATTCATCGTTCGTCATCGTTCAGTCTTCACGTAAATCATTTAAAATGAGAACATAACGTGTTCTAGGAATTCTAAAACAACGTTAAAATAGAACTAATGTCCTCTTAACGATAAATACATTGCTGTTCGTGTTCAAATATGTTCGAATGGTTATTTTGTTTCGTTTGCGTATAATAATTTAAATTAATTCTAAATTTAAATTCTTATCCGCGAACGAGCTTTATGTATATGTATTGAATGAAAATATTACTTTAAATTTCTAAAATTAAAAATTCTGTTGCAATTTAGAAAAAATAATAATTAAAATATTTTTAGTGATTACCACTAATAAAAAAATATTCTTTTTATTTCACAGCAGTGATGTGTTTTTTTTTCAGAATATGTTTTTCTTATTATATGTAGTGGCATAATATCGGAAACTAGCAATAATTAAAAAAAAAAACATGTTCTTCTATAGAATACAATTCAACGATTATCAGACACGATTATATTACACGCGGGAGGTATGGTCGAATACTGCTGCGACAATAAATAACACGCAATATGGTACAAAAACATAAATATTAATATCGTTCTACATTCTGAAACCTTTTAACTGTCATTGCCAAAGTAAAAGCTTAAATCTCTTAAAATGTAATTAATTCGAAGAAATGAAAATTTATACGATCATGTAAACTTGAGTTTTTGTTGTTTAATCACTGGCGCCAATCATTCAATTTACGACTTACGACTAAGGACAGGGAAAGCAGATTTTACGACATGATATTTCACATCAGAGAGTACGATAGCTCTTATGTCTATGTATATAAAGTATAAAATACATAATGTTTACCAGTAGCAGTAATCAAGTATATGGCAATAAAGTTGGCGGCAACCGTTTCTATCTGTTAATTCCAACGATTGAATCATAACATGCGAGTAGTAGTTTGTATTCTTATATTTAAAAGATGCATTCCATTTTCTATTTTCAAAATTTCTATCAGAACAGGAAATAATTAATGGGACATGAGAAACGGTATAAAACTAAAAATATATATTTATACAATAAATTAAAGGATTTATTCAAATATTGAAATACCTTAATAGACGTAAGCTATTTACAAAGTTGAAACAATATTATTTATCTTTATTATCTTAATAAAGGTTTTATTAAGATAATAAAGATAATTTAGTAAGATAATAAAAATATAAGTGACAATAATTGACTGTCAGTAAGTTAAAAATTAAATCCTGACCTATTATTACTTTTATAATGAATTTTCATTACATTTTATTATTTAAAACAGTTTAAAATAAATTCTTTAATCATTTATTATAAAATAAAAAGTAATTCGGGGATGAATGCGAAAACGATTCGCAGAAACAATATCAATCTATTAATTAATGATTGATGTCTCAATATCACGAACTAACAAAAATAATTGGCCTGTAATTCAAGCTAAGTCATAAAATTTGCTGTTATTTTAATCGTAAATAATGTATTAAATCGGTCGGGATAATAAATCATTTGAATGTAAATATCCCAAGGAAACCATGACACACATATATATGCTAATATGACTCTTAATCCCAACAATCCAAGTGTCAATATTACAAATAAATATTTTGGGGTAGTCCATCTTTTATTATAAATTAGTATTCGAATAAGAACCTTATATTCAATATTTAAAGTTTAATTTAATTTGATATCACCATCGACCGTTGATGAAGACCTCCGCCGCCCGCTGCGCACGCGCATACGAATGCACTCTTGTAATAATTATTGTTTTACTTACTACGAATCTCGTTAAAGAAAAAATTTTCCCATATATTTATATGATGCATGTTTTTTATTACATTATTGTTACAATGAGATCTGTACTTCGCCGTTTAATTACGACACAGACGGAAGTTCAGACGCATATTATGTTTTAGTAAAACATTTCCGTTTTTTTGAATAACTTTTACGGTGGGATATATACTTTTACACTAAAACTTATTTAAACATTTATTTAATGAATATGATGCGGAATTAATTGAATACTTCAACGTAAGGATGTTTATCTATTATATATTATATACTATAATTTTCGACTTCTGATTTTTGCTACACATTTTGAAAACATTCTTACTCTAGTATATAGTTGACTACATATTTGCATTTTAGGAGTAATTATGTATCTATAACGCTGGTTCGATGAAAGTGATGGAATAGAGAGCGCACCTGCAGTGCTATTCTGCAAGAACTCACTTCATTACTCACCCGTGAAAAATGCACAACCGATTTATAATGGTATACTTTTTTGATACTGAAACATTTCAATAGTACATGAAATGTTTTAATTATTATGGTCAATGTCGCATATAACATTCTTATATTTTACATGCATTTTCTGCGGTAAGTTTCGAATTAGATCTTACAGAACAGCTCTACTGTACTTGCATAAATACCTGTGCTCTATATTTCCGTTGAGAAAGATCGACCTGGTCGAAATCGATCATAAAAGCAATAAATCGGCGATAGTGGTTAGAAACTATAAACTTTGAAGTCAAATCAATCAAATCAATTCTTTAGAATTGATAAATCAATTTTTAAGAAAAAATCGCTCATCGAATGTCACATGTAGATGAAAATATTTCACACAGTACTGTTTGCATAGACATAATAGTAAACTGTCTTTATAACAAAGTTAAACGAATCAATCGTAATAGAAAGAAAATTCGTAGGAATTGAAAAATCGTTATCACATCACGAAGCGTTGTCGATTATCGTCAAAAACAATCGAGTGTCGGCCACAATCACAGCACAATGGACAAAAGTCAATAACTCCGAGCCACGAAAGAACCGTTCGTAGCGTCCTATTTAATTAGACTCACCTAAAATCGTGGAACGAACCATCGGCGCTCACAAAAGAGAAATTTGTTGGATCTATCGATTACGATAGAGATTTCGTTTGCGTTTAACAAAGCGTTTTCGTATCAAATCACACAATTAGAAGTGATCGGTTGTATGCTCTGTCGGTCGCTTTGTCGGCTTGCTTGTCATTGCGGCTGGTTCGTTCCGCCTCGAACCGCTTCGAGTCGCTGTCATGTCTCAAACGTTGCTGATAAATTATTTAAATACATTTCACATTAATATCGAAACGGTAATTTGTCTTCTGTTTATAATATTCTTGTCACATTCAACCATTTTTATTTTAAATTATTTTAATAAGCTTCAAGTACAATTTATTATAAGTTCATAATTATTATGCGCAGGTGGGATCAGTTGAAATTTATTGCAAAAATTGAAAGTTCTCTCTTTCTTTAAATTTAGGTAAAACTTATAGACTGACAATAGCATGCTTATGACAATAGTGTTATTACATAATTCGCATTTTTCTTACTCTATTTGAAAAAGTAAAACCCAATACTACTGTAGACAGTTTCACAGTAATATAGAAACAAATCAATGAAAAATATTAAAGGCCAAAAACTTTACAATAAAGTAAATTAAAAAGGTAAACTCGGCGCAAAGCGGAACAAACCCGTGGTGTTTGGCATCACGGCTACAGACAGCCGCTGTCGACTCAAAGGAATTAGAATGATCGACGTGACCACGCACTTTGCAGGACATCACCACCGATAGCGATTATATTGTTTAATTAAACAAGCGCTCACGAACAACGATACCACGTAAAAAACATTACGAGTATATCCGTCTAAAGTCTAAATACGATTAAACGTCGATTGGATTGAAATACATGTTTTATAGAACGCGGACGGATCAGGATAAGTGGTAACCTTTATCATTGTAACGATCCCTTATATCCCTTACGAGCGCCACTAACCATGGGAAGATTCCAAGCTGAAACACACTGATGTGGGTCTATAACTAGAGGAGTTTGTACTGAGCCATACCACTAGACACTACCACACACACACAAGATAAATTCCAATCATATAAAGTACGAAAAATATTTATCTTCTCTACTCTTAATTGATCTCAACAAATCGCTTTAAATAATAATATGTATCTAAAGATGAATAAAACAAACTTCAACTTCGGGTTATTAAAAAATTCACGTGTAATTCAATACACTTGTCAGGCATGACAACTTTTTGCGTCACAATCGTTGCATACAACAATGTATGTTAAATAAGATCAAGCTACACAAGACATAAATAGTTTAAATTCACCGGTCCTTCATTTTGTAGAGTACATTGAAGTTCATAATAAGAAAGTGTTTCAATTTTTTTTTAGATTTTAATATCACTGATTTCATCGAAGGAACAAATCAGTGTCGATCTTGTTAGCAGATCAAATCGAATATCAATTAAGTTTTTGTGAAGACAAACTGATGCTAAAAACGCACTTGTATATTTGTTTTAATCAATGTAAACTTGAAAGTCTCACATAAAATATCTAATTTATTAATTTTTGTTTCAATTTTTTTTGTCATATGTATGCTTTTGATCTTCTATAATATTTTACGAATTTATTTAATGTACTTTAGCGCCATTTTTTTCATAGATGTTCAGTGTGTACCTATTATTAGAGATCCTTAATAAGTTAATAAATTTTAAAATTGTATGTAAAAATAACCAAACAAAATTTTGCAATTTTAGGTGAGAAGTGGAACACACCTATGATTAGAAGTTCGCAGCTGTGTAAACGTAGTCGACTCGGAGCTCTCGGTGATCGAGGCGTGACACTGCGACGTGCGTGCGGGACATCTGAACTTTGATAGCGAGCTGATAAAAGAATAAAAGCTCGTAAATGGCCCACTGCTGGGCATATATCTTTTACTTGCGATATTGAGTTCAATCACCACGTTGCTAACGTTAAGCACGAAATTAACTTTAAACAGAACTAACTAACACAAAAACCTAGGAGTACTTAAAGATCTCAGGAGATTCAAACTGACGAACCTAACAAAAAAGACACCAGCTCTATCCACTAGACCATCACGGCTTGTATAATTTTAAAAATCGATCATATAACAATTAAATCTTCATGCGGCCATGAATAAAAGATAATTATAAAGAAGCTATAAGCGCCTATAACAGGTTATTAAAGCTACTCTTGGCTTTATTACGATTGTATTGACGTTGTTATTATATCCAATAACGCTCGAGCGATTTCTACGAATTTAACAAAACCACTTGTCAAAATAGATAGTTTTTGAATGAGAATAATTGCAGATAATAGAATGAATAATTATTTCATTTAACTGTCAATAAAATCGTAATATAAAATCATAATGCCACAAGCAAAAATATTTACGTAATTGGTTTCAAATGATGTGATTGTAAAACATTTTATAAGTGATGAAATAAACAATATTGTATACATCTTAGCTCTCAGTACATGGTAGAGCCTAACTGAGACTTCGAGAGTCAGACGAGGAAGGTTAAGATTTCAAGCGCCAAATGACGTCGAGATTTCGAACTTCAGATGACGGCAGCGTAAGATTTGTTTTTGTAAGTGCGTTAATGTGTGCTTGAGATCGGTAGATAAACGGTCGGGGCGAACTGAGACTGGGAGCTCACATGTTTACACATCAATTCTCGTGAGTACCTTGGGCTATACCTTGGCAGTGACAATATGTTTAGTATGCCTTTCTGACCGATACGGACCACGGCGGCCATTCTCAAAGAAGATTAGCCAACTGCGCGGAACATGCTATAGTATGTATGTGCGCAAGACTAAATGCACTCTCCATTCCCTAACTTTAACAATCCGACCAAATTCCAAACTCTGGGCCGCTACTGAGATTTCTCCACAGAAAAACCCAATAACTATATATATCGACTTCCGTCTTGTAATTTAATAATAAGAAAACAGTTACATTACACAAATGACGTCTAAACTTACATTACAGTATATTATATAAAAAACTGGTAACAATAATAACATGCACATTGTAAGTATTAATATTGATGAATGATGATATAAGTGAACATTATAGCACAATGTCTAACATTACTGATATGTTTATATAGTGCATCGCCACTCGGAGAGGCTCACCGTTCAGACACAGCATCCCAAATCCCGTGGTTGGATGCGCATTTACCGTGGTTTTATATTTCTCTCAAACGCCAACATGTGAAGGTGACCGCTTACCCTCAGGTGGTCCATCTGCTTAAATCGTTGGAGCGTGATTCAGTAATACACAACTTAGCTTAAAAAAATTACGCAGGCTTATATTATAAATGCAAAAATGAATACGTTTTACCTCTTATCTACTAAGCCGATTATCCTGAAATTTTGAATACACGTTGACGTTTATATGCATACATAGGGTACCTAAATACCGCACACGGTCGAATAAAATCCTTGAAGGCAAATCAAATCAAAATGTTTTATTCAATATAGAACCATTACACTTACATGTTGATTGTCAAATTATAAACTACCAACGGTTCGGAAAAGAAATAATCTGAGAAGAACTGGCGAAAGAAACTCAGCGGTTTGTTTTTTTATCATATTCTGTAATTGTTTAGAAAAATTTAGTATAAAAAAATAGCCAATGAAACGATCGCGTAGTATGATATAGCTAAGTAAATCAAGTGTGTGTATGCAAATGTAAAACCTTCTTTATTTGCGTAATCAGTTAAAATAACTCGTAGAATTAATCGATTTGTACCCCTCTAATGTAATTATTGTAATAGTCATTTGTTCCACGATTGTGAGTTTAAACATAATGAATACAATAGAATCAACGATCGTAGATGTACGCGATACGAGATTGTGATCACTTGGTGTTAAATCTTGTGTCGAAGCGGTTTGACATTTCATTTAGATATTGCAATTTTAAATTACAGTAGAAATTTAGAAACTCAACGCTTGATTGAAAACTTCTTAACGCTATTTCTATGTGTGTTTACTCTGAATATTATAATTGTTGTTATCAATGTCGCATATAAATTTCTGATAACCTACGATCATTCTACGTTGATGTTCGAGTTTGTTCTAGCGGAATAACTTTATCGCAATTATATTTTTGTATAATACTATTTCTAAATTAATATGACTAAAATATTTAACTTTACCTATTGATAAAAAAGCACGGAACTCGGATTCATTGTTTTCTATATACTAGACATATAATTATATATACAAACTACGTGCGTCTCGACTTCGTGCGTCTATAATTCATACAAATTCCTTATTTTGGATAGTATTTGCGTAAAATCTGTTGTTAGTGTGTAATTACGTCACATCAGGATTAACTTTGGTAAATTAACAATCGGGCCTATATTTCTTGTAAATAAGATTTGTGTATATATTGCTGACTATATATTTGATTTGAGTCGAAGAGTAACTATTAACCGCCTTATTCATAAACTTTGTTTAACTGGTAATTAGTTACACAATATTTTGTCTTCTTCTTTCGTATGTCAAATCAATAATGACAGAAAGAGACAAATCAGTGTTTAGCTGTAACTAAGCAACGTTTATAAATAAGGCCGTAAGAGTCTTGCCGGTTCTTCTCCGTTGAATATGAATTCCAGCTTTAAATTCAATTAAGTCATTAATAAGTATAATAAGATTTTCAGTAAAGAATATTTAGATTTTTGATTTCTATATATTTGTCATGAAAATAAAATACGTAAAGTTAGGTAGAAAGTCATTTTAATATAAAATATTTTAGAATTTGGAGGTAAATGAATGCGATTATGTTTGTGAGAGTCAAGTCACAGTCGCACAATGATAGTGAAGGGCTGTCGTCGAGCGTGACTTGCGGGATGGGAGCACCCTGTTGAACGTTGGGGTGGCCACGATCGTACTGACACTGATACTGCTACTTGTAAATACTTCACACAAAAGACTTTGTTTCTGGGGTAAGCTAGTCTTTTTCGATTTTAAGTATAACAATTGTTTTTTTAGGTTATTTTCTAGTCGCTAGTCATTTTGTTATTCTTTTTTAGTCGCTAAACAGTAATTCTTAGTATTATTGTGTTCCAGATTGATGGGTGACTAAGCCAGTTTGACTACACATAACACACTTACATAACATCTTAGTTCCCGAGGTTAGTAATGCATTGGCGATTGAAGGATGGTAACCATACCCCACTAGTTGGCCAATTTACCAGCCTGTCTACAAAATTCAATTTCTATTCAAAATAATTTATATATATATATTTAAATCAAAATTCAGCGGGTAGAATGAAAATTGATTATGAAACTATATTAGATTTTTTTATTTATTTTATTTTATAGGTAGCCATCGCCAATGCACCACAAACCTTGGGAACTAAGATTTTATATCCCTTGTGCCTGTGATTACACTGACTCACTCACCCTTCAAACCGGAACACAACAATACAAAGTACTGCTATTTTGCGGTAGAATATCCGATGAGTGGGTGGTACCTACCCAGACGAGCTTGCACAAAGGACTACCACCGAGTAAATGATATATTTGAAACTTTTTTTCTTTTTCTTTTAATGTCAGATATCATGGACACCCTCGCGTATCAAGCAGCGCGGCTAAGTGACGGTGATCGACAAAAACGAATGAAGTGCAATTTTATTAACACCGGCTTTCATCATCGAAAAAAATAACAGTGAATGCTATAACAAATGATGTTGTTTGCTATAGACGGGAAGCGGGTGGAAAATGAGCGAGAATGGACCAGAATGGGCCGTGATGTATTGAATTCGATCTCGCACTTAGACGTCCATTGACGGAGGTGACGATGGCATTTGCTTTGATGTAAGATGGATGGTTCGTGAATATCGTCTTTTAGTAGCTCGTGAGCAGAAACGCGAAGGTGTTTTTATTAGTCAATACATATACTACGGAAAATACGGTACCAATCATAGTTCATGATGTATATGAAAATATGTTGTGCAATGTTTCTAAAATATATTTTGTAAATGTATGTTGTAGGCTTAGAGTTTATTTTATTATAACTTATATAAAGTTTCAGAATACAGTTTTAATAAAAAAAGTTTCTAACAAGAAGTTTCGATTACAAAGCGTATTTAAAATAAAAACATTAAATTGTCACGGTATCAGCAACGATATAAATCAACTTTTAATCGAGTAATTTTCTCCCCAGTAATAAACATTGACTTTAACAATCAAAAGTTCTTAAATTAATTAAAAAATTCGCCACATTAAAGAACGGTAATCTGTTGAGTACAGACGCGAGGAATGCGCTGAGTCACCACGCGGGGCCACCCTTAGTTTCGCGTTGGGACTGAACAGCTGGACTAAGTTCTTACACAGGTGTACATTAAATTGGATGAATTATTTTTTATGCGTTTATTATATTTGTATTGTCAATGGCTAATTCAAAAACTGACACGTTATTATTTGCTCCTAACTGATATTATTGGATAATAATAAAATCAATTATTAATCAAATAAAGCAATCTGTTTAAAAAAAAAAAAAAATTTATATATATATATATATTAAACAACATTCTACTACATTCTAAACGCAGGTGTGTGATCGAAATACTAATTGCTAGATATACCAATACGCATAAAAACTTATATTTTTTATTTAATTAATTAATGTAATCAACAACGTCATAGAGTTTTTCATCAAATGTAATTAATCACATTATCAATTTTGAATATCTACCAATATTATTCAATCAAAGTCGATTAGTTTATGTTAATATTTATTTTTTATTATTGTATAGGTAGGCGGACGAGCATATGGGCCACCTGATGGTAAGTGGTCACCAACGCCCATATACAATGGTTTTGTAAGAAATGTTAACCATCGCTTACATCTCCAATGCGCCACCAACCTTGGGAACTAAGATGTTATGTCCCTTGTGCCTGTAATTATACTAGCTCACTAACCCTTCAAACCGGAACACAACAATACAAAGTACTGCTATTTTGCGGTAGAATATCTGATGAGTGGGTGCTACCTACCCAGACGAGACTCTACCACAAAGCTCTACCACCGAGTAAATAAAAAAATATTACCGTTTTTACTAAAAAATAATTGACTATTTTCTTGCTTGGTTATTTAGAAAAGTCCAAATTATTCGATGTTGTGCATTTTATAAGAAATTACTACTATATACTATACTATCAACACACAACCTAAATAGATGTCGAGGGGGAATTAAGAAAGGATATCGCGAAGTTTAGATTTTCAAGGGCTGCACCCTCTTCAACTTCAACTTTGATTCAATATACCTTTTCAAAATATAAATATAGCGATTAAGAATTTTGGATTAGCCAAAGGATAGGCGCGAAAAACGCAATTTTGTTTTAACTTTCCGTGTTCGAACTTCCTACTGAGAAGTTAATATCGATTTAGTCTATTAGTTGACTCATAGAGATCGCCTAGATGATGCCTAGTTTAATTCATCTTTTGTAAGATATATTTATTTTTTGTTCGACTTTAGACTCACTCGTTTAATTAACTTTCTCGTTGGTCTCGTGTCTAGTATAGTAAGGCCACAGGTCCCGATGTTCTGGGTTTAAACCCCAGTTCGGGCCGATAAAAAGTTATTAGGTTTATCAGGCGAAACTTCTCAGTAGCAGTCCGAAATCTGTAATTTGGAAGTGTGTACACTCACTATCTTGGATAGCACGTAAAAGCCTGAAAGAGATTGACGGCCGTGGCCGAGCTCGGTAAGGTACACATCATCATCTTCATCATATTTTTTTGTAGTTAAAGTTATGTATACACAAGCAGCATTTTTTCGTTAACACTAAATCACTACTGTCTCATTTTATCGATCATAATTTATACAGTAGCTATGTTTAATTTTAATTTATATGTACCCAAGGGACCTATGTAAACAGTTTTTATTTTCATATGATAATACATAAATAGCTGCATTGAATATATCCATAAATAAATTATATTTATGTGAGTCTACTGTATATTTCACATCCCATTACGAGTTTCGTTCGTAACTCGATCCGAACTAAGTCGAACCGGAAATCGAACCTACAACGCTTAACACGCCGTTCAATATTAACTATAACCACCCAATAAAATATTCCAGCATTACGCATGGGATAATTAACAGTGTTTTGGATTGATAAAAAATTTACATAATACCAAAATTACCCGTGAGATACTAATCATTATTTGTAATTATGTTTATTTACATAAATATGTGTGGTCTATGATCAATAGATAAAAACTGTTTTTAATTACACGACACGACTACGTTACGAGGTGATGTTACGACTTAACGCAGTTATTTAGGACTAATGTCACCGCACACTATGATGCAGTCTTAAATGAAGAGACCATAAATGTATATTGGACAAAGGACTTTATACGAATAAGATATAATATTGTTTTATTTATATTGGGCTTAGTATAATACTAAATTGATGCAATTATTGGATTTATATAACAGGGTCGCTTTTCAATCAAATATTCAAGTTGTCTCATGTTTTCAGTCAAGTGATCTTTGTCCAGTTTTGAACTTGCGATGTTTTTGTGTGATTCATCTTCTGGTATTCTTGTCAAATTAGTCTTGTGTATCTCTTTTTTTAAATAAATTAAATGTTATAAAACAACGTTCTTAGCCCATTATACCTTTTTATCAAAACGTGTCAACATTTATGAACTAAGATAATGTTAATTCATGCATCATTTAGATCATGATTTGACTCGATTTGCTTAAAAAAAAACCATTTGATCCGAGTGTCCTGTGACGATTCGATTTCCGAGATCGTCAAAACATAATGAGAACTATAAAAATTAATGAAGATACGTCGTCGTAAAACGTCGAATTCATGTTCCGATGTCATTGGCAGATTGCTAGTAGTGCGCTTCACACGTCAAGATATCGATCATTAAATTGTAAATTATAACTAATAAACAGCGCGAAGGTTTTTCGGTGGGTCGTTTTGTGCATATCTAAGCAGGTGGTATCGTAGGGTTGCTTCAGAATTTTTTAATGTGTTTTTTTAACCTCAGTATTGAGGACGAAGACCCGTCTAATGATCTTGAACGCTTAAAGAACATATTTGACTTGTTTGAATAAATAATTTACTTTTATCACAACATTTAAACTTGTTTGAAATGTTCATACTTTGTTCACGGATTTAAAAGAGATAACGAAAATTATACAGATATTTATAATATTATAAAAAATCGACATAACTTTTATTACTTTGATAAATATCAACTTGCATATATGTAACATATTATGCAGCTTATTAAAATTCTGAAAGTATTAAAATAATCATTTAACACAAAGATAATAACGGATTATATAATTTCCACCAACGCACAACAAACTTTAAGCCGATATCGGCGAAGTGACGCGGAAGAAAGGGCCGCCATTTTGTCAAATGTCCCCGCCACATGACGATAAATGCATCGCAAGCTTGAGATTAATGCGAATAGTTTACAATATGATGGTGAGAACAGCGGAGATTAGTTGCGAGTAATAGATGATACGTGATGCGCGGGCGCAACTAGCTTCCTGGATCTGTTTTCTCGAATAAATTATTGTTACTTGTTTATACCACCAATTGATGTTATATTATTAGTTATTCAGAATAAAAAAGCTGCATCTGATACGAATAGAGTCGGCGAAACTATTAATATGTGTGAAGTGATATATTTTATACGTTTACATTAAAAATAGACTGGGTGGCTCGTCTGGGTAGGTTCACTCATCAGATGATGATTCTCTCCAGGCAGATTTCGGCCATGGCGATCGCTTCAACCCCTTGCATGGTGTCGTTCATGTGCTCGCATGTATCTTATGTACCTAATCTTTTTACTGAAGATCCTCGCGCATAGCGGGCATGTGAGCTCTCCATTAACGTAATTATAGTTGATTGCCGCAGGTGGTCGGGCTTTCAACTGGTCGCGCCTGGCATCAAGCTCAGCAAGGCGACTTATTTCGAACTCTTGGATCCTCGCTTTAATGTTGGATCTCCATTCTTGCCTGTTGGCGGTCTGCTGTTCCCACTGCGCGGTTTTTATGCTGCACTTTTTCATGTGCCGCTTCAGCACATCTTTGTATCGAAGAAGTTGTCCGCCATGTTTATGCTTGCCTTCCTCAAGTTCGCCGTACAAGATGCGCTTAACGACACGCTGATCCGCCATCCTTGAAACGTGACCGCACCAACGAAGTTGTCGCATAAGATAAATTTCAATGCCACCCACATTCGCTATTCGCAGCATTTCTGAATTCCGCACACGATCAGACCACTGGATATTAAAAATTTTGCGTAGGTATTTGAGGTGGAAGCGGTCTAATGAACGGATGGTTTAAACAAATTCTGGTCAGGACTTTTCCGGGGACCCATAATAGTGAAATACCACGAAAGGAGTTGCTGTCAGAACGGTCCCCCTTACCCTTATAGAGTGCCCTTGTAAGAGATACTTTGAACGTATCAGGGACTTGTTGTTTTTCCCACATATGAGTAAAAAGTTCCCATAGCGCCGAATGCAACTCCTCACCACCGTATTTGAGCAGTTCTCCCGGTATAGATCTTTCACTTGACATGAGTGCGCTGGTCAAGGCTTCAGCATATTTCTTCTTCGTCTCAAGATCTTTCAGCCTCTCGACATCAAAAGATGTAGAATTTACTAAACTTTCAGATCTTCGGGGACGAAGGAGACGGAGATGTAGCTTAGTGACAAGCCGGTGGTCAGTCCAAAAGTGGGCAACACGCATGACGCGGGTAATTTGGTCTTCGGAAATATCTCTTTGGCGCACGATAGCGTAATCAATCAAATGCCAGTGTTTGGATCTTGGGTGCATCCACGTAGTTTTGTGCTTGGCTAGAAGTCTGAACATAGTGTTCGTAATCGCTAGGTCTAATTGTGCACATAAGCTGAGCAGCAGCTGACCGTTGCTGTTCATATTGCCAACTCCGTGTCTCCCCAAGACTTTAGGCTAGACGTCATAATCTCGCTCAACTCAAGCATTGAAATCCCGTAAGACCAGTATCTTCTCTTTGGGGCGTACGCTTTCGATGCACCGGGTCAAATCGTCATAAAACTTACCTTTTATGACATCAGACTTATACAGCGTTGGAGCATAGACACTGATGACATTCAGGTAGTTGTCATATTCAAGGTGGAGGCGCAGTGTGGTGATGCGGTCCGAGATATGCACCGGATACTCTTGTAATTGTTTGATGAGCTGGTTCTTAACTGCAAATCCTACGCCCGACCTTCGCGGTTCGGCTAGATGTGATTCGCTGAGTGCAGCCACATCCACATTATAGCGTCGAAGTTCCCGAGCTAATACGGCAGTTTTTCGTTCAGGGCAGACATTGTCATCACGGTCAAGCAGTGTTCGCACATTCCACGCGCCGATTGTCATTGCAGGTGTTTTAATTTTTTGTTTCCTGTAACGTCGACCACGAAATTGAAAGATGCGAAGGCAGCCGTGGTTACTACCCTCAAAATGGTTAGAAGGAACTTTTGTTTAGGGCACCTTTTCAAGCCCCCTCCCCGGCTGAGCGGGGAAAGCAGAGCCTCCCTAAATAGGGCTGCTTTCCCCGAAATCCCAGATATTCTACTGCACAACAGCAGTATTTGGTATTGTTGTGTTCCGGTTTGAAGGGTGAGTTAGCCAGTGTAATTACAGGCACAAGGGACATAACATCTTAGTTCCCAAGGGTGGTGACGCATTGGCCATGTAAGCGATGGTTAACATTTCTTACAATGACAATGTCTATGGGCGTTGGTGACCACTTACCATTAGGTGGCCCATATGCTCGTCCTACCTATGCTCGGCCTACCTTTGCTATAAAAAAGGCTGGTATTTAAGTATTGCTTATTTTGAATGAATTCAGCCATTCAAACGACTAATGGACTAGAACTGGACAGCTATCATAATATGGATTAGATTATTGCTTGAAATTTGTAACTTTAAAAAAAAACATGGATGGAACATGATGTCATTTGCAAGGGCAATTTAAATAACACTAATATTTCTTAAATTAATCACACCGTAAATAAAGTTAAAACAGAAATAAAAATGACGAACAAGACGAATATTGCTTTTATTTAAAATATATTGATGGACACAAATGTTTCACTAAAGATAACAAACCGGTTGTATCAAGTGTAGAAATCTAAGCTGATTCAATAACAAATAATTCTCAATGCGCTTGAAATTTTGATCAATGATGACAAAAGGTGAAATATAATGATCACGTACTATAACGAACGATGGAATAAACGAGATAGTGACGATAAATTATGTAAATTCAACATTTTAGTAGATTCTAGTATACACTTCTAATCATTATGTAGTAGTAAACAAAATCGATGGAATTTTTGATGTAAATACTGCTCAAGTTGAAACTAATAGATTTTAGATACAGTGCTTTAAGTGAAAAAAATACTAGACTAATGTCAACTTAAGTAAATTAAACCAAAGAGTAATGTAGTAAATAAAACTAAAGCATGTCAACTTTTCTATACCGAGTAGTTCTTCGTCCATTTCCAGAAATCTAGAGAACAGAATTTCGCAATCAATAACTAAGATTATTGTTCCAAGTTTGAATTAACGATTCTCTTATCTAATTCCATGTGGACCATATTGTTTTGTTAAAAAATCACCCCACGGTGACGCACAAAATATGCGAATTAATCACACCATTAAACTAGACGATCGCTTATTACCTTAAACATTATACCGTCGTATAATTAAAAACAATTTTCATCCATCACACGTCCTTGTTCAAATGCAGTCATTCTATTAGAAATTTAATTATTTAGTAAATAAATAGGCGAAGCGGTTAACTGTTGGCAAGCAAATTGCGTAGATGGTCGATTGGCCGCCATGTTTGGTCAGCTGATTGACGGCAGATATTGTTTTGTAAAACGCCGACAGGAGCAGTTGAACCCCTACTGTGGGTCGCAATTACCTGTTTATGTGGGTACTGTTTTATACGAAATATTTTGCGAATTTATATAAATACCTATTGTTATTTATCTTTGATAAGAATACATGCTTTCATGAAAAGACCAAATTTGATTCACTTGAATTTGACTTAATCGAGCCACTTATTTTACCAAAATCAAAGATGTATTATAAGTCGGTCGGTTTCGTAAGACGAAAGATTTGGAGAAATGTGTTTAATTTAATATAAATAATGTTTGGCATGGTAAGGGACGCGGTTCTATACACGAAGTCTGAAATTGTAGCGTTCATCGAAAATAGTTAATTTCGCTGTCGATCGCGCTGTTTCAAAATTCCCAGCCGATACTGTTTTGACGGCCGGACGGGAAGCGATTCGCTCGCTTTGACGTGAATACCTTCACACTAAAACTAGATAATAATTTATATAGTAGCTTATAATTTTCAAATGATGATGATGTTCTCAAGGGAGAAAAACCAACTTCGCAGGAAATTTTAAAGTCTAATCACAATCGTGTGTGTAAACTCAGGTGTATTTCCACGAAATGGCCATCCTACTCAACCGGAAAGAGCTTAGGCATAGGACTCTCGGCTTTTTTTTGGTCCGACGTGGGCTTAAAATTACTAAATCAACGAGCCAGGTCTATCATATACATAACGGTTATGCAGATGATTAATAACTTTATTTGAAGATAATTAGTTGCGAAGGGTTCCGATGAGAAAACAATTTCTCTTTCCAATAAACAGTTCACTTTTAAACATAACCACAATCTTATAAAGAAACCGCATGTATTAAGTAATTTCCCTATTTACATCACAATACACGTCTAGTCAAGTCAATAACAGAAAAACGCCAATAGCTCTAAGTAGCTATTATTTATGGCATATGTCACAGTACACGCGAATGTCAGTTAAAGTTGACAGCGGCCAGTAATAAGCACGATTTGGACAGATGTAAGGGCGTTTTGCATATTGCCCCTTTAAAGGTCTTTATCCACATTGAAATTCACACCGTGGCACCAAGCTACAGAGTTTCAATTTGCATAGCGGGAAAGGTCACCAATGCAATTATTTCCCGTGTCGATAGGCTATAAAACAAAATTGACAATGCCAACTCACTAAAACGATTTTAATGTCGACGACTTTTTATAATGTCGTTGATTGTAAATAGCTTTTGTTTTTTAATTGCATTGTTCTGTTATTGAAATGCATTTGATATGTATAGATAAATTATAAGCAGGCTTTTTATTTACTCATCATTTATGAACTGTATTAATTAAATTAAATATATTTTTTGCATAAGTCCAATGATCTTTTAAGTATGTATAATCATGCAGATATTAATTCGTTACAACAGCGTAACTTTGTTTAAATCTACTAGTTTTTAAATAAACTGATTCTTAATTCAAATAACTAAACAAATTAATAATTAAGGGACTTATGTTGTAATTAATTAGTGAAACTGTTATTCAAATGAAACAAATTCCTTAAATTATTTATAAATTCACGGTTTCAACGAACATTGAATAATAAATCAATAAATGTTTTGAGTTATTGAATAAACAATATACATGAGACAGTTTGTTTCTAAAATATCAAATTACACCACAATAATTCCTTTAACGCGCAACGATATAAAATCGTAAGAATCGTGTCTTACGTTGTAAAAGCCACCCCCTACATTACCGTATAAGGCAAATCGTCAGTGCATAACACGTGAAAACAAAGTTGTAAACGTGACGTGGGAGTGAATATAAACAAATAGCCGTTGATACTAAATGATGCATTTGAAAGTATAATATCGACTTCGTGACTGCCTGTGATCAATTTATGTAGAAACGAGCCATTGTCACATGTATCTATCGTGTTGATGTTTAAATGATATAATCGGAATAAATCGCTTTGTTTACGTTTATACAAATATACAAAAAAAACTTATATTATTATTATTAATTATTATTATATACAAATTAATATTAATGCAGTCGGTTCGGGTTAGTCACCGGATATTTGAGCAGTTGGTTTTTACTAAATCTAGAGAAGGGAGATTTGATGCTGACGAAGATTTTTTATTGGTGCATTAATTTAATATGAGTCAATTCGACGAGCGATTCGATTCAGCGAAAAATTACTAACATCACTCGACATTCTCTCTCTCATAATCCGATGGGAAGGCAGCCTGGCTATATTCCACCATCCTTATAGTCCAGAGGTAACCCAAATGCAGGGCCAAAATGCTCTAAGTTCCTTCTAAGAGAGTGTATAAATACCAACTTTCTGATGCCGTGCTACTGAAGATATATATATAAGAACCATAACCTTGAGGAAACTCGAATTCGTTGTGATGATAAATGACAACTTCATCATCAGTGTGTGCGTGGAACCCAGGTGGGTTTTCATAGAGCCTACCACCGATAGGAAAATCACACGCAGTCAGGCTTTACGATTTTGTGGAATAATAATTAATATACATATATGCATAGCATCAAATACATCAATTACCCTTACCAAGAAATAATTATAACGCAACTGCAGTCTACATAAATTAAATAAAACGACGTAAACACTTGATCGGCTTCCACTCCAAATGAAAATCAATCTAATCTTAGACAGTCAATCATTATTAATTTTATCTCCTTATATGGAAGAGTCCTGTTAATGTAGACGAGAGTCACCAAGCGTACAGTGCGCCTATATAACTAGGGCTTTAGGAAAATGAACTTTAATTGTATTGATATAAAAGCGATTAGTGTACCACGTGGTCGAGTGTACCGGTACACCGATCGATCCGCATCACTGGCGCGTCACCTTTGATTGACGTACTGACAGACAGCCAGGCAGATTCGATATAATTACACTGCATGTTTTAAATCGCACGACAGCAACAAACTCATCATGAACTTTATCTCATAGATGTAAGGTCGATATTACAAAAGCAGCTGAACGAAACGCGCAATTGTAAGGATATGAAAATTATATCGAGAAATCGTTTCAATCAATCTCTTATAAGAATAAAGATAATATCGCTGTGACGACATTTTGGTCGAATAATATGTTTAAATGTAATTAAGAAAAATACATATGTTTCCTTTCACTTCAAATCTTTAATTTTATTAAGCGAAATTTTCTACATCGAACTGGCATTAACTAAAAAAAATACAGGCGATTTAAGCTCCGTCTATTCCCAAAAACTGAGCATTAGATGCATGTAGCATGATGTGTAAAAAAAGATATTTACAACGAGTTCATCGAATGATAATTTGATTGTGACTGATTAATTGATATGGACTTTATGTAATATGTATGTTGAAACTTTAGATGTCCTCATGGTATTCTTCGTCATTAAATCAAATTATACAAGTCTGTTTTTTTTATTTTATTGTATAGGTAGGCGGACGAGCTAATGGACTACCTGAGGTAAGTGGTCACCAACGCCCATAGA
Source organism: Nymphalis polychloros (assembly GCA_905220585.2). Taxonomy (NCBI): domain Eukaryota; kingdom Metazoa; phylum Arthropoda; class Insecta; order Lepidoptera; family Nymphalidae; genus Nymphalis; species Nymphalis polychloros. The sequence goes on from HG992247.1 coordinate 14,496,421, forward strand.
TTATGATGTGTAACAAATGTTAACCATCGCTTACATCGCCAATGCGCCAAAAACCTTGGGAACCAAGATGTTATGTCCCTTGTGCCTGTAATAACACTGGCTCATTCACCCTTCATTCATTCACAACAACACAAAGTACTGCAGTTTTGCGGTATAATATCAGATGAGTGGGTGGTACCTACCCAGGTGGTTTCAGATTCAAACTTCGTTCAATCAAACGAAATCAAAATATGCTTTATCCAAGTAGACTGTCACGAGCACTTTTGATTCGAACCGACAATAAACTTATTTAAAATAATCAACTTACATAGACAATAACTAAAAACAATTGAATTATTATTTATCTTATATGGAAATCAACGAACAGTATCCTCGAACTTTTTGATCAACTTGTAACTTTTTTTCGCACCTTATCGATTCTAAGAATGCCAATCTAATTATCATTTTTGTCGTCTGTAATGCGAAATGTTTTTGTTTCCGTTGATCTGTGCTTACGCCAACTTAATCCGACGTTACGTAGACAAAGACCTACTCGCGTCCCATTTTTAAATTTTTGTAAAATATATATCTAAGAATATAATTGTCTGTTTGTAATTGTTCATGATGCAATCATTTTGCAGGATTTCTAGGACACCTATGAAATTTTTATTTTGTAAAGGCTGTAGTTCCGAGGCACGGGAGTGTACACACTTCCACTCTCCAGGGCTGCTACTGAAAATTTTCTGACAGAAAAACCCAATAACTTTTTATTGGCCCGACCTGGGAATTAATCCCAGGACCACCGGCTTTGCGGCCTTATATCTAGCCACTAGACCAACGAGACAGTCAGTATATAATATAGTATATGAGAAATATGTAATACAAAATAGAAAGATACCATTCTTTTACATACCTGCAGATGTAATCTTTTTTATTAACTTGCGTATAAAAACCTTTTAATTTTTCCAATCAAAACTTAAGCCTCAATTGATCAAGGGGTGCAGTGCAAAACAAGGGTTCGATCGTAAAAGCTAATATTGGGTATGCTCTTGGTTTCTAACACAAGCTATACGCTTAAACTTAAGGAGAGGGTGGAGCGTTAGGTATCTTACCTCCATTTCTTTACGCCTGATAACATGTATAAAAAAATTCATGATGATCAGTTGAGAAGTTAAAACGGGAAGGTGTAACAAACAAACTCAGTTTCGCACTTATAATAATACTCTTTGAATTTGCTAATAAACTATAATTAATAACATTTCGAACGTTATATCAAGTTACATATAACACACGTATATAGAACTTTTTATTGTTTTATTAAAACAATGCAATCTTCATTATATTCTATTTATATTTTGGTAGATTCAAACGTAGTGTATTCCGGCATAACTATAATTGATTGACAGCTGACAGCGAAACACGAGACTGATCGATACGTACAGCTGATAATAGCGGTCATTTATTAATAACTAATGTTTATACTACAGAAAAGTCGAGTGTTGATATTTGGTACTGACTAAATATTTCTACTATACATCTTGAACTATATAAAACCTTTAGTTTATAATATTTAGACATAGGATTATTGATCCTTAAGTTCCTGCAAACTATTACAATCATTTATATATTCGCACTTTCAATATCATAATATATAATTAGTTGAAGTAAAAGTATCATACACCATCGCCGGATTTAAGAAGGTTTGGAGTATGTTCCACCACACTGCCTCAATTTTGGTTGGTGGATACACATGGCAGATTTTCGTTTGACATATGCAGGTTTCCTCACAATGTTTTCCTTCACCGAGCATAAGATGAATTATAAACACAAATTAAGCATAAGAAAATCCAGTGGGACATTCCGTGTTCGAAATCTGAATCATCGGTTAAGATTCTTGTATTCTAACCAAGGATCTATAAGGCTCATAGTTAGTCAACTATAGCCCACATCACTGCAAAGATTGTCATTAACCAGTCTGTCTACTTCCTACTGTTTTAAATAAAAACGAAATTGATTTAGTTGTTTACAAAGAAGATTTGTTTTTGGACAAAACATTGATCGTATCAACCGCAAAATACCTTGACACATGTGGTCGGCGCTTAAAGATGTTAAAGGTGTAACAAATATCACTTTTGTTGGTAGAGCTTTGTGCCAAGTCGTCTGGGTAGGTACCACCCACTCATCAGATATTCTACTGCAAAACAGCAGTACTTGGTATTGTTGTGTTCCGGTTTGAAGGGTGAGTGAGCCAGAGTAATTACAGGCACAAAGGACATAACATCTTAGTTCCCAAGGTTGGTGGCGCATTGGCGATGTATGCGATGGTTAACATATCTTACAATGCCAATTTCTATGGGCGTTGGTGACCACTTACCATCAGGTGTCCCATATGCTTGTCCGCCTACATATACTATAAAATAAAAAAATGATTACATATTATACCTAACTAAAAACGTTTTAAATACAAACAAATTCTTGAAACGAAATATTATTCAAAACAATAAAACACGTTTACATTACAAAATGAACATTAAAAATCAATAAATAATAAATTAATTTCAATAAATAAACTAGAAGGGATATAATCAATACCAGGAGTCAACAATAAAAATATTATATTCTTACGATAACGCAACGCACGCAGCATCTTTACAAGTCATTAGACGCTCGTCGACCCCCTCCCCGCCCACCGGCTCCCCCCGCCCGTTTGTAATTAACCGGGGGCCATAAATTGACCCTAACTGTCATATCATATTGATTTAGTCCCGTGAGCCCGAGCTTGTTCACTTTTGAGTTGGCAGCTGCGATACGAAAATGAAAATTAAGTTTTTTGTAATGCAATAGAGACGGTTCTACTGCAACATGCTGTAACACTGAAATACTGTTGTAACGATTATGTGTATACTAATCATTTATTAACTAATGCCACTGTAGCAGACAGCAGCTAAACGATCCTAACCTGTATATAAGTGGTTAACTTTTTAAATGATAAAGTTCATGAGGCAAAATTACCACTTGGTGGCAATTTGACTTTGTAACTAAAAAAAAAATGGTATGAAAATTAAACATAGTTAATTTTTTAGGCGGTGAAAATATAATTTACTTCAGTGTTCTTTTATTATTTGTATAAATTGTATGTATTTGTTCATATAACAAAAATGTCTGACGTCGGCGCCAAGTGCAATATTGCTATACTTCACATAGCAATATAAACAGTATTCTTAATCAATAACGGTCGATAATTATTATCAAGTACTGACAAAATAATAATGTTGGCTGGTATGTAAAACAAAAAAAAACAGTTTAAAATTCTTCAAAGATTTTATAAGGACATCAACGTAGGTCCACCAAAAAAGTCGAACAACTTCCTTTTTTAAAAAACTTAGTTTTTTATGTATTTTTCAACTACAAACTTCGTTGTTTGGGGTTGTCAAGTATATGTCACAAAATATGTTTCGAAACGTACCTACAAGTTTAAAATAGTTTTAAAACAAGGTTAAATTAAGTAGTTTATTCGATTGCATGGATTTCAACTCACAATACATAAATACGAATAGGGGCCTTTGACAATTAACGTATAATAAAGATAGCGACAACTGTTATGTTAACATTAAAATAAATGCTTTTAAACTACACAAAATAATGTATTGAAATGAACTCTTAATCTAATAATGGACCAACATTAGTATGTAACATTAAATAATTTTCATGAACCCAATAATGAAGTGAACAATTTCCACGTAAAACAAACAATCGACTCACACATTGCGGCCGTGAGTATTCCCATATAAATCTCCGAGGAGCGCGCGTCAACTGATCTAATTTGGCCCACACATGGACCGAAGACAGCGTTATTGCGCCGCGGGAACGAGTGAGCCTGTCAAAACAACGTTAACTAGCGAAATCGAACGAAACATTTGGCCAACGAATGATAGAAAACAAATACTTACTACCCATCCGAGCGGATTCGATTCAACAAACATTAAACGATTTACGATTAATCGTGATCAAAGTCGAACGGAAATAACTCGGGCCGTTATTCCCTCATCGTGCGTTATTAAGGCGTACATTCGCGCTATGATTATGATCGACGCGTGCGCACACGTCCGCCATGTTTCTCTCGTCAACGATCGCGAGATGTTTCTACATTCATGTCTCCTTCCTTTTTCCCTCCTGTATTTTATTGCACTTGTAACGATTGAACATTTTTTATTGTTTACCCGATGCCCCGAAATAATATTTGATTAGGTGCCGCGCGATCAAAGATATATAAAAAGCCTCGCTTAACCGGCGACGGTTGAAATATTTTATTTTGTTTTGATATACGGTTTATGGTTGATTTCTTGTTTAAATGTATTTATTACAAATCGTCAAATTAATAACCTAACATTTGAACAGCTTCTTCTCGCAACGATTTATTTAATAATGCGTTTACAGATACAGACAAGGCATGCTATTTCTTATATTATTGTACATATATAATGTACGTATCACATGTAATCTACATAATCATTATCAATTTGACAGTATCAATATGGCCCAATAGCTAGAAAACATAAACCTTAAAACCGGAACAAGCGCTACTGAGTTTTCATATGCTTAACTTGAGCTTATGAAACGGCGTGGTGGATTGAAACACTCTCTGTATCTTCTCTCCAAGGAAAGATGCTTTGTTGAGCAGCAGGACATTTACTAGCTATTAATTTATCTTATTTTGTTTTAAATTTGACATGACAGCATGATATCTAACCAGGTCAAACAGGCAGGCCCGTCTGGACGGGTGAACATCGTTGACGGTGTTAGAAACGGTATATAGTTTAAAATGACCACTTCGAGCCAGGTAGTCCATTGCTTGCTTGTATAATTAGTGAAATAGTATACGATTGTAAATAGTCGAAGCGTATTTATTTATATTTTCTTAGTAAATGAAGATTCCAATTTCAACGTGAATAATTTAAATATTTGCATAACGGTTCAGTTTTACCAATTACATAAATAATTTAATCAACTTATCTCCGGTGACAGTTACGAATGATTGACGTTATCTCGTCGTAATATATGTCAAATAACGGTAATACTGATATAATATATCAATAATCAATCAAAATCAAATTAAAACATACTTTATTCAGGCTCTTTTAAGGACTTTTGAATTGGAACGTAGATTATACTCAGAAAAACCGCTAACAAATTCAGTATAGTTAAGTTGTATATTACAATTAAATTTAATTTACATACAAATACGTTTTAAATATATCTTGTTTGTAACTTCAAAACTTTTAAACATATATTTATCTTTTAATGTTTTAGTATTAATATAATTTAAAATAATTAATATAGACAATATAATAATAGTTCCATATAGAATTGCTTAAATGAAATAAATACTCATTGTATGGCAAGTTTTAGAAGAAATGGTTGCTTTAAAAAAGCAAGTATCACATAAGTTATTTTGTATGGAGTAAAGTAGAACATGAAAATCGCAGAGAATGATGTTAATGTTTAACAGATATACATAATGAAATAATGAATAGTCTGAAAACTTGAAAATCATACAATTCGATCTTTTAGTACTTCTAATAACCGGCCAATCTCATATCTAACTTATTAAACATTTTGTATAGACGAAATTTACCTATATTATATTACCTATATTATATAAATATATATATATATATATATATATTTTTTTTTTTTTTGTTATTTAGATGTTTTTCTCTATCATTTGTACAGTTCGCACAAACATTTCTCTCATTGCAATTACAAGCAAATGTAACATCTAACAACGTTTCATGCAACCGTCTGATCCCAAAACGTAAATATGAGAAGCGTTGAGTGACCATACGTCGAGAAATATATAAAATTCAATAAATATTGACAGAGCAATAAATTTATTACAAACAAACTAGTTTCCGAGTAAAGACACGACCACTAAAAATTCCGAATGACTCGCAGTCAACATATAAATCGTGAAATGTGTCAATTAACTCAGCTCTAATGTTGTATTTATGTTAATTCTCGTCTGACGGACAAACGGACACACGGTTTAGACAAAAAGAAGTACACGATCATGGACATTTAGATAAATCGGATATTATTTAAAAATGTCAATCGCGTTTGGAAAATGAGAACCATCATTCACTTTAGATGGCCGACTGAATATCAACCGTTGTAGTTTACTTAGTCGATAACATTACAATTATAAGACTTGAATTTATGATACATGTGTTTCCATTCATTTAAATTAAAAAAGTAAGTTTTCCTGTAAATGTTTTCTATTTTTAAGGATATTCACAGGACGCACATTAGTTCATGACACATACACATTAAGTATATGCAGCAGATTTACATCCGACACGTAACGGTCACGATACTTTTCTTCACAACTGATATGATAGAAACACAAACAAACCACATGAAAACTCAGTGGAACTTTTCAAGGTTTAAGCCTGCAATATTAATTTAGGATTTATGTGATTCACCCCTGGGGCATCTGGTTTTATTTAAATACTGTTTTAAATATACATATATAGGCTTCATATTAACATTTTATTAGTAATAGGACTGTATGTAAGCTCTGGGTTAGTTCCACGTAGCAGTTTTTCAGCCGCTGAACAGCTAAACTTAGTATTCAAATACTGTCATTTTAGCGTAATTACGCTTTAGATCACATGGTTGCCTTGGTGTGAATTTTATAAATATTTTTTTATTTGTCAATGTCGGCGATGGTAATCAATTTACTTTATCATGGTACTTTTGCTCCATTTCAGTGTTGCCATTAGTAAAATTCCATCAATTATAACTTGCAAATGTATCTTCTGTTTAGTTTAATTAGAATTAATCTGACTCATGTAGGTTTCTCCACGATGTTTTTCTTACAGACGAGACTGAATTGTAATCATGGCACTTGACTTACTCCACGTTAGCCGAGTTCACCTCACTACCTTATTTTGTTATTATTTTTTATAAATTGTTTTTTTTAAATTATTTATTCTGTCTTTCTTATTTCCATAGACGTGTTGTTCGTGCCTTTGGTCCTTTTTTCTTCAATTATAATAAATTGATGTTTTTGTATCCAGGCAGCATCTCAATCAAAATTTCAGGATTACAGTTTGATTTTGATGATTTGATGCAGATGAATTTGACCTATTTTAGACATAATTTTCTCAGAAAAACATAAGATAAATGCATACATGTAATCGAATCTTTATCACCTATTTTTAATTTTCGATAACATTCATACAAATCATTGCATCTCGCATTCGTTGTTTACGATGTATATATTCAAATATCTAATAATTAAATGAAATAAAACATAAGGTCCATAAATCTCAAGAGAGATTAGCCAACTGCGCAGGACATATTATAGTGCACAAGTGTGTGCGCAAACACAGGTGCACTCTCTTTTCCTTAGCTCTCATAATCCGATGGGACGGCAATCCGACACGACCGGAAAGAGTTCAGGCGCAGTACCAACGGCTTAACGTGCTTTCCGAGGCACGGGAGTGTACACACTTCCAACTTCCAGACTCCGGGCTGCTACTGAGAATTTTCTGACAGAAAAACCCAATAACTATTTACTGGCCCGACCTGGGAATTGAACTCAGGACCACCGGGTCTGCGGCCTTATATCTAGCCACTAGACCAACGAGGCAGTCGAAATAAAACGAGGCAGGCGAAATAAAACATATTGATATAACAAATGACAAATTTAACGATTGATTAGAAATAGCTCCCTTATTTTAATTACCGGCCAATGTAGAACTTCGAAACATAAATAGCGGAAAAATTCAAAATGTCCGTCCGCCCACGAGTAAGGAGTGGCTATAACTTAACTCCGGTATTCGACTCGTATTCGAGTCGACTACATTTTTTTCAAGTCGATTCCGAGAAGCCTAAGTCGATAAGTAAATCGATCCAAATGATTCGATCCGTGATTTATTATTTGTATTGCGTTTCCGTTAAATATATTTTGTCGATAAATATGTTATTTTATCACGGAGATTATAAATTGATTAAGAATTTCAATTAATACAATTAAAGTTTTTTTTTAATAATTGCAATATATACATTATTTATTTTCATTTTATTCAAATATAGAACATCCACTCTCGTGGTCGTGTAAGGCTTCTTAACAATAAGTTAGGGTTAGGTACCCTAACTAAGATGGTTGTAACTTGATAAATTTTGATACGATCGTCGTCATCGTTTATTTTGTAGAGAGACTGAAACATTTCCTAATTAAGTCAATAAGGAAAACCCGCTTACCAAACGAAACTAGACCAAAGGTAGGTTACCTACATTTGAAGTTTAACAAAGGCGTAGCAGATATTGTAAGTCCATTCCGTACTATAGCTACAACGTATTGTAGCAAAGGTTTTTATAATTGATTGACACAAAATTATCTTTTTTTGAATGTAAAAATGAAATAATATATTCATACTAAAGTTTCCTTTTATCCAAATTAATCTATAACAAAAAAAATTGCCAATAATGGAAATATCAAACCAAAAAACTACATATTAAATCAAGATTCACACGTCTCTACTGCGATGCGTGACTGATTTTAACAACATAAACCGGCAATTAGCAAACAAGATGGCCGCCTGCGCCCGCGCGGCCAATGTCAATACCGACATAAATCATCCGCCATATTTATTTCGACTATTAAACATATTTATTCACGTTTACCGCTTTGTCTTTGAATGTACGCGATCACAATTGTAATAGTCATTTTAATGCAGTCGATGGCTTCGATTGAGTTATTAATGAATATACATCATTCATACCCCCGGGGTTATTGAGAAAGAAATACATACTTTATTATTGTTTGAATATGTTGTCTATTTATATGTTTTGAAATGTTTATCGCATGTTTCATAAAAACTCGTTTATTATAAGGACTGGGCTCGCGACTTTTTTTAAAAGAATACCTACTCGACATAAACTATCAACTGTTGGTCGATAGCCCTTCAGTTTATTTGCGAAAAAGAAATCATAAAATTTCTTTTCTTACTCGTTCTTCTTAGAGTCTACATCCGGAACCGGTGGTAGCTACAAAACATGACGATTCAAAAGTACTTGTAAGAGTCTACTTGAATAAACAATATTTACATTTTGAAAATTCATTAATGAGACACAGACATATACCTACTTATATTACAAACTTTAAAAATTATTTGACATAATTTTATACAGTTAATCTTTATGTTTATTGTTCACGGTGTAATATTTTGAATTAAATTATAATATTTTTTACCGAGAAATGTACTCACAAATTTTTGATCAATAAAATATTTCAAATACTTTGTATTTACAACTTCAATAATTTGAATATTTCAAATTTTCAAATGCGGTGTTTTAAACCTTTTCACGAAATATTAAATTTCACTTTTAAACATAATATATTTAAAACTTTGTGTACCTTTTATCTCTATAAACAGAATTAAAATAGAAAGTTTTATACTATTACAAAATTATATTAAGTATACTCATAATAAGTATAAAAGTTAGTAATATATTAATTTTATTTTTATTAGAGCATATATATGGTAAAATATGTGCATTTTGGGGTCAATTTTCAATATTACATAAAAGTTATAGTCACCAGAAATTAAAATGTAGGTAAAGGGTGGCAGGACTGGTTTAAAAATCAGTTGCAAGATATTACCCACACATACAATGTGTAGATAATAAACAAATACTAATACATACATTATTTTCATACGTAAATATACGTACTTGTTTAAACTTTCATGCAAGCATACTAGTGTTAATTTATTTCATACTTAAATATATCTATTAATTCAAACAAACTTTCATACCAGCCTTCTTGCCTCAACCACGTCCAAGAAGAATTTGTTATATTTAATTTTCATTTATAATGATTCTAACTTTAAAAATACTAGGCGACTTTTTATCCTTCATTACTTACTTTACACATTTGAGGTGATAGCCAATATCAGTTCTTACTAATTAAGTATAATTATTTTAGATAAGAATGACACAGTTTGCAGGTCTTTGGTAGTCCTTGAATCCAATTTATTAATATCTATGGTATTATGTATTATTTTCAATAATTAAACATGTATATTATAAAGATTAAAACGACGTTTTTTTTCAAAGTTCATTTCTTCCACAGCCGACATCAACAAACATTTGAATAAGACGTTACGTGTTTCGCTTGCCGTTTGTTTGTCTTCTTAGACGACTGTTAAGTTTGTATTTATCATTCAAATATTTGTTTGTTCATTCTACCATTATACGTGACGAAAATGAGTATTATGTATTTTTAAAAGCGGCATGATTTTGTAAAAAGAACTGACTACGACTTCACAACTAATAATTAGAATAAATTTATTAAATATAAGATGTTTATTCCATAACTAAAGAACACTGCTAGGATTAAAACCGGTTTTATTTTGATGCCCATTAATCAAAAATATTAATTTCTCTACATAATAAAGTGTACATTATATCCTTGTTCATATCTAAGAATCATAATTTTAATTATAGCAAAGCGATTTACATAATATACAATAATAAATATTAATATTCGTACCGTGTTACGGAATGCTATCAATTATCATTTTATGACACTATCGTGATAATTTAGTTTATTATTATAAAATTAATAATATTAAAATCATAAGAGAGTAATAACGCCTTTAATGATTCTATTAGTCGATATCTTTATTAATATTTCCATTAAATTAGATATTAGAATTGTATAAGGTACATAAATTATTGGAAAACATTTTAAACATTTGTAAATTTTTAAACGGTAATTTAATATGTACTTAAATGTATGTAGGTACAAAGTGCGTATATATTGTTAGTATTTTGCTTAGGTGAGCTACTTAGTTTAGTTATTTGCAAATAACTTAAAAAATAACTCTAATTTGCAAGGATAAATAACAAAATACTCGGTTATACTTCGTGTTCGTAATTTATTATTACGCTACATTCTTGGAACACCTTCCCCGACCTCATTATTAAGGAAACAAATCTATTAGTTTAACTGATTAATTTGTTAATTTGTTAATAAATTTCTCTGAAATGTACACATGTTTAAGGTATATTTGTCTATTCATTTAAATATAACAAAAGATTAATTATTGACGATTGCAATTAAGTATAATGTTTTAATAAAATAACTATTTTAATTATAAGTACGTACCTTTGATACAATAAGTATTTTTATTAAAAGTCATTTATTATTTTGAAGAAATAAAAAGTAGCCACTTATCATAAAAAATATATTTTTATTAAAACATAACTTCATGAAATTATTTACAAAGTTCTTAATTCCACTTTTAATTGAATAAATCTTTCCTATTCAAAATAAATTACATTACTTTTAAAAAAAATCGTTAATATTTAGAAAATTTAAATCAGGTCGTTTTTGAAATTGTTTTATCCGTGCGGTGTTTGCGCGCCGTCCCGCTCTAGCGCCCCGCCCCCGGCCCTCAACGTGCATTCAACTACAAGTAAAGATGGCGGATTTGAAAAAAAAATACGCGGGGTGAACATCACCAGCGTGCATGTAAACGATCAGTTGATTTAATTAAAGGTTAGAATATTATTAGTTACATTTACATATGTACATAAATACATATATAACAAATATTTTTTAATATAAAGAATTTAATTTAGTGTTTGTCATTTTGTAAAATTTAATGAAGGTTTAAATTTTTAAACCTTTCAAATTAAGCATTTGCCGTTAAAAGTTACTGAGAATAGTTTGATTAATATTCAAAGCTTATATATATATTTTTTCATCAATACAGCAACACATACCTAAAAAGTTATAAACTTTCAATTATATAAAAGGAATGTTTTGTTCTTGTATTGTGTACCTAAGTCTGAGAACATATGTGCGTTATTTACAACCTACAAGGGTTCTTTAACATGTTTAAAATAATAATTGGTATATTGAATACTGCTATTTAATAATGCTCTGGTTTTCTTGTCAAAAACTTTATAATTAATACAAACGTAAATTATTTTAATACGTTTGCTTTTTATTATGCTAAAAAAAATATTTTTACATAACATAGTACTAAAATATCATGTGTGTCATTTATAACAAAGTTGTAAGTTTTTATTTCACACAAACGTTCGTAATTCAGAGTACCGGCGCGGACTGCCGCCGCGTCGCCACTGAGTTTCACGGACAATTTCCAAAGTTTTCCGGCCGTGTCACGCTACCGAAAACTTGTTAAACCCGGCAAAAGTCACTGTCCTGTTTCAATATTACATTTTAACTACATAATCGCACATAAAAAGGTACACTCAATGTTTAAAGTAGGTAAGGATCGTGTGTATAAACTTTTCAGGCTTATTGAATAGTATGTTTAAACTGTCGCTTCTTACCTGGTCGTGGAACCGATATTATTTAGTTTGATAGACGACGAGCAAACGATTATCACGAGTCCACCTGTCACCTGCACCTAAGCAAGCAACGCGATCAGATATCCTTTGTTTTCCGAGTTATATTTGTCGTTCGTCATACGAAACGAATTCCTCACAGCGCGTCGAACCTCCAATCCATCATATAAATTAAACAATCGTATTTGAACAGGTGTTTGGTGTTATTTTCGTCACGTAGTTCACTTCACAGAAACTGGCACTGAGCGAGCGGGGCACTAGTTTTTGGCACTTCGCGATCGTACGGGGTTGTTGCTTACGCTTCGAACGCGTGCGGCGTGCGGCGCGACGTGTTTACACGGTACGAGCGAGCGGGGCGCGGTGCGAAGTGGTCGCGCGCCGCGGCCGGAGTGACGCGTCGCCGCCGAGCGGCTCGCCAGCGCCAAGCGGCGCGCCGACGAACTAGTGAGTAGCGCACTCAATCAAATGTCGAGTGTCCAGCGGATCACCGTCACTATTTGCACGCCGACTACTATGCATTCCGACGTTTTATTTTTAAATATCATATTTATTAATAAATTCGTTACATTATGTACACAGAGAAAACAGGAATTCTACAATAAATTATACAACGTATATCTGTAAAAAAACAACAAAAAAATTAAAAAAAACACAATGAAACAATACTAAAAACAATCATTTATTTCCTAAAATCATATTTGCGATGAGGAACTATACGTGAAACATAAATAAAATAAATTTAATAGAACAATACAAAAACATAGTTTGCATTGAAAAAGTAATCTAGCTGTCCGTCACTCGTCAGTCGTCAGTCGTCGCTTGCGGCGCGTCGCGGCGGCGGGCGGCGTGTCGTGACCTTGCAGCGCTGCAGCGTGCAGTGTCGCCGTCCCGCTCGCTCCGGGCGGTGCCTGAGGCCCCGCCCCCCGCCCACCGCGCCACCCCGCTCGCCCTCCCCGCGTAACTCACTTTCGTCGCGATTATTGTTGTGCCTACATTTTGTTTGCGGATCCGCGTGTCATACTTTAATGCATTTCTTAAAATAGCATTATACGATTATCACTTGTAATGAATATTAATTTAACTGGACGTCATAGAAGGATAAATAATTTTATGGGTATCCTATCTATGTTCTTTTATTTTTTATAAATTTTAAGTGAATCTAATCTATAATAGTTAAAAAAAAGAATGTGCTTATATCAAGAGTTATTACGAAACCTTATATGTTTTACATTTTGGAATACTAGTAATGTGACCTTGACTAAATTAACCTCGAATTTTTATTTATATTATAACAAAATAATTTTATGGTTATAATAATCCACCACTATCTACAACTACTGTAGTGACCCATTCCATATAAAAAATCCGACCGAAAACAGTCTCCGTTATTATTTATAGAGTATCTAAAACTCATATTATTCAATATCTTTCTATACAACATTGTTTTATAGTCAGGTATCGTATACCATAATACAATTAGTTCTAGTAACAAAACATTTTAAATAGTACCTACGTTGGTAAATAAATATTAGGAGAATTATTCTTTAAAAAAAAGTTTATATTGAAGTATAAGTAATATATATATATAAGTTTAAAAAATAACTCGCCTTTAACGGAGAGTGGATAAACGTGGGATGTAAATATCAGCTCTAAATATGACAAAACAGTTTCAGGAAATCATGTGTTAAAAATCGAATTTCGAACTTGATAAATTGAACAAAAAATAATTGTTCATTTTTAATTTGATTAAATAAAATTATATTTATTTCAATAAAGCTAAGGTAAAATGTATTTATTTTATTTCAAAACTTTATTAATAAACTTAATTAAATTTATTTGTAAGTAAAAAAATGTGTTCGATTTAAAATTAAACAGCTCTTCATAAATGAATAAGAAAATATTATCGTTACACGAAATCGTCGCGAGGTGGATTTTACGACCGAAATCGTAAACTTAGTCAATATTTAGTTTTGATTATTACAATAAACTCAGATTACATTTTGTTTGCAAATTTTTAAGTATGATTGGTTAACAGTTTGTGTCATTATAAACTTTAATATTACCTATATTAGTGGTGATATTGTCATATAAAAATAATTGAATTTCTTAACGTATATTTCATAAATTGTTACTACATTAAAATTGAGTTTAATTTAAATTCATTTATTATCTACATTTCGTAATCATGCCAAGACAAAAAACTGTCTATAAAATAATTATTTAAAATTAAAATATTTCAATATAGAAAAGTTTGGGATGATGTAAAATATAAGTATTGAAATTACAATTTCCAACAGAGGTAGTAGTGGTAGGTAAGTAGGTAGGTACATGTAGGTTAGTAGGTCCCTACATACCGGCTTCACTTATAGACGTTGCTTAGCGGCTGTTTAGTTAAACACTGATTTCTCTCTTTCTGTCATTATTAATTAGATATTCGAAAGTAAAGGACAGCATTGTTTGCAGCCTCGGACTTAAGTCTAGGCCTACAAAGCACCGACTTAGGCTTACCGCCAACTAAGGAGGTAGTTATCCAAAAATAATATAATTTTACTCCAACAGCCTTGGAATATAGCTTCAGATGTCAAAATGCCTATTAGCCTGGCATCTCTAAGTCTAGGCCTGATTGTTTAACTAGCTCGCTAAGCAACGTTTACCAGTAAGGTCGGTGCGTAGAGTACTACCTACCTAGCGTACCTACTCACCTACATATACCTACTTGACATGATATTATAAGTTCTGTTAGAAATTGTATATCGGTATATTTTATTTGCAAGCTCAGCTCTTCTGGTATTTACCCAACCATTTAAAATGAATTTAAAAAAGGACAATTATTATAAGTATCTTAAGTTATATTATAAATGCGAAAATGAGTTTGTTTCTTTATTTGTTTGTTACGCTGTCACGTGTTAACTACTCAATCGATCATCATGAAGTTTTGCATACACGTCAAGGGTACAAAAAAGGACATAGGTTACCTTACACCTTTCACGCGGGCTAAAATTAGTTGATAATATTCAATAATGTTTTATTGGTAATTTTGAACATGATTCGTATAAAAGTTATCTAAATTCCGTTCCTGTGCTAGTTCTTCTTCTTCCTCTTCATTCATCTTCTTGAAATAAATAATTTAATATTTTAAGCACCACCCTACACACCGACCTCAGTTATATGCGTATTATTGTAAGAAGTAGGTACATCTCGTATATATTTACTTGCATATACCTACTTTATGGCACATAACCTGGGCTTAACGCTACTGAATTTCTACTAAACAACAACAAGACATACTTACATTGAAAGGTCATCGACTATCGTAAAAGTAGATGAGAAGATACAAGTAAAAATAATGAAATGAATAAATACCATTTACTTACGTTTTTAAGTAAAAAAAAAATTGTTACTTGAATAAATAATGAGTCAAAAATATGATGTCCCTTGTGCCTAAAACTGGCTCACTACACAGTAATATAAATACCTACCAAACAGTCCTATAAAACGCTCTTTAGGTAGAAAAGATTTATAATAATAACTAAGCACGTACAATACTAAAATGACTCGCTTTTATAAATACAAAAAACCATTAAAGTTTTAACCAAACTACGAAAACAGTACAAATACGACCATAAATACAAACCATAACATAACATTTACAAAAAATAAATTGTAATTAAATTGAAGGCATTTCCATGAAGCTTACTAATCTAAGGGAAATAAAATAATTTGAGAATTAAATAAATTTAAATCAAAGTCGTATCGTATCTTAATGTTTTAAATCCTTCATCGGCGGTAACGAGGCTACCTGCCTGAGTATCAAGCGGTTGACACCTGACAATAAACCGTCGACGTTACGAGGTCCGTAGGCGAACCAGTGTGTCGAGTCTTGTCTTTACGAGTGTCGTAAACATATGCAATTTTTGTCGTCATATCATCCTATCGTAATGTATGATGTTTATGATATTTGCGGCTGCGGAGGTCTTCGGCCTTATTTACCTACTGGACATG
The DNA here is from genome assembly GCA_905220585.2 of Nymphalis polychloros. NCBI lineage: Eukaryota > Metazoa > Arthropoda > Insecta > Lepidoptera > Nymphalidae > Nymphalis > Nymphalis polychloros. The sequence goes on from HG992247.1 coordinate 14,512,792, forward strand.
TATCAATTTCTCGTCTATTATATATGTATATAAATTTTTAATATTATACAGGATAGGTATTTGAGATGAACAGCAAGCAGCTTGACTACCGAATGTTACAGGAAAATTGTTTTGAATATTTGTCAACTTTGAAGCTATGTTGGTATTTACTGTACATTTAGCTAAAAAAAAGATTTCCACTAAAACGATTCTTCTATTTTTCAAATATTTTCCTTAAACGGACCAAAAATGCTGCGCGTAAGACCAACAGCTTTAATATCCGAAGAATGGCATTGTAACAATGCCAAAGTACTTGGTAGTACGGCTTTGTGCATGCCAGTCTGGTTAAGTTCCATCCACTCAACACGTATTTTACCGCCAAACAGCTATACTTAGCATTGTTTTGTTCCATTTTGAAGGGTGAGTAACCCAGTGGAACTGCATGCACATACAAGGGATATAATATCTTAGATCCCAAGTTTAATGGCGCAATGAAAGGGATGGTCAAAATTACTTACAGTGCAAATGTTTGTGAGTGGTAGTGACCACTTACCATCAGGGGACCTATTTGCAAATCCCTACTTATTATATCCACATAATTTATCTACAAAAAAACTAAAAAAAACACATCAAAAACCCTGATTAAAACAAGTCTCTCAATATAAACATGGTCATGGACCCTTATAAGTTAGCCAATAGACTAGATCAGGTCCTTGTTTAAAGATTATCATCACAAATTCTATATCGACACATACAGGTTTCCTCACGTAGCATTTCTCGTCAAAAATGAAATCAACACAAATAATGAAATTGATCTCCACGTCAAATTTTACATAATCCATGTCCTTGGTAATATCTCCACAATTACATAGGAATCAAGTTAAATATTATAAGTATGGTGATAATGGACACATAAGGGCCTAACACGATCCGCACATCATTGAGAGTAGATGTGCGCGATCCACTATAATTTGCCGCCATAAACCCAACCGCGATGACAGAACATCATGGCGCCCGCGAAAATTACCCATTTTACGAGGCAAAATTACTCACATGCAATCCTAATAATCTTAACTTCCTAATTGCCATTGTATTCTCAACTTTATTAGTATAGTTATAAAGGTCGGGTTGATTTAGTTATACGTATGATGAAGGTGTTGTAACAGTTGAGTGATGTCTGACGGATGATTGCATTTGTTTGTTTGTTTGTATGTTTGGAAATTAGATTCGACGGCCGCATCCTGTCTGATGCGAATTTGTGTTATTGATGCAATTAACTCGGTCATATTCAGAACACCTTTCGATTGTAGCTATTCACCATCATACCATTGACTCTTCAACCTACCGTTGAAAGTTCAAATAAGCATTCCTTTTTGTTTTTTTGCCTACTAAGCTTCAATTTTAGTCTATTTGAATGAATGTATGACTGACGAATGAATGACTCAATGTCATGTAACAAAAAGAATATTGTGTCAGAAAGTGTAATTACCTGTGATTCACGGTTTGTTGGAAAAGTGTAACTATTAAGTACCTACCTATCTTTCCGGTTTTTCTCGGTAGACTAGTTAGGTAGGCTTATCTCCACATTGCGAAACGGTGACAACTTTACACTTAATAGATTTCTGTAATATATCTATTACATTGATTGGCTGTTACTTTTTGCCATACTTATAGTTATATATAATCTATAGTTAATAATATTTTCTGCTTAGGATACAGCGAGACACTCGTATTTGACTATCAAATCACAATTCACTCAAAGCAATGATTGAACAGAATAAACTCCTTGCTCAGAGCTATTAATTCCTTATTACAGGTCTCGCAGGCAAATGCTAATACTTGGCTTGTCCTCGTCTAGTCCTCGGCTAGTATTCACCTAGTACTTAGACCTAGCCAGTAATTACACGGTGAGCCGAACAAGACTCACTCGGTTTCGGCCGTCCATCTTACCGCGAACCGATGCCCTTACTTTATAATAACACGAGCTTCTCAAACTGTGAGTAACAATTTTTTTTTTTTTTTTAATAACAATATTAATATTGCTATAGAAGTCCTATTGCCAGAAATTACAGCAGATTTCATGGCAAATACGCAGGACAAATTATAGTGAGTCGACAAGTCGAACGAAATATATATGTACTCTCGATTTCTTTATCCTCAACAACTCAACAATCAATAAGACGGTTTATTCTGTGGTAGGAATTTTTACTAGCCCGTCTGGGTAGGTACCAGTTGCTCATCATATATCCTATCATCAGTAATGCTTAGTATTGTTCTGTTCCGGTTTGTAGGGTGAGTGAACAAGTGTAACTACAGGCACAAGGGATATAATGATGATGATGAGTGGGTGGTACCTACCCAGACGAGCTTGCACCTTTGTGCTCTACCACCGAGTAAAATGTAAGATTTGTTAAAAATTCGTTTAATTCCTAGTGATGATGCATAGTGTATCGCTTTAGCTAGAAGTTTGAGAAGCTCTGTGCGAAAACAGTCAATTACATGGCATAGCTGCGTGCGAAGTGCATATTTATTATCTCGCGAGGTGAAGAGGGGGGGGGCGTATGGTAGAAATGGAAGGGAGGTGGTAATTAAAAGCGGGCCGCATGCAACTTCGCTGTTCCGATGCGGGGTCGCTTCCTGCGTGCGTGGTCCAACTGTTGCTTTATTATTGTTTATTTATCGTGAGGAGGAAGTGTAGGTGACGTGGACCGGCGTGTCATGTATGCCGGCTAGTCTAGACTATTATATTATGATTACTCATTTGAGATTGACGTGAAAGATATACCAGAAACGTTACGTCAAAACGTGGAATAATCTTAAGAAAATTATGTATAAATTATTTGACTAGCTTTTTAAAATGAATGAATTGCTTAAAAAAAGAATAATTAAAAACATTTAATCGTCATAAAAAAATTAATCGAATATTGAACAAAGAAAAAATATATTAAGCAATCTATTAAAAACAGTCTAATTTATTGAAGAAATACACATGACAACTGTGCTTACATTAAATATGTTGAATAAAATTATACATTCCATAGTTGATTCAAATAATTATCAAAATAATTAGTTAAATTTTAGATAGTACCGTAATAAAATAATCATTAACAAAATAACTAGAATTTATTTAATATTTCGATTTTTATTTATTAGAAAGGTTATTTCGACATCATGTTTGGATTCATTATGCATATTTTACGACTAGACCACCAGGATTCAGTAATTATTATGACTTATAAATATTTTATTTAAACATAAAAATTCGCATTGAATTTCTTTATCTAGCGATCTTTCAAATATAATAGATACATCACATTAAGATTTTCTTTAAAATATGCAAATTAATTAGAATTTTATCTTTGTTTTTTACGTTATATATTTAACAGGATTTTTATTAATTTATGTTAGATTATTATGAATTAAATTAATTTGAAATATTATTTAATATTAAGAAAGTATTTTTAGTAAAATAACTTTGTAATAAAAATTAATATAACCATTTAGTAAAAATATAATTTAATAAGAATAAATTATTCGATTATTCTTCTTAAAACTTATGTAAGAATATTCGCAATTCAAAAACGAATAAATTTCATTACGAAAAATGTTTTATAAGAGTAAAATATTTATACATGCGTAATATATTATAATACGCTCATACTCATGGTATGAGCATATTATAATATATTACGCACGTAGGAGGTGAATCAGTTCTACGTTGTTAAGTAGTTTATGAATGAGACGTAAAAACGTCGGCCGTTCATTCACTCCAAACCTTATATTTTGTGGAGGGAATATTACTTTTTTTAATATATTTAACGGCGCGTGAACATCACCATTTAGTCTAGATTTAGTAAATACTATTTGTTTGATAATTAAATAAAATTAATTTAAATCTTGTGGGGTGTTACGTTCTGTTTATTTTTATTTCATAATCAGATAATAAACTAGAATGGATACCTGAACTAACAGCTTAGATTAAAAAGTTCTTATTTTATTAGCAATCCTAGTAATTAAATTTGTCTATTTATCGTCGATATACCTATATATAATTTTATTGTATATCCTAAGACAAGCTCTTCGTGCCTTTTTTGTATCTTGTCTTAAAGCTACTTTACACCATTTTAATGTGCCTGCAGAATTTTTATATCCCAACAACATCATAAACTAAATTTTAGGATTGAAAAATAATGGTAATTTATTCGTATTCATATGATATAACTGTACTGACGACGCGACGCCTATGTTTATTCTATATGCATTTTTTTTAAATATTTCCTTATATAAGACATTCCATCTAAGATATCTTAATTCATATCTGAACCGATTTTGATGGTAATGTTTATTTTATAAAAAAATCAAATACCAATCCTACTTGACTTATACATCCTAATATACGTTACTTGTTTTAACTTAAAGGAATCCACAACTTTATTAACATACGGTCGCTAAGTAACGACCTTTATCGGTATGTAGGCGATTATTTATGTATTGTTGTTCATTATAAAATTAAATTTTGACATAATAACATGATATCCTAAAGATAAAATACATATTTAATACCATATTTATTCATTCATTTCACAATATTTATGATTGTATGTTAAAATAAAGTTAAAACAAAAGCTATTAATATTGTCAAAAATAACAAAATCTTAAATTATGAATACGAATCAAATCGAAACAATTTTTTTTTAGATATTTCGTAACATACATTGAATATGACGTCAATGAACTTACTATTTTTCATGTATTAGAAATCTGTAATCTGATCGTTTTACAATTTCATTTAGTTTTAATTTGAGAATAGTCCTCATTTTGACAGTTTATACATAATTTGAAACGGTTTTATGTTTCTCGATTTGTCGCCAATTCTACTAACCAACTAGACCTGGCCTTCTCTCTCTTGAGAAGGATTTTGTAGCTTATCCCATCACGCTTCTCCATTGCAAATTGGCGGATACATACGTGTAAGCAATTTATCTGACACATGAAGGTTTCCTTAGATGGATTTCCTGATCACTTCAGAATCGTGCACGAGATGAATTTCAAACACAAATTAAGCAATCCAAAACTCAGTGGTGCTTTGTTTGAATTTGAACTCGCATATTTCCATTTCGATTTTCGTGTTCTAACCATTGGGACGCCTGAGCTTTTTATATAATTCTTATTTTAAAAAATACTTTTTTAATCGAAATTACTAAAAATAAATTCGGTCACACAATGGAAATTTGAGATGTGACTTCAACCTCTCAATTATACGTGTTATTATTTCGACAATTTATCCATAAAAATGATCTCAAGTTCATAATACTTATATAGTGTAGTACCTAGGTACCTACTCAGTTTTTTATATATATAAATATTTATGAAATACCTGTTACTCGATTTGTGTTTCCTTATTACAATACTTCGGAACAAAAGGCTCTAATAGACAACCACGAAGTCAATAAATATAACGATTTATGTAAAGAACAAAAAATGTAAGCTTGGATAATTTCAAGTGAATGGACTCAGCCTCCACATAAGACATCCGAACTCCCATAAAGTGCATTTCTTTATAAAGTTATAAATATAGATAACGAAGTTCATTAAAAGAGCCATCGCTTTTTAAGATTGGGAGAACGAATGGTATTAAGCCATGTAGTTTAAGCACATTCGCTTATCTTCGCTGATTTAGTTTTAACGTGCGCCGAAAAAGAATTCAAATTCACCCTTCAAGGACTATCGTTAATCGTGCAAAAATATAATCAAAAATACCTTTTTTAAGAATTTAAGGTAATTGCTGCGACCAGCTCTTTATCGGCTTCATGTATTATTGAATCACGATGACTCAATGAAGCGCTTTTAAATATTTTATTTTGAATTCTATAAAATACATTATTTATTGAATATATATATGACATAGTGTCCTGGCGTCTTTTAGGCAAGCCCGCTTCAACCCAGACCTCATTGTCTTGTAAGTACATGTGATTGTTGTCAAACGCAAGCGTATAGTTTGATCAAAACATTATACATACACCACATATAAATTCAAGAATAAGCCAAAATTAAAACGAAATAAAGTGACCGTCACACACACCGTAATTGATGCTTATTGAGATAAAAAAAAAAACAATAAATAAATATGGAATAAGATAAATGAAAACATGGTTTTATTAAAGAAATAAAAAATATTTTGTTATTAATAAAATAATATATAGCAACGAAGTATTTAGTTCGCGCTTCGCACCAAAAAGGGAAAAGATAGCGCCGGTAGAGAGGGGCCATGACAGCATAAGAGAGGGTCATGTCGTCTGCCGTCACGTCATATTAGTAGATCTCACAACTGAGGCGCGCCTATAGATGTTACACGTCATTATGTGCAGCACAAGCGGCAGCCTCTTTAATTATTGGACATTTCTTCCAGACAACTTAGGTCATTTGAAAATGGGGATCAGTGTGGTGTTTTATTTATATCTACACAAGCCTACATACAAATTATATTAAGAAAATAGATTATATGACCATTCATTTTTTTATTTGTAACAGGAAGGCCGGGAGATGATACTTTCGCATAGTGGCTCTGTAAATTGATTATATTTAATTCAAGAAGGTTCTTACAAGTACTTATGAATCGTTATTTTAAAAAGTTCAAACGAATGTAACTCTACTTCCGGTTCAAAATGGACTTGCTTGAAGACTCTAACAGCAGTCAATATGTTTTTAAATTCAAATTAATTTATATAAACACCAATAGAACGATACATATATACTACATTATTAGGAATGTTGTCCATCACTCCTCAAAAGTGCAAATAACATTTAAAGTATTCGTCGTCGGTCAGAACGTACTCCATGTTTTCATCTAATGGAAGCAATAACTTGGCACAAGTTAGCGTCGTCCGCAATTTTATATCTGCTCCTTTATCCGGCGCCCGCGCAGTAATGTAGATAAATTGATCGCCTCAATCCCTTATTGGATTAATTTATGGTAATATGTTCAGATCGCGATAGCCGGTGCCGAGTTACGATTAAACAGTTTTTATGTAAATCCGCCATCTTTGTTCGCAGCAGTTGGTATGATGGGGTCGCGGTTTGAGTTACAAGATGATGGGCTTCTTAACATTATACATAATATAGGTAGACAATCTTATAACTGACTCACTGAATATTAAGGATATGACAATAACAATTGAAATTTATAACCTCAGATAAATAGAGCCGAAACCAATGGATAGATGGATAAGACACGCATTGTGAGGAAATCTAACAGATGAAACAGCATCTGTTAGATTTTACATCTATCAACTCATAGATCTAGATTTTACATCTTTAAGCTCCAAATTATTTGTTTCTAACAGGGGAGGTGACTTTTGCTGGACTATTAGTTCTTTCAGACCATTACGTCAATAATTCTAAAGTGGACACAAAGTTACCTACATTATATAAAATAAAACCTTTTCAATCCATTCAAAATAAGTTGTTTTATCATGTTCTTAAGATATAATATAAATAAGACAATTGAGAAGTTCTTGAAGTCACTAATATAAGCTATTTATTAATTTCCCGCCAACGACTTTCCCCTTGGGTCACCCCCTATGGTGCTAATCATACGCGTACATATTTCTGATTTTATGTCAGCTGCGTGCCTGCATAATGTGATGTTTTTGTTTCTAGCCTGCGCCTGCGCCGGTAATGTGTCGTAAAAGTGTGGTTCTACAAGTTCCGACTTGCCAAAAACCCATTATATATTAATATATACGTGTTCTATTATATATTTTATAACTCTTTTTTATTGCTTTATATAATGGTCATTCAAACCTTATCTTATGCACACTTATATCATGAATTAAGATACTATCAAATATTTACTATTATCTAAAAGAAGTTATATGTACCGTACCTATTTACTGATTCAAAATTAACACATACCTTATCCAAGTTAGTTGTGAAAAACAAGTAACTTTTCGTCGTATTTCTCTCGTCCGTACCTTAGATTATGTTTGGTTTCCTGATTATTATAAAATGTTTGCTCGGATTTTTAAATTACAAAACTACACAGCAATAATAACTTAGTCATGTACATCGACGACATTATACATTTATATTAGTAACATACTAAACACAATCGTCATTTTACGCGTTTAGTACAAGTGAAGGTGCAACCGGTTCGGTAGCTATATGTCGAGAAACACCAAGAAATTTAGTAGTTTTTCAAATAACCAGTACTCGTCTCGTTATCTATCTCCTTATGAGATACATCTTACAATTTACCATACACACACAGTCACACATACACAATTATAATCTAAATAACTTGTATCACATTACGCGCGATGTTTCCAACCCCATAGCAAATAGGATGAACGAAAAGGAATATATGAGCACTACTTGTTTCGTATTTGTTTGTCAACCATATAATATTAAATTAAAACACCTATAGAGTAATGCAAAATCATATAGAAGCAAACACAACTTGCTGGAAATAAATTATTAATAACGATTCAGATAAAAAAAATAAAACAGCTGTTAACATCCGAAAGTAAGTAATAAAAAACTACAAGCCATACTACATACTATAAACCATAGCCAACACCCCCCCCCCCCCCGCCTCTGTTACACGATTAACTCAAAAACTACCGTACTGTGTAATCTATTTTCGAAACTAGTGGTAGCTTACATTAAATTTAATCCTACATGGAGTTTTGAAAGAGCTCGTAAGGCCTTGCTTCAATTATAAAATATTTTGATTTGATTGATATTATAATGTTCTTTAGCGTGATGAGTAATAGCGTCAAAATAAATGTAACAAAGAACAGAAAACTCGGATCAAACCTTTCACATCACATTACTCATAGCAGTTCTAAATTATATATTAATAATTGGGCTAAAGTTACAACTTTGAATTAAAACCAAGAAGATGCCGCTAGAAAGAAGATTACATCAATATTTGCAAATCGAAGTAGAAATAAATACATGCAAATATGTATGTACCTATGTCAATGTTTGTTGTGTTTCTACACGAATGTTCGTTGAGTTTTCGTTGAGTAGCAAGGAGAACCACGAACACGCATCTCTAAATGCGGTAGATGATTGGCACTTACGACGTAAGTAAGTTTTATAAAACAAACAAGAGATTTAATAAAAGATTTTTTCACATGTTAATGTTATTGACCCACACAGATACACAGATAGATTGTGTCTGTGTACTTATGTAATTGCGCATCTCGTCACGTAATCCATAAAAAAGTCCACGGGCACGTAAACATCTTTCATGAAAACAGAGTTATCCCCTAATATCATCGACCTGGATACAAACGGTTAATTGGATATAACGAAAACAAAAAGAACTCGTTCAATCTACGACCTGCGCTCCGGGAAACCAACAAATTCCAAGAAAGAAAATATTCTGGAAGTTTCTCCAATAAACAAAGCCGAGGCACTTCGCGATAGCGGGAAAAACGCGTCGAACCACATCGGAGCACATTTTATACAAACGATGACATAAATACTCATTTGCAAGAACAATATCCGATATTGAGTGAGGCCTGTCTTGCGAACGAACGAATACACCGCGGGACGGAATAACTTGGAACATTTCGTGGGTTTTTATAAAGTTTTCGTAGTATCTTATACAGTTTCTTCACCATTTTACGCGGTATTAATTATCGCATTAATATTTTTAAATGAAATCAAGATATGACAAGTTTTTATCCAAAATAAATTCACAATAGCAAGCGGTTGCTTTTAAGCGTTATAATGACGTGAATTGATGATGGATTCACAATATTAAAAAATATATAAACAATACAAAATATTGTTCGTATACTTTAAAACTTTGCAATATTTCTAGTTTTTTCTTTTTTTGTTATATTTCCCGGGAGGGCAAATGACTCTACTCTTGGTGGTAAGTGCTAGTAGAGTTCAAACGCAACGACGGCTAGTACAGTCGGGAAGAATGATCTGCAATAGTCAAAAGGCACGGTCGCCTTGCCGGTCCGCAAGATGCCTCTTCTTGCTCGTTTGTAGGAACCCAGGTCATAAGAGGAGGGGAACACGTGTGCTGGTAAAGTTCATTCGATCATTACTTTTAATATTTTTGCCGCCGTTTTATAGAGTTGTCATAGAGACGAGCTAACTTGAAGGTCCTCGTACCGCTTTTGTTGACAAGGGCTGATCGGACATAAAACCGACGTATGTATATCTTATATAGCAAAATGATTACTTGATCTTGTCCGTGTTTCATGCGGTAACGCATTGTTCAACCAATTCAGTTAAAACTGTGCACAGTTTTTGGCGCTTGCATTAAAGTTTCTAACAAAGTACCATAAAGTTGCCATAGGTGGAGCGTGAGTCACATTGAGTGTGGAAATATTTGTCATATCCATTTTTGTAAATACCACAATACCGATAGCGTATACTTTAACCATCCCGCGTTGTACTCAGTACATTCATGTTTATTCACCGTCCTGCCAACCCCTCAACCGATATATTTATTGGTTTGCATCCGCCTGAGTATCTACGTGGAATTTAGTACACCGGCAACTCAAAATTCGTCTTACACTTTACAGCTGTATGTAGATTCGAGTTATGAAACATCCAGACCTCCGCGAGCAGCCGTATATATTGAAGGTTTATGTGAAGTACACAAACGAGATCAGATATACCCCGCGCTTAACTCACGCGCTTCCAACTTTTGACAATTGGATATATATAGGTATATATCTATATATTTATTAATTTATATGTATAGTGCTTTAACAGATGTCTATTTATTGAATATTATTTTACAAATACTTTCAAATTCAAATTTCTTTATTCAATATAGCGTTACACTTGCTTATTGATTGTCATAAATCTACCACCGGTTCGGAAATAAACACCTCAGACCTGAGAAGAACCGGCGAAAGAAACTCAGTGAGTTTTTTTAAACTTATTCTTTACAATTATAATTGATTTACATTATAATATTCTTATTTATTTGAAATAGCCTGGATGCGATCGTTTCATTCCCAAGGTGTGCAATCATCTAAGAAGTCATTGATTGCGTAATATCCTTTAGCACATAAGCGTTCCTTAACAATTCTTTTAAATTTCACAATTGAATATTTTTGAACGCTTTCTGGGTTCCTGTTGAAGAAGCGTATACATTGTCCCATAAAAGACTTACTAACCCTGTGTAATCTAGTAATAGTGGTTGTAAGTTTATACTTGTTCCTGGTATTAACAGTATGTACGTCACAATTTCTATTTATCATTATGGTTTTGCGTACATACATAACATTATTAAATATATACTGAGAAGCGACAGTCATTATTTTAATTTCTTTAAATTTACATCTTAATGAATCTTTTGGGCCCAGGTTGTAAATTGCACGAATAGCTCTCTTCTGCAGTACAAAAATCGTATTTATGTCGGCTGCATTACCCCAGAGTAGAATGCCATAAGACATCATATTGTGGAAATAGCTGAAATACACTAGGCGAGCCGTATCAACATCAGTCAACATTCAAATTTTTTTTACCGCGAAAGCAGAGCTATGTCTATTTGCCAATTTATTAATATGAAGGCCCCATTGAAGCTTAGAATCTATTGTGATACCAAGAAATTCTGTTGCTTCTACAGAATCTAAAGGTCAAAGGTTCGTTTTTACAAATTTCAAGTTTCACATACTATTTTTTACTACAATAATCGTATCTTAATGTTATATTGGTATGTTGTGGTTTGAAGGGTGAGTGATCCAGTGTTATTAAAGGTTCTTAGATAGCTTTGTTTGCGGCGCATTGACGATATAAGGAGTGGTATTATTTCTCGCAGTGATGATTTCTATGGACATGTGAAGCGATAGCAACCATTACCAAGTAGCCCATTTGCATTTATTTATATATATATATATATTAAACCCTTTAAATAAACATTAGTGTAAATATAAACTACGATACTGTCAAAGTTACGTAGATTATACTCTTCAAACCATAATTTAAATCTTAATGAACGCAAAATAGTCTACTCGTCTATTTCCTTGACTGCTCCCATCCATGGCAGTGTCCCGTGGGGTCAATAAATCTACAGGTGCGGCGGAACATCGTTCGCACGGTAATCAGGAGCGCGTCAATCTGCACCCTCTATTAATTACATCAGCGCCTGCACACGCCAACTACACATCGGATATGGCATTTGAGCTTTATACCTTCAAACGAAACGTATAACTACTTACAAATTATCTACTTAATAATTACAGCGGCATAAAGATAGTAATAGCCTGTGAATGTCCCACTGCTGGCCTAAGTCAGAAAGTTTCGAGATTATTCCATAATGGTGCTCCAATATAGGGTGCTGGATGCACATGTGTCAGAATTTTAGTGAAATTAAACATATACCTGGTTTTTAATATAGCGTTTTAACAATTGATATGATTGCCTATTGAATAGACCACGAGGATACTAAAATCAAATCAGCAAAAACAGCATCATACATTTATCTTGTGCTCTACAGTGCACAAAATGATCGCGAGGAAACCAGCATATGTCGATTTAAAGTATGTCTCTGTGTGGTTGTGCGCGTATCGCTATATGTTAGAGATTATTTTCTTAGGCTCATTAGTTTTACTACCATTGCGGCGTAGATATATATCTATCGATAGGTATTGCTTATTGGAGCAATATTAAAGAAATACCTTTACCGTTTATAATATAACGAGTATAGTTAAAAATTTATTATATCTATTAAACACAAATGTTATTTGGAGTTACAATGTAACTATAAAAGACATTAAATGTTGCAATTAACCGGCATTTTAATTTTTATAGTTTTACCAAGTTTTTGCGAAACCAAAAGGCGTATTAAATTCAGCTATACACGAGAAGCTTGAACACGTTACATATATTCTATATATAAGAAAAAACCAGAAACTCACCGCAGAACACGATCGTGAAATGTCAGAAAGTGATATACAACATGGTCTGTAATAATTGAAGGGGTATAAAGAACTAAAATGTTACATTCCTTGTTCCTGTAATGTTGCTGTTCCGCAGTAGCACATGTGATGATTTGGCGATATCCAGTTGGACTTGAGTACACCGAGTAAGTTAATAACTAAGAAACCATTTTAAAGAAAATAAATATACTGTAACTTTGTTGAATTCGTATATTAATCCTCATAAAAAACATAATATCAGTGCATCTGTAGACAAAAATAGCTGCTCAAATTTTTCAGTTTGAACCAATTCAGTTGAAACCAGTTTGAGATAGTGAGAAATAGGAGTCAACGTATGACAAAAATAGGTTTATACATTTAAAAATATTTGAAGACATGAAGGATATCTCTATTTACCCGTGTGAACATAGGACTAGTGGCTGGTTCAAAGTAATTTCAAAAATCTAGAGTATATCTAAAACATCGTAATTATGAATGTCCAAAATAAAATTGTCTAGTTTCCGGCCATCCGCGTCTAAAGGGGGGGGTCCTGTTAAAATTGAAAAATTCTTTAAATTTTCAAAAATGTTTTACTCAAAGACAAAGTCCGTTACAGTCTTATGTATATATTAAATCAATAAAAAGTCACATCAGGTATGAGATTAAAAAAAAACGAAGTTATCTCTCGTATGACGCGAGGATGTTGACATGACGCGAAAGTCACCTTAACCATTCCTAAGCCGAACCTTGTCGTTTGTCACAATAACACGACAATTAACTTAAAAAGGTTCAATAATTCAGAATAAATGTATAACATTTATTAAATATATATATTAATTCAGAATCGCTATTCTGTAAGACATCACTTTATATATCAGTACTTTAAATTCTATAAATATGTTATAGTTAATGTCAAACCTTCGCAAAAAAAGGAGAAGAGGCCTTGGCCCAGCAGTGGGACATTCACAGGCTGTTACTCTTACTGTTACTGTTACAATGTCGCCTATTACAGAACTCTACCTACAGCATCATACTGAATGATGCATACGACAATGTTTGACATGCTTTGAGATGACTATTATAGTAATGTAACCGCCTCAGGATGTTCCACTACTGGGCTAAGGTCTCCGCTCGCTTTAACGAACTCCAATACAGGTGGGTGGATAACATGTGGCAGATTTCGACTGAAACCAAACACATGCAACTTGCATGATGTTTGAAAATTAAATATATTTTATATTCAGAGAATCGGTATTGCGGTGTTCCACGCGGTCACGATTTGTACAGAAGCTATTTTTAATTTTTATTTGTATATATTTAAGGCATTCTTGTAAAATTTTTTTATTAATTTTATGATATTAGCAGCGCATCCAAAGTGACGTACATGAATGGTGTCCGGTATTAGAGCGCGGTAGATTGATGAGTTACAACTTACATCACGCTAGTACGTTGTTCACTTCCGTGTAAACGTCTCTCATTACCAGCTACGGGGATCGGGCTCTCATATATAAACCGCAAGGATCAATGGATCAATCAATTTTGATACTGTATTTATGTATATACATATCAAAACAGGACTACCGCAATCGTTCTGAACGACTAAGGGTGTTACTACATTTTTTTGCAATATTTATTTGACTTTCATACTTTTATTGTTTTATATAAATTAATTCGCTCAGTGGTCGAAATGACACCATAATCACTATTGAAAATTTGAAGAATATTAGCCTAAGCTTAACCTACAAAAAAAAATCTGTTGACAAACATAGGTTAAGCAAAGACCAAAAAGATCATTTTTATTATATATATTTAGATGAATTAAAGAAAGCATCAATATTTTTATGTATCATTTAGTACATATTTAAATATATTTGTATTTTAGAATAAACAGTTAATTTAAATTATCAGTTAATTTAAGCTAATGATGACGATTAATTTTTCCAATCTTTCGCTACTAAATTTTGATAAAGCTGCATTCAAGTTGAGTCAAAAACCATACGTGGTCGGAGAATATTGTCAATGTTTAATTTCTTTGAATAGTATTGCATACACAGACAACACCTTCCTTAGTTGTATGACTGCCTCATTGTTCTGGAGGCTAGATATAAGGCTGCTGCTGCTGATACCGAAGTCCTGAGTTCAAGCCCCAGAGCCAATATAAAATATTGGGTTTTTACGGTTGAAGACTTTTAGTAGCCCGGTGTCTGGAAGTTGGAAGTGTGTATATTCCCGCACGTGGTCCTGCGCCTAAACTGCTTTCAGTCGTTTCAGCTTATGACAGTGCACCTGTGTTTGAGCACACGCTTGTGCACTATAATATTTTTTGCGCAGTTGGCCAATCCCTCATGAGATTTGCCACCGTAGCCTAAATCGATCAGGAGACCATCATCATATATAAGACCAAAATGAACTTGATTTATGTCGTGTATTCTTGTAAGAGAGTATTTGATTTATGTTTTAGTGTTTTAATATTCGTTTACAAATATCTAACCAATTATGCTACCATCTCTTAAAAATAAGGATTATATCGATCAGAACCGACAAAAAATACAATTAATAAGTACTTTTTAATAGACATAATTTTCTTAATAATATGTAATTAAATCTATAAAGACTAATAAAATATACCCAACGGATGATGAAACTAAGTAGATAATAATTTATATATCTTGCGTATAATAAATAGGCCTTACTCTATTTTACATAAACTTTAAGCTTGGCAAATGTTAATTAAAATGTATAGCCAGGATTTAATGACTGTTTAACACAAGACGTTGCGACATTTAATTGAAAGTAAAATAATCGAAGTATAGTTAGTCTTAGTTCCGCATCAGCAACGTCCATCAATGTCCGGGACTGTCGCTCCGTGTCTACTTACGTCAGTGCACGCTATCTAGACTCAGACATTAAATAAACCTAGCTTTAGTTTTCAATTATATTCTTATATATACATATACCGTATCTGACTCTGGACAATATGAAACTTTATTAAGTGACAGCTCATATATTGGATAGAATTTAAAATATTTAACAAAAACAAAAAGTTGCAATTATAGAAAATACTTAAAAAATATTATTCAAAAAAAGTATTACATGTAAAAATATAGAATACATAATCCTCGTCCTATGTTAATACCGTGTCAACGTCTTCCGAACGGGTGGCGTATCCTTGTGTGGTCCGACAGGTGTCGCGCTAAAGGTCAGGCGAATTAGCGGTCTTTTTTGATGCCAACAAACTATACTAACTAAATTAACTGCTGATTCAAACTCATAAATATTATAAAACAACTT
The DNA here is from genome assembly GCA_905220585.2 of Nymphalis polychloros. Taxonomy (NCBI): domain Eukaryota; kingdom Metazoa; phylum Arthropoda; class Insecta; order Lepidoptera; family Nymphalidae; genus Nymphalis; species Nymphalis polychloros. The sequence continues at coordinate 14,528,961 of HG992247.1, forward strand.
GTCAACGTATAATAAGAACCTTCTATGCACGCCGAAGCTCTTAGTATTAAGTCGGATATAATAAATAACTATAAGTTATCTGTCTTTGTCGCACCGTGGGGTCATAGGCCTCCTCTCCTGTTTAGGATCCACTCGTTCCTCTACTGCTGACAAATGTTTTTACAATGTATGTAACTAAACTACTCGTTAGTCTAGTTTAGACAAGCTTTCACGGATATATAGTCACAGTTTCAGGCTTTAAGCTGTCAGTAGCCGCCTGAAGAAGTTGGTTAGTGTCAAAATTCAGTGCCGTTGATGTTGCACCTAATCTCTCTCAGATCATATCAGGTAGAGATCGCAATACATGCACGTGCGTTTGCACTACAATCATCCTATAATATCTTATGTGCAGATGCCGAGTGTCCAGTGAAAATGGGGCTGACGAAATCTCTGAACATCTCTCAACTGTTTTTATACTTCTCGAATCAAATGATCTAATGAAGCTGATAGATTCTAATCGAATACCTTATATGTGCCTGTGTATTAGAAATCGTAAAATTAATCAAATTTTATTTATTAATTTATTTATTTTGTACAACCAACAGTAGATACATTACAGAAGTTTACAGTTAAATAGAGGTTGAACAGTTTTATGACAAATGTTCTACCTACTATGTATATATACTATCTATGTACAGGTTATCACATCATTGACCATTACAATTCTATAAAAATATTAACCAAACAAGGCCCGAATAAAATACTGAATTACAACTTACATATCTAATGAAGAGGAATCTCTCCGAAATCAATCAAGGTATTTGTCTAACAATATGTCATTTAATGTAATAAGCGTAGGTACTTTTACACCGGGGTCCACTGATTACTAAACCTATTTCCATGCAACAATGTTGCTTAAAAAGTTTTATAATAATAAAAATAAGTAAGCCAGTGTAATTATAGATATACAAGGGACATAACTTAGAAGTCATGGTTAGCTGGGTTTTGACAATGTATTTGTTATAATTCTTACATTACCAATGAGTATACATTTGGCATTTGAAATATAATTCATACATAATTAAAATATTAATAAATATTATTATTTACGTCGTTTTAAACTAGTAAACAAATTAAGTAATATGATTGGAACGAAAAATCATTCCACCAGAAATAATTGCTAAAACCAAATAGCCGCGGGCGAGTTCAAAATACTGTTATGAAACTCAGAAACAACGATTTCATATTCATTAACTGTCAATAGCAGGAATATTTGTTTTCATTTAATTTCAATTTTATAAAGTTATTTACACTTTTCGAATAATGTCGGACCGTTTGATGTCCATGAAACTGTATACGGCTAATGGTGAGTAGTCATATCTGCCTATGAGCTATTATTACACAGTTATTATTCATATTACATAGCTTATGACCGTGGGACCCATTTTGATTTGTTCCTTGTCTCCACAATTACACTGGCTCACTCATTGTTAAGATCGGAGTGCAACAATACAATTGCTGTCTAACAAAAGAATTCCTAGTGAATTTGTGGTTTCTACCTAAACTGTGACTGTTAGAAGCTTGTATAATAAGTATTCGTTGAAATTCAAAATTGTATATAGATTATAATTATATTCAATTTGGTGAAAGAAACACAGTAACTTTTATTCTCGATCCGAAGCTCAGTAGTAACATTTTTTACTATTTTTTTATCAATATATTTTTCAAACAGCCTGTTGATTTATATCATTCTGACCAATTTTGGACACAAAGACCATTTTCAAAAGAGATTAACCATCTGAGCAGGACAGATTATAGTGCACAGATGTGTACGCAAATACCTACAGATGCTCGCATAATCCAACACGACCGAAAAGAGTCCAGGCGCAGAATCAACGACTTTACGGGCGTTTTAAGCTTAGGAGTGTACACACTTCCTACTTCCAGTCAATGGGTCGCTACTGTGGATCTTCGACAGAAGGTTTTCGACAGAAGGAACTTTTTATTAGCACGACCTCGACTTGAACCCAGGACCATGAGATCTGTTGTCTTATAACTAGCTTTTACCTTTGAGAAGGTTAAGAGCTTATTCCATCACAATTATTAGCACAAATTAAGCACATGAAAAATCAGTGATCCTTACCTGTTTGAATCCGCGATGCTCGGTGGAGATTCACGTGTTCTAACCGCTAAGCCATAACGAGCTATATATCTTTATCTAATAAATATATTTAAAAACATGACGCTATGAAGTCATCTTGACTAATTATACATGTATAGATAAAAAACAAGTTCTCTACATTTCTCGTGCAGGCAGGACGTTATCAGCCCTTTAATTTAATCCGAAACAAAACGAGAAACAGCAAAAACACAATTAATGCAGTGCCAATAAAAAATCAATCAGACAATTTGCCGTGCGGCGTATCTGCGCGGGCGCACTGAATCGATCAGGCGGACAGCATCTATTATTTACTGGCGGGGCAGACCCTCGCGCGAGGTAATTATACCTCCCTAATTGGATAACGCTACGTGCGGTTGCGAAGGGTTACAAATTTTAATACGTCCCGGTCGGATTGTGAATAAGATTTCAATAGGTATTTTATATTACTTTGTTAAAAAAGATAAAACTTTCAAATGCCGGCGAGGTTACGACTCTGGTTTCACACGCAATATTAATCTTGGCATTTATTCTGTTCTCTTCCTCACAATACTACACTGTTGTGTGTATTTGTGTACTATTTTTAATGATATCATTGATTCTGTTTCTCAAGTGAAAAGAAGAGTTATGAAAGTGAGACCATTTATTTTCAGCTCAGGTTATTATCCATGAATATTAAAAAAAGGATCTACAGTAACGATTCGTAAATTAAGGAACCGGACATAAAACTTTTTTTTAAAATAATATAGGATTGCGAACGAACAAATGGGCCACCTGATGGTAAATTGTCACCACCGCCTATAGACATTGGTGATGTGAGAAATGTTAACCACTCTTTAAATCGCCAAAGCCACCACCAAACTTGGAGAATATTTTAGTAGTACGTACTAATCTTTACTTTTATACTTATATATTATAAATATAAAAGTAGCTTACTTTGTTGGTCTATCGCTCTCATGACTAAACCATTGAAACGATTTTGATGATTTTTTTAATGAGCAAGCTTGTACCACAACGTAGAACATATTTTTCACGTATCTTTATCCGAAGGGGGGGGGGGCACCACACATCTAACACGAAATGGGCGATGCTGGGGACGTAGGATTTCTTATACCATGCGATTATTTATATAAATATACATTTGTGAACCAAGACAGCCTTGCAGCAGTGGTTTGAACACGTGAATCTTAACCATAAAAGGTGGATCCAAGCCCACGCAAGCACTAAGTTTTCTTGTGCTTTGAAAGGTATCGTGATCCTGCTTGAAAAGACATAAGGTTTGACGATTTTTTTTTCTTTTTAAATAAAAATATAAACGCCATTAAATATAAGCAGCTTTCTACTACGTTTTATCTCATAATAGCACCAATAATTGATGTCGTATGATCTGCTATCGTGAGATGAGACATCGCTGTCCGCGGTGTAAGATGACAAAGTGCATCCTGACGGGAGGTACATTATGAGTGATGGCTTCTAGTCATTTACGACACTTACCTATAATTTTCTTTTATTTGTGTGATAACTACTTATGCATAAATTAAATTATGAACAATTTATAATCAGATAATGCGTCAGTTCACAATATTGTGTACCTATATGTAGGGGCATCCTACATTAAGTTTTTAATAAGTTAATCAAACAAGTAAGCTGTGATTTAAATACTCTAAAATAAAATGAGAAAATAAACTTCGAAGTAAATCAAATCCATCATTTTGTTATACGATACAATTTTATATTATACAAAAGCTTGTCCCGAGTCTATTATCATACATATAATATAATAATAATAATGTCCTCCAGACCGATTTCGGTCACGGCGGCCAATCTCAAGAGAGATTAGCCAACTGCGCAGGAGATATTATAGTGCACAAGTCTGTGCGCAAACGCAGGTTCACTCACTATTCCATATCTCTCATCATCCGATGGGACGGCAATCTGACACGACCGGATAGAGTTCACGCGCAGGACCAACAGCTTTACGTGCTTTCCGAGGCACGGGAGTGGACAAACTTCCAACTTCCAGACTCCGGGCTGCTACTGAGAATTTTCTGACAGAAAAACCCAATAACTATTTATTGGCCCGACCTGGGAATTGAACCCAGGACCACCGGGTCTGCGGCCTTATATCTAGCCACTAGACCAACAAACTAGTGAGAATACATATAATATATATCTTTTACATAAGAATAACATTTAAAGTATTTTCTTAAACAACAACAAAAAAAACTATACTTTATACTCCATACTCGAAGTCGGTTAGAAAATTACATTACAAATTGAACTGATAAAGACTTTAATACCTCGTAGTCAATTTAACGCTAATAATAGATGGATCCAGTAATTAAAAATGAAAACCCATTCGTAGTATTAATTTTTATCTTATTTACTTCAAGACTTCATTAATCAACGGCCGTTATAATTATGTTTAAGTTTATTTTTTAATGCATGCATATCAGTTAACGTGTGCCATAAGCCTATAGGAAGCAACCTTCATTAGAAGGCAGATGTTTTTTACTCGCATGTATAACGTTGCCAAACGTTTCGCTTTTCCGGGACAGGACCTGTATTTTGAGACAGCCATTTTTTTAATAAAAGGACTGCAGCCTGTATATTCTTGAAGAGAAGGTTTCGGAATTTATTCCGCTACACTTTTTAATGCTAGTTGGTGGATAAACATGTGGCAGAATTTAATACGACACATATGGTTTCCTTACTTTGTTTTGCTTCACTGCCAACTACGAGCTTCAAACACAAATTAAACATATGAAATTTTGTCCTTCCCGGGTTTGAACCCGCAATTATCTCAGTTAAGATTCGAGTCTAAGGTCCATCTTAACTCTAAATTTGACTCTGATTTTTTGATAGTATATAAGCTACTTATTTATATAGTTTATATATTTTCGCAAATAAAGTAGTTTCACTTTTACGAGAATAAATAATAAATCCGTAAATAATATTAAAACAAATTATGTTAATAAATATACTGACTAGTGCCAGAGCTTTCGGCCTTCTCGTCCTAGTTTCCAACGATACATGGGAACCCTATCTTGATAGAAATTTATTAATCAGTCTAAGGCGTTCTGTCTTTAATACCCGACTACGTAGCCAAGGAGAGTAATGCATTTACACCGTTCATACGTATATTTGTTAAAAAAGATCGCCTCAAATTAATCCCAACATTTATAAGCAGTGCAAGCTGTGACGTCATCACAAATCTATTCATCCGTATTCTTTAATAGAAGTTGATTATTTTTTGTACATATATGTAATATTCCGTAATCGAACGGCGATAGCTAGTCAGTGGTCACGCGAGCGACTGTCTTGTCGGTCCGTAATGAATATGCTAATAGTTCGGCGTTGCCCACCCTTGCGTACGTGAGAGGCATACTGCTTTCCAAAGATTAAACTTTAATTATATTTACTAACAGTTTATACAAATTTACATTAATTGATATTCTAATTATCAGAGGTCAGAATATTTTTCACAGCATTTAGTGATAATCGCTTACCTGTTTCTCGAGATGTAGTTTCGTGAAAGCTGTGGCCCAGTGGTTGGACCGCGAATTTCAACCGAACATTGGCTAAGCCCGGCCCACTGTGTTTTGATCTGCTTAATTCGTATTCCTAATACATTATTGTATATTCCCTTACACCACGGAAGGGAGCAGCTTGGTGAAAAAAGTTCGTAGTCTTCACCTAAAATAGAAAGAGGAAGAAGATAGGAGACATTTGTCTAGCAGTGGAACATGGACTGTTATCAGTGTTTAGATTTTCGTTGAAGGAGATATAAGAATTAGCCTATATTTATTTTAATGGTGGCGACTGAATATGAAGAAAGAGAAATACTCTACCACTGGTTAAGCAATACCGTAAAAAATCGTCGATCAATGTGGCAGATCATAATGACAAATATAAAATTTAATTTCTTTGTTTGTATAACTATATCATTTAAACAGAGGTAATTATGGAGTTTTGATAAAACTGTGTATGGATTTTACTTCAGCTAAGTAATGTTATGATGTCATTATATTAGCAATTCCTCAGAAAAAAACAAACATAGCATAAGATTTCTTTTTAATTTGCCAGAATGATAATTTTACAAAATATGCCAGTTATGCGTCTAATTTAACCAAGAAAAAAAATGGCAAGGATATCAATGGTCTAACACGTAAGACCTCGTCTGCCTCTACTGGTGACAGGGTTCGTTGGTATTTTGCCCATTGCGATTCAAAAGAAATGCTTCTAGCTTTCTTACCACCATTCCACGTGGTATTTTTAATTTTTATATGTATATACAGTTAAGGCTTTATATACTTGGTGGTAGAGCTTTGTGCAAGCTCGTCTGGGTAGGTATTACCCACTCATCAGATATTCTACCGTAAAAAAGCAGTACTTGGTACTGTTGTGTTCCGGTTTGAAGGATGAGTGAGCCAGTGTAATTACAGGCACAAGGGACATGACATCTTAGTTCCCAAGGTTGATAGCGCATTGGCAATGTAAGCGATGGTTAACATTTCTTACACTGCCAATGTCTATGGGCGTTGGTGACCACTTACCATCAGGTGGCCCATATGATCGTCCGCCAATCTACGCTATAAAAAAAATTATGTTATGTTAATATAATCAATTATAAATCAGTCGACTAAATTAAAGAAAAAGCTAACGCCCGGCCTCTCTTTCTTCAAGTAGACTTACATAAATAACTCAGTAATTACTCTACCTCAAAATCTAAAAGCAACTTTAACTCTTTTCCGAAATCAAAATTAGAGAAATGATGCTAGCGGCTAACGATTACACTTTCATTATTTTTAAATTCAATATATACATCTGTTAGTACTTCTTTGACGTGTATAAAGTGATATTTAAATCGAGATAATGAAATAAAAAAATGACACTTTAATAACATAAATTCCCGCGTCACATCTGAAGCGTTAACTCTTTGGCGGTCTTATTTGCGTGCGCGGGCGCAGCAAAAACGTCATAATTTACGAGGCGCTCTGACGTTTGACTGACAGGCCGGTGTAGTGAGCCGTGCGAGCACGTCACTATAAATCGCTAATCGCGTTACGTTATTTTTTTTTAATTTCTTTCTAAACTTGGAGTTTCAATTATAGCTTGAGGACGCATTGCCGATATTTATGCAACAAACATCTGCCGATAAGTGCATATATTTGATGAGTAAATATGTAATTTAATGAGAAGTCATATGTAAATATATCCTTCCATATTTTATAAAAGTAAATATGACTTCGAAAAGAGCCAAAACATTAAATTAATATGTAATTTTATGAATTATGATGTGTGTAATTCACACAAAAAAGCATAACAAAAAACAGTTTGAAAAAAAAAACAATAATTATGTGCGTCACTTTCACCACGCACAATGCAGAAAAACAAGATAGATTATAATATAATAACGTAATTATTTGTTAAATACTATGATACTAATAATAACAACGAATCGTAATATAGGTACCTAATATTTATCTGATTAAACATACAAATATTTTCACCAACATAAGCGAAAAACGAAACTTATATTTATTTGCACAATTATGTAATAAAAGTTATGATTGGCCGAAATGTGTCACGTACATTAAATTTCACTTGGCATCAAAGAGATCAATAGAACAATTCCAGAAGAACAATCTAGAAACAGCACGCACGCCGCAAAAGAAGATCGTGTAACGTCATATGCGACACTGACTATAATAAAATTATAACATTTAAAAGATGAGCTTATGTTGTCCGTGCTAACCCCGAACACGGGGCAGGTTGTAACACGCTACATTATTGTTGAAATGCCCCCAGATAAATAATACTTACGATTTTCTTAATATTCATTTATTAAAAGATATATAGTTAAATGTTAAAGTGTAAAAAGTTTTCATATAAAAATATTTTGTTAGTAAAATGTTAAATAAAAAATATATTAGTTTTGCCACACTCAAATTATTTAGAAGAAGAAATTAGTTAAAATTTTCGCATTGTTAAAGAAAATTAAAACATTAGTCTAGATATATTTTTGGTATTTGGTTTTCATTATTAAATACCAATAAATTGATTTTCTTTGAATGTGGTGTTAGTCCATAGTTAATCTTACAATTCATGTTTTACAATAAGAAATATTTTTATAGCTTTTATTTTGACATAATTTTTCTCAAAAAATGTTACAACGCGCCCCCGCTCCTCTACACGCATCGAAATAGTGTATCGCCGTAAGTCAGTTCATACTTCAAAACATTTCACGAGTGAAATACGAAAGCAGACCTTTGTGCAATGTCGTCTGAGTAGGTACCACCCATCAGATATTCTACCGCAAAACAGCAGTACTTTTTATTGTTGTGTTCCGGTTTGAAGGGTGAGTGAGCCAGTGTGATTACGGGCACATGGGACAAAACATCTTAGTTCCCAAGGTTGGCGCATTGGCGATATAAGTGATGGTTAACATTTCTTACACTGCCAATGTCTAAGGGCGTTGGTAACCACTTATCATCAAATGGTCCATATGCTAGTCAGCCTAACTATCCAATAAAATTAAAAAAATAATCTTTATTAATAGTATTCGTGATAGCATAAATATTTATGTTTCTATCAATAAATAACTCTCGAGTTATAATTGAGAGTTACTTAGTTATTGTCAAACTTTTTTTATGTAGCGTAAAGTTATATGGCCTATAGCCTTCCTCAATAAAAGGACTGTCTAGGGTCTGAGATGAAGGTGTTTAACCATAACAAGTCTTCAGCTTGATAATATATATTTAACACCCATTATCTTTAACTATGCGAATATACAGTTCATTTCGAACTTATGATGTGCTCTTGTATTTCTCGTTTTAAATTGTCGTGTTAAAAAATCAATTTTATTAGTCGTATTTTATAAATATTAAAAAAGTTCATAACCAAGTTTTATATATATATAAGGAAGTTAATAACCAAGTTTAGATTAGTAAATTACCAGCTTGTAAGGTTTTGGGTTTAATCCCGCCACACTGCTCCAATGCTGGATACTCATGGAGTTGTTACCGTTGTTTTGAAGAATCTTTGACCGCACAAAGATATATGGTTGAAACCAACTCAAGGAAATCAGATTAATTTTTTTAATTATTAAATACATAAAAAGATAAATCATTAATTTCCCGGATGATCCTAACAAAATTGTAATTTATACAGTCGCTGCTCCGCGTGGTTTCATCCGCATTGAGTGATACTGCTCAGTTCCCGTGGGTCTATATTATACTAGGCCCACGCCCACGCGTTAGAGGAGGCCAGGTGTTAGATATCCTATTATTTCATGACGGCCGGTTTAGCAGTTATCACGTGAGAGCGTAACAAACTCATTTTCACATTTAAAATATCAGTATAATCTATAACATTTGTTAATAAATCATCAATAAATAAGCATGTTCACAAAAACAAACTATCGCTTCAGATTTATGTAATAGTATAGATTTAACACCCACATGGGCAAAGTCGCGGGAGATCAGTTCGTATTGTACATAACAAGCAGATTCCAAAAGTCGAAATTGAAAACAGTCCAATGACCGCGACCGTTGGCTGACGATTGTAGTCAAGCCGATTGTATGCTTAATAGCTTCACGTTTCCTTTTATTATTCCCGAAGGTATGCAAAATAAATTCCTTTTTTCACCTTTCAGATCGTATCTTGGAAAAAAATATAATAGACTATGTTTATTATTAGAAGCGTTTGCGTGAAACATATTCACTTGTATTAAAGACCTTATATCATTGGAAATAAGGACTAAAATACGGTTATTAATTAGCAGATCAATAATTACATGGCTTAGAAAAAAATATTAAATTCCATGACCTATGGTCGAAATGTGGTATGAACGGTGTAACAGTTGTTCGTAGTCTTGAAACGATTGTATGTAATGTAAGGTGTTTGCTAATTAAAGTAATTATTTTTATATATCTTAATGTAAGTTTTGTCGCTGATAAAAATATCTGTATCTACAACTGAAGCCTGCGCTTTAAAGGGATACTTGTAGGTGTTCGTTAACGTGGTAATGAGTTTGAAATATGTAATGTAATTAAATATAATTACCGATGTAATTATAGACAAGCGTCCGTATCCTTTTATAGATAACTGAACGGGAAGAAACGGTAAGAATGAGTGTTGTTCAAATTATATTATATCACATTGCATATATAAGAAAGAAAAAACGTAACAAGTGGTTATTAAAGTTTTAACGTCTGTTATTGTGTAGGTTTTTTAAATATTACGTGCACTTTTTAAACATGTCTTAGGTGAGGTTAAAAAGTTTTATTTTTTATTTGAGATAAATAAAGAACTTGTAGAGCTTGTGCAAGCTCACCTGGGTAGGTACCACCCACTCTTCAGATATTGTATCGCAAAACAGCAGTACTTGGTATTGTTGTGTTCCGGTTTGAAGGGTAAGTGAGCCAGTGTAATTACAGGCACAAGGGACATAACAACTTAGTTCCCAAGGTTGGTGGCGCATTGGCGATGTAAGCGATGGTTAATATTTCTTACAATGCCATTGTTTATGAGCGTTGGTGACCACTTACCATCAGGTGGCCCATATGCTCGTCCGCCTACCTATAACATATAAAAAAATAAATAGATCGGTAAACTCTACGGTATCTTATGAAAATTCATTTCAAATCGTTAATTACGTATTTATTTACCAGTAGCCATGTGTATGTGTTATTATAGTAATGAAATAATTTATTATATTGTTATTAATTAAACGCGGATAAAGCCGTGGGGCACAGCTTGTTTTCTATATTCTTCTTCTTCAATTTTTGAATTCCGATGTCATATTCAAAAATATCCATCATATTGACTTAGACAGATAAACAATACATGTGTTTACTTTTCCGCATTTCATCGATAAAACATTCTAAATTTAAATTCAAAACATTGCGTTATCGGTATCGGCAATCCGTCGCCGTCAATTGTGACAGCGACGTCAAAATCAGCTGACGGCGCACGTCAAACCGTTCTAAATTCGTGGAGATTGACAGTGACGCGATATGAAGCTGTCACGCCGTTTCCAGCCAGGTCGTCAAGCGTGACAGGCCATTTTCACGTATCTGTTTGTACGCTACTCGTTTTAGAATAAATATTACCAAAATTATTTTTGGAATACATTTTAATGTGAATATTAATAAAGGAATATATGTAGGTACTTCATGCAAGCACTTCCCATGAGCACTGTTAAATCGACATTTATAAGATTTCGTTTAAATTTATTACTGGTTCGGAATGTATATTATTCCGAGAAGAACCAGGCAAGAGACTCAATATTTACACTTATAGAATAACAAAGTAATAATGAAAACAATGATACAACATGTCTTTTCTTGAGTCAAAATTTGAAAAAGAACAACGTTTCTTATAGCTTCTACGGCTCTTTCGAACAAAACATAGTTTATCAGCATAACTCAAAAAAATATTAGATTATAAGAACAAATGTATAACAAATAAGCACTTACAAAGGTCTCAAAAAAATATACTTGTTCAATTTATCAAAAATGCATTGTTTTCGCGGCTTTTGCAGAAGAGCATGTAAATATAATATCATTAAAACATCTAATTATCCAATAATTTCCTAATACCAAACAATTTGGCATATCCAAGAAGTAAATCCTTACAATGTTACAAGTTATATCGGCGACATCATTCAGCATGCCTTAATAAGGCTCGCGCGGTGACAGTGGTCGGCGAAGGGTGCGCAGGGGGGGGGTGAGCGAGGACAGGGAGGGGGGGCTGTATGTGCGAGCCTTAAGTGAATGAGAACAAAACGAAGGGGACAGCGTGTTGATGTAGATTTACGTGCTGCGGGCGTAGGGTGCTCTACTGGACCGACCTGGGAATACGGGAGGACGAGAGAGGTGGTGCTATACTTAAATTAATAAGATTCATCGGTTGATTAGTAAAAAGGTTAGGTGCGAATACATATAGTTGAATAATAGAATTACAATTAAAATTTTGAAATGCAATTATGACACTACGAATTTGTCTCTAAAGTTTTATTATGACAAGGTGACGTACGCATTGTCTGAGATCAAAAATAATAAATGGAATCGACAACATGCTTTAAATTAAATCTCACGAGCCATGGTTGCACCTTAAAGACTTCGCATGCACTAAGATCTTGCATAATAAGTTGTGTTTATGACTTATCTAGTACTCAAAATTAATTGCACAAAATCAATTTATTAGTTATATAAAATATATTATATAAAATTATATAAAACTTTGTTTATTTATGTGTTTAGGCGCTTATGTCTGGATCTACTATTATTAAAGTTTCGTCCTATGTGAAAATTGTAATATAATCATTAATTTAAGTCCATAATGCACATCTATGATTTTATGAATATATTTAAATCATAATGTGAGGAATGGTGGCAAGAGCGCTAGCACCATTTCCCCGTTGAATCGCAATTCCGATTCTCTGGGCGAAAAATGAACCGGCCCTCTTGTTACCAGTGGAGGCAATAAGGCGGGGTGTTATATGTTTTCAAAACGCTTTTGCACTGTTACCTACTCCAAGGTAAAATGTTTTTACTGCAAACGGAACAAAGATATAATTTAAAATTAGAAACGACGGTACCTTTGGAATTTTAAAGTATTTAATTTGTATATATATTTTTATTTATTCATCTAAGGATCGATTATTTTGATAAATGCTAACAGAACTAGAAGCAATCAGCTCTATTTCAATCCCTGTGCCATTATTTGAGACAGGATCGCGAGCTGTAGATAGCGCGGCGGCAGACATTTTTTGCTGTATATTTTTTCTTTCTGTATTCGCTTTGTGTCCACATACGCTAATACTAAGGGACTACCGATCTCTTGTAGGCTCTATGTCCTTAAGAAATTCTTTATACACACGCTTGTAGAGGATTCAATTTGCAAAGAATATGCCTTTGAATGATTCTAAAAATATATATCGACTAATGCAGTCAGGACATTTTAGTTAGCATTTCAAATACCTTTTAACATTGTTCAAGTAATTGTGTTTTTGTAAGCAGCGAGCGATGACCTTTTAATTAATATAGTATTATAAGTTTTTTCATTCTATTCTACTTCAAAGTATTTTACTTTAGATGTGTTTTGTAATGATGTGTGATTGTAACGAAATATTTTTATTCAAATAGACTTTTACAAGTACTTATGAATCATCAATCTCTATCACCGGTTCGGAATATGGATCCTACAAAGAATAACTGGCAAGAAGCTCAATAGTTATACTTGTTTTTTAAATAAAAAATTATAAATTACATACACTTAGTTCCTGCACGAGATCCAGCAATCATTCAATCTATGCATTTTTGTCAGACATATGTATATTCAGATTAGGCTTTATAAATAAGATATTTTATAACTAACTGAAGCCTGCTCAGTGGCTACTCAATTACAGAACGCAGAAGAGGCATTAAAAAACGTCCAATATATTTAAAAATGTTTGTCTTGACTCAGTATCATCTTCATTCACTTGCCTTGATCCAATTTGGTGGTTTTAGTAATAATTTTGCCTGTGGATTGATTCCCCATCACCGTGTCGTCAATTAAAGAATGATTGCTCGATTAATGGTTACGCTTAACTAAGTTCTCTTCGTCGGCTCGTTTGACATACTCGGTTTATGAAGTTGCTCTTTTTCATTTTTTCGAAACCACTCCGGCTTGGGTTGACCTGGCTTGAAGTCCTATCATATTTTCATATACTTTTTCGTTCGAAGTTATTTTCCGAGCCAGTAGAGTTTTAAAAATTATTAAGAAAGTTTAATGTCTATTGAAGTCTACGTACGTATTAACGTTGACTTTAAATTTATTAGTAAGTGACTTTTGATAATAATTATCAAGAGACATTTAAAAGTGTAAGTTTCAAAGTTGACTCTTTCGAACTTAAAATAAGGATAATATCCGCTACATTTAAAATGTCTTCGAACGAGAACATTTACCAGGTCGTGCGACATCCTCCCTTCCTGATTCATATCAATAAAAAAGTATAAGCTAATTAGCATGTGAATATACAAATAAAATATTTATTTGTTTTGCCAGTGTCCGACTGCATTTAAATTTCCAATGATAAAATTGTAATAATATTTGTACGAATATGCGACAAACCGAAAATAGTCCTATAAGAACAAAATGATAATTATTTCGCCTCACATTACCCGACACTAAGTTGACATGCCACGTCGCGATACGGTGGTCACCTGCTCATTATGGTATTTCGATGCGCACACGCACGCTCCGGCAGACTTTAAAAATTTTAAACGCATTTCGTTGCTATCTGTCATCGGGAGCGGACGTGTCCGCGGCTCCGATTAAATCTCACCGCGGTGGTCATTATAATAAAGAGCCCAGTAATAGCTACTGATAGTGAACGAAATGCTTTTTTTATTTTTAGACACATAAATATATGTTCACCAAATGTTTTTAGAAGCTATTCGCATTTCCCATCTTATTTACATTATAATTTTTATTTGGGACAGCAGTAAAAAAATTTAATATAATAAATGTGGTTTATGTCCTGTCCATTTCGGTATTATATATGTAAGTATATAAAAAATATAAAAGCTACTAATAATCATAATTTTATTACCAATTCGGATTACTCTTAATTTTACATTTTTAGATAAGTATAGAATTATAAAAGATTACTCAAACATCTTGCCTTTTAGTGAGTCAGTGAATAACCTGTTCTAAGTATTCAAGGTGCCATCAAAAGATCTACCGAGTAAAATTTCAGAGGAAAATGGTTATCAATCACTTCTTAGACTTAGATAAATAAGTTACCAATGTATTATATCTCAGCCTTGTTTAATTTATTATAATAATAATAATGATATTTTTAAAATAACAAGTCTTCACCATTGTATTGGGTACCCTTGGTGATTATTTTTATTGAGTTCAGTAGTTGTATGTTTCAGCTTATGTATCAGCATATTTTAAACACACGAGACGTTACAGTGAGACTGTTCGGAAAGATTAATCACTGAGAAAGGTTATTATCAAATGAGCAACTGTAATCGTAACAGTTTTTAATTCCTTAATAAAATTATAAATAAATTCCTTTATTGATTATATAAGTTTTAAATTAAATAACTGTTCATTTATTGTTGTTGACAAAGAAAAAAGTACCGATTGATTTCTACATACATAATTTGCTTCAACAAGTAAGTATATTTTGAACCAGTTAACTGGTTCACGACACAACATACAAATTGTTTTACATCTTAAAATGTTTTAATTGAACGAATTGTTCATTAATTACAATTAAACAATGTGTTACGCACAATAGCTGAAACATAATTCAATTACCCAACAAGAATTAATTAATTATGTGTATCTTAATTATCGATGTCTGACACGTTAAACTAATTTATTAATTGTTACAATTGTATAGATAAATGATAAATAAGTATTGAAAATAAGAAATATTTAAAGTAACAGAAATAATGTGTACCTAATTAACGCGTTACATTTGTTTCTAATTTCATTGAATTCTTATTGCGCAATAGTTAATTATTCGAAATCTATCTTTGTTTTTATTGAAGTTCATTCATGTGTTATATCATTAAAAGATGATGATGATGATGCTCTTCTGACCGAGTCGAAGACTAGTCAACTGCTTAGGACATATAGCATGGTGTACAAGTGTGTGCGACTCAAGGGCAATCTATAGGGATAAAATAATAGTCCTCCAGACCGATTTCGGCTTCGGCGGCCAATCTAGAGAGAGATTAGCACAAGTGTGGCGCACTCTCATACTCTCATAACCCGATGGGCAATCCGACATGATCGCGAAGAGTTCAGGCGCAGGACCAACGGCTTTTACGTGCTTTCCGAGGCACGAGAGTACACACTTCCAACTTCCAGATTCCGGGCAGGTACTGACAATTTTCGACAGAAAATCTCAATAACATTTTATGGGCCCGACCTGGGAATTGAACTCAGGACCACCGTGTCTGTGGCACTAAACCAACGTGGCAGACCAATCCATAGGGATATAGAGTACACAACACAGATACACTACCCATTTCTAGTCTCCAGGCTCAGGGTATGGGCCTTTTAAGTTGAACACAATAGATCAACGAAGAAATGACAGATGGACCCGACGGATGTAAAACATCGAAATTGATGGCCATAGAAATAATTAATAATCCAATTAAAAACTTTGGATAAAGATATATAACATTTTGGTAAGAAATATTAACCATCCCTTACATCGCCAATGCGCTACCAATCTTCGGAACTACCACTCACCCTTCTAGCAGTAAGTAAAATAAAATACTATTCATAAATATTCACACAATAAGCGGTATGACGGCATAAGAGAGCGTCATGACGTTTGTCTTCACGACATACGATAAGCGGCGATAAATAATTGTATATAACTCGATATCTTGTAAAGAAGAATGATTTCTTTTTATATGCAGGATATATAAATTTAAAAAGGTAATTCAAGCAATTGTAATTTCATGATTAAACTAATAACAGTTGCTAACGATTTTCTTTCCAGTTCTTCACGTTTGAAAACGCAAGTCGAGCGTGTAACAAGTTTATATATTTTCTGTGCAAATATTTTTCAGATAATCTCGGAGATACAACGTCCTTCACCTTATCTCGTCAGCTGTCACTCAAATGTCACTCATAATTGATACAATTGTCAATACAGAATCCCATACAACACTTCAGTCACCGAATTATCAGATATTATTAAAAACATTTAATAAAATTGCACCCGAGTAGTGTTTGTCTATTTAAAAAAAACTGGAAGTAAAGTTATAAGAGCCTGTAAGTGTCCCATTGCTGGGCTAATGCAACTATTCTACCAGGAAATATCCGGCAAGACACTGTAGTTTATCTCTCTGTTTAATATAGACTAAGCATAAAAAAAAGTAAATCATAATCATATATAAGATTCCGTCGAATAGTCATTTATCAAATCAATTAAATTTAAAGCTATATTTCTTTTTTTTATTACACAAACACAATAAACTTAATTTGGAATGCAGCTCAGTATGACCCAAAAATGAATGAAACAAAATCCTAAGCAATTCATTAAAACTTTCCCCGTGATGACCCTACTTCCTATTTACCGGATAGTGGGAGTTTTCCTCAACTGGCAACACTAACGGTGCGACAACGAGCCAAGTTAGATTGGTAGACATAACACGCGCCTTCGAGATGAGATTTTTGCGCCCTTCAAAACACAACTGACGTTTGTCTTGTTTTAAAACGAAGCTTCTATTTTAACAGAAATAATGTTTCTTTCTCTTCAAATCCTATGCAGGTAATGTTATCGATTTCAATTTATTACTTTAAGATAAACGAGGAATATTATCTAGAAAACGATGTCAAATAGTGCATTTTAGAAATGTGAATATAAAAGATGAGTGAGCCAGTACAATTACAGGCACAAAGAATTATCTTAGATATTATATGACCCATGATTCGCGGGGCATTGACTGTGTATAGGAGTTATGATTATTGCGGTGCCGGGGGCTGTAGGCGAAGGTCCATTCGTTCGTTAGTTCTTTATAAAATATATGTATAAAAAAAAACATCTTAAGATTAACTTAAAGATGATTTTGCTATCAATGTAATTATCATACATTACCTTCACTCATCTCCATTACACCGTACACCGTCTGTTCGTATGTGGTTCCCTTCACAACGGATTTTTTAAGCGAATAATTTTAATTTTTTTTTAAGGTGTAATAATATTCTTTCAGTGATTATTTTACAAAGAACAATTATACAATTTACTCGGTGATACAGCTTCGTGCAAGCTCGTCTGGGTAGGTACCATCCACTCATCGTATATTCTACCGGAAAACAGCAGTTCTTGTTATTGTTGTATTCCGGTTTGAAGGGTGAGTGATCCAGTGTAATTACAAGCACAAGGGACAAAATCTTAGGTCTCAAGGTTGGTGGCGCATTAGCGATGTAAATGATGGTTAACATATCTTACAATGCCATTGTCTATGGGCATTGGTGACCACTTACCATCAGGTGGCCCATATGATCGTCCGCCTTCCTATACAATAAAAAATAATAAAAATAATAACTCTAACTAACATATTTATTATAATAATTTAAAACTGAAATAAAAAACAAACATCACACTAAATCTTTTAAAGATTTTTTTTTTTAAGAATTATAAAGATGATTATTATGTATATATATATTATACACATATACACATAGCACGAGCCTGCGGTTTCAATAGACTTCAACTGTTATGCAAAACACATAGAAAGTAAAAATCCAGATCCAAATACATAAAAGATATTAATTATATTATAATGAACACATAAATAAATATGACATAAAATTTTAATAAATCGATATGAAAATAAAAAGAGAACGTAATAATGATTTTTTTTAAGTAGGTAATAAAAATATTTGCGACTATCTTTTAGACGGCCATTTTTATGTAACTATGATAATATGTTTGAATACAACACGATCATAAGTACATCTCTTTTGTACTTATAATATATTAATAACAGGCTTTAAAATACTTTTGAATAAATTCAAAACATTTATATATTAAGCTCTTAATCAGAACAAGTAACGCCATCTATCTTTGTTATAATGCAACGTATGCATGCATTTTTACCAAACATAATAATAATTTATTGCAATTCGACTGGATTCTCGGTAAATAATAAAACTTATATGTAACTTGAGTGTTTTTTTATGATTTCCATATATGTAATTACAAATGGTTTCCTGACTTGCACCTGCAAACAAATAACACGTAGGTATGTACCTACCGACTTTATTACTATTTTTACTTTGAATTCTGTGTAATAGTTAAAACTTATAATATTAATTTATTAATATCGCATTCGGCGTTCTAGCACTTAATTATGTTATTTTAAATATTAGTCATGTTTAACTTCGGTTAATTATTCATGTGTTCGTAGAAATAACTTGATAATGTATCCTTAAATTATTATTTTATACATAATTAAAAGAAAATGTATGCAAACATTTCATTATATTATAATGTCGGTAATAGTCGGCGATTTTATTTCAATTATTTCTTTCCATATTCATGTTTTCGAGACAGGTGGCGCCATCTCTTATGGAGTTACGAAAGATATCCGTTGGTACGTAATTTACAAAACCAGTAATTAATGCAAAGGTAATTAATTATACTTATTAGTATAAGGCAACGTATGTTATATTTATAGTTTTTTCGTAAAAGCTAAAATAAAACATCTTGACATTTTGTTACAATGAAAATAAAGACACATGCAAATATTTAATACTTTACAATAATATCATATTTTTAACATAAAAGGAGGTAGCTAAAGTATCTATGTAACAGAGTATATAAAAAACAAATAGAAACTAAAAATAGTTGTGTGTGAAAGTTCTTAAAGTTTTTGCTGAAATCAAAAATAAAAATCCGCGCTAGCTAGTAGCTCGCAACATGTACAAAGCAAAATAACGCAGTCAGCTGCCTGATCTTGAATGTACGATGGTCTGCTTATGGGTTTTTTATTTATCATGTTTAATTAAGCGAATCGTGGCTCGATGGCCATTGTCCGACTTACCTGCTCAACGATTTAAATCTGTTCCCGCCGACCGGTTACACGGACTTGTCATATACCTTTTTATTTTCATTAATTTATTTACTCCTCAATATACCACAACACTGGGATCAAGGCACGAAAAAAACCTCAAACTTTATGCAATGTACTCATTATCATCACTCGTGCACTAATCACTATCTTAACGAGTACCTAATAAGTTTGTTCATTTGAAAAAATCGTGTCTTTAGTTTTTTTTTTTACGTTACCTCTATGAAGTGATCAAGGCATTCTCACATACAACAAAAAGTCAGCGACGGGCTCATTGCGTTCGATTCTTAAATGTTTCGCATGGAGCGCGAAAATTTTTGCGTTTCGCGCCACGCGTACAAAACAGCGGGCGCTTCTCGCGCGTCTGCTGTCAGAAGAATCCGTCAAGCCGGGGGCGGGCCGCCGAGGGACGGGCCACGTACTTCGGCTAACTTCGGAACGCTCTCTGTCTCACGGACGCAAAGTGAGCTGAGTCACAATCGTGTTGTTTTCTTATTCAATTTGTGTTTAAAATAAATCTGGAATCTTTATAAAGCCAGGTAAGTTATTTTTATGTTTAGTTCTCGACATTTCATTCTATGATAATCATGATTATGTCGTTTCCTGTTTCATAGATACTTTACAATGTTTCTTGATGTGTTTTAAGCAGTCTGTACTAAAACAGTTTAATAGATATAAAACATAAATTTACGTTAAAATAAGCTTACTACATAAAAGACAAAAATGAGTTACGTTGATTTTTGAATATGTAACATTTTGCGAGGGTCCTGGTGTACTTTAATAATAAAATCTTCGAACATAACCTCAAAATGTTATAACATTGAAGTTTCTCAGCATCACACATAGATGGCGTTGACATTGAGGGGCGGAGTTTGCACACTGATAATATTGGGGTAATTAAATTAAGATAGTTCGAAAACTGAATCATTCATACTATTTATTAGATACTATTTTTTAATATTGTTATAATTTCCATTTTATAGTATATTAAGGAGTGCTTTGCAGCTAGGTATTATATATTTGTATTAGATTCGTGTTTATTTCTTTTCTTATTTATCTACTGACTTTCTAGGTGTAGTTGGTGATTTAAACTCCTTAGAATGTTATATACAAAATACAGCAAATACATCTACACATAAATCTAGTATCAGTCTGTTGTAAAATGGTTACCGCCAAAACGTAGCTACTTTAGGTACTTTATCACTAAAAATAATTTAATATTCTATACCTAATAATTTTGTTTGAATTGTTAATGACATTCATATCATCATAATCTTTATTTTTATATTTTCTATATTTTCTTTTTCACAGCATTATATTTTTGTCCATTGAGAATATTGAAAATTTTAATTTCGTCGAATTTATATAATATACTATCGGTACTTATATGATTAGAATTTATTAAGCCTTTAGGGATGTCTTTTTATTGTTAAAGAAGTAATACTTTATAGTTCACTGTTGTTCATACTTTTTTCACTATAAAGACATTGCCAATACGCCACCAACCTTGGGAACTAAGATGTTATTCCCCTTCTCCTCCTCCCGGGCTTGCACAATGCAGTAGGTACCACCAAGTAAAAAATCATCATACATAATTGTAATATCTGAGCGATTTTCGGCCACGATTACTTTGTTTGTCAAATAAAATTAAACCAAATTCTTCAAGTAGCTTATAAGGACCTCTTTGAAGCGTCATTTCACAGTATTGCATTAAATATAAAGCCAGTACCGTTTCGGAGAGTAGATTCTACCGAGCAGAACCGACAAGAAATTTAGTAGTTAGGTATTCTTTTTCACTCATTTAATTACAGAGTCATGTAGATACAATAAATTTTATGGATATTATGTTTGGAAATCAATAAATACTAAATCCACGCTTTTTTAGCATTCATATAATCTTGTGTTCAGTTATATAACTTATTTATCAAAGATTGTTTGACATGAGAATTATATTTATTAAAAAAAGTTTACTCTACTACTACATTTAATAGTCCGGGTGAGCAACCCGACCGAATTTGAGAAGGATCAGATGCACAAGTATAACATTGCCAATTGCCATCTTCCGAGCTCAGGGTTTCTTCATATGATTCCTAGACAGAAAAACGACTATACAAGCCTTCTTTCAAACCTCATATCTGCATCAGTATTAGCTAGCCATTATGCATGAAACTAAATAAACTAAATTTATCATCATATTGTAGATAAATCGAAAATTGACAGAAAATTAATTATAAATTTAAAGCTTGAATTTTTTTTTACCTTAATTACCTTTCAAAAGATACTTCAGATAGATATATCAATATTTTTTTATCGGAATTGCAAAAAATAGAAAGATAAGACATACCGACCGGAGAACGGTCCGTAGACCGTAGGTAGTGAGTGCACCATGAATAAATATATACTATAAAGTCCCTGGCATATGGTAAAATTGAACCCACGCGTAAAAAAAGACAAATTCAAATGTCGAATGTAATTTCAAAACAATTACTTTTTTATTCATTTAATGTGAGTATGTTTATGTGAAAATACTATTCAGCCTAGATTATTATTCATTTCTTTCCATAGCGTAAATATATTAAAAACATACATAAAGTTATTTTTTAATTAATACAGTTTTGACATATAATTATTCACTCAACAAAACCTTGATTAGAAGCGAGACCGGTGAACGATTATGATAACACGCGATATATTATGCGTGAGAATCGACTATCAATTAAACTATAACGTAACATGTCAAACAACCGATACAAACGATAAATTACCGGGTTTTTTTTATTAATATTTGCATATAAAACGATAAAAATCACTAATGAATTTGCATTATCGCGTATAAGGTAAAGATTATCATATTGATAAAAAATATATAAGTGTGACCACGTAAGCGTTACATTATTTCCTTATTTTTCATTGACTGCTCGTAAGACATAGAAATGTAGACAGAAAGATGCTCCACCGCCAGTAATATTTTATAATATTGTTTCAAATTCAGTGCGCCTTTCAATTTATAGGCTTATGTGGTGTATCATAAGTGTTGTCAGCACATTGACAGTATTCGATACTATTATATGTTACACAGTTAACAGTATCATTCTCAACAACGTTGACCACTTACAGGTAAGATTAAAGAAACAGTTAACAAAACAATTGTTATACTGTTATTGTCTTTGTAAATAACTTAATATACATTTATATGTATAATTTAAAACATTTGATTTCGGGATTTATAAAAATGAACAATGCGTTTACATTTTATGAAATTACACATTTATTGAAATCGCATTTTATATGATCTTTTATGGAGTTACTTTAACATATAGAGTATATATATAAATGAACAGCATGTAAATGGTATGTTCCTCTTAAAAGAATAAATTAAAAAATTCTATATTTCAATAATAAAACTCAACATACACACAAACAAAAAGAAATAATAGCTCGATATTTGTATTGTGCCATAAAGCATTTTAAATTTAAAAACATACTCCAAACCACACACCAAAGAATATTTTGTAACTGTAATATTTCTAGAAAGGTCTCCCTTGATATTTCGTAAAACTTAAACAATGAGAGGTGTAGAAAAAAACGAAATTTACGATTGACAAACAATAGCAGTTCATCACTCGTCATAAAGAAAAGATTACGCACGTCCGATGCGACAGATTTACGACTAGTTGCATAATAGTGGCCCGAGGACAACGCTCGTGAGAAATCAATGAAAAACCATTCTTTTTATATACACACCGACTTAGTAAGGATTAAGATCTACGTATTTAAAAGAATAGACCATGATGTTCGCGTTTAGCACTCCTCTGCGAAAAAATGTAATTTAGGTACAGATATATGTCTAAAAATAAACTAATTAACGATTTTATAAATCATATTAGTGTCGGGACAGTATATGCAATCTTGATCAAATTTTGAACTGATGCTTAAAATCGGTTTCGGCCAGTCTGCAGTTTCAAAGTAAATGCAATTATGTTTGGTATAGTTCTGTCATCGGTAGTTTAACCGGTTTAGAGAAAATGACAATAATAGTAAAACAGTAAAAATACTTTTTCAGATTAATATTGTTTAAGTAGTTAGACGAAGGTCAAGGGGGACTAGCCATCTGCACAAGAGATATAAGTGTGTGTACAGGAGCATGTTCTTTAATATCTGTGTGTGTCTTTAATGTAATAGGAAATCCTACGGCTGTAAGAAGTTAAGGGGCAGAGTGTAAAGTGCATTTCTCGAGGATAAATATAGGACAGTAGATCCCAAAGACCTCATTGGGATCTACAGCCTAAATACAAGCATAATCTATATATCTCCAATAGCATTCAAAAGATATACGCAACTATATAATTATAATATAATATATAATTTAATATGTGCAACGTTTTAAATTTAACATTTGCGGGAAACTATTGATGCTAAAATATATTTGGCAGGGCTTGGTAGGGTTTTGTGCATCCTGGGTAGGTATCACCCATACATGTATACTATTAAGTATTGTTATGTTCCGGTTAGAACAGTGAGTCAGTAATTACAAGCAAAGGGGGCATAATATCATAGTTTCCAAGTTTGGTGGCGATTTAAGGGTTGGATAATATTTCATACAACCCAGCTTCCATGGGTGGTGTTGGCCACTTTCCATCCAGGGTGGTACCACGTTAGCCAGTTTGTCTATCTATAATAAATATAAAAAATGTCAATTCATAAGATTCGACGAGACGTCATTTTAATCATAGTAATTAAATTATTCCAAATATAAAAATGTATAAAAATAGTCTCGTGACTTAGAATATAATGCGGTAATTATTAATAAATCAAGTGTCCCGGATTATCTGTGACGGGACGAATGTTTCCGGCGCGGGACGCGTTTTTATTTTTCATTATTTTTATTTACAAAATAATAATTTATGGGGCAAGAGACCGCCTTCAGAGAGATTTAGCGAGTGTGTCATAGACTCAGGGCCTCGCAGCTCGATCTGTGTTGAATTATGTCTCGTTTTAATGGTTCACCGGATTGCGCCGAAAAAGGTTCTGATATATAACGATATTAATAATTTTTATGATTAAAATTCATATTAATGTCCCGTTTAAGTGAAATATCGAACAATGCGAGGGCTATATATTTGTCGAATAGGATGAATACACGTCGAAAGCAGATAAGGGAATTAATCGTATCAGATGCATCGGATGCTTATTAAAATGACAGTTTTTACAAGACCGATATGGCCCAGTGAATACTAACCCTAGATCACAAGTTTATATTTGGGCAAGAACCATTGACGTATAATTTTATAATTAATTAATAATACTTGCAATTAAACAACATCGTGAGATAAGCTCTAATTCAAAACAATAATTTAGTGAAGAATATATCCTCTTCGTCCAGCAGTGCCGCAGGCATTTATAATCTTCTCAACTAACTGAAAAAGTATCTGTAACTTACTTTTAAAACTCATAAACCATCTGAGACACATTTCAAGTGAGTCAATTAATAGGTACCTAAGTAATAAAAACAAAATTAACTTCTCACTAATACTGAAGTACATTAGTAGATGTAATCATTAATGTTATTGCGTTTATACTTACAAGGAAAGCAGATGGTAGAGTGGCCACCTGGTGGTACGTTGTATTCGGTCTATAGATATCGGAATGGTGAGAAATACAAACTATCACATAATAAATATATATACTAGTAGTTAATACGGCACTGCTGTGAACTTTTCGATCTCAGATATAATGTTCCATTAAAATAACTTAAGTAATGTCACTTGTAAGTGTTAATGAATATCACAGACACTCATGTGCGTCTACTTAGAACATCATTGCTTTTCAATTGCTTAATATGTATTAATAATGAGGTGTTTTTATAATAACCAACATTTCGCAATCGAAATTCTATTAACACAACGATCCAAATCCTGTTCGGTCGACGTTGGATCGGAATAGAATCGGGAACGTATCGTAGTCGTTACCAGACAGTTCAGAAACCAGAACAGCGTGGTGTAAGTCTTAACCTTGTTAAAATAGGCAATATACTAACAATATACGACCTTACTTGTAAACGGTGCTTAGTGAGTCATTAGTTAAACAATCATGTGTCTTCATCTTTCGAAAGACAAATTAGTAATGAAAGAAAGAGAAAAAAAAACTTCTTCTCAAATTAATTATCTACTTTAAAGCTACTTTTAAGCTAGCTAGCTTTACCCATGGCAAATTCACCGACTTATAAATCAACTTATGTATGTATGAAAACTATTGCAAGAGTCATTGTTAGGTAATCACCATAATTTTTTAACAGTCCACATTTTACAAATGTGACATAGCCGCTTTTATACCAATATAACTTTTCATATTGAAAAACTAAACCATCCCGACTTTGCACGGATTCATACAAAGCTACCCAATCCATATAACGCTTTAGTTATATTTTACAAAAAAAAATCGTATTCTGCCTTCGTTACAAAATAAATAAGTAGTTATGGTTGTGTGTTCAGAGTCAGTCGAGGCTATTATATTATAAGTATAGATTAAATAAATACTCGGTATAATATACAAATGTTTATCACGAGCAGTGTCTCGAATTTATGATCATTAACTCAAAAACAAATGAACATTGTCAACGATTTTGACTTGAAAATTAGGTTATAAAAAATTTGGTTGGAAAATTCAACTGCCATCAACTCTTTTTTATAATCAGTCATAAAAAGCTTAATTAAAAAAAAAGCTTTAGATAAATAACCTCTACACGAAGATGTATAAAATAAAAACATTCAAATCTGTAACATCGCCAAACGCCAAAAGTGTGCGCAAAATTTCAGCTCAATCGCTTGACGGATACTGGCTTAAAATGCAGTTGCATTTGACCCACAGAAAACCTTGTAAAATGATTTAAATATTGTGTACATCATATAAATGGTAAAAATAATAGAACGTATCAACTTATTACAGAAAGAAACATTATCTAGTGCAATTTATCTCGAACTAGCGAACAAATACACAGAACATGATATAATACAAGGCTTCGTACAAATTTAGTCGTCCTCCCACTCCGCCAGCTCGATTATTTATAATAAAAACTTTTTGTACATTTTGTTTCCGATTCAACATAAATAAGATATGTTATTTAAAGTCAATATATCACTTGACAGGTGGTAGGCAACTCTGACTTGTCCGATATGCTAATTAATACCCAGCGGCTTTCGGTTTAGAGGTCATAATCGTGTAGCGATGAGGTCAGGTCGTCGGGTCGGAGCAGACGTTTCGTAAGATTTATAAATATATCAAAGTAAAGCTTTGTGTGAATGTAGTGAGAGATTTTAATCAACGTCCGAGGGCAGCGGCAATAAGTCGAGGGACTGGTGTTCGAACCCCGACCCGTGCACAGGATGCTTTCCAATTATCTATAAAAAGTAATGACTTATATTTTATTATCTTCAACGTAATTAAATACACGCTGTATTATGTATAATAATATAATATTTATCAAACTCGTGGTAACCTTAAATTTATTTCAATCTTGTGATTCAAATGTGCCCGAAAAAAAGTACTTTAACTAAGCGTAACTACCTAACTATTATATATTGTGATTAAGGTTGATTAAGCAATAGGTAAGTACTCATTATAATATAATTAATAGTTATTTAAACAAGCCAAATCCATATAAGATTGGGTTTTGTAAAGCTTCTTAAATCTGATAGCCAGATCATTAGATCCGTTTCCAATTAGTCGCTTCGTAAACTATTTGATTAAGCTCAAAATTCGTTAAATTATAACAGCTGGGTTTTTTTTCGTGAAGATAAGTTTTCATTTTATTTTATTGTAACATCCTGTATTCCAATATTTTGTTGTAAAATCGGTTATTTGTTATTGGAAATCCTGAGACAAGTCCTCCGACAATAATGATATTGTAATTTACGGCAATAATACGTCAAGTTGTACACAGACACGCCGACACACCGACACACCGACACGCCGAGCCGAGCGATCAATAAATATCAACAATCGTCTTAACCTTCCGTTTTATTAAAATTCTTCATATTACCCATTACGAGAGATTTAGATCGGACGAGCACGCAAACCCGTATCCGAGCATTATTTGCAATAAACAAAACGCGCATTGGATTACATGACGTTTCTATATCCCGCCCGACAGGTTTAATAACTACGATTCGACCGCGTATGATTTATACGACTTATTAACTTGCTATGACACAATTACAGCTATTAACCAATGTTTTATTGTACACTTGGAACGGTACGAAGGCGCGCCACCGGTGCCACGACTAACGCCATCTATGAACGATAATCGTTAAAGTTCCGTTTAAACTTCAAAATTGAACGTTGAGATCTAGAGCGGACGGATTTGTGGTAGTTTAAGTGGAAATTGAAAAGGAACGGTCGAGATAAGACGACGAGGCGTTGGGTTAGAAGGTGTGGCGGTATCAGGTCGTCGTGCCCGGTGAAGTGTTCGTTGCGTCGGCGGCTGACGGCGACTCGGAGCGCTAATCGATGCGCGCCACTGCGCTGTCTTCCGACGGCGGCCATTACGCACCTTTATGACCACCCGGCCCCGCGCCCCCCGACCCTCTCTAAGGCGGCACATGACGAATCAATATGCCGGCAACCGACTCAACACTTATTTATTTGACACGATTTATTAGCCGAATGCCTGTAAACTTTTATGCGCCCCCTCCCGGCGAGGGATGGTTTATGATGGACACGGCCGTGATAAAATTCTATGTTTCTGCCGCCGTCTACTTTTATTGCGATTCGGAACAGATGTCTAGAGAATTCGGGGGGCTTCTGTGGGCGAAGTTATTCCTAAATTTTAACGACGCGACGTGTCTGCTTGAGGCTGCGTGATTTCTCTGCTGTGCTATTCAATAACTCATCCATTGAACTTAATTAAATTATCTTTACATATATGTTCTAAAATATGCTATGTCCAATATGTGAAAGAACTATTTCTTAACGAAAAGAAATGCGTCTCAAGTGACCAATCTGGTAAGGTGATGCTGACAACTCTTCAGATGCTGAATGACATTCGGCTGAGAATATAAATAATAACTATATACATTGTTGTAGGCGAAAGAAATTTACAAAATATTTGCTTACAAAGGCGTTACATTTAGAAATGTACCTGCCTTTCCCTGCCACAAACATAATTATATTTTTCTTTGTTTAGGTGAACTGAACAATTAACAAACAATATAATATAATAAAATATACCAAAAACGTCCTGTTTCATAAAAACACACTTATTGTTGTGACAAATTTTCATCCGAGAGATGAAGGATTCCTCGTGATTGTGTTCCACAACTGAGCGAGCACAAGATGAATTAAAAACACATATTGAGCACACGAAAACCCGGTGGCCCTAACTCGGACTTGAACCCACTATCTAAAGTTAGCTTCGTATAAAAGTATAAAAAATTAACCCTATAAACGTTCTTATCAACAGTTTTTTTTAATACGTTAAGATCTATGTATTAAAACGCCTTTCTACTCTAAGATCTTGAGTTCGGAGCTGATAAGAAAAACTGAACTTATAAATGTTCAAATGAATGGCTGTCCGTAACAACGCGTAGTCGAGTAAAAGTTTAATTCCACCATCGCAATTAACATTAGCAACTTTGTTTGTTAGCGCTAGACAAAATGTCGGACGGAAGTGTGTAATTTTTTCACAAATATTGCGGAAGGAAGACGATGTCTTCCGTCGGTCTGTTTAGATGGTTTTTATGCTAATCGTGTAGATTTGCTGGGGCTTTCTTTTAGCACGACGATTATTTACGAAGCGTGGTCGCGGTCGCCCTTTAAGAAATTAGTAATGTGGTGACCACAGTCGCATAGCATTTATGGACATACAGAAATCATTTTAGTCTCGATTATGAAACATTGGGTTAACTAAGGCGTCATATTATACCGGTCATGTCATTTCATCTCATTATGACTCTGTATTATACATGTTTTTCATTAAACATGTGAACGTATACAATATAAGCAATGAACAAAATAATTAAGTAAAAAAATATATTAAATTAAAAAGGAAAAACATATGAAGACTTGCGTGTCGGATGAAAAATTTCCACATGCCACCAACCCGAATTAGACCAGCTTAGTGGAATAAGCTTCAAACTTGTTAGTTTTACAAACGAGTTATAAAGCAATACCTACATGTAAGAGTCAATCTAAAACATTGAACAAATATGCATATGCATTATTTTACTCGATGAATAAACCTAAGACGTCAAACATTCATTAAAAATAGCCTCTTTCATATTCACAAACATTTCCAAGCCTAGTCTAAATAACGACAATGATATCAAAAAATATTTGACAGTACACGCAATACGCTCTCAAATCTGTCCCGCAGGGCGCGCTCGGGACGCACGGCGGGACGGTGGGATCGCGGGACAGATAGTTAACTTTTACGGCCGTACTCTTTATGAAGCATGGTCGCCGTAATGTTTAATGGCCTACATAGATGTGGACGAGGACAAAGCAAACGACTTTGTAGTCAAATTAATTTCACAATAAAACACCTTCGTGGTTGTTTTATTAGTGGGCTTCGGGTAATGTCGGTAATCAGCGGTGCGGCGTTTTTAAACTTATCGACCGGTGCAGTATCTGCTTTATAATACGATTAGTTATTCTAACATAATAAATAAATAAAACACTCTTTTATTTGTTTCATTAATATTTTATTAACTATTTAGTATATAAAGATTCTATGTACAACAGTATATATTATTGTATATCGAAATAGAAACCTCGAATGACAGCAAAACTCTATTATCTAGTTTTCGGGAGCATGAAAACATTTGATCAATCCGATTGGAGGAGCTCGCGAATGCAAATGTAAAACAATCCCCCTTGCCTCTGCACCCTCGGCCCCCGTCATACTCGGACGCATAACAGACAAACAGGCTAATCCGGGAGTTATCGTAAATTGTCAGTTTATGACGTGCGGAACGTAGGAGGAGGCGAATTTTCTAATTTCGCCCCCCTTCGCCCCTTTGACGCGCTAATTCGTGTAAGCAGTTTCTGAACGTACTTGTTTCCAGCTCACTCCGAACCGACAATGTTTTTTATTCATCCATACGAATCTTATTGCTACCGAATAAAGTTCATTTTCGTTGAACACAGTGACATTGATATATTGCAAGGTTATCGCCGGCTTTTACATAGCTGAGCAATTTACATACATTCGTTTGTTCGGTTTTTAAATTGCGTATTAACTGAGTTAATCGCGATACTGTTTCGTTAAACGCAAATTAAAAAGTTATGACTTTTATGTTGAAGTGTTTAGCGTTATTTGATACTGTTTTGAATTTCGAATTTGTTGCTAACTTTTTATTATAAAGTTTTTTTTTAAATTCATATCGAATATTATACAGCTTCATGAACAACAAATGAGAGAGAACGTAACTGCGCCAAAAAATCACTACATCTTTGTATGAAAATGTTTAAGTTCCGTTTATATACAAACATATTTGATGCAAAAAAACTTTATCAGCATACTGTACCAGTATTAATATTTTATAATTAGGTATCTTCTCTTTATTAATCTTCTCTAATAAAGAGTTTTATCCTCAACAACTTATTAGAATGGATTTAAACTAATCAAGGTTAAACCGCAAATAGAAGCATACTTAGTTCGAAACGTATAAACCGAATAAGAACCTAGATCCTCTGGCCGTAGATCGAGATACGAATGATATAACACGAGGCGCATCAAGAGCGCGAGCGCGAGATGGGATCAGGCTGCGCGGGCGCATCACCAATTAATACTCTTCATTTAATCGATTCCTTCAATTATTTCTACTTGATATACGTTAATCCTTTCGGCTCAGCCTCCCCGGGATATTGTTGGCTATAATTACGTGGGAGGCGACCTCTATTGACAAGTATTGATGTTTTTAATCTGATGTTAGGATAAGGCATTAGTATGCGCGCGCGTTGATTTGTTGCCGGTCGGCTCATTGCCTCGTAATTATTGGATTTCGGCGCGATATTTATTGGCATTTCTTCTCAGCTTGATTTATATTGAGGTGTGCGATGTATTTTTTTCGTTTATTACGGCCGGTCCCCAAGGTTCAGCTAATACGTCATGTCTGAATGCGTAGGACACATGATCACCTCCATTAGGCGCGTCTCCCGACGGATTAGCGCCGTCAGCCAGTAATGAGATGGCGGAGACGCGGAAAGGGAAAATATTGGATATATTGGAAATACCACAATAATAAAGCTATAATAGGGGCGCGCTGGGGCGACAGCTGCGGCCCGCCGCCAGGGGCGCTGCTGTACCTCGTACACACGTGGAAATTATAATTTCAATATAGATATATTTATGATAACCTCAAATGTACATTTTACTAATTGTTCCGTGAAAATAGTGTCAATAACAAATTTAAATCAGTTGACAACAAACTTCATAATTATTTTACAAATTATGTAATTAAAAATTTAAATACTCGTTATACAAAATATAACATTACAAAATATTTTTTATGGTTCTTTATATTCTACCAATATGAAAAATTTAAAGACACAACAAAAGCCAATCATAAAAGAAAATTTTGATTTAACCATAATATACTAAAATATGAAAAAATAAGTATAGAGAACTAGACATTATATCCAACAATTCCGCACTACTAACGCCATCTAGTATCAGATCACAGACTCAACATGAACAACTCAACTCAACTAAACGTCGTGCGCTTACGTGTAAAATAAAAAAATAACATCTCAGTTGAAAAGCGTTGACAATTTCGTAATTACCTACTCGTAACATCAAGTATATTGAAAAGTGTATTCAACTAAAGCGATGGCGCAAAGAAATGATGGATTAGCGTCAAGAAATTCCTTTAAAAACGCAAACAGGGACGAGGCAAAATTGCATCCAGCTAATATTCCCTTGCCAATCATGGAGCGAGTCAATTTACAATTTTCCCTCTTAATAAGCACGTCAACACCGCGTCGGAACAATATCGACGTTTTTATTTTACTCCGCGTCGTCGAGAAACTTATTAGAGCCCGTGCACATAAAAGTGATCCATCTGACGATGCAAACGTGCCTTTATAATATACTAATACGGATTACGGCTATTACATGGCTTGAGTTTGCGTTGAAATATATGTGAGGTTAGGTAATTAATTTCAAAAATTATAGCACATTATAAATGTCCTTGTAGCTTCCATTTGTTTTTAATTAATTCCAACCTGCCTCATGAAATTTGAATGAAACGATGTGCAATACCATTTTCAAGTTAGTAAATACTGAGTTTCTTGCCGGTTCGTCTCGGATGCCTACAATACAGTATTTTGACTGGTTGATATAATATTTTTTAGTCACAACTCCGCTCCTCAGGGTCGTAGCGTCATGTTGTATAGTCGCATAATGCATGTTGTATATTACGTAATATTTTTGTGTTTTTCCATACCATACACTTTCTTCACGGTTATTAAAGTTACATGAAATATAACTTTTAATTAATGAAATACAATGCAGCATTTAATAAAATTAATAAGTTTTGTATATTACATGTTATTATTTTAATATAGTACATGTTTTTTTTAATGTAATTAAATATTTTATTGTTGCGAGTTACAGCAAAATTAAATTTCAAGATTCCATTATATTCGGCACTCGTATCACAATAATGCGTATTAAAATAAATATTGACACTATATTTTCACCACAAATACGAACAATAATAAAAGTAATCGTTAGTTCGTATCATGAAAACAAAAATAAATTTATACATATTAATAGAATAAAAATTTAAAACATCCAAAATTGGAAAATACAAATAGTAACGATAGCATCGCTCGTAATCGTTTGCAATATCAAATTATCATGATATAATTCCGTTTATCCTAATCCTTGTATAAATATTTAAGTCATATCAGTTTCTCATTCGAAGCAATGAGTAAAGATTATATAATAAGGCTATTTCACAAAACTAAACAAGAGCAGAGTGGCGCAGTGGAAGCGTGCTGGGCCCATAACCCAGAGGTCCGTGGATCGAAACCACGCTCTGCTATTAATATTTTTTATTTCTTTTTAATATTTTTTTTTATATATAACATCTATTTATAGTTTTATATAAATATTATATACATTAATAAACTTACTCCAAACTTTACTATTATTCCTCCTTGTGACGCCATCTAGTGACCGTACTAAGCAAACAATATTATGATGAAATTTAAAAATTGTTACAATATAAATATAAAGCCAAGTAACATATATCTGGATATGACCAGAAATGAGTTATTAGACAGTGTTACCATATTTATAAAAGTAAATTTAAATAAACTTAAAACATTGGATTAAGCAAAGAACCTTTAATAAAGATACAAAATCTATATTTATAATATATATTATTGTACTTAAATATTTTGTAACGCTCTCGTAAGTAGGCCCACTTCGTAAAAACCTCCCGAAGGGAGTCTCGGGCTTCAAGATTATACATATTAAAATAGACGTGAATTGATAGTATTTGTATAATTCGGATTATTAAACCAATTATGATTGCAATTTCCATCCGATCACCGAGGCTCACAAAACAAACGCAACGCAATAACATTATAATGCAATATAATTGCGGACAAACGTTTAGGAACGCGAGTTTCAACTCCATTAGCGGTGTGTCATACGAGATTTATGTTTAATTGAAATCTTGGAGTTTATTGTGCCACCGATGATTTATCGCGTCACGTCCCGGCGTCTGTGCTGCGTGGACTAGGAGTTAGGACGTACGCTAGCTTTAACATATTATATACTAGTTTCCGCCCGTGGCTACGTCCGCGTTTGAGGGGGAGGGGGGGGGAGGGGTCGTTATATATCTTTAGTCCTTTTCTGTATTCCTGACAACGTTTATGAAAATTTAATGATCATTGTATGAGTAGCTACGACGTGAAAACATAAGTTGTATAGCGTCTACTGGCTAGATCAAATGGTCGCAGAACCCAAAGTCCAGGGCTACAAGGATAAAACCCCGGATGATGAGATATTTTTGTTTAGATATTCTCGTTTGCGGTCCGGAGTCTACAAGTTGAGTGTTTTAACTCCCTTGCCTTGGAAAGCAACTAAAGCTGCTGCGTCTGAACTTCCCAATATAAATCAATGTGTGTTTGTTTATCAATGACGAATTAATGTCGGGCGTATGCTGCAATGCTATTTTAAATGTTTTCGTAAACAATTATCTGATATAAATCACAGGAAATATATGCGTTATCCTTTATTTATCTTTTTCACCATCACTCGCCTTTTTAGCAAAATCATCAGTCCTTCAGTAAACTCCGATGCAATTCACCCGTGGCAAAATTTCATTCAAAACATGTAGGTCTTACGATGTTTTTCATTACGGGGTTAATTATAAACAAAAAATTAATAATAAAATAGAATATGTACTCGTAATGATCGTTTAAAATTCACATGTTCTATGTGACCACCAATGTTTTTAATGCATTTACAATGCATAATAATAGGATTGGACTGACTCCTGTTTCGATTATCAATAGAATATGATGGACTCCCAATGTTTATGTTTATTCGTTATGGCCCGTACTCTAATCTACACCTCCCAGAAGTCCTAAGTTTAGCTTGCGGCGTTTATATCGCATCAGCTCTTTGATGATATCGAAGTATTGACCTATTGAATCTCTTAGACAATATCAGTTTTCAATGTTTATAATTCATCTCGTGCTTGACGGTGAAGGAAAACGTCGTGAGGAAACCTGCATGTATCTAATTTCACTGAAATTCTGCCACATGTGTATTCCACCAACCAGCATTGGGCCTTATCCCACCAGTGGGACATTCAAAGGCTGTTACTGTAACAGATAAAAATTATGAGTATAAGTTACGTCATTTATAATGTATTCTTATATAGCAACAGTTTTCCAAGGTAGCGTCTAGTTTTTATACCATCAAAATCGGCTTAGTTTATCAAAAGTTATGACAGCTAAAAGTTCACGTACACATTGGTTTTAGATAAGAATGCGGGGCACAGCTATTGATTTTAAACATATGAGTTTTGTGATTTGTTGAGGATAATTCAATGATGTTATTATAAGAAAACTATTTACTTATCGAATAATAAATTATGAAAACAACTGTTTATTTGATAACATGAATAATTGATACTAAATTGTTTATAACATATATTAAAACTGATAAGGTTATCTAATTGATTCTTGATTTCACCCATTGATTACGTAAATCAAGTGTTAACTAAGAACAATATTGGCCTAATATCGAATACACATACTTGCTTGATTGAGTAGTAGTGTTTATTGCAAATTGTGTATGTACCTATTCCTACATATGTATATACCTGCAACTACGGGCCAGCAACAATTTCAGAATAAAATCATTTAGTTAACAATAATAATGGTCCTCCTAACCGATTTCGGCCACAGCGCTAGCCAACTGCGCGGAGGATATTATAGTGCACAAGTGTGTGCGCAAACAGAGGTGCACTCTCTATTCCCTTACTCTCATAACCCGATGGGACGGCAATCCGACACGACCGGAAAGAGTTGAGGCGCAGGACTAACAGCTTTACGTGCTTTCCGAGGCACGGGAGTGTACACACTTCCAACTTCCAGACTCCGGGCTGCTAATTGAGAATTTTCGATAGAAAATCTCAATAACATTTTATTGGCCCGACCTGGGATTTGAACCCAGGACCACCGTGTCTGTGACCTTACATGTAGCCACTAGACCAACGAGGCAGTCAGTTTAGTTAGCAGATGGAATGGTAAAGGTGCTACCTATAAAAATGCAGCCTTTGTCCTTCCTTCGAGTTCAATCTTGCTTAATACTAAATTTCATCAAAATCGGTTCGGTGGTTTAGGCGTGAAAGCGTAACAGACAGACACGTTGACAGAGTTACTTTTGTTCCCATGATATGAGTCTATACTTATATTATTAGCTCATTCATCTACGATCTATATGAATGCGCTAATACTACGCAATTCTATAGTTAGGTTTCGAGAAATTGCGTGTTCGAGCCGCTTGTGTTTGTAAAGACTTTAGACTATGTAGTCTATTATTAAGCTTAAAGGTAAGATTTCATTGATGTATTCGCGCGAATTTCGCAAATGAATCGCAAGTCTGGTTGTAGCAGTAAATGCCATATCTCACATAATATAATACTTGTCCAACTCGATCTTTAATTATCTTTACTTTAAGTTAATCGCATATTCTACCGTTTATTTGATATTGTTATGTTCCGGTTGGAACGGTACGTGAACCAGTGGTACTGCAGGCACAATGGACATAACATCTTAGGTCCCAAGGTTGGTGAAGCATTGGCGATGTCAACCATGTTTAACATTTCTTACAATGCGAATGTCTATGGGCGTTGGTGACGACTTACCATCAGTGGGCCCATATGCTCGTTCGCCTACCTATTATATAAAAAAAGCTTTAAATTAATTTATTAACCGTCTATATTAATTGACCCTATCCATCTGAAGAACGGACCACGCACCAGTCTTTCTACAACCAAACAATAATATTGCGGTTTGTGCATACGGACGGTGTACAAAGTTATAAATATTTCTTATATTGCCAATATAGGTGAAGTTAATCACTTACCGTCAGATAACCTTATATAACCTTCATAAAATATTATTTAAAAAGAAACTTTCACTAGTATCTTAATTAGATAGATAATAACCGAATATATTATATCATAAAGATGCGAGATTACAAATGATTAAGACGCATCAATAGATGATTAAATAACCGCAGGAACCTCGTCCTGCTTAATAATTCTCTCGAATGTCCACTATAATGTGTTTCAACCTGCGCCCCTATTAAGAGCCCCGCATATAGCTTACGTCTTGTCATTAAGTTCTCGCCCATGAATAATATTAAACTCAATCATTTTCATCTCATTCCACGAGTTGAATAAATAGAAATATCATCATCGGACGCACGCAAACCATTATAATGTTTATCACGATGAAATTAAAAGCGATAGTCGCACCCGACGCGCGCACTCGCCAGGTCAACACGGGATAAACGAACACATCAATTTCAACAAATCCGTGTCAAGATTCAAACGTGACTTTAAAAAAACGAAGCCACCCTACACTGACACGGAGCTTTATAAATAACTCGTTTTAACATCTTATTATTTATTGGACGCCGGCGAGCCAGCCTCCGACGGAAAGTTAACGATGACGAATACGAGATACGTTTGTAAAAAGCCCTTTTCAGTCTTGACGCGTGATATATTCCCGCGCATGCGTGTTATAAAGAACGCGGCGGGGTGCGCGTGCGCCGAGCGGTGATTGGCCGGCATAATGACTGCACGCGCGGACGTCGATTCCCTCGGCCGGGCCATGACGTAGAGTAATGATGGCTGTACAACTAAACCAATGACGGATAGGCGCGTTTTTCAAGCCATTGTGTGTAATATACATGTTGCCGATAGAGATCTTCACTCGTATAAATTCGCGAGGAGCTGTCCGTTTGATTGGTAGGCACTAGAATTACAGTGAAACATTCGCGCACGTTAATCCAAAGGCGCTTCTAACTTTGTGCTTAACTAGTTCTCGCCCGTGGCTTCACCCGCATGTTAAGGGGGTGTTAGGTATAAAAATGCCTTTGAGCTTCCTTGGATTTCAAGCTTTGATTCATACAAAATATCACCATAATCGCTTCAGACGGACAGACGGACAAACTGAAACTTCCATACTAACATTATGTTTGTATTAAGGTCGTCTGATAATTTTTTTGTATATTTTCATTAAAATAATTTATTTAACATTTTTGCAAGCCCGTCTGAGTAAGCAACATACACTCATCACATACTATATATATGACCACACAGAATTACTTAGTACTGTTCTATTCCGGTTTGATGAACGAGTGAGCCAGTAGAGGCACAAGGGATATGACATATTACATAATTGTATTATTTTTTATTGCAATCGAAAGCAGACGAGCATATGGGCCACCTCATGGTTAGTCGTCACCAACGCTCCTAGACATTGGCATTGTAAAATATGTTAACCATCGCTTATATCGCCAATGCGCCACCAACCTTGGGAACTAAGATGTTATGTCCCTTGTGCCTGTAATTACGCTGGCTCACTCACCTTTCAAACCGGAACACAACAATAGCAAGTACTGCTGTTTTGCGGTAGAATATCTAGTTGCGCAGTTGTTAGCGCATTGACGAAGTGAGGGATGATCAATATTTCTGGCAGTGCTGCTGTCTATGGGCGATGATGACCACTTACCATCAGGTGGCCCATAAGTCAGTCATCCTACATATTTTAAATTTAAATACATTTTTTTAATAATCTTTATTCTTATTCCTCAAAATATATGTATTATATAATATTATACACAGTAAAAATGAATTTGATGGGAGTCAGGAACGTATACTAAGTAAAACTGGTGTTACGGGTCTCCAGTGTTAAAACACCATACACTTTTCTGAGTCGATCTTCATTCATTTCTATTTAATACAACGTAGGAAGAGAGATTTCCTATAAATATCAAACAATATTTCTATATCCTTGAATTATCGATTTAATTACTAGTTTTTAAGCGACTACAATCCAACCCAGTGTCACTGAACTAGTTACCCATTTACCTATAATAATTTATATATCAATAATGTTATCAGATACTTCCGATATCGACGGAGACGTACGGCACGGTGGGAGACCACATACTAAAATCCGTTACGAGCCACATTAAAACCCGCAACCATTGCATTGAAGGCTGTATCGATGCAACTGCCTCAGGTGGCGTCATATTTCAAAAGGATAAATTTTAAAACGAAAATACAATCATATCACCGAAGTCGATCACCTTTATCGATAATCTTAATTATATGTGTGTCTACACAAATAAATAAAATTGAAATGTCTGCCTGTGATTTGAAAAAAACTGCCGTTTTGGCTAGTCGTAAGTTTAAAAACAAGACCAAACTTATTTTTATTTTTGTCTGAAATATTACTTATGATACTTACTTACTAGAAAAAAGCCGAGATGTCCTAGTGGTTAGGACGCGTGAATCTTAACCGATGATCGTGGGTTCAAACCCGGGCAAGCACCACTCAATTTTCATGTGCTTAATTTGTGTTTATAATTCATCTCGTGCTTGACGGTGAAGGAAAACATCGTGAGGAAACCTGCATGTGTCTAATTTCACCGAAATTCTGCCACATGTGTATTTCACCAACCAGCATTGGAGCAGCGTGGTGGAATAAACTCCAAACCTTCCTCAAAAAAGGAGAGGGGGTCTTATCCCAGCAGTGGGACATTCACAGGCTGTTACTGTAACAGATAAATATTATGAATATAAGTTACGTCATTTATAATATATTCTTATATTTCGTTTTCCGAGGTAGCCTCTAGTTTTTATACCATCAAAATCGGTTTAGTTTATCAAAAGTTATGACAACTAAAAGTTCACGTACACATTGGTTTTAGATAAGACTGCGGGGCACAGTTAGTTTATTACAAATTATATTTGTTTTGTATTTATTGAACTTCATATTATTAGCTATAAATTAATGTGACAACGACTGAGTAATCCCGTGGGCAGCATCCGTACCGGCCGCTGACCAACTCACCAAAGATTGATATCATATAATTTTGTTGAGTATTATTAAAAAAAAAAAAAGAAAAACAAAGATAATGATATATTTTTATTGTGAATAACACACAAAACTAATTGTATAAACATTATTGTCCGCGGCTTCGCCCGCGTTTAAGGAGGAGAAGAACAGGTGTTTGGTATAAAAAGTAGGCTATGTCCTTCATTTCCTTCCTGCTTTTCTTCCTTCATCAAAATCGATTACGTGAATACAAACATATAGTTACACTTTTATATTTATAATATTAGTATAGATAATTAAGTCGAGATGACTCAGTGGAAATTAAGCAAAGATCAGATAGGTGCTATTTGTATTCATTTTCTTATTCTTATGAATATCGGGAGGAATCCTGTATGTATGTGTCGGATAAAACTGTCAGATGCATGTCCATCTTTAGCTGCGTAAAGGAATAAGCTGCGCGCCTTCTTCATATGTATAGTACATTACTTACATAATATGTAAGTTAGAAAGCTTAGATTTTAAAACACTGAATTTTATACCGCGAGCATTCATTTAGAATAAGTAATACTGAGACACTAAAATGTGTATCTGGTAACATGAGCACTGAGCAGAGTACGTCCTCGGGTACACCTACTGTCGCATGACATCCGCCCCAATGCAGGTGTCGATGACAGCGACAATTGGAGCCACTAAATCATAGAACATCACGGGACACCGGACCGAGACGGCTGGGTCAAGTTTGACCCTGGCGCTTGAGGCCAGAAGAAACGCCGCGGCGAATTATTTTGCCGATGAGTATAAACCCGGGGAAGGATGATATCAACAAGGTATCAATCAGATGAAAGGTCCGTGCACGCATATAGTACGACTAAGCACAAGCATTAATTTGATATTAAAATATATTCTATGGAGTTCAACACTACGACGGAGGTCGACGGAACAATTCCAACAACATTGATCAGGCTAGTTGGGAGGGAATCAATTATTATTCTCATTAGATTCGGGCGGGGCGTCGGATTTATTGCCGGGAAAAATTCACTACACCTTGCGTATCGGCGGACCGCTCTCCGTAATGCGAAACTTAAATAAATATATATTTAACAACAGCTATATGCAACAGTACGATTATGTTCAGTTTTTAATTATATAACATAGTTTCATAAAGATAAGTTACATTACGTCACTCCTAAAAACGAAATAGTTTCAAAGTATTAAATTTATAGTTGTGTTGTTTTCAAAATACAAACTGATGGAAGTACTTACTAGTTAAAATATTGTATTTTTTTGCATATTTAAAACATTAAATAATGCAATATAAATAGTTGAATACCGTTAAATTATTTTTTTATCATTAATCATCACCCATTCAGCTAAACTGTTTGATATCTGATACTACTGATATATTGAAGAAACAAAGAATTCATTTTTTTTTTATATTAACACTTTTTAAGATAGACAATTGCAAGATAACAAAAAAAGAAATAATGAACTACATACTTGAAATTGTAGCAGATACAACAAAAAAAGTTACAGCTGCACAGAAAAAAACTTAAACAAAAACAAATTTTTAATTTTTACTCCAATACATATTAATGTTGTAAGTATATGAGAATAGAACTGACATCGTAAGTTACACTTAAATTATCTCTTTATTACTGAAAATTGATACCAGGTAAAAAAATACTCGTACAAACAAAATAATTAGTATCGAAATAATAATTGTAATCAGTTAAAATGTCAACATAGTTTTTAAATATAGAATAATTTGTGTTGTATAACAATTCTTAAAGTCTACCGTTCTACAATCTACATTTGAAATTATAATTAACAGCCTGATTAGTAAAACAATGCTGTGTCTTCTTGTTTCGAGTGTCAAATCGTTAATGACAGAAAGAGCGAAATGTGTTTTTATTTATTTTAACTAAACAGCAGCTGAGCAACATTTATTTACGTTTTTGTACAATAAATTAAAGTTTACAAATTATTCTTTTTCTAAATTTTACCCATGTTTAATAATGCGGCACATTTCACTTACACTATTTATAACGAATTAATTTTCAAGGGTTTGTGTAAAATCACAGATTATATAAATTACTCTACATTTTCGTGTCCGTGTAACTGTTTAAAAAGTCCGTAATGTGAGTGTGAAGGTGACGCCGGGACGGATCGATGTCGAAGCCGTTATTAGGGCGACAGCCTTTGACGACGCGGCCCTGTTTCGATTCGCTTATTTTTCTTTTTATATCTTATTATATTATACTATTAATTAGGTGATTAACTACTTGTCGTGTTACAACATTCTATACTCAACATCCATCACTGGAATGTAAGCTATACCAAAAATAAGGAGTTTTTTATAATATTTGGTTGAATATTTTTAACAGTTTTTTAAGGTTAGAAGAATGTAGTAAATTTATGATTAAACAAAATTGTGCGATCGGCGAACCCCGTCAGGAACGAAGTTCTGTGCGAAATATTTTCGACAAATCTAATCAAAATCGTGTTTTAAGATGTATATTTTAATTGATTATATTACTGTATTTTTGTCACACCAAAAAGCACCTGAACCTTCTTTACATCGACCTCCTCAATTCGAACGCCCAGCGCATCGCATTTTGTAGCATTTGATACGCACAGTATGAACGCTATTTCGTTATATGACATGTCCTTGGTCCACTGCCATTTTACTCTACTGTAAGCCGCGTATTATGTAATGTTTGTAATAAAAACAATAATTTAAGTTTTTTTTTTTAATATAACAATAACAGTTATTATTCTTTATTGATATTCGAAACAATAGTCCATAATGATATATGAATAAATTGAATTCTTAATTATATTTATTTTTTATAAAATTTACCAAATACTTAAACCGAATCAGAACAAGCCTGTGCAGTGGAAGGCGTCCACCACTCGCGGACACGTGACTGACGGACGTCGGCGCACACTTGCACACCACACCACACATACACACTAATATAACCTTGCAGATTTTAAATGTAAGGGTTGAAATGTCTTATTTTTAGTAATAACACTTGATTTCTTTGTTGTGATGACAGACATTTTTGTTACTGAATTGGTATTTTTATGCTGACGTCGATAAAAAGAGGTCACATCGATCTTGTTTTTTTAAGTTATGTCTGAATTATCATATTGACAAAGAAAAAGGTTTATATAATATAACAGTAACATTTCTTTACTTTTTTTTTTTTTTTTGTATACGTTGGCGGACGAGCATATGGGCCACCTGATGGTAAGTGGTCACCATCGCCCATAGACAATGGCATTGTAAGAAATGTTAACCATCTCTTACATTGCCAACGCGCCACCAACCTTGGGAACTAAGATGTTACGTCCCTTGTGCCTGTAGTTACACTGGCTCACTCACCCTTCAAACCGGAACACAACAATACCAAGTACTGCTGTTTTGCGGTAGAATATCTGATGAGTGGGTGGTACCTACCCAGACGAGCTTGCACAAAGCTCTACCACCGAGGTTACTAATCGCAGGTGATCAAAAAATTGCTCTAGTAACATTCATTTCTAATTATAGAAGTTTCAACTATATATCACAGGAGGCATATTACTCAATATATGATTATATAGATAATATGTAAGTGTGGAATTAGTACTCGTTAATTTACATGCAGGATAAATAATAATTCTATTGTATTTAATTATCTATATAACTTGACTGGGAGTAACTACTGAGTTTTTTGCCGATTCTTCTCGGTAGATTCTACAATCTGATCCGGTGGTACGTTTAAATGATTCAAAAGGGTTCTCGAGAGGCTGCTTGACTAAAGTATATTTTCATTTTATTTTATTTGATTGATATAGTAAAAATTTAGATTTCCTAAATAAATAAAAGTGTGAGCCGTCACGGGACGCCGGGCAGATGTGAAACATCGAATGAAATAAATTGACGACGGTTTGTTTATTCATTTAACGTTTATTTTCATTAAATACAAAATTTTATTTGACGCTATTGGCCGTGTGTTTAGGGTCATTGTCATGCTGAAAGATCCAGGTTATAGGCAAATAATCGTCCGAGTAGGGAATCATTGTGTGCTCTAAGATATTTTTGTATTGCCATTGATCCATTGTACCGCCACCGTGTTTGACTATACTCCTTGTGTATTTATAATTAAAAGCATTGTTTACAGGGTGTCTAACATAGCGCTGTCCATCGGAATTTACCATGTTTATTTTTGTTTCATCTGAAAATAACACCTTTTTCCATTCTCGTACCGTCCGATTTTTTAGCGAATAATAATCGCTTCTCTCGGTGTTGGTTGGTAAGAAGCGGTACCTTTCGAGAGATTCTTCCAAACAATTTAGCTTCCACTAATCTTCGGCGTATCAGTCTTGACGAGATGTTTCTCGGGTCATCAGGCGAAAAAACTTTATTTTTAATCTATACTTGGGTAAAGTTTCCAACCAGATTCTTTTTTAGCAACACGAGCGATTAGTGTATCTTCTCTGGGAGAGGATCTTATTGGCCGAGCCTTTCTAAGAATATTTTCAACAGTTCCACGTGTTTAAAAACTTTCTTAACAAAACAGTTTAAATGCTCAGCTATTCTTCTGTACGCCCACTTATGATCTATATGTAAATTAACAA
Source organism: Nymphalis polychloros (assembly GCA_905220585.2). Classification (NCBI taxonomy): domain Eukaryota; kingdom Metazoa; phylum Arthropoda; class Insecta; order Lepidoptera; family Nymphalidae; genus Nymphalis; species Nymphalis polychloros. Next base: position 14,573,922 of record HG992247.1, read on the forward strand.
TGCTTTGCCTAGTTGACGCGTCACTACTTTATTTTTTGCCCATTTTGAATAAAATAAAATTCAGGTTAAATTTTGAATTGCAGCCAAAATAATAGAAATGAAATGTTATTCACTTTAAAAAAAAGCACGAGCTATGGATGCTTTTTTAAAATGTTTCTAATTAGGCGTCCAAGAGGCCAGTAACAGAAAATAAACTCCTACATGTGTAAGACTCATTTTGTAATTAAAAGTAAGATATGTTTTATATTTTATACATTTAATGAGTTTTTTATTTGAGTGGCTATATTATTGCATGATTATTAATTATTGAATGTGTATATTTTTTACGAACATTTGTACGTTGAAGTTATACTTTCTTTATTCATAAGAAATGTTTCTAATTATATGACCACGACTGTATATATATATAATAGCGGTTCACCCGCGGATTTGCCCGCGACATAATCAAAAATAATAAAATATGTTAATTATGGTCAATTTAAGCTGTGAAAACAATTCATTTCAAGCAGTTCAGACCAATTTTTTATAATTGAAACATTCAACCCATTTCTCTCGTTTGGGGTTGAATTTTTAAAAATGACAAAATCCGTATGCTTTTATTTTTGCTCAGAAGCTTTAAAATTAAATTTCATGCTTCTTACATAAAAAATTACGGACCCGCCATACAAACTTTCAACCCCTATTTCACCCTCTTGTGGGTTAGTTTTTAAAAAACCCTGAAATACGTATATATTTATTTCTAAACAGAAGCTACCATATAAAATTTCATGCTTCTTACATGAAAAATGACGGAACTGCGATACAAACTTTCAACCCCTATTTCACCCTCTTCGAAGGTCGATTTAAAAAAACCTTAAATAGTTATTTATTTATTTCCAACCAGAGCCATGTATACAAAATTTCATGCTTCTTACTTCAAAAATGATGGAGTTCCCATGCAAATTTTCAACCCCTATTTCACACTACCCTTGAATTACATATTTATTTATATCTAACCAAAAACTTTTATGTAAAATTTCATGCTTCTTACATGAAAAATTAAGATTTCCCCATATAGACTTTCAACCCCTATTTCATTCTCTTTGGTGGTGAATTTTGGAAAACTCTAATATGCGTACTTATTTATTTCTAACGAGAAGCTTGTATACGAAATATCATGCTTCTAACTTTGAAAATGACGGATTACCATACAACGGTTCTTCCTTTATTTCACCCCCTTAGGGGTGGAATTTCCAAAAATCCTTTCTTAGTACGCGTTTTCATCATAAAATGCATCAACTGTCAAAATTTCAAGTCTCTAACCCCAGTGGTTTAGGCTCTGCATTGATGAGTCAGTCAGGACAAGTCTTTTTATATTTATAGATATATATATATATATTACCTATTATATATGTATTGTATAGCGATGCGTCACCACGGAATGCCTCGCCTCTCGCCACGCCAACAATCAGTTTAACCCGCGGCTATAGATGTTTCACATCAAAACTGTGTAAATCGACGCCACGGAATAATTATAAACTTCCCCGAAAGAACGTAATGACAATCATGACGTTGACACGCCACTGACAGCGGCGGTCATTTGTCAGCTGTTTGTCAGCTGTTGTTAGCCGCAATGGTGTCAGGCGGCGCGGGGCCGATTGACGCGTGTCACGTATCACTATGAACTGACGATTGAACTCTGTGACTGTCCAATGTCTTTCTTATTTTAAAGAAACATTATTTTAAATTTAGACAAATTTAAATTCTATTTTTTCTGACATTTTTTCAAGTCCCAAATTTACACATAAGATAGATGTAATTAAAATAAAATAATTTATTTCTCAATTCTTAAATCGATTTATTGTTATTAGACATTTTAACACTTCATAATGATTTACAATTTTATTTCAAATTACAACTATCATACAAATCATTGTAAACAAAATGTATGCAACGATATTTCAAATATATATCTACATTGTAATCCATCGTATTAATACACATTTTCTCTTGTAAGGTCTTTCGATTGTAAAATCAATAGTATAAATCAGTTTCTGATCTAATTCCCAAACGACTATCGTGAAAGTGTAATAGAGCGGCTTGTAGTCGGACAGGTGAACGGCGAATTATTAATGACCCTCCGATTCGCGCCTCGGACATGTCCTTCGGAGACCAGCCGCGCCGTCACCGCTGCCATCGACGACAGCCGCGACACCTTCTAATGAAAACCCTTTTCACTACAATTTAGAAGCTAAAACTTCTTTAAAATTTAAATGCCGTCATATTGCAGCAGTATTTTCTATTTATTTCCTAGCCTTGCTGACGACGCGAATAGCAATCACATTCCTATTTAACTTGGTCTACTTTGAACGTTAATGGAGTGATAGATAGCCTTATGCAAATACCAGGTTATGGCGAAACAAAGTTCCTCGGTAATGAGACCGTAGTGACTTGCATACATTATCGATCATCACGAAATAGCTAGGTATTCCAGCGGTTAAATATTTCGCATTCGAAGCGTATTTAATGCCCCAGTTCGCTATGACGACCTCCGAGACGTCACCGCTTAATATCTATGCACCACGCGATTAACGAGTTATTTCCACCCCGCGACGATGTCACCCACCGCAACCCGCCTCGACTATCAATCTTTTTGGCGAACGGTCTCGAGATTAATGCCCTTCTAACTTTCAGATGCTGTCGCCTCACGACGACGATGATGACAACCACCTATGCATCAAGTGTAACGCCACTATCATCGGCCTCGATAACTATGTTAAACATAGAAAGCAAAGCTGCGGTAAAAGAAAAACTGAATCTAAAACTGAACTCCCCTCGATCGAGCCACTGGAGCCGACGTACAGCTTAGGCGCCGATGTATTTTTTCAATCTTTAGAACTACAGAGTAGCGTTAAAAAGTCATCTTTGTCTCGATTAACACCAACCACGCCAATTTCTAAAGTAAGTATTGATAAAAAGAGTACATTGACGGCCGCCTCGTCATCACATATTCCTCGAATGAGTCCAATTGAAAACAACTTAAGAGGAGAAGACTGGATTGGGGGACATAGTTTAAGAATAGGAATAAATGAAGACAACCAAACGAAATTGATCAATGCTGTTGCAAGTATCAGTGGATCTGTTAAAAAAGATCTCCCTAGTACTTCATACAATATCAGCAGTTTTAATGATTTTAAAGGCGAAGATGATACTGAAGAATCAGACGATACTGACGACGATGACGAGGAAGAAGTCGTACCACATGGGGGTAAATGGAAACCACCTCCAAATTATACTGGTGGTAAGTGGCGACCAGCGTCTCCAGAACACGAAGATTGGGATATGAGAGATGAACAAGAACAAATCGACAGAGATTATGATTACGACGCTCCTCCGCCCGAACACACTAAAGGAAAATGGGTTCCTGGTGCCAACGAAAAAACTCAAATAATGCAAACTACGATCCAATCAAAAGGGTCCGTTCAATATTGGTGTGGTCCATGTAATCGAAGACTCGGCTCTCGAGTGATTTATGAAAAACATCTCTTGTCAAATTTGCACATGCGCAAAGTTTTGCCAGAACATGAACTGGAGTTTTCTGGACATTTAGATCCGATTCGAACTGTAGCGGACAAACGAATAACCCGACCAGTGTCCATCAGCGACAACACAGATACTCAAATTCTGAGAAAAAAGCATAAGTTAATAGAACCAAAGTTAAACATAAAAATTAAGAAGAAGAAAAGAAATAGAAAAGCTTACTTTGTTCAATGCTCCGGTTGTAAGTCGCGTGTCCGAACTCATCTTATGGGAAAACATTTGATATCACATTATCATTTCAGAAAAGCCACCGATATAAAGAGTGACGTCTACCAACAACTTATTCTTAATAACATGGATGCCATAGTTCACCAGGCTCCATTTCAATGTAGTCCTTGTAAATTTTATACCAACTGGCTCTCGACTTTTATGCAACATTGGTTCTCTGAGAAGCACGAGCATACAATTAACTCTATCGATGGTAGATACTGGTGTTCCTTCTGCAAATTCGAATGTGATACGTCTCAGGAGATGTTAAATCATATGTCAAGCTCTGAACATAGTGAAGTAGTAGCAGTGATTAATCGTTCCATGCCTATTATAATACGGAAGAAGACGATATTGCGGTGTGAAACATGTCATCAAGAATTTCGATATAATTTTGAGATTAAACAACACTGTCTAAAAATTGGCCATGAGCTAGCTCAAACTGCCACAGACAACTATCAAGAACTCCATAGATGCCAGCACTGCAGACAAAAGTTCAAGTCGTCAGTTACGTTGGCAGCTCATTTGAAGTCGAGACATAAAGAAAAAGCTTTCTTCTGTCTCGTTTGTTCTAAAAATTTTGAATCTTCTGAAGAAGCCAAACGTCATCGTCAGACTTCAGAACATAGGATTAGAAGAAAAGAGAAATTGCGTGAGAGAGGTATTTCGACGAAAGATTTAAGTAAAAAATGCCCTTATTGTACGGGCAAAGTTATTTTGAGGAATATTTTAGAACTTAAGGATCATATTAGAAGAACGCATCCAAACATTAGAAAGAAGTAAGTTTTCAGTTTATCGTTACAAATATTTTTTTATGTTAGAACTACTAACTCTTACTATTTTACAGGTGTCCTAAATGTGGTATATCGTTTATTTTCTCACAAGAAGTAACTAGACACATACGAGCTAATGCTTGCCAATTTCAAAAGTCTGAAACAATCAACTCCTCGATACTCTGGAATTGCAGTCAGTGTCTCTTCACGACTGACTCACAGGCTGAATGTTTCTTTCACGAGGTTCTACATACCGAGCCACTTGCAAATGAGAATATGAAAAAATCTATCTTGAAATACTCTTGCCCATTGTGTCCAAAGAGTTTTAAGAAGGCTTCATTGAGGTTACATTTAAGGCAGCACACATTCGAGAGGCCGTTTGTTTGTTCGATATGTGGAGCTAATTTTACTCGTCAGTCAAGCTTGTCAAACCATTCGAGGACCGAACATGGAAACATAGACGCTAAATTGTCAAAATTAACATCCATCGATGTAGTTATAACAAAAATAGCGAAAGAGGAACTAAAGTGTAACAAGTGCAAGAAGAAATTTAACGACAGGTAAGATTTGATAATGCTACAATAGATTCCCACAGAAAATATTCACAAATAGAAATGTAAACGCATGTCTGGTAATGTGTTAAAAATATGGCAAATGCAATGATGAATTGTTAGTTAGTACCAGTATTGACCGCCTAGTTGGGTGGTCACTATCCGAAAATACCATCGTATAAGAGTAACAAATGACTCTAATAATCCTTTCATCAATCAGCCACGTGCAATATGCCCACATAAATTTATTGAATATACAAATGCTCAAAACAAAAATAAACCTGCGTAGCGATGTCAACATCAATTCGCGGCAATAACCGGCGCACGCGGCGGATGCGTCCATGTCACGCGTCACACAACTCTTTCACAAATATCGGGAAACATTCATAATTTGACACGAGCTCTTTGATACAGCCGCCGAGACATTCCCGCTCAGTATTGCCAGCGACGATGTTTTTATATCCAGCGGCAATAAATTCCTTCCGTAGTTCAGTATTTTGAGCGGCGCTGGATCAAAATATTAGTGCAATAGAGATTATATTTAATTTTATTGTACGCACGTGTGCGTTTTAACGTATACTGATTTTCGACTTGATGTGATAGTGTTGCCAAATCGCATAGTTTATACGTTTTGACAGTTCGGAGCTTGCAATTTATTTGTCGTACATCAGTGTATAAATAAACGGCGATCAGTCGAGCGTTATTTTTACATCGTCCTCTTGCACTGGATGTCATTAGTAATACGCGTGTAATAACATGTCATAAATTTCGCGTAAATCTCAATTAAAATTTATTTGTCAGTCTCGTCTTGACGCGTTCACAAATCTTATCGTTATTTAGCTGTTTAATTTGTGAACCAAGAAAAACGATGTCATAAATTCTAAAATACAAATAGGTTTAGAGTAAAGTACATAAGAGCTATTATCATATCTAGGTTAATTTTAGTCTCAGATCAGCGTTGATTCCGTAACTATAACGTGTAATCCAGACCGCAAGGAGAATGAATCAACTCAACGCCGCCATTACTGGAACTTTCAACATATCTAGAACATTGTAGAGCCATTGAGGGAGTCTAACACCGTTGATGATCTAACTTGAGTAATATCTTATGCGTTATTGCGCCCGCTGCATTAATGCAGTCGCCACTAACGCTCGCTAGCGGATGCTACCGAAGTGTCAATGGCTACGGTGTTGCCAGTTCTACGTTAGAATTACTACTAATAACTTCCTACCAAAGTGTCTTCGCTAAACTACATTTACTTAAAGCGATAATATAATATTAACATATCATTTATACCTATAATAAAACTAAAAAACCACACGAACCGGTCTTGGAAAGTCCTGGGAAATATATAAACATATTATAGAAAACGCGTTATTTCGGGTCCAAATACTGAGTACAGAGTTTTCATGTCCTTGTTATTGATCTCGTGCTTTAGCGGTGATGATTATCGGATATACATAAACCTGAGATATTCTAACACAAATGTATCAACTTATCCCAAATACACACCCGCAATGGAACAGCGTGATGGAGTAAGCTTCTCCTTAAACAAAGAGGAGGCGAAGGCTCAACTATGAAAATTTACTTTTTATTTCAGTAAACATTAGGTATTATGTATTTTGATAGTTTTGATCTTATGAAATGAATGCATATATAAAATTTTGTAATCTAGTAAAATTAAATCACGTGTAAATAAATAAATGGACAATTTTAATTCGATAAGATTTTATTAAATATTCATTTATCTATATTTATGTTAATAAAGTAATTTGACCATTAAATGTTTAATCTTCTCATTTCTTGATAATTATATCTAATGTGTAGTTAAAATAAGAAATCTTAATAATTTTAAATGTATAATTTTAATTTAGACTAAAGAGCGCTAACGTCTGAATAATAGTGATGTCGTCACGTACGAATAAGCCCATGTCTCCACATGTTCCTTTAGAGTTTAGACGGTACTTAATTTACAAAACATAATAAACACGACGCGGTAATTACATAATTTAAACCGGACTACGGACAAAGGAATTTTCTTCACTGTTTACTGGAATTTGTTGTGCGAGAGACACATCCTAGATTCAACGCTTATATTATAGTTAATTCGCAAAAATAACAAATAACAGGTAAGCATCCCACGGCTGGGCGAAGACGTTTAAAGATTGGCGCTTTCAACCACGCTACTTTTGCACTGCTAAGCACGATATGAATTATAAGCATACGTCAAATCATTGGTTCTTGCTTGGATTTGAACATAATTTAAACTAAATATTTCTTTAAAATGAAATGCAATTATATAACGAAATCGGTAACTCGCACGCAGTAAACTATTTACTTCAGTAAATATTTAGATTTATTAATTTATCTATTTATAGGGAAGCATACAGCACATATAAACACTCGTTAACAACATTTTTTACACAAAGATTCCTCTTTCACATTGAAACATGGAGTGAACTTAATAAGAACAGTAATTCAAAAGGCAAAAAAGCAATAAGAATATTAATGGCAAATGCTTTTTAAGGCTTCTGAGAACTTGAATAGCCTTTTGTTAAACATATCTTTATTACTGTAAAGTTCATTCGCATGCTCTTATCAGAAAGCGATAGTTCATATAAAGACCAAATGGTACTTAAGTCTTGAATCTATAGTTTAAGATTATCCAATACTGTCTTAGCTATAAAATACTGCCCAATATTAAAAAATTAAAAACGCTTAATGAAACAATTTCAGCCAAGCTTTAAACCAGCATACCAGCACGTGTGAGACAGAGGAGAGACGATGTCCATACGACCAGTGCTCCTATATCGCGTCAACTCCTGCGCAACTCAACAGGTGAGTCTGAAATAATTAACCACATAACACCAAGACAGCTTATCATTAATAAATTATTCGATTATACAAACTAATACATAAATATCTATTATGGTTCTCACGCTACATTTTGTATGACGCCATGAAACCCAATATTATAAAACGTGTCTAATTCAAACGTAATCAGGCCAAAATTAAATAGGCCTTTCTGTCTATCTAGGATGGTAAATAATGGAATAATTTGAAGTTTGAATGCCGTCGAATTATATATTTCTTTACTCAAAAATACTTTTGTTTATAAAACTGAAAGATTTATAACGTGTATTAATCTTATCCATTCGGCAGATTTTTAGTAGTAAAAAGTTCAAATAGTTATCCTTATAATATAATTAATGCGAATAATTGTCCGGTTTTTTGTTACGCAATCACGCTCGAACTGACTGGTAATTCTTCATTTTGTCTATAGAATGTCTACTAAAATAAATAAATAAGCTTTAGTAAATCCATTACAGTTTTACAAAATTAAATTATATTAGGAACTTCATTAAATTTGAGATCATTAAATTGTTATTATATATTATATATATTTTCTATGTAATGGACCCCTTTTGGGTAAAAGCCTTGTCTACTAAACTAGGTTAATAATATTATAGGACATATGGTACTGTTTAATATACCTATTTATTAATGCATATTTAATAATTATTAATTTACAATTAGCAAAAGAAGCGGGTAACAGTTCTGTATAAAATATTTATTAAAACAAGCAAAGCTGTGGTCGAAATTGGCTTATTTTTATTTTATTTTTTTGGAAGAAAGTCAGCCAATTTCTTTTTCAAATCTAAAGTAATTACTCCTCTCATGGTATATTACTTTTCATTCCAGTCCTTTTAAACTAAATACTTAAAAAGTACACCGTAAGTAGATGTTTTAAATATTTACATAATACAAATATGTAGATATGTGCACACAACGACATCTGCAACATTATTTTTAAACTCGTATTAAATCATTTCTCCATTAGGTGCTAGTTCGTTCTTAGTTATCAACTCACGATATAGATGGCAACACATTTCAAACAAGTATATACTTGAACTAACAAATCATAGATGGCGTTACTTTGGTGAACTGAAAGCTTTCACAACGTCGAGTTTATAACATATGAAAACTTACACTGAATAATGCACTGCAACCGCACTTAATGTAAACAAGTATATACAAAATATAAAAAACTTCCTTTCAGATGTTTAACAGATTATATTAACATTTACAAGATGTTTAATAAACAGTTAAATGCTTACAGACATAGAAAGAAACACGGCGAACGTATAAAACACTATGAATGTCCAACATGCGAGTTCAAAACGGACCAAGCCAGCCATATGAAGAGGCACATACTATGCCACAAGGGAGTCAAGCCGTATGCATGTCCACATTGCCAATTTACTTGTGCAAGTTTGGTAAGAATCTTAATTATATAATATATTAACTTTAACAATCAATAACTCAAAAATAGTATACTCCAAATTATTCATTATTGATTGAATTATTATCAATGTAGTTATTAGTACGTAAAAATAATAGTATGGCTATGTGTAAGCCCGTACTTATCATAATACTACTCATCATAATATATTCTACCGCACTTTATAGGTATACCATACACAAAAATAGATATAATAGTATTGTTGTGTTCTGGTTTGAAGGGAGAATGAGCCAGTGTAACCAATGGTTACACTGTATGTGTGTGATGTGTGTAATTTTATTTTTAAAATAGTATATTTTTTAGGAAAATCTACGAAAGCACGTCCTTCGGAGTGGTCGCCACCCCGGACTACATCTGTACGCCTGTGTCATATGTTCGTACCAGACTAATATGGCCACTCAATTGCGTGCTCACTATACCACAGATCATCCCGAAAAATACAATTCGAAAACAGCTTTGGAAGCTGTTAAAAGACATTTAATGATAAACGACACAAATAGTTAATAGTTTATGTTATGTTATATTATATCGTTGCTTGTATTCACTTAATTTTTTTTATAAATCATATTTGATGAAACATAAATAGGTTTTATGTATGTTTATAAATTGAAGTTCGGCATAAAATGTTAAATTATTAAAATAATACGCCTAAACTAAAAATATACGCCATCTAACATTCATACAACTAAACAGTGACATACTGTTGTGTAAAAAAAAGGCTATAGATGGCGCTACTCAAAGAAATCCAAACGAAGTATATAGATTATCTTGGATTTTATATTATTTATTTTATTCTTTACCAGTCAAAAGATAAATTATTTTTGTTTTAATACATAAGTATTACATATACGTGAATAATCACATCGAAAATCTTAAAAGAATTTGAAATAGATATTTTTTTAGCATATGGCAGCACCGACTGTGAAATGGCAATTTCTACAGAACCTTGTCGCCTCGCGTTCAAGCGAGGGAAAAAATTATAATTTAAGGTGACTTGCGCTGTGTGCTCGCATGTGCTTATTTCTCGGATAAGGTATTCGAGACCCTTCGATCGGAACGCGACAATAAAAATACAGGATTATTATATTTAAATCGTAAATTAAAATTACATAATCATAAGCAGTACGTTTATAATCTTAACTTATAATAAATATTAAATTCGCACTGCAAAATAATAATCTCTTGGACGATGTTTGTTTATTTCGAAGTGTTGTAAGCTGTAATCGATTTAAAACGAAGATGTCGTTGAAGGTAAGCTATTTTCTTATTTATTAATATTAACTCTCGAGGGTAGATTACTTCGACTGCATTGCAGCGCATTTTATTACAAGTCGTGAATATATTTACGACTTTACCGGCGCAGTTGACATGTGCAAATTTATTATTCACCAATACATTCATTTGAGAAGCGATAAATTACCTAAAATTTAATATTCAGTTGAGTTTTAAGGTTTCAATATAATATTATATTTTGTAAATCGTAAAACGATAATTTGAATATTTATCATTTCGTCTACTGATCTTTACTCCATATATTGTTACAAAATGAACAACCTTGTAAAGGTTGAGATAAATATTTGCACAGTTTCAATATTATGAAAAGATTATAAATTTTTTTACTTGCTTACATGTTTATTTACATGTTGATTGTTGCAATTGAAAGTTCAAATTAATTAATTAAATATATATTAATTTTAAACACCTGTAATCTGATATGATGTATAAAATATATATAATTTATATGTATGAACCAAGGATAATGGTGATTCCTATAATGTTGAAGATAGGTCAGTTGAGAACATTTTAACTATTTATCTATGGTTGAGTGTTTTAATTACTCCTCCTGGAAACAAGAAGGGTAACTTATATGATGTATATGACCAGTAAAATATTTTACTATCTGTTTCTTATAAATAGATAAAGTTGGTTTGTCATCAAGAAGTTTTAAGCACTGCTGTAAAATAGAACCAACTATTTAAAAAAATTACATGTTAATATTTTATAAGTTATTATTCAATTGTCTTATGTTAATAATAAGAATGGCTTATTATTTTCCTTGTAAGTAAATATATACATTTATGATTTATGAGCAAAAATAAATGTTACTTAAGATATGATTATATCCTATGTTTGTACATAAATCATTCACAAATCTGCCATTATATTTTGTCTAATTGTAAATCTTGTTTGTAATTTTATAACCGTATAAAATATTTTAATTGACATGTTGTCAAAGTACCTTTAATGTAGGTAAAAAAAACTTCCTACAATTATTTATTTCAAAGGTTTAAAGCTTAAAGAAATATTTTAATTTTAAGTCCAAGGCTTATTAAACTATATTTCATAGTATGTAATAATATTTAATGCTTTATAATATGTACAAACTGTCTTGCAATATTTTTGGTTGATTTCCATTCATGGAATTTCATTATAAAGACGCCAATGTCTTAGTACAAGTGGGTAGTTTCAATTATTTTCTTAAATCATATTTATTCTATAATAAAGCTAAATAATTGCCATATACTACATGATTGAACAACAACGAGCTATATTGCTAATATATATACATATATACAATATGGGGTACATATATATGTTATCTCGAAGTATATCAATGAATGAACGACAAAAAATACGCTACTACACCGCGCCTATAATATCAGCAGTTTTACAGGTAACATTTTGCTTTATGTATCTTGTATATCCATCAAAAAAATCGCTCTGAAACTCTATTTGATGTTCTTATACTTAACGCTTGTTTTTGTTTTGTTTGTAATTATTATGTATGTACGATTTACTCTCGTCATTTAAAAAAAATAATTGTAAAGGGAACATAGTATCCATTTATGAAACTCTAAGCATTTTCTTGCGAAGTGTAATAACATGTGTTTGTATTCATTGCATCTTATCCGTGATTCGTTGATCCCCATTAGATTGAGTATACAGCTTACTGATTTGAGGTGACAAAACACCCGCTTACTTTCGAGTTTCTCTCTAAATTAAATATTCATTTATAATTCCTGACGCCGAAAAAACAGAGCCTGTAAATTACCCACCGATGGGTATAGGTCTCTTTTATTAAGCCTTAATGCTTATTATATAACGCGAACAAATACGGTGAATATAATTATACATTCTGCCTCGTTGGTCTAGTGGCTAGATATTAGGGTGCAGACCCGGTGGTCCTGGGTTCAATTCCCAGGTCGGGCCAATAAATAGTTATTGGGTTTTTCTATCAGAAAATTCTCAGTAGCAGCCCGGAGTCTGGAAAGTGGAAGTGTGTACACTCCCGTGCCTCGGAAAGCACGTTAAGCCGTTGGTCCTGCGCCTGAACTCTTTCCGGTCGTGTCGGATTACCGTCCCATCGGATTATGAGAGCTAAGGACAAGAGAGTGCACCTGTGTTTGCGCACACACTTGTGCACTATAATATCTCCTGCGCAGTTGGCTAATCTCTCTTAAGATTGGCCGCCGTGGCCGAAATCGGTCTGGAGAACCTTAATTATACATTTGAGTTTGAATTTTATCCGACATGGTGCAGATTTCTCACGATGTTTTCTTTAAGGGCTGAACTGAACACAGGATAGAATAAAACATTAAAACTTATTAAATTTGAACCCATTCATTTTCGGTTAGATCTACGTGTTTAACCTTACCTTAAAGTAAATTAATTTTTCCACACTTTAATCTTTATTTATCTAAAAGTAGGACTGAAAGAATTAGAAAACATTTACCTATAGTTTTTTTAGACATGTTTATAAAGTTGCAAAATGCAGATATTTGCAAGTGTGTTGCAAGTCCACGTTTAGTGTGGTCGGGTGACAGCCCGGGGCGAGGTCCATATTTAGCAGCGGTTCGACCTGTTTCAAACCAGTCCAACGCTCAGTCACTGAACCGCAAAATCATCTGGATGTAGGTTGTTTTTTAACAGATTATACCTGTATAATGAACTTAGGTCAACTACTGTGTAACTATTATGCCTGATAATGTGCCTGTTTTTTTGACGCGTTAATCTCGTCTCTTAGTATGTAATGAAAGATTTTTTTAAGAAAGATTCTGATATAACAACGCTATTACTTGGGGGCGGAGTAGTAATGCTTAATGCGGATGAAAACGCGTCGATAGTGTACTACACATAAAATCTAATAGTATAAGAATAAGTATAGTAGTATACTACACATAAAATAATCAGACCACACCATGTTGTATTACCATAATGAATTGTTATATCAGTTATCGCAGAAATCATGCACAAGCTACTCAAAAATCCTTCGAAAAATAAGGAATTCAATTTCGTCTTCTAGCCTGTCTAAATAGATGAAGAATTTATCTCCAGAAATTAAAAGTTATCTTTGGAAATCAAATTAATCGATACATTTACGTGGACGAAGGCATGGGCAAGACAATTCGTTTGGATACTAAAAACTAACAAGACTGTGTAGTTAGCAAATACGATGGTTTTATGTGTGTGTGTACATACAGATGACATAATTACTTCTAACATAATATGCAGGTTTCCTTACGATGATACAAACACAAATTTCATTCGAATAATATAAAAAATAATGCGAAAATACGTACAAAATAAAGCGATGCTCTCAATTATTGTGTGTAAAAATGTGTGCATATTTACTGTATGTGTTTTGATCATGTGTGAATGTTTATGTTATAAATTTGTACTTGTTACTTGAATCTAGACTATACTCTATAGCGAAGATTTTAGGGCGCCAGGGTGCCTTATGAAAGGGCAATAGAATCGAAGGTGCCCTGCGACCCCGTGACACTTTAGCTACATCCATATTCGTATATGTACCTGTATAGAAAACGGTGTATGATTTACATAAGCAAACGTAACACACATAGGCTATTTGTACACATAGTGAAAATATTGAGTGAGTGAGTAAGGAGAGAGTATGAGTATCATGTATCAGATAAAATATAATAATATACTTATAGTATGCGTTGATATTCATGCAGAATACACTCATTTTTTATTTGTATCGTGTATTAGAATCCGTAAAATGATATTAACTGTTTTGTCTTGCTGGTTATGAAAGAGTGGTATGTAAAACAAGTTAACCGTATTTTTTTTTAAACTAGGCACTATATCGTTTCAGTAATAATAAAAAAAAAACATTAAGTGTACTAGTTTTTTCTGTTATCAGTGCCTAGTGTAAAAATGCAGTTTAATTGGTTTGGTGGAACTAGCTTAACCTTCAGTTGCAAGATTTGCCCACACATACTAACGTGTAATAAAAAATAGTGCTACAAGGTTAAGGCCTCTTCTCCATCGGAGGAGAAGATTACGATCCATATGTATGATACATATACAGGGGTAGTCCACGTTTTTACCACCAACGGTGTCGTTAAACACAATATATTTTTTTAAGTAATTTTTTTGCTTAGTATTTTACAAATTATTACATAAATAGAACTGACACACGATACCTAATAACCACTTCACGGGTCGGACACGAATTTTGTTACACGCTGTATATATGGGTCTTGTCAATATAAAATCGATATTTATTAAAAAAAAAAAACGCAATGACTTTTCGGACCAGAATATTATCTTTATATCCTTAAGTGTCAAAGATAATACACATAGCTATAGCTTGAAGCGACATAACGGTATCTAATGTCTAGACAAATGTTGGAAACTGAAATGAACCGTTTGCACATTTTGCATATAAATGCGTTGGGTGACGTGTAAACGATTGTCTATGAGTGACACATAATAATCAAACATATGTATATAAGATGCATTGTATAATACACTAAGGATACATGATTCATTGTTTGAGAGAAATTAAATTATATACACTAAGAATATCATACGTACGCAAATGAAATAAGTAAGCTTATCTTGAAATAAGTTGTCCACAAAAATTTACCACCATTACTAAATCATATATAATTTTAGTCACATTGACCAAAATGAAAAATATTATTTTCATAGTGCAACACACTCAAATTTTAAATATTACCCGTATCGCTATAGAAGTCTGAATTCAAAAATAAATTTAACATACTGAAAATTGTATTTACCATACTACTTACGCCGAGAGATTTCATTCACAACGCAGCGCATCCCACATAAACTTATTTAGAGTGAAACTACATCACCATCTTCTATGTCTCTCCCATAAATGTAGAAAGAATGAGAAATTGAGGACACAAGATTGTGTCAAATTGTCAATCTATGTTTACCTTTCTCTCTTTAAAAGGTTGCACAGATTAGTAAACGTATTAACATGGCTTTAAGATATTTCGTTTGACAAAGGGAGATAATTTATGTTATTAACTTTAATAAAAATACGGTTCGATTTATGATATATTTTTTTTTATTGGATAGATCGGAAGACCGAATTATAAAATTCGCAAACAACGACTGTGTGAGAACAGCCCAAAATAGGAAAAAGTGGACTGAGATGGAGATCATCTCGTCGAGATGTCCTTAGTTAAAATTATATAAAAAAAAGAAATAATGTATGTATTATTAATACTAAGGAATTAAAGAGGCTTAAATACATAACTTTAATAATAATACGGTTCGACTTATAATATTATTTTCTTTTTTATTCCATTGTATAATTTTATCTGTGGCGTTTGCGTGTCTTCATTCGAAATTTTATTTATCGATGAAAGTTAAATGTTAAAAAAAGGACAACAGACGTGTGCTTAGTGCGCTAACAGTGTTAACTTTCGCGCCAAAAAACGATATTGATAGATACCTACGACGTTCATTTGTTTTCGTCGTTATGTCGCTCTTGTACCTTAATATCATTACATTTCTATAACTACCTACGTTCGTATAAAAACATCCATAAAAATTATACTTAGATATAAATGTCAATAGGACTGATCAGAGATCAATTGGATAATTTAAAAACTTGTTTAAGTATATATAGATTAAATTTTGAATTGAAGAAGTCCCAGTGCATAGAATATAAATCTTCGCTATCTAAACTAAGACAAAAAAAGTTCTTAAAAGGCTGGGAGGCCTTTGTCCAGCTGTAGGACTGTTACTTCACTGTGTGTTTGGCTTAGTTTGTCATTCATGTTTTCTTCGTCTAATTAAGATAAAAATATACATACAAGAAATACCTCTATATATATATATCTTTACATAACCGAGTTTTGTATTAGCATATATAATTAAATTATAACCTCAAGTGACAATTGCCGGTCATAACAATGCAAATGGTCGCGGAGTCGTGGGATCGCTTTGTTTGTCTTTTTGTCACGGAATAAATGCAACAAGAAATACAAGGCCGCAACATTCATTATATCTAAACCGTACAATGCCATAAGAACATGTGAAATTTACAGTTATATAACGGTCATTTCAAGTGAAGTGGAGGAAAAAAGGGAGTTTCTACTCAAGGATACATACCTTAATAAACGAATATCATACATTATAAACGTAATATTTGAATCAAACTAAATATTCGGCAAAATGTTCATAAGAAAATTGGCTTCCCTCAGGTTAAGGCTATGAGATTGAACCGTTCATTCGATACGATGTCTATGTAAAATTTTCTATATATTTATAATATATATACGAAAGTAACTGTCTGCCCGTCCGTCTTGCAAAATAAATGACAGACATGATAAACTCGGTGCCAAACATGCATACATGTCCAGTGTAACATCGTGTTCCAGTCATATTTTGTATTGTTCCCATACGGTTAGATTTCATCTTAGATTTAAAACACCCTTTCAATATAAGAGTAAATTTGCCCATCTGCTTATTTCGTATAAAAAATCAACGTTTTCCTCCTTAGTCTACAGCTCAAAATGATATACGGAACAGTTAGTAATTAGCATTTGTAATTCTGCTAATTTATTTATTAAGGGCCCGAGTTTCTCTTAACTGATGGTAGACACTTCTTGAGTACTCACTTCTCTGTTCGTCATATTTTCTAACAACGATATGTTATATATTATACTTTTTAACTTACTATACATACATATATGAAAAAGTACAATAACAGCTAATACATGTCCCATTGCAGCCTCCACTCCTCTAAAGGTTTTTATGAACTAGAAGGTATGAACTTATCCACAATTTCATGGAAGTTGTCTTAAAGATTATTTCTTTATACCATCAAAGAATCGTGGTAGTCAAACCATCAAAATACCTGGATGTTGTGCCTGTTGTGAAATAACTGATCCAACCACCAGTATAAATATGCGTCATGCATATACAATGCAAAATTACTTAGTAATCTTGCTCAAATACGCCAATACTATAACTGTTATTAAAATAACAACAATATTAACAAATCATATGCATCATCGATTCCAGTTAAAACGTACGGTTAACTTGTTCTTCGCCGGTTAATTGGTCTTCGTCATGTAATAAGTGTGTAGTTGATGAGATAATTACTCGTGTGTGCCTAATTCGCGATAATAAACTAGTTAAACGCGGCACCGTTGCGCAAGCGCAGCTCAAACCGGTCGTTTTACTGTTTGACAAGCTGAGATGTCCGCACTTATTATTACGACTTGCTAATTGTATTTTTTTTAGTATTTTCTTGAAAAAAAAATTCGGTTAGTGTTTTTTTTTTATGGTACCGATTAGCTGAGCTTATATTGTTAAGTGAAGTTAAAGCATTATCTTCAAATTGTTTATATACTAAACATAAGAATTTAAACAATTTGAAGTATATTATAAGTTGAATAACTTTACAGTGAATGTTTTTAACTGGCATATCGGTGGTAGAACTTTGTGCAAGCTGTCAAGCATGCAAGTCTGGGTAGGTACTACCCATTCATCAGATATTCTACCGCAAAACACAGCAGTACTTGATATTGTTGTGTTCCGGTTTGAAGGGTGAGTGAGCCAGTGTAATTACAGACACAAGGGACATAACATCTTAGTTCCCAAGGTTCGTGGCGCAGTGGCGATGTTATTTATTTTTTTAAGAAATATTCAAACCACTGTGTATGGGCGTTAGTGACCAGTTACCTTCAAGTGGCCCATATACTCGTCCACTTACCTATACTATAAAATATATATATTAAGGCGCATTATTTAACTAATCGTTTTCCTTAAGCTACTGATCTATTTCCTCTATCTTATGCTACAAGAAACTAACTGAACAGACGAAACTCGGGAAATATTAAACAGGTTTCTCCTTAAAGATAAGATTGTCTATTTCAGTCATTTTCAATAGGAACTTTCACATGACCTATATCTTGACATTTTGTTAAGAACATCGAGCCAAATGGGTCAACGACTTCACACTATTATTTCGCAACAAAGTTTTCTATAATGTTGATAGAGCACAGATTATAAACTTTTCCCCCGAATTGCCTATCAGTTTTCATTAACGCATGACCAGCATTTAGTAGCCTCGTTAGTGTAGTGGCTCGCTTGTAATCCCGATTGTAATCCCGAACCTAGGATAGGTTTGAATCCCGGAACGGATTAATATGTAATGCGAAGTTATTTTGTTGAACGGTGTTTATTTTTGCAGTATTTAATTAACAGACTGACAGAACTGGCAGAAACTTTAAGAGCGCTGACTCAACTAACATAAAGAAAAAGAGATCAAATGACTTTGTATTCAAAAAGGGATTATATCACCCGGATTTGTTTCATTTTAAGCTCGAATTGATAGTATAAGTGTTGGTTAATGCTCATTTTCATATCTGTATAAAGACCCTTATCTCACCCTTCATAGACTGCCCTTTAGAAATAATGGTATTAGCCGTCGAAGTACATGAGTACCAATGTATTATAAATTATTTGCTGTTCACACAAAATGTTATTTATTAGTATATAGAAAACGAAAACGATGTAACCTAAAGTCACGGACGCACATGTCTGAGAATAATGTAAAACATTTATAAAAGTACCTCTTTTCATCATTGTAAACGCGCTGCCAAAAATGCTAATATGGCCTTTGTGTTTTAATAACACTGACTCACTAACCACATACCGGAATAGCAACAAACTTAAAAAAAAGCTTTCGCTGATGATTCAATATAAATTAGTGATAATTAATGTATAATAAAAATAATTACATAAATACTTTCTCATTAAAAAGCCGCAACGGTGATACTACTTGAACATCGCAATAAAAAAAACAAAGTGGTAAAATTAAATAGTCTATTTAATTTTTCAAATAATAATAATAATATCCTGGGACATTACTTACGCACGGCCATCTGATCCCAAACTAAGCAGAGCTCGTACTATGGAAACCAGACAACTGATATACTTACATATACTACTTTTCTTTTGTGAATACATACTTATATAGATAATTACACCCAGACAGGACAAACAGATATGTTCATGAACACAAATGTCTGTCCTGGGTGGAAATCGAACCCACGACCTGCGGCGTGAAAGTCAAGTACCTTACCAACCACACTAACCGGCTCGATTGTATTTTATACATAGCCTTTTAGCTGCATATGTAAAGGTCGTTAGACTTTAAGTAATCTTGACAGTTTACTTAAAAACATTTAACTTGTGAATGACAAGATAAACATTACATGTAACTTAGGTGACACATTGTACTTATTAGCATATTATGCTAAATATATGCGGGATATAACTGTGACGTCATTACTTAGTGTTTATAAGAAACATAGACATAATAAAAATTATTATTCGTTTCTGGCAAGTATATGTATTTCTGTACATTCTATTTATTTAAATATGATTACAAAAATCATTTACAGCTTTTTTTTTTTATAAAATATACGTACCATAATTATATATTTTAATACATTTATTCCCACATAGTGAATTATTTTTAGCGTCGTTTATTGTTATTTATAATAGTTTTACTCATTGAATTTAATTATTATAAAAATAACCCTTATTCTTTGGGGATAATTACAAACATATTGGATTATCATCACAACGTGGTTATCATTGACGGTCACACAGCACATTTCAATTACGAGTATCTTCTTTATTCACAATGTTTATTACTCACCAGATCCGAAGCTGAGTGTACTAATCTATTACACCTAAAATATATAACAAAATTAAACATTATTTCTAAAAGACGCATATCGCGATGGTCGGTTTCTATATACAACAACAACATATATAAACATTTTAAATAAAGGAATCGTTTTACGCCGATCGGCGTGTTCCGCATTGAATAGGCTAAGAACTACTTAAATATTATTTGTCCTAAGACTTAGAATATTTCTTCGAATGATTACGTAACATACAAATAACCTTGACCCTATATTATGTTAACGAGCTGACGAACTACTAACTTGACCTTTCAAAGCACACAAGGTTTCGAGCATATAAATACTTTTCCTTAAATATAACATCAAATGATAACTATTAGGACAAACAACAAAACACACGTTCTAAAAAGTTTATAGGAGTCAAGTGTTGTCATACTTAAAAAGAAATTAATTGTCATTTAACGAAAAGTTATTGCTCAAGTTAATTTATCGCACTTATTTTTTTGAAGTACCTAATAAATTTCCTAGAATTGTGTAAATATGTATAAAAAACGTTAGCGTATATTGCAAGCAATACATATAACATTGATAGGACGCGAGGGTCCTGGAAATTCAATGAACATTATTATAAATAAAAACAAACGAAGCTATAAATAATTCACTATGTGGGAATAAATTTATTAAAATATATAATTCACCTTCTTTTTATGACAATCAATAAGTAAGTGTAACGATTCTATATTTAATAAAGATTTTCGACTTTGACTTCAAATTCACCTAAAACTTCTCATCAGACGAAGCCGCGACAAAGGTAGCTCGTACTTATTTTTAAGAAATAACAATTTAGACGTCAATGTATTGTAACCGAAATAGGTGCCAGTAGCAAAATTACAAATTTATAAAGTTCAAACAGGTCTTTTTTTGAGGCTAACAAAACAAAATGGTAGCGTTGGAAAGAATTGCACCGGAAGTCATCCAAAACCCTTTTCTTGTTACAAATAGATTGACCGACAAGTGGCAAATCTATTTCTAAATTAGTTTATTCTAAACTTAAGTTAATTATATAAATTAAGCTAAACACAAAAATGATCGGGCGCCAGGATGTTTACATCCATTCCAAATACATTATTAAAGTTAAATTAAAAAAAATATCTAGTTACAAAATGATATTAAATGTTAAATAACAAATCCAATGACTTAATCCAAACAAAACATTAAGTTGTGATAACTAAATAAATGTTAGTAGATAATTTTGAATTTGAATTAATATTTGAACTATTATTTAAACAATTATTTCTACTTCTATAAAAGACACTCATTATTCAAAATAAGAACACTTTTGAACAATATTCCAAGTTTCAAACTAACAAAAGTTATAAAATGTATAAAACTAAATTTAGGTCACCATTACGACTCAAAAACAGGAAGGAAAGTGATTCGTTAGACAAATGTCAAAGATCAACCCGAAGATAATAAAAACTATTAGATCGGAAATGCATAAAAATTGCCGAATAGACGAAATGTCAAATTAGGCGGTTAATTTAAATATTAATTTTTTAACATTAGTTGCACCTGTCAATGTCAATTGACACATGACAACTAAGGAATGAGGTTAAGTAAATTCAACAAATTGGTGTTTTGTAAATCAAATGTATGTAAACATGTAACGTGCGCCAAAATTACGTTACATTATGTATTATTTTATTGTAATGTCAGAATATTAAGGATGTCTCTAAAAATCATATTTAAAATCTGCCACATTTGTATCCGGATTGGAGCAGCGTGTTGGAATAAGCTCCAAAGATTCTATAAAAGCAGTTAAGACCTTACTCTAGCGGTTGAACTTATACTTGTTACATACTACGAATTTGGTATTTAATAAATAATATCCAAAACACAATGCTTATAATGTCTAACTTTACTAATGATTAAAAAAAATAATGTAGGTTATGTAGGTAGTTAGCATCATTTAATCCTTATATTTACTAGCTTTAGTCAGCGTTTCCCGTGTATATATTCGTATCCACTATCGATTGTGGTACTTCCCCGTGCAACGACATAGCCTAGGACCTATCTATGTGTACTCTTTGAATTGTAACGTGGAATTATAACCAGATGCTAGTTACTTTCTGTGATTTAATATTTAATAGGGCGAATGAAGCTATAGACAATATCAAATAATAATAACAACACCCACCCACCCTAAATCACAGCGGATGCTTGATACAAACCTTAAATAAATCACATAGAGTTTTTTACCAAAATGAGAAATAATTATGAAATTGAGAAGTTTAATAAATATATTCAAATCTAAGTAAAAAAAATAGCTACCGTAGATATAATGACGGCTTGGAATGGTGGCAAGACGGTTAGCAGCTTTTTCCCGTTAAATCGATTCTGATTTTCTGGACGAACAATAAACCAGCTCTCCTGTAGATTTATGTATTTCAATTTCTAACAGAACAATATACAATTATAAAGGTGAATATTTGCGGGAGACGAATGTCAATAATAAGGGCCCATCCACTTTTGCCGTCCCCTTTGATCACGACTAAATCAAGAGGGCTCAACGAGAGCAGGAACGGCGATGGTGGCAAGGGTCTTTTTTATTATATAGTTTAAAGAGCCTTGACAAAAACCATAACTGCAAGCATTATAAGATATCAATATGTAGCAAAAAGTACACAGTTATACTGAATTTTTATAAGTTGTATAACTTTACACTACGTCACTTAGTGCAGTGCGGTAACTATAAATGTCATCAATGTCAAAGAATATGAAACACGCAAGTGAAACCAAAACTCTGAACATGCGAGTTCAGCCAGATTTCAAGCGAGAGAGTTTGAATGGAGGAAATAGCACGTCTTATTAAAAAATGACTTGTTGCATGAAATAGCCCCTTTATTATTTACGAAACTCATGCTCCCAAGCACCCTCCAAGAATACAAACGTCAAACTGTCTAGCAAACTGTATGAAACTAGCATGTCTTGCATATCCAAATATGATACCGCAAGTCATTGTTATTTGTAAAATTCACTAATAATTTCCGTAATCTATATGTTAAAATTATTTGTTCTATTTTTTATACAGATCTGTCAATCTTAATTTCCTGGACGTTGTACGAATCTGTTGTCATTATGCTCAAACACACCGCCCACGTGTTCCGTGCCATCAAAAACACGATCTTTTATGGGACACGTTTCGTAATTTCCGTCGTCTGATTTTTAACGTTAAAAGAAAACATATTTGTCTGACGAATTTACGAAATCCTTCTCTTTTTTCAAAACTTTATCTATAGACGCAGCTGGTTAGACGCATCAAAGATGTTAATGATCAATTCATCTTGTAAACAATTGGTTCTGAAGTGATATTTTTGTTGTCTTGTCTGACTTAATTGTCAGTATTTTTAACTACAATCGTATTCTGTTAAATTTGACTGTGGTGATTTATATACTCGTGTAAATTTATATAAATTACAAAGGACCTACAATTACTTTATCAATATGTCATGTTTATAGTTCTCTGGACTGATGCTAAAAGATCTAACGTACATATGTACATATTTGACGAAAATATAAACCACATTTTGCCATTTTTTTATTGTATAGACGGACGAGCATATGGACCACCTGATGGTAAATGGTCACCAACGCCCATAGACAATGGTATTGTAAGAAATGTTAACCATCGCTTACATCGCCAATGCGCCACCAACCTTGGGAACTAAGATGTTATATCTCTTGTGCCTGTAATTACAATGGCTCACTCAACCTTCAAACTGGAATACAACAGTACAAAGTACTGCTGTTTTGCGGTATAATGTCTGATGAGTGGGTGGTACCTACCCAGACGAGCTTGCACAAAGCACTACCACCGAGTAAATATAATTAAAAACATTATAAATTTGTTTGTATAATTTAAAATAATCATATTAATTGCTGAAGTCGGTAAATTTAAAAATTGATTGAGTTAAAACTAGTAGCCGCGATACAAGAAGAGCTACTACATACTAAAATTACACGTTTTTTAAATAAGTATATTTAGGTTTATTGACGTAAGTGTTCACAACGGAAACAGAAGAGAAATTAATGTTTTTATTTTACGTTTCACATGTTTAAGCAGAATAAATTAATTTAAGATTTATAAAACTATTTCAATTTTTGGCTACTGGCAGAGGTGTTGTCTTTAATTGCATTAGCGTGTTCACGTATATCTCTTTGTTAGGCAATATATTTGAAATTATTTGTAATTGTTACAAATATAACCAACACGACATAAACACAGACAATGTATCCATAAACCACTTAAATATTCGTTATTCACAAAACAATAAATACAAAAGCAATGTGATGCTACTGGTGGATCAACAGTTGACGGCGGCGTATTGTCCTTTGGTAAGTAACTAAAAACAAGAATAATTTATTTCGCGTAATTTAGCATTATTGTACAAATTAAGCAAATATAACCACACATAGTTATATTGCCAAATGAATTGTCACCTTAAGATTCACCGTTCAAACATAAAATCAATCTGTTAGTTACAGATTAATATGGTTTTTTTTTATTTGAATAATCGCAACTCTTTAACTTTAGAAGATTGGATGTCATTCCAATAGCACCACAGCTGAAAGGAAACCGATGATCATGACATACCATTATAATTAACACGTATGCCATGATGCGGAAAGATGACGTATTACAAGAAGAATGTTATGTTATCGATGGTGGGGTTTCTTGCAGATCCGTCTTGGTAAATACCACCCTCTCAACAGTTATTCTACCACAGCCTACCGATGTGTTCTGGTGAATAGTGAGAGAGCCAGCTTAATTACAGAAGCAAGGTACATTTTAGCTCCTAAGGTTGGTGGCGCATGACGTGTTGTGACTACTTATTATTAGCTGGCACACTTGCCTATATTAAATAAAAAAGCTGGTTGATATAATAAATAATATACTGCAAAACAATGTGTTCAATATTGGTTGTTACATTTAAAAGCCTTATATAATTTTTATGGAGAGTTTATATGTGTAGGTGACAAAGCACATCAAATATTGGTCGTATTTTTTTTCCTAAAGTTGTATCAATACAAACAAACTATAATTGTCTTAGCAGCCTTGAGAACTGTTCGAGGAATATTAAAAACTACGAGACGGAGTTCCTTGCCAACAACTTACATATTTATTACGACAATTGGGTACAGAAGTCAAGGTTTCTATGTTTTTGTGTATTTCGTCGTATGTACTATGGATATGGAATTTTAGTTCTGTGATATGATTTAAGTTAAACGATTTTCCAACGCCTTAAAACCATTTTAATCTGAATATTTTACTAATTGGTTAAGCTTGTTTTTTCTTCTTCTTTATACGTATTGTCTTCGCGTGACGTTACGGTTACTACAGCGATTTATAATTAAACTGTAATTGCCCAAATTAATTAACAAGTGAAGTATATATAATAATTATACCTCCTAACAATTTCCGTTCGATTCAAGTAAATAGAGTAACTAGTTATTTCAATGAAGTAATCCTAGGCACTCTAAATTCATAGATATTAAATGAATCCAATTCACTTTCAGTCATGTAATCGTACCGCAAAACTAAATGGCGACAGTAAAAGTGAACCAAACCCAAGGTTAAATTTGACGCAAACAACTTCCGAAACAAATAAATAATCTTATCACGAGTGTCTTGCATTTTAAAATAATTGTATTCAAGTCAAGGTCGGATGTTTCCGTCTTGTTTTTACGAAGACCTTTCAAATTTAATTTGTTTTGAACGCGCTGTGAATGATAATTCTCTACATTGTACTAAATGTACATATGTATGTACGTAGTAAATCTCCAGATACTTCGCAGAATGATTTTTAATATATATTAAGGAAATTCAAAGTCTTTATTCAAAGAAGCATTACACTTATTGATTGACAATGAATTATTTCTTTAGAAAGATATTCGGAAAAAAGAACCGGTGTTTTTTAATTGGAACAGTCTACAGGTCTGGCATTGTCCACGTCGTCAATTAAATAATTGTATTCAGCAAACAATAACATCTCATGCTTCTTACTCGAAAAATTACTTCCTGTAGATAACCTTTTAATTTACATCTACCCTTTGAACTCGATTACTCATGTAGTGGATGCCTTTCAAAGCCTAATTTTATATTATTGTGTACCTACTAGCAGAACAAACAAACTCACTTTCGCATTTATAATATTAGTTAGGATATTTATTGGGACGACTTTGTGTTAGCCGACTTAAAATTTTGGAATAACCTTAGTGTGTTTCATCAGATCAGGAAACGCTGAAATTACTGCTAAGAATTATATATTGTTACAGGGTCACCTTATCAGGGATCCTCCACTAATCCGCCTTTCCTTAATGTTTAATTATTTGAATATAGATATAATATCTTTAACATTAATAATAATGTCACGTTCTTTAATAAAAAGTGTTCAGAGATTCATAAGTAACGATTCGGCGACTGTAGTACATAAATATATAAGAGATTAATATGTTGACATTGGAATGTCAGCAAAAAAATTCAAACAGTTGCAACATCCCAATCTGATGTGATGGGTTTGATGTCAATGGTTGAATGAAACTCCAATAAGTTATAGTTTATTTTTTATTCATAAATTCCTCATTGATTTTTTAAGTTTGAAATGTAATAAAACAAAGTAAACTTTATTCTTGTTTCTTAAACTATTATAAAAAATATGAAAAATTTAGGTCCGTATGTTTTTACTTTTTGCTCAGAATAATTTATCTAAAATCTAATTACCAAAACAAATTGTAAATAAAAACCTGCGCTTCGCTCGGTTACTTTGGTTTGAATTCCATTGCAAGAAGTAATTTATTTCGTTAAGTCTTAAAGTAACATTCAAAGCTTAATTTAATTTGCAACTGCCAAGATTAAAAACTATTAATGACGCCACTTAATGCTAACAACTATCGGAATGAAAACGATTCTAGTTACAAGACCATTAAACGTTGATAACTGTTCCCATTGAAATAAAATGTTACATTCCGACTGCACTTTAGCAATCAATGCAATCACCGTCGATCGATGGATTGTGCAAGTTCAATCTGCAGTACATAATGACAGCATTAGTGAGCAATTACCGTTCACGAATCAAAGGGAACGTTATGCAACAATGTTTGGTGCATCGCAACAAAAAGCAAGGGCCCGACCGTGGGGCGTTGAACCCGAGACGTAGGCTTTGTTCTCGTTGCACCATAAAACAGTTTTTGAGATTAAATAGCGAACCATTTCACAGTTTGTCAATTACAAAGGCAGCTTTCTAATGATTTATTTAGCTGACTCCTGTCACATTTTGATTCATGAACGTACTGAATACAAATGTGACATGTGCCTCATTGTAAATTGAAACTTAGTGACGTTTCATGTTTGTTAATTGTTATACGTCTTAGGACGTTAGATGCCTCGAAGACTAGATCTAATTCGAATAGCAGAAACGATATAACATTATAACACAGCAACATCGTAAAGTTAATGGCAGGTTTTGGTATTTTTTAGCCTTCGTGGTAAAACCTCGTTGTTTGGTTTCTTAACAGTACCTGAAGTGTCTAACATTTACATGCGTTAGAGTATCTGACGAGTCATACAGGTTTCATTCTTAACTGTCGAAAGCGAGATGAATGGTAAACCAATCTAGCACTTAAATACTTTACCCAGATTGTATTGTCATCCTGGTTAAGATCAACATATCTCGATACATTTCTTATAAAATATTATCTGTAAGAGATCTCGCAAGAACAATAGCTTAGTTCCTGCAGTAATACGTAACGTTTTGCTTGGTTTAGTTAATTATACGTCAGGAAAGGTCAAGCTGTGCTGTTGTGTAACCTTAATGGCCAATTATTGTATTAGATGATATTGAAAGTTAACTGCTTTCGTTAGATCCTATTGGTAGATGAAAGTTTTGCTGTTGCTGTTGAATATTTTTACATTTTAATTTGCTTATCAAGATTTTAGTTTACACATGTTGTTTGTAATTTGCATGTAGACTTAATTTATTAATTTTTCAATCGATGGACGACGTAAATCCTCTTTTGTTTTCACTTTCCCATAATAAAAGTAATTTAATTAGCTGAATAATAAATAATTCAATTGTTTTTTTTATTATTATCTATGTAACTTGTTTGTCAAAAATGAGATAGTTTCTTCGCGTTAGGATCTATTTGCCGAACTGGCAGTAACTTTTAATCTTGTAAAATGTCGATTCGAAGGTCATGGGAGCCTTTTTGGATAAAGTCTATTTTAATATGATTTGATTGATGTTCCTGATATCTTTTCCAATAACTAATCGCGATTTAAAAGACTATTCACTGTATTGTTTTCGTCTACCAATTCTCTTTTTATCTATAACTTTCTGCCTAATCGGCCAGTGTATTTCCACGGTAGATGAACGATATTATAAACATATTTGCACGCCATGTCTCAGAGAAAGTTTGCTTTTGACACCGATAACGCTCCTTCTGGGTCACATTGTTCAACGCTAAATTATAAAACATACCAGTAACGTACACATCTTGCACGCTTATCTCGCTTTTGCTTTTAATATATTCAGGTTAATCAAGATAAAGGTATGTTTTGTTTACATCTCTCATTTTTAATATAACCGTAAAGGGAGGTTTCTAAAGCCACTGAGGAATTACTTGCTTTAGGTCATTTGCTTAGTTTAAATATCCTACAATATTCGTGGCATTAAAAGTTTCAGTAGACTATTCATAGTCATTACTTCATTTATTAAAGTCTGACAATTCATTCAATAACTGCCAATTTGTTGAATAATACGTTTCGTTAAAGATAAGTCGTGACGACTCGGATACGGTACGAAGCGGTCGGACGACTTATAAATGCCATGGGAAATACTAACAAATGTAGTTTCGGAAGCGCCCGTCGTAAATAGAATTAATTGTCAAATGTCTGGTGCATTTTGAATGCTAACTTAAAGCCTGATAAAATAAACTTATATCTTAGCACTGGTTGAAATGAAAGACGTGGTTATGGTGGGCTTATCAGCTATCACAGCTACGTAATCAGCAGCAGGAGTCTATATGACAAGATGAAATGTAATTTATTTTATTTGTCTATTTTAATTCATCTCCCGCCGTTTTTTCTCAGATCTATTTCAAGAAGTATTTCTTTCCGACCCGGTGTTACATTTTTGGCAATACATAAGCAAATGTAAAGATTAAATATTTAATGAACATTGTGATTTACATATTATCATTCGATAAGGGCATTTAACTTTCTAGAATATTCTTTAGAACATACTGAGTATGATTCTCAGCAAATATTTCATCTTGCATTGTTATTACTATACTTAATTTGATAAAGCGTTTCAAAGAAACGTGTCGATTATGAATTACATGGATAATCTTCGCGACAGCTGGTAAAACTCTCACACCATTAACGTATAAATGCATTAACATTTTGTGTAACTTCATTAAAAATAATATTCTTTGTAAAGTACAAGATTGTTATTTCTATTATAACAAGATTCTTGTACATAATTAAATAGTCAACATCTAACATAGCCATGGCTTTTTTTAATCCAGTTTTTTATTGGCTGAACTCCATTTCAAAGTTTTTATCGTTGTAAAGTTTTATGATGTTAAATAGCTGCTCCGTGCGGTTAAACCCTCGCTAAATGTTACTCCTCCGCTCTTGTTAGTCGTTTGGTGATATTATATAGTCTTTAAATAACCTTTCTCAATAAATGAGCTTGATGACGCAAAAATATTTTTTTCAAATCGTACTTGTGTCCTGAAATTTGCACGTTCATAAACAAACTACAAACAAGTTCAGCTTTAAATAATAGTACACATAATGCCACTGCTTTTAATTAAGAATATATCATGTCGAAGTGATCATTTTTGAATGACTTATAACTAACGCAGATTACTTCGCAAAACTATTCGTGATTTCATTGTTCAATTGATTTCAGAACTAGGGCAGCCTTAATATCATCTGCTCAATGTATAAATAGAAATGTATTTTCCTGTTCACATGAATATAATTCAATGTAATAAACGATCGATAACATACATTTTGCATTTAATTGTTTGATCGTGACAGTCTCGGTCGCATGCTCCGACGCTCAACCATCGCGTAGTCAATCATACCCAGAAATAGGAAGTAAGATTTTTCTTTTTTTCCCCTCAATTAACATTGCTTACAACCGTCATTCAAAAACATTTTTGAAATATCATCACTTAAATTATGTAAAATGAAAAATTTGTTTTTCAAATAGATATTACGTTTGTTTGAATTTAAATAAGTGGTAAATAATTTGCAGGAGCGCATCTTTTATCTTATACCCACCATGATTGATAGTTGTAAGAACCTTTGAGGAACCGGTAATTCGAACAATGCCAACGCCAGCACGGAGGCAGGCGTCGATGACCGTCAGTCGGTATTTTTGTTATACCACAAAAACTGACACTGGAGTCCGGATGTAAACAACTCTCTATTTCTAAAGTATGCGCGCCGAACACGGACTGTTTTTCGTCATCATCATTGCGTTACCAATGTTACGGACACTATAAGTTTACTGATTCTGGCACTTCAATGAATGGACATGAAACAGATAATGTTGATAGATTGTTATACGAAAAGAAATACCGATAAAGATCTAAAGTGAGCTTATTAGATAAAAGAGAAAAAAGTATTGCAATTAAAATTATGATAACGAATCAAATTAAATAGAAGCAAACAGTGTCGTAACTATCATGACTATTTATAATTCGTTAATTGATAGCGTTGATAAATAAGCAAATAAGCTATTTGAACTATCAACTTAGTGCATTAAAGCTTTTGAATTGCTCTTGTATTATCTGAAATATATATATAACTTTATTCAAAAAATTAAAAGATAGAACAAAATTATTTCAATTTAAATAAAATAATACACTTTTCCGATACAACACTCAAAACTATCTTACATAAGATATTATTGTATTTCATCAATTAACCAACTTTAATAAGTGATAGTATCAGTTAAATTAATTGCTAGAAAAAACGTCGAAAATAATATCTTATTACGTCATTAACGAAGCCTTTTGTTATGAAATATTGCGGCAATTCGAAGTCTATCATGTCCCAGTTACAGAGAAAAAACAATTGATTAAATAGCTTTGTTGTAGCAATGGGCATTTACTTTTAATATTAATGAGGACATATTTTATTAAGGTGGTGCAAATAATCCAGCGAAACAATGAAAAAATATCGGCAAAGTATAATCAGTAAGTTGCGACATTAGTGCTGCATGTTATTAGCAAATCATTATCAGGAAATTATCAGGAAAAATTTCAAACTGGACATTGTGTTACTTATAGAGAAACAGATTGTAGGGGTAAAGATATATCTAGTGATATAGTTTTGTGATGTTTGGGGTGGGTCATATATAATGACGATGTCCGATCGATTTTGGGAATGGTGACTGTGATTACTAATTGAGAATCGTTACCACTGTGCAGGACATATTATAGTAGACAAGTGCACTATTTATTCCTTCTATTTATCCTGTAAGACACCATATCTGACTTCTCCGGAAACAGTTTAGAATCAACCATCGCCAATCATAACTTTTAATTGACGGGTATATAACTTATGACAGTGCCAATGTCTATGGCCACAAGTAACCATTTACCATCCGGTGGCTCATTTGCTCATATGTCTTCCTAAACTAGTACAAATCAAACCCAAAAAAAAAATTGCCCAAAAAATTAATTTTATTGGTACTTAGTTTGTATGAGCTTTATTCAGACTACTACTTAATAATATATACAACTTCCGTTATAAATACCCTTTATCGAATAAACAAACTTTATCTGCCTTTGATTCATCCAACACGAGTATACTTTTAACGATATTAAAATTCGCCTTTGATATCCATTGGATGCGTATCAATCGGATTTCTATTTTTGTAAGTAAGAATTTATAACAAAAAAAAATTTGATTAAAAAATAGGCACTCTTTTTTTATATATAAATAGTGATTAATATTGGTTAAACAAAAATATAATACATAACAAATTATATTCAATTTGCTTATATAAGCTTCGGTAAAGTAGATTTCTTTAACGGTGGTGGCTTCATTGAAAATAAATTTGAAGTCAATTATAAAATAACAATCTTAATAAGAGGAGAAATCTAGGAATTCTAATTGTTACAAGCAAGTAGATCAACGGTCACGTCTCGTCTTCAAGCAAACATGATCACAACCACAGAATCCTCGATTTCATTTTATTTGATCCATTAAAGATTAATCGAGTTACTCAATTAACGCTGTTGCAAAAAACTTAAATTATCTAATTTCATTTCTATTCGTTAGGTATTGTCGTAATCGTTGTTTTAGTTAAAAACAGATCGGGTTGCTTATTTTCTTTTAAAGATTTAATTGCGCTGTGTTAACGCTATCGTAAATTCAGTAAAGAAATGTATACAGATACATAGGTTATCCAGTATTAAAGGTATGAGTGAGAACAGGTATGAGGTTTGGTATAAGTGAATTGATAATGCAGATGATGACGCTAACAGTTTTGAAGTTCGTTGTATTATTATTGAGTCTTTCTAAGGCACATAACCACAATATTGTTTATCATAATCACATATATGGCTCAGAGAGCGCTGTAAGAAATCCAATACGTATCACGGCGTCGCACGGTTTGGTGTGCGGAATGGACGGATTGCCTTTCCTATCGTGACTCGCTTCACCGCTTCCACGTTATAATTAATATGAAATTAATAACAATAGCAAGCTGCTTTTATTGATTAATTAAGTGTAGTTGTGAAAAGGACAATGACTTAACCATTGTTGCAAATTATATCTTTTTAAAACCTCACATCAAATTCAGAACGAAAACGTGAAAAAATGACAAATGACCGTTATTAGATCATTTCCTCGGAGATATTTTGCCATTATTACATCTCGACCGGAGCTCTATCACGCGATGTTGGCAGTTTCTGAGTAAGCTGCGATTTAAAGTAATGATAGTTTATCATGGTATACACAAGAAGTAGTTTAACAAAGCCAAACGATCGTTTCAGGTAGCGTAATGTTGGGTTATCGTGTTATAATATCAGTTCATATTCTGATTTACGAAAAACATATTTATATCTTTAAAATTATGTAGGTACATACCTGTTACCTTATATTTTATTTATTTTTTAATATTCCCTATATATACATACTTGAGAATTCACTGGTGTCTATATAATATATTATTTGAGCTAGTATATGGAGTGTTCTGATTAATTTGACCCCGCATCGAGAGTAGGGGAAACTGAAGATACATTATATAATCGTACATATGGATGTAATTGAAATAAAAATATATGTATATCTATATCCTGTATCTCCATACCGCATATGCCCTTAGAATGTGCAATTCGGTACCACATGTTCCGACCACATTCATTAAAAAAATACGATTAATAATTAATTTATTTCGTTGTCCATAACGGCTGATACTAATACAATATTCATTAGAGCAAAGATATTGCCGCACCAGTTCGCCCACATGAGTATTCAAGTCAGTTTTGGCATTTAAAATAAATTGTTATTTCGCGTGAACGGTACACACGTACAGCAATAACAACAGTTATGTTAATAGTTCACGGCTGCGTCTGATAACACGCGAATCAGTGGATGCGATATGCGTGATTGCGAATGACACAATGACTCGTTTTTTGTTAAATCAAAACCGACATGAAAGCCGATTGCTTGATGCTCGAACTCGTTAACTTTATTGAACTTGACAATGAAATCAATAATGAACGTGCGATGTGAAATGTTCAGATCATCGCACACTGTTTTATAACGTTTAATTTATAACAATAAAAACTATTATTATTATAATTTATAGTTTTATTGTTTTCTGTGTTTATAATGTACTTTCAAGTGATATGCATTTTTCTCAGTTTTAATCTTGTTAAATTTCAAATTAATATTACTTGGTGGTAGGGTTTCGTGGAAGCTCGTCTGAGTACGTACCACCCTCTTCATATATTCTAAAGCCAGAAAGCAAAACTAAGTGTTGCTATTTTCCGATGTGAATGAAAGGTCATAAAATCTTAATTCCCAAGATGGGTGGCGCATTGTCGTCATATTGTAAAGAATGGTTAACATATCTTAACTAATATTGTTTATGATTCCTTACCATCAAGAGTACTCGTATATTAAGATTTAGATTTCTTAAAACCGATAAAATTTAATTTCTATTTTCATTTCGATTACATACTTTTTAAATAACTAATGTAAATTCACGTAATGACATGTCTGTTTAAATAATAAGAGCTATATTTCTTGTTTGCAGAAAGAGTCTCGCACCGATGTACAGTTTCATCTGGCGGCGTTGCGGGGCGACTGCGAGAAACTTAAACAGTTGTTGGATACTGGGAAAGTGCACATCGACTCCAGAGACCGGGTACGTAATTGCTATATCTCAAGGAAAGACTGATCCTGCTTCTGGAAATGTGACATTGTGAATGATTTATGTGTAGATGAAACAATATTTACTCGGTGGTAGAGCTTTGTGCAAGCTCGTCTGGGTAGGTACCACCCACTCATCATATATTCTACCGCAAAACAGCAGTACTTTGTATTGTTGTGTTCCGGTTTGAAGGGTGAGTGAGCCAGTGTAATTACAGGCACAAGGGACATAACATCTTAGTTCCCAAGATTGGTTGGCGCATTGGCGATGTATGCGATGGGTTAACATTTCTTACGATGCCATTGTCTATGGGCGTTGGTGACCACTTACCATCAGGTGGCCCACATGCTCGTCCTACCTATACAATAAAAATAAAAAATAATACTAAAAACGGAAAGCTTAATCTTATAAACTTATTCTTGCTTAAACTTATAGTACAGTGATTTTTTGAGCACTAAGCTAAAAAACAAAGCGCTACTTTACCTTATGTGTGTAGAGACGAACATTTTTGACAAAAACTCTTATGGAAAACAAACAGCAAAATTGTTACAATATGAAGCATTGGAATTTTTGTCTAATTTATGACTTGTGTTTTATCGTTAAATGAGTCACAGATAATAACTACATGTACTTTTGTCATTCGGTCGTTTTGAGAGCATTCGATGATATCGAACGTGGAAATCCAATTAGGTCATATAAAATTTATGCCAATAACAGATATATTGGAATTTGATGCTGCGAAACTTTCGTCGACACGGAAAAATGGATTGGAATTAATTTGAAATTAAATTTCGAATGGAATTGAATTTTGAACAGATATGTATATAACAAATGTTGTATATATATAAAAACCAACGGTGACACTCAGACTTACTACACTTCAGCGCTGAACTACAGTTGTAAATCATATATTGTAAGAAAATAAATTTTCACAAATACATTACATATTAATATCTTCTAACATATTAATTATACTTGCCATATAATAAAACACAACAATTTACCTTCAAGAGTAACGGGTCAGGTCCGTAAATGTAAAACGTATGTGGTATAGTAATATTTTGTATTCAACTCAGACGAGAGCAGATCGATCTCCATAACTTTACTTAAACTTACGAGTTTACGCATAAATATATTGTTACAACGGTTCCAATTGTATATATAAACGATATAGGACGAGAGTCGTGACAACATTTTGTTTATTCATAGATTTACATAAATTGACTAACATGATGAAACTGTTAGTTATTACTGAATAAATCCAGTCTTAAATTAAACTCGCCTTGTCCGTTTACAGCATGATTTTAATATACCTACCAGTTTTTTAGGTTAATGACGTGTTTGTAGCAGGAGAACATTAGTTGATGATTTATAGCGGAATACACTTCCTTGAAACTTCTGTTACACTTAAATATATAAGATAACCCATAAAATTATAAAGACTACAAAATTATAGTATGAGTATGTCTCAATAGACTTAAGATATAGAGGAATCAAATTAAAATCTTCACGTTTTCTTGTTTCTGCCAGTGAATTATTTAAAGCTAAAACAGTCGTTCAGCAACTTTGTACTAAAATAAGCCTGGCCCACATTCAGTTAATTCCTATTCTTTTTGCGCTCACTTCTGAAGCTGGTCCGAATGTTACAAGTGATTGACGCTAGCGAGTATCTTTTTAAGGCATGATAATTCGATACATTTGTAATTATTTTTATTTTGGCATTTAACAATCAATCGAGTAATATTATTAATGATTATTTTATTCGTCATATAATTGTTAATCTTTCTTAGATAATGCTTCAGTTTATTCCACACAACAAACCTCCCGAGGTCGTAATTATTATTACCGACTATGATTTATCGATCGCGTACCGTTCCCCGCTACGTAATCGCTTACATAACTTAAAGGTTTTATTCACTTGGGGATACATTTTTCTAAGGTTATATCAGCTTATAACATTTACGTGACGATATAAAGGACCGCTATAAATACATGTTTGAATTTCTTGGTGGGGGCCATTCTTTTAGCCCTAACCCGCTATATTTTAGAGATATACCCGTTACATTTTCATGCTATGTTCATTTTTTCGTTTCAATATTTAACCATCACGCACGGATGGTCAAAGCTATTGCGTCGAGAATTCTAATAAGGCAAGATGGGAACTAACACAATTTACATGCGAATGCAGTTAGTTTAAAACGTCAGCCTTCGCGGTCGCTGGAGCGACGCAATGCAATTTCATATTAATTAGATATTTATGTTTCAACAACATTTCTTTTTTAATTTAAATTACAAATGCAAACCTGTAGTAATATTTAAAGGCAATTTTTAATTATATGTTCATCGCGGTTGCCTTGATTTCAAGGTAAGTCGAGTTTATCATATGAATTGTATTGTCCTAATGCATATATGTATGTACTTTATGATGTTTTCTTATTATATTGAAATTATTCTACAATAGATTTCATTTAATTTGCGCTTACGCTAAAATAATTAGCAAATGTTTCAGAAATTCAATAACAATTTATCTATATATCTACAAAAATAAATAAAATTGAAGTGTCCGTCTGTGATTTCAAAATAACTGCCTCTTATAAAGTTATAGATACTATGTCTCTTTGCGAGTTACCAAAACTAAAACAATCATTTTCATTTCTTTTTTGTCTGTTCGTCCGGAATATTCTTAAAAACGGTTGAAAATTACAAATTGAAATAAATGATATATTATAAGAAAATTAATTTCAAGAAATTCAACGCACCGTTTATTCTTTATTTCATCAAAATCGGCTGAGTCTATAAAATTAACAAATAATTTAAAGTTCACGTACGTATTTTTGTTGCTATAATATATATTTCGGCCATTAGCTCATAGATGGCGATATGCTAAATACGTCAATTACTGAATCTTTTTTTTATAGTATAGGTAGTCCATAGACATTGGCATTGTACATTTATTTTAAAAAAAAACATCGCCAATGCTCCTCCAACCTTGGGAAATAATGTTATGTCCCTTGTACCTGTAATTACACTGGCTCACTCACCCTTCAAACCGGAAACACAACAATACAAAGTACTGCTGTTTTGCGGTAGAATATCTGATGAGTGGATGGTACCTACCCAGGCGAGCTGGCACAAAGATCTACCATCAAGTAATACAAGAATCTGATCAATGTTTATTAATTGTAAGAAATGTAGTCGACTGACAGTCTACCGCTTAATTATAATATTACCAGTGAAATTGTAATACCAATGCTTTGACGATACACCTGCGACATATGTACTATTTGTCATCTAAGTACACAATTGTACGTAATATATTATTAATTATGTAAATTACAGCGCTGTTGTTTGTAATAGTATCATTAAATTGCTTTTTGTCAACAAAACGAGGTTGCCCAGGGGCCCAGAGGCCCAGAGGAAGAAATCATTCAAGCGTACAAGTTTTAATCTGTACAAGTTTTAATTTTATATTATATGTTCTTTTAGTGTTCTACTTGTGTTAAAATCGCTAGCTAACCT
The DNA here is from genome assembly GCA_905220585.2 of Nymphalis polychloros. Taxonomy (NCBI): domain Eukaryota; kingdom Metazoa; phylum Arthropoda; class Insecta; order Lepidoptera; family Nymphalidae; genus Nymphalis; species Nymphalis polychloros. The sequence goes on from HG992247.1 coordinate 14,612,266, forward strand.
AATAATAAATAAATAATATGTTAATACAAAATTTCCTATGTTACAGGATGGCACCACGCCGCTGATTCTGTCAGCAGCGATGGGGCACACGGAGTGCGTGAGGGAACTGTTAGCTCAGGGCGCTGATCCCGCATGCTGTAGGACGGTAAATATTTAGAACTAGTTATTACTTTTAGGTACAATTTTCTTATATGTTCATCGTGAAATAAGATTAAAAATCTATAATTTCCTATTCTGGGCTTCTACACAAAGACAAAAAAAAAATGCACTAGGTTTCAACTCTGAGTCGGTCCAGTAAAAAAGTTATGCCTGAACTATTTCCTGTCTGATGATCTGTTAATACATTGAGTGCACCTCGTGTTTGGGCACACACTGCGCATCGCTTTATTGAATGTTGAAGTTCTGGTTGAAAGAAATTAGGACATTTTTCAAAATGATGTCTTCTTGATCAAAGTACTGCCACGGTGGTAATCTCCTCGTAAAGGTTTTTCTACTCCAAGGGAGTTATATATATAGCTTTACTATCAATTCTTTCAGTCCCATGGTCGTGGACCGGGAAAAGATCAGGCACAGGACCAACGGTTTCAATAGCTGTATAAGCTATATAATAAGGCACTTTAATAATAACTTTTAAACCATTTAAACCATTTATTTTGCGACACACATACATTACATAGATTATACAGAAGAAAATAATTAAATTTAAAGAATACAGTGTAGGTAGCAAGGGGTTCATCTCAGTATAAGCTGTGCTAATGCACAGCACTGATTTTCAGATGTTTCGTAAATTAAAGAAATAATAATGTCGTTCATAAGTTATTAAGAGCTCATTCTCGGATGTTGGTTTGCAAGTCTTTAATCATGTAGCGACCTACTGGGATCTTTTCAGCTCGAGAGCGCTCATTTGTAAGAGCTCTTTTCATCGGAGCAGCTCCGTTTGATACGAATGAGCTTCTTTCATACCCCGTTCAAGACAAAATGTGCCTTAAGTTTTCTTTGAAAAAATTATAGCCGAGCCGTTTTGGTCTTTTTTCATAACTACACTTAAATTTCGAAATTAGGTCAGGTCATATAATTATTTTTTATCACGAAAAAGTAGGGACGTTTTTATGAACGCTTTTAAACATATAATAGAATAGTAACCTTTTTTTTAATAACAAATATGAAGTTAACGAAAAGAAACATGAACGAATGTCTAAGAGGCCGCCGTCAGCAAATGGTGTAGATTTAACAGTGGAAAATACACAAGCAGAAACAAAATGAAATACGATTACTGCAAAAGTGCTAGCGAATATTTTGACGAAGATTTACTAACTGCGCAGGACGTAATATGTATAGAAGGCAATTTTTTTAAAGTAACTTACAAACGTAGCAATGTACTTAGATAATGTAGTGAAGTAGTATCGTAATGTTGGCAGACAGGAACGACCGCGCTGTTCTTCGCGGCGCAAGGTGGTTTCCTCGACATAGCCTGCTTGTTATTAGACGCAGGCGCAGCTATCGACGCACCAAGCACGGTAAGAATATACGATTATTAATAGCAATGTCATTATTTGTAAATAATTATTATGCATATTTAATTTAAAATAGCATAAATCGAGTAGTTATGTAAGGATTCCAATACACGTAATATCTCCGTCGATTTGTGGCATCATTATACAGAATTATTTGAAAACATAATCATAAGTAACAATTTTGTTAGATGACTTTAATAATTCATCATAAGTTTTCATATCAAATTTAAAATAGATTGATCCAAATACTTCTTACTCTGTGTGTCAACAAAAAAAAAACTGGTGATACACGCAGTCCAGGGCACCACCAGGGTCACAGGGTTTATTTGCGATCATTAGTATATCGCTAAGAGGCGCTCGCACATCTTGTCTGTGTAGCTCGATGTTCAGTATATATTGCGTATTTAATTGTTTTGGGTACACTTTACTAACAAACTTAGAAGTAAATTTAAACTTCCATTAGGGCAAAAGAAATTAAAGCTAAAGTTAATGTTAAACAAAGTTAAAATCTATTTCATATAACTTACCAAGCGAGTCAAAATGCGCAACTATCATCACTGTAAATATTTTAAAGTTCATAAATCCTGAAAGCATTATTTGTTTTTCAAATATATTTCTATAAACAAAAATGTACGTCGAAGTAATATCAAAGGACAAATAAAACTTAGGAAGTCCTTAGCACCGATTCAATTCCGATCCAACTTTGACTATTCTATATTTATTCCGATCGGAATCGAACCGATATGATGTTAACATATACCGTTACGCCAAAACCAAACTTAAAAGTGTTAACTTTTAAGCCAATTGTCGATAATTAAATTAAAGAATAGGAAAACGCATAAACGTCAACGATCACGCTTCGATTCAATTGCGATAAAGTGACAATTTGGTAGTAGAATTGGGCCTATACTGCTTACTATAATTAATTAGGTCACTTTTCAATTATCGTTCCACACTATATAGGTATATACCCAGTAGTGAATATCTAGACAGTGCTATTCAGGAATTTGACATATCCAATCAGCGCGCTATCGCGTTATACACGTTTCCCTCACATGAAGTGGGGGGGTATGTGGGGCTCAACGGCGGATTCCGCGCAAGAAGTGTAGCTGCCATCCACGACACCGTACGGTAACCACGTATCGGCCTCACCGCTATGACCCTCTGTGGTCTCCGCGGAAGAGCCTTGTTCTTAGCGGTGAGAGCGTCCACCCATATGGGTGCACCGTACAGCGCCATGGAACGCACTACATCGGCGTATAGGCGCTAGCATGGTGATTCCGGCCCACCCACGTTAGGTAGGAGGCGGCCCAAGGCAGCAGCAGCGATGATAAGCTTCGGGCTCAGTTGGACAAAGTGCTGCCCGAAGCTCCATCTTCCGTCCAATCGCTACGGAGTATCATACGCAATTATACAACTCTAAATTTATTCATATTGTTAGCAATGTCGCAACTGTTTAGTGATTTATTGTCACTGGTATTTTTTTATTATAAATATAAGAGAATAAGAGTATATACGAATTATAAAAAGTATTAAAGCCATGTTAATCAATATATGTAATAAATGTTTATTTGGGTTATTGTTTGCTTAAAATAACTTTTGTAAAATATATTTCAGGATGGCGGTACTCCTCTATTCGTGGCTTGTCAATGCGGTCATCTGTCAGTTGTCGAAGAACTCATACGACGGGGAGCCAACGTTAACTCTTGTATGAAGGTAATTATTCAGAACTTTCAGATGGCTCGACTAATCTTACACCTTAACCCGGATTTTTAAAAAAACTTGAAAATTTTGTTTTTAAATTAGGACTCAGGGACTCAGATTAGACTGAATGTATTTCAAAACCTTTAACTACTGAGTTCGCCACTCCTTATCTAAGTATTTAAAAGTTAGTATTTAAAATAATACATCTTAAGACAATTTTGAGTAAAACGATTTTTTTAAACGTAACGTTTCAGACGTCAACAGTTTTCACTCATGTCAACAATGTCGAGTGGTCGTTATCGGGAAGACAATCGATATAGTCCAAAATTGTATTCGTTAAATCTCGCTTCAACCGATCGATATAAACGATGACGTTCGGAACAACTCTGCAGGACGGCGCGAGTCCGCTGTTCATCGCGGCGCAGAACGGGCACGAGGAGGCGTGCCTGGCGCTGCTCGCTCGCGGCGCGCACGTGGACGCGTGTCGCAGCGACCGCGCCTCCCCGCTGTGGATCGCGGCGCAGTGCGGCCACCAGCGCGTGGCGCGCGCGCTGCTCGCACACGGCGCGCACGTCGACCGCCTGCGACAGGTGACACACCCGCGCGCTGTACACCACACCGCACACTACACCACACCCCGCACACTACACCACACCCCGCACACTACACCATACCACATACTGTACACTACAACATACACTACACCAGACCACACCACACATTGTACACTACACCACACCACACACTGTACACCACACCACACACTGTACACCACACCACACACTGTACACTAGAACATACTCCGCACACTACACCACACACCGCACATTGGCCACCACTTACAGTAAGTTGTGTCTTAGGACGGTGCCACTCCGCTGTTCAAGGCGGCACACAAGGGGCACGCGGCGGTCGTTGCGGAGTTGCTGCGACATGACCCGGAGCTCGGACTGCTGCCGGTGAGTTGATAGAATCTTAGGCCTTAAAATGTGTGTTTGTATTTCTTACCCATTGGCTGAGATGGACGCTTACCATAAAATATTACTTGTAGTTATAATTATTTTGTATAAAAGACTAAAATAATTATTCAGTATGCATGATTCTTATATTCAATGATCATATTGTAATATGTACATATTAGTAATTAATTCGATCACCACTTAATGTTCTTAGCTATAATTATGTACTCTGGTACCCCATAATTCAAAAACACCGATCAACGCCGTCTATTGGCTGTAATGTCCGCACTCAACGAACGACCCGAGTTGGCGTGATCCCCCAGAACGGTCAGTCTGCGCTGCACGGCGCGGCCATGTTCGGGCAGCTGGCGTGCGTGCGGCAGCTGGCGCGGCGCTCGAGCCGGGACGTCCCGGCGCCCACGCGCCTGCGCAACGCGAGCGGGCTGACGCCGCTGCAGGCGGCCGCCGCGGCCGGCAAGCGGGACGTCGTCGCCTACCTGCGCTCGCTCGAGCACACGTGATACTAGCACTGACGTCACTCGCGCCTCGACGCCGCGCCGATCGAGGTATTCCAAATTCGAATGTTTTCGAAATTTGGCGGGAAATTTTAATTTCGTAGTGATGATAACGAACACATTTGAGCACACATGAACGGACGAAAGCGCCCGTGATGCGGTGAGGCTGTAAAGGCTAAAGCGAATATCATACTTGCACGACTGAATCCAATAAAGTAAACGACACAGTGGTTTTGTTGCAAGTCTGAAATATACCTTTAAGCCATACCGCGTCGCGGTCTCGTTTAATTCTTAAATGTGTTCGATCATTTTTCTTGCAAAAAAACAAGTATCAATCAATTATTATTTTTTGTTTACTGCAATGTAAAATACTTTTTGATGTGTAACATTAACACAACTTAACAAAACTTAGCTCTCGGTATGCGCCATCATGTGGTACTATTGGTACTAATTTCGCGATGGAGCGGAATCGTTTAACGACGAATAGTAAACTGACTCATATATTTTACTCCGTGTACACATAGATGGTGTTAATGTCGTTTTAATTAAAGGTAATATTTGATTTGAGCACAAAAATTTATAATTTAACACTAAAAAGTAAACTACATTATGAATCAAATTCATGTGAACAATCTAGTCCAATGCCTGTGTGAACTAATTAAAACTTGTAGGTACCGATGGAAGACACTAATTCCCATATAACAATTTAAAATTAACATACACTATCCATGAGGTTTATGGAAAGGAATCCATTGTCATGGGATCACACAACTTTGAAACCATTTAAATCGATACAAGCTTGACATCGATTTGACATGTACCGTTGTTAAATGTTACACATATTTTACTAAATGTACAGAATAAATGACACTTTTTTAGTATCTTAATAAATTATTTTTTCTCAATATCAAACTCATACTTTGTATATTTAAAAACCGCATAATAATTGTCCAAAATGATATTTTCATAAAGGTGTAGTTCCTGTCGTCATCAGGTTCCTAGTGTATAGTGCATAGTCTCATCTCTATCTCATATTAACTCCACTATTTCGATAATCATGTTAAGTTTTGTCTTGCATCGAGTATCACGCATAAACCGCCATTTTGATAAGCTATAATTACTTATAAAAAATCTCAAAAAAGCCTATAACTATGTAAATTATAATATTTATGACTTGTATTTATTTTGGACTGAGGTAGTTTCCCAGTGAACTGTTCTTATTCCTGTCAAATTGAGAATGGAATCTTGAGTAATCTTTACAATTTGTAAGTGTTTACAAATTGTAAAGATTTTGAAAAATCAGGACTTACATTCTTGATATGAATATTTTTTCTTTAATTGTTTAACTTAAAAATATACTTCATTTTAAACAAGATCATTTTTACACATTATTTTTATTAATGTATTGATATTGTATTAGTATTTAAGTTAAAAATATTTTTAGTTTTTTAGTTGTGAATAACACTTAAATCTCTTTCAGTGCAAACTATGGACATTTCTGTACATATTTTGTTGTTATGAAGTTATCAATCTCAAATGTTAAGTTCATACATGATTATCTCAAATGCCTTACATGTACCTCATATATACATATGTCTGTAATATTGTATGGATGCATGTGCAGAACACTTATTATATAAATCTCATAAAAAAGTAAGACTTTTAATATAAGAAATTTATTAAACAATACCGCAATAACTTTTACACTTTACAAATTTTCTTGTGACGGACAGTTTACATAATAAAGATCAGTTATTGGTGCTTTTTGTTTAAGCTCTGAGTTTAACTTATCCTATAAGTACGCTAAGTTACTAGTCAATTACGGAATCATCTTGTTGCTCTTTAAAATGAGAAATTAAGTTACAATGTACTCGTTATTGTCAATGGAATCTCTATATAAAACAATTTATAAGCTATAAGTACACTTTTTAAAAATAACTTTTAACTACTTTAATGCACAGCATATGATTTTTTTTTAAGGTAGTTGATTTACACAATCAGCTTTGTCTCGAGCATACAATATGATACGATACAATAAAAAGTATATTTTTGAATAATATTCATCATCATGTCGTAGTATCTAAGATCATAAGATTGTATTACTACATATAGACTTTAAGAATGTAACCGATACAGTGGTACAGGCAGGTATTTATTATGGACGTTGTTGAATTTTTATTTATGTTATTTGAATATAGTTATTTTAAACAATATATATTGTTTTATTCTAACATAATGATAATTCATCTAAAGCTTGATACCAAATTTTATACACTTATAGTAAATTAATTTGATTTATACTAATATATATAATAAAAAATATTTGATAATATGATCATGTCAAGGTTGCCATGAAATGTTCAGCGGCTTCAGCCAGATGTTGTGCTGAAGGTCGAGCAGAGGCTATCGTCTCAGTGCAGCAGTAGAACAGTGTCAAAGCACTAGAGTATTGGTCTTCCAATATGTTGGCAGGAACATCTGGCCGTGTGCCTATAAAGAAAGTTTTCATGGGTATTCTTCTACAAAACTTAATTAAAATCAACTTGAATTGTTCAAATACAACTATAGCTATAAGGTAGGTGGCAGCCTTACGTATTATATTTGATTCTAGAACATGTCACAAGAATATTTTATACTTGAGTGAATTACTTTTGGGCAAAATTTGAAGTTAGTAAAATAATTTCACTATTAAAATATAGCATAGTAAAAAACTGTAAATAAATAAATTCTTAGTTTTTACCATATTTGTCATTGAAGTAATCTTCCCCCATGCTGTCATCTTCAAGACTGGTCACACTCTCATCCAGTGTGTCGTCAATTCGAGAGTGTGGAGGCATGAGGGCCATCATCTCCCACAGTGTAAGGCCTAGAGGCCAAATATCTGTTTTGTTTGATATTGTTCCTCCATTTATAACTTCTGGTGCACTCCAAGCTTCAGTACCTGTGTACCAGAATAGTAAGAAATTATAGTGAGTATTGAGTTATTTATCTACTAGTGACGCATTACGCATTTCCCCCACGGGAACAGTGGAGGGGGAGTATATGGGGCTCGCTCGGAGTTGTACGAAATGCTGCCCGAAGCTCCATCGCCCATTCAGGATCAGGCCCAGGTATTTCACTGGGCCCGCACTTCGATTACCCCAACTTCTAATAATACTAAGTATTGCTGTTTGACAGCAGAATATGTGATAAGAGGGTGGTGCTACCAAGATGGGCTTGCACAAAGCCCTACCAATAATTAAACAAATTCTTTATATAGAAACATACAATTCTTTGTGCCGGCTACTTTGCCATCGCCCCATCGCCCACTACCATAATTGCTGTTCTTGTGCAAGAATTTTAATTTTGCAATAATTCTGAAGATGGTCCACTATATACTTAAATTAAATATATAGTTTAAAGGACAAATATGTTCTTAATCACAATGTTAAAAAATATCTAAAAATCACAAACATCCTATGTAACTATTGCTAGTTAACAAAAAATAAATTGATCGCTCCAGATATTTATGTTCGCCCACATGAATTAAAGAGGAATTTTCATGTACATATATATCGGAGCTTAATTACAAAGCTTTTTAGTTGCATAGGGATTAATATCATGATTATCATTGTCATCATCTTTCTCTACCCATGTTTCGATTGACAAATTTTGAACAAAAAGCAGTTATTATGAATTAACAATGACAGTCAAATGTATAGCCTCGTGAATCTTTTAATATAAAAAAAAGATAATTTATTAATGCAATTTACCAAAGAATCTCAAATTTTTTTAAAGTGAAAATTTACCTATGTTACTTACTCATAATGTAGCTTTCTGTGAGAGAAAGAATTTTTAAAATTGGTTTAGTAGTTTTAAGTTTGTCAATTACATACTAATACACAAAAAATCCAATTTTACCTCTTTATAAGATTAGTTTATAATTATAGACTCATAAGTAGGTTTGACAATAATTATATATTAGTAAAATAATATTAGGCCTATTTGCACCTTAAGTTTACATTTTTTGGCTATATATTTATAATTATTGTTCTCATAAAATATTATATTTCAAAATGAGCAAAATTACCAAAATATACAGCTCGTCCTGAGTTTTCTTTATCAAAAACTCCATTCTCGTCAAGAGGCAAAGTGACACCAAAGTCACACAGCTTGCATATTGCAAAATCTCCATTCACCAGAATGTTATAAGACTTCATGTCTCCGTGAAGAATCTGCATCTTCGTGTGTAAGTAGTCCAATGCCTTACCTATATCTATTGCAACCTGATAATTAAATTAAAATGTATAAAAATGACTTATAATACAACTTCAATAAAATATGTATATATGATTTTTTTAAATAATAACTGTAAAATGAGAGAAGAACCTAAATTTATTACCTTTAATATCTGCTTACAAGTAAATGGTTCACAATCATCCTCTATCTTCTTTTCAATCATGTCACCAAGAGACAAGTCACAAGCCTCCATACCCAGATAGAGTATCTTGGACTTGCTGAAGGCTCTGAATCCTACGATGTTTGGATGTGACATGCGCTTCAAAAGCTCCGCCTCTACTTTTAAACGATCGGTGTACACACGATTTGGTTTCACGCGCTTGTTTAACATTTTCAATGCCCAAGGTGAACGGATTTGTCCCGCTCGAGGCGATCTCACTAACTGCATCACCGATATACCTAATCATAAAACCATAATAAGATATGCACTTAATTTGAAATAAATTTTAAGTAAACATAATAAATGAAAATACCTGTGCCATATCCAAGTCTATTCAAAAACGGCGAAGGTGGAATCGTTATAGTTTCACCAGCATCTAATGGCTTTTTTGGTTTAATTGGTGTTCGGAATTCCGACATCTTTGATTTCTTATTTGAATAAAATAACTTTTACAAGCTATTTAAATATACAAGACGCAGCGTAATTCTTAATTTTAAACTGTTTTGTCGTTACAACGGATACACAACTGAATTTGACATTGACATTGATTTGATTTGCATTTTAAAAACAGCTTAGAAAATTAGAAACTGAAACTTTTAATTATTTCTTTGCATCATTACATGTAATGTAAATTATGTTTTCAAATTTTCCTAAAAATGACGTTTATAAACCGAAATGTAAACTTCATAATATGTAGCCATCACGGTCTTGTATACAGGTCTAGCAACAGAGTCCAATTTCAGTGGTGCGAGATAGGTGCGATTGTATTACAACTTCTATTTCACAACGACGCCCTCTATACGTCGCACAATAAAACAACTCGTGTTGTGCTTATTATGTTCAAACACATGTTTGAATACAACATTTTGAAAACAATATTTTAAATTACAGTGTTATTGAGTAAAAGGCAGGAAAAAAAATATGGTCAATCGTATTACCCTTCGCTGGAAAAGTGTTTAAAGCGAGGGCATCGGCCACTTAAACGTCAAACGTGATATAATTTTGGACAAATAGTATAATTTTATCTTCCATGTACAATAATTTATTGAATATCTGTATCCAGCACGAACCTATCAACAACAGTAGTGGTGGTACGTCGGCTTAATGTCGCTGTTTAGTTCAATTTACGGCCGCCAGAGGCATGACAATTCGCGTAATAATTATCCCGAACACAGTTAAATAACAAAACAAAAATAACAACAAATCCGAAAAACTTAACGAAACGATATTACAAAGATTAAATAACACAATACTTGGGAGAGATTGGGGAAAAATATACGCCGCGTATCAATAGCAATAACATAGCAACGACGTACAGCGGGCGTTGTTGCGAAATAAAAGTTGTAACACAATCGCACCAATCCCTCACCACTGAAATTGGGCTCCGTTGATAGATCTGTATACAAGACCGTGGTAGCCATTTTATAATTAATATTTAGGAGCTAGAGCTACTTACTTCTATTCGAACACAAAGCGTTATTCTAACCGAAATGGTTTTCTTACAAACCTATAGGTTAGGTAGCTATTTGATTATTTTTGTTCTATTTTTATATTTTAATTTTCCAATTAAATGTTATTGGACATATTATGTTGTCTACAATAATTTACATAGATACAAAAAGTAAAACAATGCTCTTTTAAAATAATTTGCTTATTCAACTACTATATTAATTCTAGTTGATTGTAAATATAGTAGCAGATATAGATAAATTCAAGAGTTAGTTTTGATTTAAGAAATTTCTACTTTTATCCATACATGCTGTAGAACCCAGTACAAAGAGAACTATTCACCAATCGATTTATATGAAGGCATATAGAGATTATCGATGCTTAATAATGCAACTCGGTTCTGTACTGCTCATTTTAATTTTCTCTCATTGATAAACTTTTTCAATTTGGTGTTCTAAATTTTATGCTTTATATTATTTTATTGTGTAGCAGTAGATTATTTACACTAACGATCAGCCGATGTATTAATATGCCACATATATATAGCTTTGCTTACATGACCACAGTGGACATTTTGGATTTTTATTTCCGAAAACAATGAGGTATGATCGGCAAATAATATTGATACGTACAATAGGGAATTGAATTGAGCGTTAGTACCTAACTTCAACAGCACAAACTAGCTAAGAACTAGCTTACGTAGACGTAGGCCGAGTACGTGTTTTCGGTGCTCTTGTTTTTAAGTCTTCCATAGGTTACCATCGGGAGGAACCAGAGAGTGTCGTCCACGCTTATATATGGTGTAAGAACTCATGAAGAACACAGATTACAGTTTTTTATAAGAGCGCGTTAAATATCGACCGGTCAGTTCGGATATCGATGAGGAGACAATAGTTCACACGTGGCGCTGTAGTCGCGCGTCTAACCAATAGGAACGATTCTATTCCGTTTCCTCTATTATGAAGGACGAAAGTAATAAAACTCATTCCCAAAAAATGTATTTTAAAATGTAGATTATATTACTGTAATTTGTCACACCAAAAAGTGCGTCAACCTCCTATAATTATGCAACTCTAATCTCTAATCAAACAAACGATATATTTTTTAAAATTCAATTAACTATTTTTTATTATAATAGGAATCCCCATTTTAAAGAATTTACTAATATTTTAATTTATTTTAATAATTTACCCCTCCATTTAAACAAAGTTTATGATTGGAATTGTGACGGTAGCCCAAGGTTCGAACCTGGGACTCGCATGCGGCACGTAAGCCGTAGCACTATGGGTCGTTATATTGTTTTGTAATACCTTTATATTTTTGTTTTTTTTAGAATAATAGGTAAGTATTTTAAATAAAATTAGTTCTTTTGATTGAGTTTGCTTATATTTTAGTATTTAACTTAATTAATAATAAAATGGTAGGCGCACTATACAGTTCACGCTGTATCGTTTGGCGTGGCTTGGCGCTCAAAAATTCGCCATAGGTTCTACCTCCAGAAGCACTCGCTCAGTACTCCATTCGAACGCCCAACACATCGCATTTTGTAGCATTTTAGAGGTAGGTATAACGCTATTTCGTTATGTGACATTTCCTTGGCCCACTGCCACTTCACTCTGCTGTAAGCCGCGTAAAAGAACTTAGTTCCAAAAAAAAAACTAGATAAATCTTATTTCTAATATTGTGTTGTTTTATAAATGAAAACAAAAATATGAATTAAATTCGTAGTATAAATTCTGATTAGAAATTAATTAGAGCTTTAATCCGGTTCGGAACAAATACTGTCACATGTTTGTTCCCACAAAGTACGGCATGCGATTTATGTTATGTATGTGGAAGAGAACGGACCCATATATTTGATCATTTCGGAACTTCCATGTCAATAGCATGGCGTAGAAGATATTTTTCCATTACATCGACTATTTCATATTTGAATTTCATGGTTCAAATAATAAAGGTCGATCGCATTTTTTAAAATTAGACATATTTTTACAAGAGTTCACACAACCAAAAGCTTTGGTTAAGCTACCCAGGTCGTAAGCGTGAAGCAAATAGTGTCTGTTATTAACTAATATTTTAAAATATTTAGCTGAGTATTAGTAGATGATACTGAAATAAGTCTAAACGAAGTTATTGCGATCTGAAGTACTTATTTTTAGATCGAATTTTAAAATTATTTTATGTTTCACTAGGATCGGAAATTGTAAGAATGTTATTGAAAAGTAACATTAATGCAGTTTCATCGATTATGAAATATTATTAGAAGTTTCTATTTGTAGAAACCTCATAGATCAGCTGTTTTCTTAATATAAATAAACAAACCTGCCATAATTATTATAAATTTACATAATTATGTAAACACAAGTTATGTTATTTAGATAATTCAGAAATAACTAAAGTTTACACTAAATGATCTAAGAATGTTTTTGAGCGATGGGTCAGCGGCGTTTGGAGAAACTGGAATGTGAGCAAATTGTTATTCTACGTGTCTGATCGCGTTAGTTTGACACGTACCTACTGCAGGAATTTACCGAGTAGCCTAATTAACAAATTACGAGTAGATAGTTTTAAAGGAAAGTGTTTTTTTTTAAATTCAACTAAACGGATTTTTAATTTAAAGATAGATTGGTGGACAGCCCAGCAAGTAAAATTATATGAGATATAATTTGCAGTTCAATGGAATAGTGTTTTATATATAAAATATATATTAGTCAAGTGTTGTTTGTATTACAGAAGTATTAGAAAATTGCACGCAATATGGTAATCTAAGGTTGGTTTATCGCTACTCCTTCGGTTCAAATAGGCTATGTGTTGCAACGTATGTTTATGCACACAAAGGAGCGCTCCCTTCTCTTACTTTCTTATTACATAAATAATGTTATTTTTCTTACTTGTTTTGTCATAGTAGCCGATGTAGTAGTAATAACAACTCGTGAAGGCAGGAGGTCTTAACGCGGTCACGGTATTCGCAAGCGATCCCATGACGCTCCCCGTTAAGACAGAAAGGGTACCGATGGTTTTTAGTAGGTATTCCGACCTATGTGAAGTTGGCAACCAAGTATATAATAATGAATTTTTAGGACTTCCATACGTTTGTACTAGGTTTGTACCGGATTGTACCGCATTTAAAATCGTTTGTACCTCAAGGGGGTAAAAGATATGGGGGTTGTGAAAATATGGGCAAAAACTCAATTATTCATATTATTATTTTTTTGATTTCCATTCGATTGTACTAGGTTTGTACCGGATTGTACCGCATTTAAAATCGTTTGTACCTCGAGGGGGTAAAAGATATGGGGGTTGTGAAAATATGGGCAAAAACTCAATTATTCATATTATTATTTTTTTGATTTCCATTCGATTGTACTATGTTTGTACTGGATTGTACAGCATTTTGAATCGTTTATACCTCAACGGGATAAAAGATATAGGGGTGTGAAAATATAATCAAAAATTCACTTCATTATAATTATAATAAATTTTTACGACTTTCATTCGATAGCACTAAATTTGTACCGAATTATTATGTACGTTAAAGGGGTAGGGGTAAGATATCAAGGTGTAAAAAAGTGATTAAAAAATCACTTAATTATATAATTAATTTTTATGACTTCCATTCGATTAAACTAGGTTTGTACTATATTGTACCGCATTTTAAACCGTTTGTACCTTTGAAATCATATTTTCAATCAATATTTTTCTCTAATTCACTGTGATATCAAGTAAATAGATGTAGGTACAAACGATAAAAATACAAAACTCAGAGGTACAAACGCTACCAACGAAGAACTCGACGGTATAAGCGGTATAATCGAGGTACTGAACGGTACCTAGGGTACAAGCGATTTACTCGACGGTACAAACGGTACTAAACCACGCAGTCGACTGTTTAGACATTGATCGTATAGGCACTAGCCGCACTCATGAAGTACTCAGAAATAGAGCCGGGAACAATCGAAAAAAACCCGAGAAAAACGAGTTAACCAAAAGTACGTATTTAAAAGACGAATTGCCCTGAAAAATCATTCACAATGTCTTTTTCTCTCCAGTTCACGACGATACAAGGTAAACAGACAATGGTACAAACGACAAAAGTACAAAACTCAGAGGTACAAACGATACCAACGAAGATAGAGCCGGGTACAAACGATAAAAAACCGAGGAAATCGAGTAAACCAAAAGCACGTATTTAAAAGACGAATTACCCTGAAAAATCATTCACAATGTAATTTTCTCTCCAGTTCACGACGATACAAGGTAAACAGACAATGGTACAAACGACACAAGTACAAATCTCAGAGGTACAAACGATACCAATGAAGATAGAGCCGGGTACAAACGATAAAAAACCAAAGAAATCGAGTAAACCAAAAGCACGTATTTAAAAGACGAATTACCCTGAAAAATCATTCCCAATGTATTTTTCTCTCCAGTTCACGACGACACAAGGTAAACAGACGCCGGTACAAACGATACAAGTAAAAAACTCAGAGGTACAAACGATACTTACTTAGAAATCGACGGTATAAACGGTACATAAAAAGTTCTCAACGGTACCTAGGATACACGCGATTTACTCGGCGGTACAGATGGTACATACGACGCAGTCGATTGATTAGACATTTTACGTAATGGTACTAGCAGTACTCAAGAAGTACTTAACAATAGAGACGGGTACAATCGAAAAAAAACCGAGGAAAACGAGTAAACAAAAAGTACGTATTTAAAAGACGAATTACCCTGAAAAATCATTCCCAATGTATTTTTCTCTCCAGTTCACGACGACACAAGGTAAACAGACGCCGGTACATACGACACAAGTAAAAAACTCAGAGGTACAAACGATACTAACTTAGAACTCGACAATATAAATGGTACATAAAAAGTTCTCAAAGGTACCTAGGATACACGCGATTTACTCGGCGGTACAGACGGTACATACGACGCAGTCGAGTGTTTCGACATTGTACGTAATGGATCTAGCAGCACTCATGAAGTACTCAGAAATAGAGCCGGGTACAATCGAAAAAAACCGGAGAAAAACGAGTAAACCAAAAGTACGTATTTAAAAGACGAATGACCCTGAAAAATCATTCACAATGTAATTTTCTCTCCAGGTCACGACGATACAAGGTAAACAGACGCCGGCACAAACGATACAAGTAAAAAACTCAGAGGTACAAACGATACCAACGAAGATAGAGCCGGGTACAAACGATAAAAAACCGAGGAAAACGAGTTAACAAACAGTACGTCCCTAAAAGACGAATTACCCTGAAAAATCATTCCCAATGTCTTTTTCCTTCCAGTTTACGACCATACAAGGTAGACAGATGCCGGTACAAACGATACAAGTAAAAAACTCAGAGGTACAAACGATACCAACGAAGATAGAGCCGGATACAAACGATAAAAAACCGAGGAAAACGAGTAAACCAAAAGTAAGTCCTTAAAAGACGAATTACCCTGAAAAATCATTCCCAATGTCTTTTTCTCTCCAGTTTTCGACGATACAAGGTAAATAGACGCCGGTACAAACGATATAAGTAAAAAACTCAGAGGTACAAACGATACCAACGAAGATAGAGCCGGGTACAAACGATAAAAAACCGAGGAAAACGAGTTAACAAACACTACGTCCCTAAAAGACGAATTACCCTGAAAAATCATTCCCAATGTCTTTTTCCTTCCAGTTTACGACCATACAAGGTAGACAGATGCCGGTACAAACGATACAAGTAAAAAACTCAGAGGTACAAACGATACCAACGAAGATAGAGCCGGATACAAACGATAAAAAACCGAGGAAAACGAGTAAACCAAAAGTACGTCCCTAAAAGACGAATTACCCTGAAAAATCATTTCCAATGTCTTTTTCCCTCCAGTTTACGACCATACAAGGTAAACAGATGCCGGTACAAACGATACAAGTAAAAAACTCAGAGGTACAAACGATACCATCGAAGATAGAGCCGGATACAAACGATAAAAAACCGAGGAAAACGAGTAAACCAAAAGTAAGTCCTTAAAAGACGAATTACCCTGAAAAATCATTCCCAATGTCTTTTTCTCTCCAGTCCACGACGACACAAGGTAAACAGACGCCGGTACAAACGATACAAGTAAAAAACTCAGAGGTACAAACGATACTTACTTAGAAATCGACGGTATAAACGGTACATAAAAAGTTCTCAACGGTACCTAGGGTACACGCGATTTACTCGACGGTACAAACGGTAATAAAAGACGCAGTCGACTGTTTAGGCATTGAACGTATAGGAACTAGCAGTACTCATGAAGTACTCAGCAATAGAGTCGGGTAGAATCGAAAAAAAACCGAGGAAAACGAGTAAACAAAAAGTATGCATTTAAAAGACGAATTGCCCTGAAAAATCATTTCCAATTTCTTTTTCTCTCCAGGTCACGACAATACAAGGTAAACAGACGCCGGTAAAAACGATACAAGTAAAAAACTCAGAGGTACAAACGATACTTACTTAGAAATCGACCGTATAAACGGTACATAAAAAGTTCTCAACGGTACCTAGGATACATGCGATTTACGCGTTAGTATCGTTTGTACCTCTGAGTTTTTTACTTGTATCGTTTATGCCGGCGTCTGTTTACCTTGTATCGTCGTGAACTGGAGAGAAAAAGACATTGTGAATGATTTTTGAGGGTAATTCGTCTTTTAAATACGTACTTTTGGTTTACTCGTTTTTCTCCGGTTTTTATGTACCATTTATACCGTCGAGTTCTAAGTTAGTATCGTTTGTACCTCTGAGTTTTTTACTTGTATCGTTTGTAACGGCGTCTGTTTACCTTGTATCGTCGAACACTGGAGAGAAAAATACATTGGGAATGATTTTTCAGGGTAATTCGTCTTTTAAGGACTTACTTTTGGTTTACTCGTTTTCCTCGGTTTTTTATCGTTTGTATCCGGCTCTATCTTCGTTGGTATCGTTTGTACCTCTGAGTTTTTTACTTGTATCGTTTGTATCGGCGTCTGTTTACCTTGTGTCTTCGTGAACTGGAGAGAAAAGTACATTGGGAATGATTTTTCAGGGTAATTCGTCTATTAAATACGTGCTTTTGGTTTACTCGATTTCCTCGGTTTTTTATCGTTTGTACCCGGCTCTATCTTCGTTGGTATCGTTTGTACCTCTGAGTTTTGTACTTGTGTCGTTTGTACCATTGTCTGTTTACCTTGTGTCGTCGTGAACTGGAGAGAAAAAGACATTGTGAATGATTTTTCAGGGTAATTCGTCTTTTAAATACGTACTTTTGTTTTACTCGTTTTTCTCGGGTTTTTTTCGATTGTACCCGGCTCTATTTCTGAGTACTTCATGAGTGCTGCTAGAACCATTACGTACAATGTCGAAACAGTCGACTGCGTCGTATGTACCGTCTGTACCGCCGAGTAAATCGCGTGTATCCTAGGTACCTTTGAGAACTTTTTATGTACCATTTATATTGTCGAGTTCTAAGTTAGTATCGTTTGTACCTCTGAGTTTTTTACTTGTGTCGTATGTACCGGCGTCTGTTTACCTTGTGTCGTCGTGAACTGGAGAGAAAAATACATTGGGAATGATTTTTCAGGGTAATTCGTCTTTTAAGGACTTACTTTTGGTTTACTCGTTTTCCTCGGTTTTTTATCGTTTGTATCCGGCTCTATCTTCGTTGGTATCGTTTGTACCTCTGAGTTTTTTACTTGTATCGTTTGTACCGGCATCTGTTTACCTTGTATGGTCGTAAACTGGAGGGAAAAAGACATTGGGAATGATTTTCAGGGTAATTCGTCTTTTAAGGACTTACTTTTGGTTTACTCGTTTTCCTCGGTTTTTTATCGTTTGTATCCGGCTCTATCTTCGTTGGTATCGTTTGTACCTCTGAGTTTTTTACTTGTATCGTTTGTACCGGCATCTGTCGACCTTGTATGGTCGTAAACTGGAGGGAAAAAGACATTGGGAATGATTTTTCAGGGTAATTCGTCTTTTAAGGACTTACTTTTGGTTTACTCGTTTTCCTCGGTTTTTTATCGTTTGTATCCGGCTCTATCTTCGTTGGTATCGTTTGTACCTCTGAGTTTTTTACTTGTATTGTTTGTACCGGCATCTGTCGACCTTGTATGGTTGTAAACTGGAGGGAAAAAGACATTGGGAATGATTTTTCAGGGTAATTCGTCTTTTAAGGACTTACTTTTGGTTTACTCGTTTTCCTCGGTTTTTTATCGTTTGTATCCGGCTCTATCTTCGTTGGTATCGTTTGTACCTCTGAGTTTTTTACTTGTATCGTTTGTACCGGCATCTGTTTACCTTGTATGGTCGTAAACTGGAGGGAAAAAGACATTGGGAATGATTTTCAGGGTAATTCGTCTTTTAAGGACTTACTTTTGGTTTACTTGTTGTCCTCGGTTTTTTATCGTTTGTATCCGGCTCTATCTTCGTTGGTATCGTTTGTACCTCTGAGTTTTTTACTTGTATCGTTTGTACCGGCATCTGTCGACCTTGTATGGTCGTAAACTGGAGGGAAAAAGACATTGGGAATGATTTTTCAGGGTAATTCGTCTTTTAAGGACTTACTTTTGGTTTACTCGTTTTCCTCGGTTTTTTATCGTTTGTATCCGGCTCTATCTTCGTTGATACGTTTGTACCTCTGAGTTTTTTACTTGTATCGTTTGTACCGGCATCTGTTTACCTTGTATGGTCGTAAACTGAAGGGAAAAAGACATTGGGAATGATTTTTCAGGGTAATTCGTCTTTTAGGGACGTACTGTTGGTTAACTCGTTTTCCTCGGTTTTTTATCGTTTGTACCCGGCTCTATCTTCGTTGGTATCGTTTGTACCTCTGAGTTTTTTACTTGTATCTCTTATGCCGTCGTCTGTTTACCTTGTATCGTCGTGACCTGGAGAGAAAAAGACATTGTGAATGATTTTTCAGGGTAATTCGTCTTTTAAATACGTACTTTTGGTTTACTCGTTTTTCTCCGGTTTTTTTCGATTGTACCCGGCTCTATTTCTGAGTACTTCATGAGTGCTGCTAGAACCATTACGTATAATGTCGAAACAGTCGACTACGTCGTATGTACCGTCTGTACCGCCGAGTAAATCGCGTGTATCCTAGGTACCTTTGAGAACTTTTTATGTACCATTTATACCGTCGAGTTCTAAGTTAGTATCGTTTGTACCTCTGAGTTTTTTACTTGTACCGTTTGTACCGGCGTCTGTTTACCTTGAGTCGGCGTGACCTGGAGAGAAAAAGACATTGTGAATGATTTTTCAGGGTAATTCGTCTTTTAAATACGTACTTTTGGTTTACTCGTTTTTCTCCGGTTTTTTTCGATTGTACCCGGCTCTATATCTGAGTACTTCATGAGTGCTGCTAGAACCATTACGTACAATGTCGAAACAGTCGACTACGTCGTATGTACATTCTGTACCGCCGAGTAAATCGCGTGTATCCTAGGTACCTTTGAGAACTTTTTATGTACCATTTATACCGTCGAGTTCTAAGTTAGTATCGTTTGTACCTCTGAGTTTTTTACTTGTACCGTTTGTACCAGCGTCTGTTTACCTTGAGTCGTCGTGAACTGGAGAGAAAAATACATTGGGAATGAATTTTCAGGGTAATTCGTCTTTTAAATACTTACATTTTGTTTACTCGTTTTCCTCGGTTTTTTTTCGATTGTACCCGGCTCTATTGTTAAGTACTTCTTGAGTACTGCTAGTACCATTACGTAAAATGTCTAATCAATCGACTGCGTCGTATGTACCATCTGTACCGCCGAGTACATCGCGTGTATCCTAGGTACCGTTGAGAACTTTTTATGTACCGTTTATACCGTCGATTTCTAAGTAAGTATCGTTTGTACCTCTGATTTTTTTACTTGTAGCGTTTGTACCGGCATCTGTTTACCTTGTGTCGTCGTGAACTGGAGAGAAAAATACATTGGGAATGATTTTTCAGGGTAATTCGTCTTTTAAATACGTGCTTTTGGTTTACTCGATTTCCTCGGTTTTTTATCGTTTGTACCCGGCTCTATCTTCGTTGGTATCGTTTGTACCTCTGAGTTTTTTACTTGTATCGTTTGTGCCGGCGTCTGTTTAGCTTGTATCGTCATGACCTGGACAGAAAAAGACATTGTGAATGATTTTTCAGGGTAATTCCTCTTTTAAATACGTACTTTTGGTTTACTCGGTTTTCTCGGGTTTTTTTCGATTGTACCCGGCTCTATTTCTGAGTACTTCATGAGTGCTGCTAGTACCTATACGTTCAATGTCTAAGCAGTCGACTGCGTCGTTTATTACCGTTTGTACCGTCGAGTAAATCGCGTGTACCCTAGGTACCGTTCAGTACCTCGATTATACCGCTTATACCGTCGAGTTCTTCGTTGGTAGCGTTTGTACCTCTGAGTTTTGTATTTTTATCGTTTGTAACTACATCTATTTACTTGATATCACAGTGAATTAGAGAAAAATATTGATTGAAAATATGATTTCAAAGGTACAAATGATTTAAAATGCGGTACAATATAGTACAAACCTAGTTTAATCGAATGGAAGTCATAAAAAATAATTATATAATTAAGTGATTTTTTAATCACTTTTTACACCTTGATATCTTAACCCTACCCCTTTAACGTACAGAACATTTCGGTACAAATTTAGTGCTATCGAATGAAAGTCGTAAAATTTTATTATAATTATAATGAAGTGAATTTTTGATTATATTTTCACACCCCTATATCTTTTATCCCGTTGAGGTATAAACGATTCAAAATGCAATACAATCCAGTACAAACCTAGTACAATCGAATGGAAATCAAAAAAATAATAATATGATTAATTGAGTTTTTGCCCATATTTTCACAACCCCCATATCTTTTACCCCCTCGAGGTACAAACGATTTTAAATGCGGTACAATCCGGTACAAACCTAGTACAATCGAATGGAAATCAAAAAAATAATAATATGAATAATTGAGTTTTTGCCCATATTTTCACAACCCCCATATCTTTTACCCCCTAGAGGTACAAACGATTTTAAATGCGGTACAATCCGGTACAAACCTAGTACAATCGAATGGAAATCAAAAAAATAATAATATGAATGATTGAGTTTTTGCCCATATTTTCACAACCCCCATATCTTTTACCCCCTTGAGGTACAAACGATTTTAAATGCGGTACAATCCGGTACAAACCTAGTACAAACGTATGGAAGTCCTAAAAATTAATTATTAAATACTTGGTTGCCAACTTCACATAGGTGGTATTCCGATGTTCGGGGCGCAATCGGCGGCGTGGACACCGGCGAGTCCCACAGTTTTTCGAGCGTTATAAAAAGGAGGCCTTAACGCAGCAGTGAGATAGGTACTTTAGTTTAATTAATATTTTTCATAGAAACAAAAAACCACTTCGTTGCACTTGTTTACAACTTCCTACCAGTTACATATCCCTCGTTGTGTTACAGAAATTATATCGGCAATTATCTTCAATATCACATGTGGAAATCGAATAAAACCCTAAAGACCTCGGATATTTTAAAATAATCAGTCAGGAGGATCCTTATAAGATAACCATGAGACCAACGAGGCAATTTCCTACTCAGCCCATGAACACGTACAAAGTCAAGGATACCTAATAGATTATAACGTATATTGCAAAATGCGCAGCTAAATACCGATGCTGCTACTGTTATCGACTTTAATTACACCGGCTCGCACATCCTCAACTCCTAAATATAACAGCACATTATAAAATTTTCACTTGTCCGTGTAATATCATACGAGTTACATTGGAGCCGCCGAAACATAGAGCCCGATAGAGAAACTATTTTTTTCTCTCCAGTCCTGACAGCAGATATCCATGTAAATTATTTACGAAAACGTTTTGCAAGCGAGAAAAAAGGTAATTCGGAAACAATATAATTTATCCATCTAGATAATATAATTGCGGTGTTTAAAATAATTGGTAGTTCCTAGTTCAACCTGCGGAATACGTTTTTCAGATAGAAACTGAAAGAGGGACGAGGCCGTCGACCAGCTAGACAGTTTCAGCCGACACTCTGTGTTGTTTACTGTTTCATTTCGTTGCTCAATGGAAGGAAGTTCTTCGACACTCGTATTAATCTAGTATCGGCTATCGACTAATATCGATCGGTCGATAGTTCAGCAGTGACCGAGTAGCTACCGCGGCGCGCGCGCGTGCGTGCTATCATGTGTAAATTGTGACGCAACGTGCTTATGAAGATGTCACTGTGCAACACTTTCAGGTACGTTAATTAGTGCGTGAAAATCGCTTTAGCGATCGAACATCACTATTATAATTTATAAATTATTTTTTATCGATAATTGCTTCAATTAAAAAGTTGTTTTTGAACGTAACGACTCGAACCCCTTTTAGTTTGCAAATCATAAATAACTTTAATAAATTATTAAATATAGGTATTCAATCAGTAAGTTAATTCGGAGCTAAGCTTAATAAGCTGTTAGTGTTTCCAGTGTTTGTCCACGGATCTGAATTGTCAAATACGTCCGTTTATTCATTTAAGTTATGAAAGAATTTAGTAAAGTCGGTTAGACCGATTAATATTACATGAAATTAGCATGTGTAGTTTACAAAATCTTTCGAATGGAGGGGTCAATGTGAATTATGTACAAGTTGTGGATTAAGTACGTGCAAAAACAATATAACAAGTCGATGTAATGAACTAGTTTCTTGAAGTACTTTAGCGTTCTTAGCGTAATACTTGGAGATGTTCTAGCACATTATTAAGCCACATTTAGTTTAATTTATTATCTGTAGGGATATTAAACAGCATGTCGTTTTTTCTAGATTTTTGAGATAAAAGGGATTTTGTAATAATGTGATACAAATTTAAATCAAATTATTAATTTAATTATGCTTCAGATATTATAAGTAATGTTTACTTTCGGCGATTTGAAATCTCTAAGTATGAGACTTCCTTAGGGATATTTAGTAGCCTCACAAACATAATAACATCACATGTACCTCTAACTGATCAGAAAGTTTACTAGGTGGTAGGGCTATGTGCAAGCCCCCCTGGATGAGTGGGTACTCATCAAATATTCTATCACGAAACAGTAATATGTAGTATTATTGTGGTCCGGTTTGAAGGGTGAGTGAGCCAATTTAACTCCAGATACAAGAGACATAACATCTTAGTTTGCAAGGTTGGCGACATTGGCGATGTAAGTTATGGTTAATATTTTTTACATTGCTAATGTCCATGGGCGGAGGTGACTAGTTTACCATCAGGTGGCCCGTTTGCCCGCCAGCCGACTTGTAACATAAAAAACTTAAAAACTGTTCATTATTTTTATAAAGTGACAGATTGTACCAGAGTAATACTATTTTTTATGTCCAGTAGGTATTCCGAATCAATACATCATTCTTAAGGGATATTATATACGTATTATTTCTATATTAACATCCTGACAATGAATAATATATCAAAAACATTAATAATAATATATAATATATGATGATTACTCAATATAAGATTTTATAGATTACTAGCTGCGCCCCGCGGTTTCACCCGCGTATAATTGATAATAATATAATAAATAAAAATAAGCCTAGAGCCTTCCTCGATAAAAGGACTATCCAACAAAAAACTATTGTTTAAATTCGAACCAGTAGTTCCTGAGATTAGCCGGATCAAACAAACAAACTCTTCAGCTTTATATATTAGTATAGATAAAGAAGCGTGGCGTTAGTATTCATTGATTTACAGCAGTGGTACTCAACCTGCGGCCCGCGGACCGCATACGGCCAGCCAGGCTTTTATGGTTGGCCCACTTGATGTTACATTATTTTGAACTACTTTAAATTTTAAAGGATTTATTAACACCTAAATAATTTGAATGAAACAACTGCATGTGGCCGTGGACACTGCAAAGTGTTTGAAACCTCATGAAATTAGTAGTTGTATCATTAGCTAAATTTTTTTGTTTGCGGCCCTCGAAACCACTGCTGGCACGTGTTTATGGCCCCTATGAAGAAAAGGTTGAGTATCGCTGATTTACAGGATATGAAAATATAATTATACATAATATATAATTATTATATTATGACTGATTACACTCACTTATTGACCGACAAAATAAACTTGGAGGAAGTTGTTATAAAGTGCAGACTTATTGTTTGAAAAGAAATTACGAACGAATATATTCGTCATTATTTCTAAATTCTGGACGGGAGCAACGTAAATATCGAGTTTTCGTCCCGAAGAGGGCGTAAAACCGTGGCTGTATAAGTGATACCTATATACATACATATGTATCTAGTGATCTTTTATACGAAATGGGTATGTCCAGCCATCAAACGTTTATGGATAAGCTGCGCGAATTAATGATAACAATTATTATAAACACGTTATAGTTCACAAGAACACCCTGCGTTTGTTAGTGTCAAAATACGGGACTCGTCAAAACAAACCCAAATGAATCCAAAAGAGATTTACTAGCAGTCAGCTCGCATATACGTCACTTTTGTAAAGTTTATTAGGTTAAGTATAGAGGATGAATCTAAGAATGTAACGTGAAGGAACGTTGACTCAGTCGCTTTGATCATGTCAGTACGCTAATTAGTCGAAAGTGAGGAATACACATTCAAACACCCTTTCATGAAAATTGTCAGCTCAATATAGGTTGTTGGTTGCAGAGTGAATAATACATGCAAATTCGTGTCAGGTCTCGCCGTTGCTAATAAGCCTTTGTGTAGCGAGATACGTGAAAGAACATTTCGGCAAAGTCGTAGAATAGACTTTTCTGTATAATCTGTGTCTAAATAATAATAAAGTTATTTATTATTATTATATATTAAACTATACCAAAAATGTTATGAGTGAGTTTGTATTTCATTACATAAGTTGGACCGTAATTATGACGATTCGATTGAAATGTACTGTAATATTATAATCATTGCAGATATTTACTACGTCATTTTATACGTCACGATGATGACGACATGTCTAAGCACCGATGTCAAATTCATTAATATTTTGAGTAAAACAAAGTGTGATGAACAATACGATATATTTTATTTTGCAATTGCAGCCACTCTCGATAATAATGACATTATGATATGATTGTACATCGTCAGCAGATAGTCATAACAATCGAGTACAATACATATAATGCAATTATTTTATAAACAATCTTGGTGTCTTTTTTATAATAACATGAGGCAACTAGTAATTGTTTAATAACAAATAATGTACATATTAGCTATTAGCTTCCATCCGTATCCGTTTGTGAATGATATTAGATTCAATTTATAAATGTATGTAATTACTATCGTTACACAATTCAGTGTTATAGTGTATTTAATGATTTCTAGTATATGTGTAGGCTTACAGTGATTTAATGATGTATAGGTTTGCACTGAACACTTTTTATTTAAGTTTCATAGGCTAGAAGGTTATGCGTGCCTTGATCGACAAGCGAATACAAAATATTTTAATTTGATTATAATATTGCGTGATTATTAGCAGTTTTAACTTTGTTGTTAAGAAGTATTAAGCAACTTTAATTCAGCAATAATTGCTTTTACGATGGAGTAACAAACATACCTACATATTATATTTAAATACATATATTTTCAATGCTATTATAATTGTAAATATCGATTTATGATTATGTTAACATTATCATAATTCTGTTTCAGGTTATTCGTTGTGAGCTTGATTATCGTGTTGTCAAATATTGACACACCAGCAGCATTCACGCTCCGTCGCACTGCGGGCGGCGTCGAGCCGAGCCGAGATCTTGCTCAAGAAAGCGTTTCATTTGAAGTAAAAAACGAGCTTAAAGGATCAACTAGCACTCAGTCGACTTTAAAACACAATAATAATTTATTATTGAACACATCCTTGTCGACGCCCGGGACAGGTAATGAAGTACAAGGGCTTGTTAAGATTGATACTTATGAAATTATAGAATTGAATAATACACAAAAACCAACTGCAGAAAGTCAAGTTTTAAGTTCCGATTCGGTCGATTTTGCGCAAGTAAATGGCACTGAAACGACAACGGAACCTGTAACAACGACCGTTATCAAAAATGAGTCAGTTGATGAAAGCACGCAGACATTTGACCAATCCAATAATGACCCCAAAGCAATTAATAGCAATACCAGGAAAGTTGAATTTATTCAAAATGAAACTATTGCTGTATCAACGGATTCGGTAAACGATTCAACTTTAGAACTAGATGAGCCTGAAATTACAACACCTTACGAATCGGGAAATCTACCAACATGGAAAAAATATACGACAATTGAAAGAAAACGTCCACCAATCACAATAATCGATGGCGAAACTGCTCCAATAAATAAAACAGAAGAAATGATTAAAGCTGAAACAAAACCATTAAGAGTTTCGCTTCAGGATACTGTTACTTCTGATATACCGTCATTAGAAAAATTAAAAAATGAGCTTTTGAATTCCTCTTTAAAAGATCGAGTGTTGGAGAGTGAAACTGAAGCAATAAGTTCAATTTCAACAACGGAAATAAATACGCCCCCAGTACAGTCTTCAATTAGATGGGACACATTCGAATCAAAAAGAGCTGGATATTTGGATTTATCGGAAAAAGTGTCAAGCGAGCGGACCTTAGTAGGAACTCCTGAATTGAAAGTAAATTCTAAAGAAACTATACGTGCAATGTTTGAAATCGAAAATTTTGAAACCGACATTGGCGAGGAAAAAAATGATAACAGAGTGCAGTCACAGAGTCAACTGGTAAGTCAAAAACATAAATAGGGTAATAAAATCATTTTTACAAACTTTAGTTAAGTGTCTTTAACTATGTTTCCAACAAATATATTTTTTATTAAAAAAAACCCACTCCACGCGAACTTTTTTATTGTTTTTATTTTTCAGGACGAAGACGCTATTAAGGAAGAGCTTCTGAAAGAAAAATTAATAAATGAACGTAATGAAAATGCTGATAGATTCGATCCAACAATTCAACCTCTTGATACAGATAACTCAAATGATACTTTAATGCAAATCAATACTTCTAACGAACTTAGCGTAAAACCGATAAACGGTGAAAAAGTAAAAAACATAACATTGTATGCAGTAAATCCTAATTACAAGCCATTAAAAAAAATAGAAGTGCAAGCACCTAAGCAATTTGTTAGAGACCCCGACGACAATAGCTGGAGGAATGAAAGCTTAAGCTCGTTAGGAATAGTTTTTAAACCAAAGAATTCTTCCAAACCTTTCACTCAAGTCTTAAAAAATAAGACAGAGACAGAATGGAATAGTTTATTGGAGAAAGACAGCAAAAATGATATACCTGATCTAAAAGAACGATTACAGAAAATGGCAGAAATGAGAAAATCTAAACGTAAGAAAACAGACTCATTCGGAAATATTCTTTACTTTGACTATGAAGAAAATAGCAGTTCAGGAGAACATAACACAAAAGATCAACCTTTATTGGCTATTACATCTTCTGCAGAATCTCTGACGACTGTCGACGCGGTAGAAGAACATAGCAGCAATTCATCAGAAGTTACAGATGTCACTACACCTATTATTTTCACAACGGAAAAAACAAGAGGTAAAATTAAAAATTCATATTCAACCAGGAAGTTTAGAAAGTTCTTTAACGTTGCTGAATACTACGATAACACTGATGAGGACGATGTCGACTATTTGAATATGGCTAAAATAGATATTAAAAAGTTCACTACTTCGCCCAAAACAGTTCCCACCACAACGCCAGCGCCAACACAAAGACCGTGGGCATTCAACAAATTATCACACACAATATCACCCGAACGCAAAGCTACCATACAGTATTTCCCACCACTCACCACGCAAAAAGTTAACATTAACGATTACGACAGCGATTTTAAGTATAAAGTTAACTCGTTTACTAATACTGAACCGCCAACGAATATTTTACCAGTGTCACTATATAAACCATTGTCTCTAGACAATTCCCTTCAATATAAAACACAAAACAATGAAAAAGTAAAACCTTACGAGATAGCGACTAAGCCTGATTTTGTTAGGAATTCTTACTATTCGACACAACCACCACACACGACTCAAGCCGAATACACTTTAATGAACAGTGGCGGAAATTACGATAGAGATTCGTATGTTATTAGGCATTATAAAGACTTCCTAAGCGTTGCAGCGAAGGATAATGACTTCGATAAGAATATAGATTACGCGCGGTACACGAAAGTTCCACCTCAGGAAGTTACCCAGACTGATCTCATAACTTATGTGACGGAGAAAGCAAAAATAAATATAGACAACGAGTATGACTATGAAACACAATTTCGTAAAGATGTCTTACAACGATTCGTTGATAATTTCAATCAAAATAGTGAACGCTATAAATCTGAATTCCCAATTTTATTCAACAACAGCGTCATTCATAGGGATACAGAGAACGGTAGAGATATCGCTTCTTCGAGGGCGTTTATGAGAGGTCTCTATGACACTCATTCGAAGACGAAACACGCTCATAGGGAATCTTACGATCCGAATAATGAGAATATGACCGTAGAACTATCGCCGTCGTACGAGTTACATTATTACATGCCCGAGCAGGAAGAAAAAGAAGTAGCGGTCCCGCAACCAGTTACACTGCCATACCAATATAGATTATGAAATTGATTGAAGCATAACGATGATTACTGGTAATATATCTTCATTAAATCCTAGAAGCTATGACGCCTTTAGTTAGTAGTTAATATTTTTGTTGATATTTTTTTCGTTTATATTTATTAATTAAAATAATTTAGGTAAAAGAAACAATCGGTTGTTTAAGAGAGTGATATTGTTTTATTTTGTGATGTAAAATATATAAATATGATAAAAGGCCTCGGTTAGTTTGTAAATAAAATTATACGAAATCATATTAATTTTTATGATCATGTTATAAGATTGAATCTAAGGTTAAATGTGATGTTAGCTTTACGACGTTACGTCGTCTATGCATCGTGTGAGATGGGATTGCACTCAAAGATTTTTTATTGTGATAGCGTGTCATGAAAGAAATAAACACAATCGTTAAAAATGTTTTATTTTACCTCCACTTTTATGAATAAAAACGTTTGTTTGTTATTACAAACATTTAGTTATCTTTGGGTGCAGATGTAAAGAAATTTACATCTGCACCCATGCATGCATTTGTGAAATGACAGCACTTAGGTAAGAAATGAAACGAAACGGAAAAAATCACTGCTTTATTTATTCTACTCATGTTGTTTTTATTTTTCGAAGCGGTACTACCTTTTTTTTGTTTAAATTTTAATCAGCAAATCAATGCAACTTTATTGAATAATGGATTTTGAAATAAATCAAACAAACCAAATTACTGATACATAGTATAACTTACGAATGAGTGGATGGACCTGCCCACGCAAGCTTGCGTACCCCCCCACCAGCAGAAGCACCCATGTAGTGCACCTATATTGTATGTCATTTATTATTTGTTCATAATTGATAGTTCAATATTATTTTTAATGTGATTAAGATGTTGTGTGTCTTTAATTAGCCGTCCAAGATTTCAAAACGTCTTTAATTTAAAGTTATTGTTAACTCTTGAAAAAAATACTTTATTGTTGACAATGCTTGGATTTAATTTCCAGTTTTATTCAGGGTTAATTGTGCTTTAATCTAAGTACCAAAATGAGTATCAAAACTCTAAAGATACACTCGTAATATAGACTTAAAGTAAATAATTACTCATTTATAGAACTATTGTCCCTAATCAGTTGGCCACGACTGTATATATATTACATTATCTATAGGATATGAGGAGCTTATTCATCAATTGAAGTCGGTTAAAATATATAATACAAAAGATAAGGATAAAATAAAACAATCAACACAATTAGATTCATTTACTCCATCTTAGTCGTGATCTGTGATCGTCGAAAAGGACCAACAATCACAGATCCACAGGTATAATACCAGGATCAGGTTCCTGGTAAAACATATAAAAAATTGATAAATCAAAAGACATTTTGCCGTTTAAAATACCACTTTATTGACATTTTCATTTTATAATAGTATGCAAACATCACTCGATCGTTCGATCGTCTGAAATTGGTTATGTCATTTTGAGCATATTTATATATTAGGCGATAACATACGGTACGGAAGCTTACGATACGTTTTTGAGGGAACTAAAAATCGAGTGGAAATGCAATCTGGATCCAATAAATATTTGTTACAATTTCAAATAATAAAAAAATCAAATAAAATAAAAAAATACAATTTTCATAAATGAACACATATATCTTTGGATAAAAAGAACAATTCAGATTATATACAAATGACTGAAGTCGACTTATGTGTCCATTTTACTAGAAATAAATAATTAAAAAATGAAATGTTAAAACAAAAAAAAAGGTGTATATTAGAAATTATAATAAAAAGGCAGGTAAGATCAGAGGTACACGAGTAAATCTCTATATATTGCAAAGTATCGACGTTATAAAAAAAAAACAAACAAACGCAAAACAGCCATTTCGTTATTGCTAGAAGATATCGACTAAATAGGACTTTTAAACTCATGACGTAACTTGGGGTCTGTTAATTATAATATAGCTTTTTTACATCAGAAACAGGTACAATCGAAGGTAATTTTGTGTAAAAATTCATTTAAAACTCCTTTAAATACTATTGTTGTATATAACTATACATGGACTCCTCTGACGCCGGCCGTACACGATCTAGAAGCAAAGTCTAGTTTTATAATTGTTTTTAAATGTTTACTCATCGTAAAACGACCCTAGATCATTTTATGGTCCGCCTAATACCCTATCCTGTGATAACGTACATCGGTAATTATAACGCACCTATGTTTATATTATATTACATCAATTCGTTACGAGAAGTACATATAAAAAATAATGTATCGACGGAGACTAAAAAACTATTGATCTATCGATACATGAACTCGAACAGGACAATAACAAGATCATCAGTGAAGATAAAATCTACCACCGATGGTATCACTACATCCCGAATCACGATTGTTATCGACATCAACTAAAACGAATCAATCGAATCAAATGATACAAAAAATAAATATTAACGGAACAACAAATGAATAACCAATAAATATTAAAGCAATAGAAGAAGTTCGACTCGCGGCGACCACCGAGCTCGTGTGATCCCGATAGGTACATTACATCAGTATTATAGTTATAATATTCATTTATAAGTATTGTTTAGTCTAAGCGATTATTTACAAGGGCACGCCACTTTACTAGCTACATACCTGCCTTCCGAACACTCGCTCGAACGTCTGCGATCAAAATTTGATAATTTTTCTAAATTGGCTAATTTATCTACGAATAAAAACGTTTAATCAATTTATTAATAATATTTCTGAACGTAATACTTTAGTTAGATTTTTAAAAGTAAAATTTTTGTCAAGTAATAACAAGTGTAATAATAAAATAGAATCCATGTAGACACGTTGGTCGCAGACGTGAGCGCGTGCGCCCTACAGCGAACCTATCTCGTTACATTAGCCAGTCTTTCGTTTACACTACACTAAGCGCTCGCCACACACACTACCGTGTTATAGTATTCATGGATATGGATCGTGACTGAGGATTATGAAATCGATTTACATTTAATTTAGACCGAGTTACCGTCGAAAACAATTAAACTTCAACAATATGAAACTATTTACGCAACGCAACATCTAGTTAAACGTTCTTCAATTAATGACTGAATGCGAGTGGCGGATGCGAGCACACTAATACATTTAAATAAAATTCGAAATATATCAAATGAAACTCCATATAATACGTTTCAGCACGACGGGGTACAAGCTAGAGAAATGAAAATATCTCACTTGAAATAATTCATAATTGGCACCTGATATTTGGCACCACTATCATTAACCGAATAGCCTGCGACGAGTGCGACGCGACGCGAGCGTTAGGAACCTGGAGTCGCAGACGCGAGAGACGAACCGAATACAAAACATTTGGAACTATTATAAATGCAATCTCGTTGAACCTCGCACGAGCACACGACGTCGATTCCGTTCGATCGGAGAGCGGCGGAATTTATTCGAATATTTTGTTCTGGAACAATATCATTAACTATGCGCTGTTCGATCGTTTCCATTGTGAAAATCAAATGTCTAAGAAACTACTCGAACAATAAAACTATCGGAATCCGAATCGTTCAAACTATCATCTTCTAATCGGCTTTAGTCACGTTCATCACTTTGTCTAAATTCATATTTAAAAACGAGTAGCCAATCGCAGATTTAGACTCTAGTTATAGAAAAATCGTTAAGCAGATTATAATTTAAATTGTATTCTATTGTTTTATGTCGACAAGACATACGATAAGGCCGATTCCGTTTACGGTTCGACATCGGGCGACAAAGCAATTTCAGAACAGCATTCGGGATGTTAAATGAAACGCGAGCAACGGTTCAAATTTCAACCTTATTTCAATAGTGAGTATGTTTAAATTTCCGTATACTTACATAACCATATCCATAAAGCTCTAAGAGGAAGCCTCACTATACATATACTATAATAATTAATGTAATCGTTTAATTAAATATTTTTTAAATATCATTTGTTACATTTACACATTCATACAAATTCTAAATAACCAAAGCATTCTCGTCCAAACTAACCACTACGAATCATTTCAAACGTTTCTTTTTTTCATTTACAATTTACACAATATTCCTTAAAGTGACGGTTATTTTCAACAATTTCTGTTAAAAGCATATCAATTTTATACAAAATAACGTCGTGGTAGCTCGGATTTAGATTCATTTTCGACTAGCAAATAGTTCTTGCGGAGGCGAAATGCATTTAAACATGACGATATACGAATTGACGATCACTATGCACGTAGGAATAAACAATTAGATTCGTATTTAACAAGTATATAAGTATTTAATTTTCAATAAGCGATACTCACTACCGGACACTGCGTACATGTGTGTACAATGCTCGTCAAGTATATCGTCAGAGACAAAATTTGTAATCTCAGCCCTTACAAACTTTGACACCTCCGACGAAGACCCTCGTGACTCGTAACATTGTTATAATCGACATTTTATGTTTTAAACACTAAAGTTTAGAGAAGGTACATAAGTTTTAAATTTAACAATCCCAGTCACAACGCGTCCACAGCTAAACCTATCAACATAAATCGATATTTACCATCGACTACTCGTTCAATCGTTTACAATTCATTCGTATGCAAAAATACATGTTCTCGATATTAAATCTCTTTCATAAGACCATTTTATATAATTATATGCATCGTAAATCTAAACTATAATACACGGGTACGAAGTATCCGCAACTTTCATAGATCGTATGAAAATCGTTTTGACTCGGCCCCGCTGCTAGGTGGCTAATGAGACCTCGTTAGGACCTCGGTGAAAGCTAAGTGGTTCTGAAGTTCGAAGAAATGCTAAAGGCCATTGAACGTCGGGACCTTTATCCATAAAAATCTATAACTAGTAGATTTTTTTAAATGCCAGTGATAAATCCCGACCTATTATTTTAAATGTTATTTGATCAGCAATTACAGTATAATGGAAGTTATTCGTCCGATCGACCTGAAAACTTTAAAATCTTTTTACAGTACCAAAAATATTTAATAATAAAATAGTTTAAAATCAGCGGGCATTCCACAGGTGTCATGTTTTGCAATTATTATATAAACTTCACATAAATGACAAAATAGAACAAATAAATTCTAGAAGTCGGATATGTATTTATCTAATATCTGTAAATAATACAAACAAATTTAGAGTTCCTAATCAATATAACCTATTATTATTATATATAAAATCAATACCAATACAATGACTAAAATACCGCTGATTACTTTTTAGCTAATAGTTATAATACGAAATTTAAACATAGTAGGTACAATTTTATTCAATAAAAAAATTTACATATATATATTTGATGCGTAAATCAATACTACTACATATCTACAGTTTTTAACGGCGACACTTTAATTGGCTTACGTTTTATCTTCGAAACTATCTCTATTCACTCAGGTCAGGTCGGACGAGGGGCCTCTCCGGGGGAAGCGGTGCGTCGGCGTCGACGGGGAGCGGGTGGTGCCGTCGCCGGCGTTACTAGCTGACGACCTGCTGCGGCGCGCGCGGCAGCTGACCGAAGCTGCTGCGGAGGGACTCCTCCATCAGGCGGCAGATCTTATCCCGATCGGCCTGTCGACAGACGCGCCGATGATACACGATCGTTCCGAAACACGCTCGCGGCCATCGAATCCCAGACGATACCGACCTCGTGTATGAAGCCGAGCTGCACGAGCTCGTGCGCCAGCGCGTGCGCGGAGTCGCGGCGCGACACGCAGCACGTCAGCTGGCGGTTCATCTTGTCGTCCATGCGCAGCAGGATCGTCATCTGCGGACAGGCGCGCGTGAGTGCGTGCGCGTGCGGCTGGGCGAGCGGGGCTGCGCGCGTGACGTCACTCACCAGCAGGTCGCTGCGGTCGGGCGGCGGCGCGGGCGGCGCGGGCGGCGCGGGCGCGGGCTTGAGGCTGCACATCATGTTGACGACGCGGCGCGTCTCGAGGTCGCGCGCGCGCGGCTCGGGCGACGCGGGCGCGCTCTCGGACGCGGCGCGCGCGCGCTCGCAGGGCGAGGCGGCGCGGCGCGCGGGCCCGTAGGCCGTGAGCGGGTAGATGCCGTACCTGCGGAGGGCGGGGGGCGCGTGAGGGCGGGCCGGCGGGCGGGCGGCGTGCGCGGGGGACACTCACTTGACGTCCTCGACGAACTTCTCGAGCTTCTCGGCGTGCGGCAGGTCCTTGGCGGACAGCTCGTGCCGGGCGCCGGCGCGCTCGCACCACGCCAGCGCCGCGCCGCCCGCGCCGCCGCACACCTCGTCCGTGATCGTCTCGGAGATGTTCGCTGTGGGCGACACCGCACGCTCTCACCGGGCCCCGAGCGACGCGCGACCGACGCGCCCGTCGACTCGGGTCGCCGATCGGTTAAAGGGGAGATCGGGGATATCGTGATCGACTGTGCTCCGAGCGTCATTGGAGGTTAAAATGTTAAGAGGAGCTTATGTAAAAAAATATATAATAAGAGTTAAAACGAACAATTGTTTTACCTCTCTTTAGGGAACAATATGGGACGATAAATTTCGCTTCTACGAAAATTTTGGTGATCGATTTATAAATAAATAGTATATGAAAATATATTACTTAATATTTCTCGATGCGATAGGTTTATATTTATTTCAAATGAGTTAAGATTTTCTTTTGATATTATAGTATTATAAAAATATATGTTTTTTTTGTTATTTTATTGTATAGGTAGGCAGACGAGCATATGGACCACCTGATGGTAAGTGGTCACCAACGCCCATAGACATTGGCATTGTATGAAATGTTAACCATCGCTTACATCGCAAATGCGCCACCAACCTTGGGAACTAAGATGTTATGTCCCTTGTGCCTGTAATTATACTAGCTCACTAACCCTTCAAACCGGAACACGACGGTAAAAAGTACTGTTGTTTTGCGGTAGAATATCTGACGAGTGTGTGGTACCTACCCAGATGAGCTTGCACAAAGCTCTACCATCGAAGTATAAATTAGTGATGTAAATCGCGATGTTTAAGGAATACGATAATTATCGACGTCCACTTGAAAAAGTGCAACAGTGTAAAAACTACGACTTAGCTTGGTAAATAATAAAATATGAACGACTTACCAGTAGTATTGACGAGAGTATGAGCCGCTAACAACTTGAGGGAGTGGACTTCGAACAGCAAAGGATGAAACAGGAGCTCTCTGGCCGTTGGCCTCTTCGCCGGATCCTTATTTATGCATCTGAAAATCAAGATCCGATATCATGAATATCGACTTAAGATCCAGATGGCAACATAAAGTTAAAACCCCGTCGCCCAACTTACCGACGCCGAACCTGTGGAGGAGAATAATGTACCTGTATATGAAGTCCTTCTGCCTGGGCTCCTCGAGAGACTCAACTGTCCGAACGATGTGATCTTCAGTGACGTGGCTACCGGAGTCACCATTGCCCTGAATCTCAAGAGCTGCGGTCTCGAGAGCGCACATGCCGAATGAGTAGATATCCATCGCTGGCGTCACCATTTGAGATGCTATTCCGAGGAAAATAAAGTTGCAATAAATACGTAATGTGACCATAGTTTTCACTTATCTTCGATAGTGACACAAACTTTCGCGAAATGTAACTTTAATAGGCAATAATCGCATTCTATACAAGATCCAACCAAAACCAGTTATTTCTGATTTTAATGAACGCATCAAGTTGTGCTTCGATCGAGATAAGGAAAACTAACTGCTACCCCGACAGCTAACCGAGTTTATTAGGAGAGCGGTACTTACATCCGTATTCGGGTGCGATGAGATGCATGTTCTTCATGTTCTCGCGACAGGTCTTGACGTGGTGGTGGATAGCGTCCGGTGCCACTGAACCAATCTTGACAAGCCCGTTGTGTTGAATGAAGATCGTGTCGCAGGTTAAGTTGCCGTGGACGATCGGTGGTACGCAACCGTGGAGATAGCTGGTTGAGGGATTTTATCATTTAATTAATATGAACAGATAAATCTTGACAGCCCGCAGAACGCGGTCAACTAGATATTTTAATAATCTCGTAGACCAAATTTGTAAAAACCTTATATACCTGAGAGCCGAAAGTATCTGAGTACACCATCGTTTCCAAGCCTGTAGCGGCAGCCGTTTGACGTTTCGCTTAGTTCGCTTTAAGAATTGTTTCAGAGACCCACACGACATATACTCTGTTATAAATATAACCTGAAATATAATTAATTATACAAATTATATGACTAGTTATAATAGCTATCATTGAAAATATGTGCAAATTTAATATATACTCACTCTCGGCTTATCGTTATGTGTGTCTGTCCAATATCGATGAAACTTAACGATGTTTGGGTGTTCGAGTCGCGTGAGGTTGTCGAATACCATTTGGATCTTATCTTCTTGTGCTTTAAAGTTCTTTCGCTCGGAGAACTGGACTTCGTTCCAAACGACCTCCACACCCTCCTCTGTGTCCATTGCGAGGTGCGCGCAATCGATACCTGGCACATCTCGTTGTTCGACCTGAAAGCAAATAACGTAGCAATTTGAAAATGTTATATTTTTTAAGTATTGCTACAAAATTCTATTCTCCAGATAATCTTAATAAAAATCCTGTGCACCAAAATATGTTCAAGATATTATATAATGCCGATGTTATATTTTATGATCTAGTACTTCATAGCACAAAACTTTAATTACTCTTTGACAAACTAAAGTTACTCGTTATAACTTGACCAAAGTTATATACCATATGTACATATATCTCATAATATATGTTGAAACTTAATTCCTGTATCTACATTTTGATGAATAAACGCGTAACAACGTACATATGTTCTATCGTCAATGGTTTATACAATTTGCAAACAATGGTCTTTTATTATCATATAGACGATATGTGTATGCAATGATGGCAAATCAGTCGGACGGCCGTGTTTCCTTCAGGGACCAATCATTCAATTGAATCCTCTGCGCACTTAGTGTTTTGAGTTATTTATAAACAAGTTATAACCTCAAGTGACGCAGGGAACATTGTAGGTATATAAATAGAATGTAGTATCATTTTGTGCGAGGATTTTTAAATAATTACCAAACTGGAAATTAGTAACAAGTGATCACAATTATTTATATAGACTCAAAAATTTACAAAGATAGTTGCCTCTCTGGGTAGGTACTGGGTACCATCCACGGATTTATGAATGCTCCACCAGTTTGAAGGCTGAGTAATCCAGTGTTGTAACAAACAAGGGCTATAACATTTTATGTTGGCGGCGCATTAACGGTGTAAGAATAATAATAAATAAATAGTTAATACGTCTAAAGGTGCCGATATCTATGGATGAATGTAAACAGTACCCACCCATCAGGTGGATCGCTTGCTCCACTATTATCATTAAAATAAATTGATTGAACCACAAAAGAGTTCATTACAAATATTAATGGAAAAAGCGTTCATTTTTCAGAAATTGGGTTATAATATTTATCGCGTCGTCAGCATCTGCAATCACGTAGATAAAAGAAGGATAATTTATCTCAATTGCATTGGTGAATAATATCTTAAATTTAAATGAATAAGTTTGTTTCAAGTAAAATTATATTTTGTTTCGTTTCTTAAGTCCGGTTCAAACTATCCAGATAATTTGACAATTACAGTCGAAATAAAAATAAAAAAACTAAACTAAGGCGGACGGGCGAATGGACTACTTGATGGTAAGTGATCACTAGGTTCCCAAGCAGGTCAGGTTTAAATAATTATGTTTTGCTTTGGATAGTCCGTTTAGTAAGAAAGTTACAAAAACTTCACACTACGACATACCGATTACCGACGAGCAATAACCAAACCCATAAGTATCAAAGTAACATTAGCTAAATCGTACAAAACATTTACATAACAGAAACCTTCAATCAATCTTTCTATTGATGTTAACGGAATGGACAAACCACGCAAAGTCTCAGAAATTAGCACGTACGTAAATACAGACAGACATGGTGTGCCACTTATAAAATACAATTATTAAACATATCGATACGTACCTATGTACTGTGTAGGTACACTGATACAGTGCCTGACCAATCCAATAACACATAATTTATCAAGGCATGGGCATTTAGTGAGGCTATCGCATCGAATGGCGTCATTAATTGACTATTTATTATTCATTACGAGGCACGTAGCGTCATTATCGAGCGCTACCAGTGATAGCAGCTTGGTTGCTGTATCGTGTTAATTAATTGTCTTATTTCTTTGAAAAAGGAATACCTTGCACGTCTAAGCCGGTTTATATAAAGAACATAACCACGGAATGAACTGTAGGTTTCTAGGTGGAAATATTAAAGATTATAGTAATAATGTTTTTATTGTCCAACAAAAGTTGTAAAATGACAACTTTTACTTTTTTTTTTGTTTGAATTTAGTTGAAAGTTTATCGATAGTATCAAAATGGCTTACGATTTAGCAGATTATAGGATAAAATAGACTCGTATCGTGGTTTAAGGTTAAACTATAACGTCGATGTTAAGAACGCGTAATTTGAATCTAAAAATAATGTAAATGATTTAAAATCCGATTTGGTTAACAGCGTTAATAAGTGTAATGCAGTATATATCGCACATACATTATATATATTCATTTAGCATATATCGTACATAATATCAATTAAACAAAACAAACACTTGACTGTTTTACTATATAATTATCACATTATATTGCATATATATTATATAAGATACGAATATCATTAAAGGTCTTGAGATAACCCGTGACAGTTATAAATATGTTATCTTACATTTTATAATAATATGCTAATTATTTCCAACTAACTAACGATGTTCGTATATTTAGAAGAAAGTAATGTCTAAATCAACCCTACCCGATGTTCGTTTCTGTATCCCTGGAAGCGTGTATAGAAAATGTCGCTATGATCAGTTTAGGAGTTAAAGAGGAAAAGTTTAACAAATAACAAACTCACTTAAGCGTTTATAATACAGGTTTTGAGCTTAGCTCAGAAATCAGGGACTTCATTATAATTTGTTACTTTTTATGTGAATAAACATTATTATTATATTATATTATAATTATTATTAAATTATGTACTAGCCTTCTTAATATAATATTATCAGTTGGATAATTATTATTGTTATAATTAGTTAAATTTTCCTACTTTTAACAAATATACTAGTAGAACAAACGAGAAATATTAAAAGTAGAACTTTTAACATACATGCATAAATATTACGAAAACGAAAGTTTGTTAGGATTGATGGATCTTCGTTACTCTTTCAAGCAAAAACTATTAAACGAATTTTGATGATATAGCTACCTAACACCTGCCACTCTCCCTGCACACGCGGGCATAGCCGCGGCCGGAAGCTAGTAACATCACGCACTTAATATCATGTTTAAAAGGAGATTGACTCTCGCGTTAACTACGTTGATAATATATTAAAAGCTTAAGCATTATTCACAATAACCGTAAACAAAAATTCAATTCCATGTATAGACAAGGAAAGCAAATGTAACAAAAAAAAAAAAACAACAACACGTACCAAGAAACGTTATTTATCGTTACAGTTGTTTGAAACACTTTGCATAAGCTATGAATATTTTAGTTTCTCAAGTCTTATTTTATGAATTATTAAGCAGCGCAATATCGTTATCTTATTTATAAGGAAAATATAATTGTCAATGTACAGAAAGAAGCAGACAGGTAACAACTGAGATATTGATACCAGTATTAAGCTAAGATACAGGCGTTTACGGCGGAAAGAGATTATTAGATCGACGAACAAATAGTATAGTTACGTGTACATTTTCTTACAAAAATATTATTTTATGATTGCTAAAAAACTGCAAAGTTGTATAGAACTTATGGATTATTTCTTACTTGATTTTGTATTTTCATTGTTCTTGTTTTATCCACCGGTATTTAATGTATTGTTGTATTAAAGTTAATTAAAAATATAATAGTATTTAATTGTCCTAATATTGCAGCATTAATTATATAACGAAAGTCGAGTCTGTATACGACGAACGCCCGTCATAGTTATATAATAAGTTGGAATTTTATATTAAAATAATTATAGCGTGTAATTCAACGTTTCATCAGAGTAATCAGATTTGGCCTCGCGTTTATATCGAATAACGAGCGATTTCTCTCGGTGCAATTTATGCACCGGCAACGCACTCGACGTCTCTTCAAATGGCTACCTTTAATTTAGCTGCATTTCCATTTAAAAAACGTTTTGCTGCCTGCAAACACTCCAACTGGTGGTAATGCACCCACTTGACAAGTAATATCAGAGCCATTAAAATATTAATAACATTAACACTTTAGCTAACTTAAAGATATTTACAAAATATTTATTAATAGTGTTAAAATTTTAAATTGTGTATTATATGTATATATCCATTCTAAAATAAATGAAGGTAACCAAGTTCCGACACGTATATGATGTGCCTTTTTTCATTTATCTATAGATTCAATATTCCAATTGAACTGAACAACTTCAATATATATATTGATTTTTTTTTGTGATTTTCTCCTCTTTTATGAACAAAACGTACTTTTTTAAACGTATCGGCGTTGTTTTGTTTTATTCAAAAGTATAGAGGATGCTGAAAATTCAGCGCAGCTTCATAATATACGACGTGGCATTTAGCTAAGCATTTTCTTTTAGTACATATTAGTAATAGTTACATAATTACTATTAGTTTTTATTGTTCTTTAATTGTAAATTTAATCTTTGTTACAATGTTTAAAATATATGGCTTAGAGTTAATTAATTAGTATCGTTAATTTTAATCGGTAAATTATGAACTATATGTTCTCTAAATTGTAGTATATTATATTTTTTACAGCCTGAGGTTTCGAGCTTGAATTTCATATCTATAAAAGGTTTGTTTATTTTTGTTTTTCTTAGAAAACAGATATTTTATTTAAGGAAATTGGAAAATTTTCTCGGAAGGCACGTTAATACGTTAGTCGGATCAACTTGGTCCTGCAGCTGATATTTTCGTGTCGTGTCGGATTACAGTCCCATCGGACTGTGAAATTATACAAACACTCGTGCATAACAATATCTCCAATGCAGACTGACTACTTGAATTGGGTCGAGAGGATAATATTTATATTGTACGTTTACCTTACATATAAAATTTCAATTACGATTTTCATTTGTTTAGTTAACAGGAGAATAACACGTCGTTTAAACGAGTACATTAAAAAATATACGTGTCGTACAAATATAATTAATGTCGAAATACTTTGTATTTAAAATATTAAACACACATTAATTTAACGGTACTAATGTTTATAGCGACAATTAAACACAGAGCAGAGTTCGCTCTTATCGGCGCACGCGCAGGGTTCGTTCACATGCAGTCGATGTATTGCACTTGCACCGTGACGTCACAGTCGTGATCATGCCCTGTGCACTTAACGCGATCGGTTCAATTGTAGGGGAATTTGTTAAAGTAAAGTTAAACTTTTCACGTGATTTGAGAATGGAAAATTGCAAACAGGTCGACTAAGTCATTAGAGGAAAATCGGACATAATTAAAGAAATATATATAATTTTTCCATATAAAAAATATATATCAAGAGAATAGATATAGTATTGTTACGATTCTAAATCAAATCAAATTATACTTTATACAAGTACGCCCTTGCGAGCACATGAAAGTGTAGTAAAACCTGATGTGATCGAGATAGTTCTTAGCTATAAATTATTAAGATCAATTCATATTAAAAAGTAATTTTTAAAAAATCACAGGTCCATCAACATGATTTTTTACCTTTTAAGAGGTGTTTTTTTGGCCAGTTATTATTTAGATATTTAATTTAATTTTAGTTATGTTAAGGATTTGAGAAGTTGTATTTAAAATAGTTATTACTACCCTTGTGGTTGAAATAAATTATACGTGCTTTTCGAAAAGGGGGAGTACGCACCATCTTTCAAACTCAAGGTCTAATGTTTACTTTCAACCCGGGATTTGTTAGGAAAATGCAATAAGATTACCGAGGGGTGTAGAGAGACATTAATATATTTTCAATTTATAATTTTTCACGTCCAGATAAATGCACTGGTGCGTAATAAACAGACACATCCTACTGACGCTAATTAAAGTGGTCGTGTGAAAACTTCATATGATATGAAGGCATCGCTCAAAATAATTGGAATTTCTCGTCGGATCTATCTATATGTATGTAACATACA
Organism: Nymphalis polychloros; assembly: GCA_905220585.2. Taxonomy (NCBI): domain Eukaryota; kingdom Metazoa; phylum Arthropoda; class Insecta; order Lepidoptera; family Nymphalidae; genus Nymphalis; species Nymphalis polychloros. Next base: position 14,655,681 of record HG992247.1, read on the forward strand.
TTATATTATAATGTATAATTTATAATGTAACATATATTATAAATTAAAATTTAAAAGTTAGACTTGTTTTGTTTTATCCTACTTGCTTTAAATGATCATATTCATCTTATTATATGTCATATATTTTGATTGACCCACTCTATTCCTTTAAAAATAAATAAATTATTCTGTTTCGATGAAGCTCGTTCTTGATATAGCTTGTCACCGATCCATCGCTGATCTCAATGGTTTCACGCGCGAAATGAATCTGAGTTAATTGCACCTGTCTCCGATGTAGAAAACGGATAATACACAGTCAGCACTGCTCACCCGCGTAAATTATTACTTAGGACTTATTAAGTCGGTTCTATCTGAATTGGACGATTAGTGCGGGAATTACCCAAAAAAGGTCATTCATATTTTTAAAATCACTAAATATTATCTTAACATACCATGTCACTCTTGATATGATAAGACAATATGGAGATATTAAAAAGTAAACATTATCCATCGACAGATAAATGTATTTTTATAAGTAATAATTTGTCTAGTCGAAAACAAAGTAGTCGAGAGCTTTCACTGCGCAAACGAGACGTGTTGCATTTGATTTAAGAGCAGTTAGTTTCTCACGGTACGGTTTTAATTGATCAGACTCTGATCCACACACATTTGAAAACGAATGAAATTAAATCGATAAAAGTTAAAAACATGACAAACAGACGGATTCAATTGTCAACGGTTCAACAGGTTCAAATACTTATATCGGTGTGTTCTTAATTAAATGCTCCCTCTTCGTATATGTTTAATTATACACTACATGAATTTCATAAGGCACGCCTTAAGGCGCCTCATGTAACCAAAATAATAATGTTGGCAATTTGACAGTTATACATAAGCCAAAAATGATAATGTATTGCTGACATCAACATCGCTTTGTACATTTCTATCTAAAATTATCTTATAAATTAACGTGTAATGGTACTAATTCATAATTTCGTATCTTGTATCTTGTTTTTGAGTGATTTAGTATCCACGGGCTTCGAAAATTTTATTTATCTCACTCTTTGAAGTACATTATTTTCCATTTTATGGAAATATCGTATCGCATAATTTCATTCTTATAATTACAAACAATAGGTGAAAATAATGTTTCCAAAATGGCCAAAAATTTGTACCACAGTTTTATACGTTTAAATTATATTTTAACTTATGTTTTCATTAAATATGACTTTCATTGCCCGTACTTATATAATTTTTTCCATATTTAATTTAAATGAAATATCCGCTATGTATAAAAGATACTTCGGTATCTATGATTTCGGTATGCCTAGGGCTTATTTTCTACGTATTTTGTTTGAAGTAGCAATCCATACTATGAATTGGCCATTATTAAAAGAAATATTCGTTGTGAGGACCACGCTATTGCTCTATTAATTTATTATATTATTAATCGACATTAGATTTCAAGTCATAATATAATATTACTTTTAAAAGTATGCGTATGATTTCAACCATGGCTCTATAAATCACGATAGCGTTTAACCGCAACACAAATAGCGAAACCTAATCGAAAAATGATACAGTACAAGGTCGCGACATTGAACTTCACCTTCAGCGGACCGGGATCGGGGAATCGATGGCTTTCAGGCAGGCACGCACCGACGGATCATCGTCGAGTTTATTCTTAAACATTACAGTTTATCGAATGTCGTCACGTATGACGTCTAGGAAATTTCGCAAAAAAAACGCCCACCTGTATGTACAACAGCGATGGAATTAACACGTTTATTAATAAACTTTCATTAAGAGATAGTGACGAACGGAATCCGTGACGTGTTCTTATAATTTTTTACGTTATATTGGCGAGATCTTGGACGTCGCGCTTCAATGTCAAATCCTCATGATGAATGTTGGCTCAGAAGGCGTTGATTTAAAAGTTATTACGCATTAGATATATTTATCAATGCAATTTTGTACACTCCGATGACACACCGATTTTGGACACACCGATGCTATCGCGTTATTGATTTTTACGTGGGACGATGATGCATTCGATAAGCGTATCGTATGTTAAAACGGTACGGATGTTTTTTACGAATCGTCCTGAGAATATCTATTTCTTATTTTGATCTTCGTATTTTCAAGCTGTTCTAAATTCATTAAGGATGTTACTTTATCATCATAGTAGCAATTTGTCCGTACGATAACGTGCAGTCATTACAATTTTGCCGTTCATATCACGAAGACGCGTCCGGTGTCGTCGACCCGGCGCCGGCGCACTATTTGCCACAATGCTTTGGCATTATTCCAAACGCCAATGCACTATCTGAAACACCTCACCAATTTAATCATAGATGAGGCGACAGAGACTTAAACATTAAGTACTGAGCGTATGTTGGTCGAGGAAAATATATTGTGCCTTAAAGCATAGTTTAATTTTACTGATGAAAAGGATACAATTTTACAATTGCAACGGCGAACAAAAATAAAATTAATTTTAAATCTGGTCAAAGCGAATTATGATTCGTTGTAGTTCATCAATGTAAATGTAAATAATCATCAAATGTAAAATTTAGGAACCAAATTCTCTAATATACTCGTAGAAATTGTCAATAAACCGAATTTCGTAAACTTATTTAATGAATGTTCATTGGAACACATTTTAATAGTTAACATAAACGCCTAAACTAAAACTGCTATAAATTCAAATTTTATGGCTCTTTTATTGCTTAATAAATTTACGTTTTGAGATCGTACCCTATAGATCTGACTTTAGATTCTATGTTTTCAGAAGGATATTTGTGTGTGTTTATGTGTATGGGTTGTGTGTGTTTGTACGCATTTTTGAGAACAAATAATGATATCAACTCCTCTGACTAACAGCCAAATGAGAAATTGATAGTGTCAGTAAATGAAATCGCCAGGCCAAAAATGTTAAGTTACTCCGTTTACTCAATAATAAGCACTAGCATCGTTTATATTTGGAGGGCTGACAAACGTATAGCAAATGATATTTTTGCTCTTTATGAAATAATCCTTTCAAAATCCTTTAATAAAAAATTAGTTAGTATCCATATTCGGTCCGATATGATTAATGCAATGAGTAATGTACATATAAAAATAATTAAACAATTATCTTAATTAAAAGATGCCACTTCTGAAAAATAATCTCAAGATGAAGTGTACGTGTATCTAATAATTAGATAAAATATTAGCTGAAAGCGATTTAATATACAAAAAATCCTCTTCAATAAGCATAATGGACGTCCAAAGTGAAATAAGAGTCGCAATGTTACGCGTGTCGTCCACAAATACACCACAATAAAAGCAAGTGAATGCAAAGCGACAACGCAAGTGGCGATTGGTCATTCCGTCGCGTTCTAGTGTGCAATGCGATATATCTCAGGACATCCATGCCCATATAAGTACGCTTCAAGTGAAAGTTCCATTTCAGCTAGGCACGATTCTATTTTAGTAAGCCGTCTAGTTGAATCCTTTGCCTCCTATTGTTTCAGAATTCAAATACAATCGTGTTAATCGCTAACATATTGTTTGTATATGAACTTGTTACTATTATATACCAAACATAATTACTATTTGAAGTTATCATCTTTATACTAAATAAGTATAATTAATTATTTTTTGTGTAAATTATCCGGATTTATTTATGTTATTTATAGACAGATTATCGACATGTTTGGGAAAGCCTTTTTAGTATTTAGAATAATTAAGGTATCGAAAGATATAGACAGAGAGAGACAGAGATAATGATAATAAAACACTTGAAATAAATGTGGTAAAGTTATATAATGCGAGATATTACTAAAGAAAGTAACCATTAAATACCGGTAAAGAAATGGAAATTATTATATACCGTCTAGTTATAATGTTATATCAATGACAAAAACTGTTTACTACGTTGTATATAAGAACTGATTGTAAATATGTATTTCAAAGACAGCCAACACCCCCTCAAGGTAGTCAGATGGCACACATTCCGACTGAATGAAGAAGTCATCTGGCCACTACGACCTCAAATGCAAACCAGTATTTATGTTGCAAATGAATACCGTAACTCACATTATTTAAATTCTGAAAGTGAAGATGAGATACATTAAAATCGTCTGTGGAGATACGAATACTAAACATATATACATCATATGTATGTCAATCCTTGGAATTATCATTATCTAAAGGAATATATCTCAGAACCACTTATTCCATTAGTTCAATCTAAGTATTTGTCCAGAGAAATACTATACTCTGTTGATTCATTTTTCGATTCAATTCGTTGCAAAATAAGCCTTACTGTATACAATTATAACTTTCTTCTCTATTCATATAACAATAAAGCATATTATCGTATGAAAGTATCTACGTTCCCTACATGGAGATCATCCCTTATTCGCTGCTATTGGATACGACGGGCTATAAATAGCGTGTATATGATAGCTCTTGTTCGTTTTGTGATCACTGCAGCTAAAACGAGCAAGATGACTTGAATATGAGTCATTGTTAAGCTCATGTAACATAATTGAACCATAACTTCACGTGGCCTTTTATATTGTGTTTCTTTATCACATTACATTGTTTTTGTTTTCAGATGATCGCAAATATTAATCAGCAAACGTGTTTAAAAGGGGAATAACTATCTAATAACCATGTTATGTTAATTTGATTAACTAACTAACATCTTGTAAATATTCCACGGCTGGAGAAAGCCTCTTCTCCCTTAGAGGAGAAAGTTTTGGAGATCATTTAAACATGCTGTTCCAATGCGTGTTCCCCCCACGGGAACAGTAGGGGGGGATATGTGGGGCTCGCCATATGTCCAAGGCACCGAGTGTGCCCCGGTCATCGGAATACCCACTAAAAACCCAGCGGTACCCTTCCCGTCTTAGCGGGAGCGCCACGGGATCGCTTGCGCATGCTATATATGTGACGCTCCGACTGAGCGATAAGTCCGCTTCAAAAACAATATTGTATTGTGATTTAGTGAATGTGTAACACCAGTCTGCTGTTCGTACTTGACATAGTTGAATATAATTATAAACATTTGAATTTTACACATTTGCGCAAAGTGTGTACATAATATAATGGTATATATATATATTTATTTATTTATTTTATTCCTTAGGGTTCAAAAAATCACGCGGTCGATTACCTACCCGCTGGTTCGGCCAGATTAAAAATATAACGGGACTCAATATTCCGACTGCCCTGAGACAAGCCGAGGACAAAGTTGTGTGGAGGAAGCTAGTCGACACATCGGTGAAAGCATTTCAAGATAAGCACGACATTCAGTAATGAAGCACACGAAGAAGAAGGGTTCGAACTAACTTCATACCAAACTTCATCAAAATCAATTCAGTGTTTTAGCCGTGAAAGCGTAACAGACAGACAGAGTTACTTTTGCATTCATAATACAGATTAGTTATTATTATACATAATTACAGAATTTGTAATTATTTCCAGATGCAGTAGATTCAGGTAAAACAATGCGTTCCATATTAAACATTAAATAAACTAAGTTTTAGTTTTAAGCAAATTATTTTAAGTTTACAATCTGTATAAATCAATGTGATTAGATAACTGTAAAAAAACCCTAATGTAAAATTATAGTTGTAAGGTCCTTTTGCATAAAGTATTAGGTCCTTACATATGAAATTGGCGTTTTGTACGGGAGGAATATAAAGCCAATTATTTTTTTAAAATATATTTAATTAATCGAAGTATGCACCGTTGTTATCTATGCACTTTTGCCATCTCATAGGTAGTTCATTGATCCCTTTACTAAAAAAACCATGGGGGCGAGAATCAATAAACTCTTTGAAGGCGGTTTGGACTGCCGCATCGGAGTTGATTTTTTTTCCTTTTAAAAAGTTGTCCAAATTCCGGAAAAAATCGTAATCTCTTGGAGCAAGGTCCCGGGAGTACGGTGGATGTCGCAGACATTCCAATTGTAGCTCATCTAACTTAGTGGTTGTTTATTGTGCAGTGTGTGGTCGTCTTGCGTTGTCGTGAAGCAGCAGTGGCCTAGAGCGATTGACCAATCTCGGTTGTTTAGCAGCAAGTTCTTCCTTCATGGTTTGCAGTTGCTGACAATAGATATCTGTTGTAATCGTTTGGCCAGATTTTAGAATACTGTAATGAACGACACCGGCGCTAGTCCACCAAACACTCACAAGTAACTTTTTCTGAGTCAATTTTCGTTTAAGGCAGGATTTGGCTGGGTAGGGCAGGATTATCGTACAGTATCCACTTTTCATCACAAGTAATGATTCGATTTAAAATCCCTTCATTATTGTGTCGGTTGAGCAAAGTAACACAGCAGTCGACGCGTGTTTGCAAGTTCGATTCACTGAATTCATGAGGTCTTGAAAAAACTTGAACGATGGGTCGTTCAAGTTTTTTTACTTTCCCGATTTGCTTCAAGTGGATTAATACAGTTTTATCACTTACCCCGAAGCCTGCAGCTATCTCTGAAGTGCTTTGTGATGGATCCGCTTCCACAATAGCCTTTAATTCTTCATTTTCCACTTTGATCTCCGGCCGTCCACGGGGTTGGTTCTGAAGGTCGAAATTTTCAGAACGAAAACGTTGAAACCAAAAACGTACCGTGCTTTCTTTTGCGGCACCAGCGCCGTACACATCATTAATCCTTCGAGCTGTTTCTGCAGCACTGGTGCCTCGTACTCGTAAATATACCGATATTTCATGTTTTCCATTGTGCGGTAATAAGCGACGCCAAAAAAAAAATTATGAGAAAAAACAAATGAATGACTGTTTTCAAAACTCAAATGTACCAGCTAAATGAATTTATAAATTAGAATTTGGAATTCTTAGCCAAAGAGGAGATATTTCAGATCAAAGTGGTCAGTACGACAAAACGCTAATTTCATATGTAAGGACCTAATAATATTTTTTAACTTTACGCTAAAAAGTTATTCTCAGATACAGGTATTACACATCAAAAAGGGCACTTCGATACGGTAACACAGCATGAGTGCACACTCTCCTAAATATTTTAAACATATCACTGCAATTTTTTTTGCAGTAATAATTTGCCTTTCGTTATAATTAGTATTAGAAAATTTTAGTTATTACGAAGATAAAATTGTTAAAACGCTAATTAGTAAATTTAAAAAAAGAACCGCCCTCAATCACTACACTCTAAATTTTTTATGGTAAAATTTAATTAAAGAAATATAGTATATTTTACTGTTAATAGAAATCAGCGTAATTCGGAAGAGTACCTAAGATATATTTTTGCAAACAATTAAATTATAATAAATTCACAAAGGCGCGTGAAATACAGTTTCATATCAACATAACAAACATTAAACTTTGACGAAGTGGCTTTTAGCCGTATTAATTAGCACGTACTGCGTTATAGACAGGCGAATTCGATTTATTGCTTCCCTGTTAACGTATGGCGTAAATTCTCAAATATTGATAGCAAATATTGACGTTGATCGAACATGCGCAGTTTGTTAGACCGATTGATGATACGTAATGGCACGCGACGGACGAAAACGAAATACTGCGCACATTAATCCTCTGCTTGTGATGTTTGTTAACCTACAACGGTACGGCGAATAGAGGTAATGCGTTTGAAGTTTGAAATTAAATTTATTGTTAGAATGTGGGTCATTTCGCAATAGAGTCAGGCATACTAAGTTTAAAAAAAACATGTATTTCGGGATAAAGTACCTACATATTATATGTATTATAACAATGCAGTTTTATATAAAAATACAAATAAATAGCATTCAATCCAATACGTATTAATTTTTTGAAACTTTCTAAAAATTATAGTTTGAGTTTAAACGGTCAATGTGATTCAATCGTAAAATACAATCCACTAATACTAATGACTTTTTGCAGTCTACAAACTGACCATGAGTTCGCTTTTTTATTCAGATTTTTCACTTATTGGTAACCAGCACTTTTTCTATTAAATATACCGATGAAGCTTTAAATAAATAAATATAGAAAACATAAATCCAAAACTAATCTCAACATTCACTTGATAAAGCTGTCATAGCTGGGTACTGGGTACGGGCACAGTTACAGCTGTACTACTACTACTATTACTATGACTGGTACTACTAAATACTACTCAGCTGTTCTATCATATCTTATAGTATCAGTTGATCGATGGCGTTTTTCTCACGTTGTTTGTTTTCTTTCTACGCTGAGCTTGTGATGAATTAAATACAAATTGAGCGCTGGAAAAAAACACTGCAACCGACCTTGAGTTAAAACACTAAAAATACGACCTTGCTTTTTTTCAGCACTTGAATCGTTAATTTCCGCAAACTTTGGAACACATACTGTATGTACATATACATACATAGATCTTTATTTTCCGTCCTCCTATATTTCTTAAAACAACAGATAACACAAGTCTTTTGTCATCGTTTATAATTCATTTTAGCACCTCGTGTACATGTTTTTTTCATTATACATACGTTGTTGATTAGACAAGTAATAATATTGTGAGCTATACATAAGAACAAATGCAATGACGACATTTTTATTGTAAGAAAGGACAAAAGCACAAATCAATCGCTCAAAATAAACTGTTGAATTTTAATTAATTTCAAAGATATGTTCGATACCCCGCAGAAGTTAAAATCGCTACGTAACAATCTTATACCTACAAAAATCGAAGCGAACGATCCATTAGAAGCCATTGCACTTACGTGGTAAACGTATGAAGTTAAAGTTTTAACACTATGTACATATTCAACGCAATGATTACATACCTTGCCATAAATCATTTTTACAGCACTGTTTGTAAACTTCATGTTATTCGTCGTATTCGCCAAATACGACGTAACCAATAAAAAGGAAGCTTAAATATGCGTTTGTTGTTCTTTTATGAAGTGTTTTAGCCGATTGTTAGTAAAATCATTTTCATGATTTTTTTAATGACGCGGTTCGGTCAGTCTAACGTTGTCAGACGTTGGTCATTTTACATTGGACATAATAGTATTCCATCATTACGTAATTTATTATACCTTACGAAGTTCTTATACATTTACATTATTCAATATTTGTTGATGGTATTATTATAAATTTTATAAAAACGATCGTGACATAATACGAATAAATTGGCACGGAAAATTATTTGCACGAACATATCTACTGGAACAGCTTTTATCTCTTACATAAATTATACAACTTTATTATTACATTAAAAAGAAAGTTGAATAAACCAACCCGTACATACATAAGTATATTAAATGCGTTATATATATATTTTATCAAGTAGAAATAAGATTTAAAGTGATTAATTTAATTTACACAAGCCTGTGTTCGGGGCATTGTCTGGACCCTTTGACATGGCTAAACGAGTGTCTTTTTTTAACTTTGTTCATTAATTTCTTATAATATATAAACATATAACATTTCTAAATTAAGTGGAGTTTGTACAGGTTGAAGACGGAATCTGTGGTTCTAACATTCCACATACAGACAGGGCCCTATGAATTATATTCAAAGATGAAGCGAACGTGTGTGTTCCTAAGCCGTTACCGCATTTGTACCGAACGCGTTTAAAGTTATTACGATATTTTCTATGCTGTAAAAGTGTTTATATAACTGAATTCTAATATCGAGGTAAGTATTTGAATGCATGTTGTAATATATTTAATGTGAAAACGGTTAGGCTTTTAAGCTTTAACGACGTATGTTATACTTTTTTTTACATAAAATACTTTTTTATACATAACAAAACGCCATCTTTTCGCGAGTCCATAGTGAATATCATAGATTATTCAAGATCTCGACCAATGGTATCGCGTCAATTGATGTCGATGACCAATGATATCGCACTAATTCAGTGTCAAAGTTGTTTATTTGAGTTGATTCCCGTCGTGGCTGGAACAGGCCACACATATTCATTCACACATTTGTGAATTGTTTTTTTGGTAAATAAAGACTTTTTAATTTTTTCATTATCATTTCATATAAATATTTTATTGGCCGGAACTGATGTTAGAAAGCTTGACCTCGTGACTTGCGACCTTATAAGCTAGCCACTAGGACTAGAACAACGAGACAGACATTTGCAACATATACGGGTAGAGAGTTGACCTCAGGGGTTGCCTGAGGGTTGTAATTGAGTAAGAAAACTCAGGGAAAACGTCGGGTGAAATAAAAAACGGTATGATGGCGGTGGAGACCCGAATTCAATATATAAAATGGAGTGCGAAGAATCGCTAAGGTCCCACTCGTAAATTCAGATGATTTATAATGCCTGTAGTATTCGTTAGGATTTGTACAATAATTTAATACGGGAAAATAATACTTGAATTGTAATTCATTTCGTAAAATGTAGATTTAATAGTTCTTATAAGAGACTACATGAATTTATATATATATTTTTATAGGATAGGTAGGCGGACCACCTGATGGTAAGTGGACACCAACGCCCTTAGACATTGGCAGTGTAACAAATGTTAACCATCGCTTACATCGCTAATGCGCCACCAACCTTGGGAACTAAGATATCCCTTGGTTATGTCCCTTGTGCCTGTTATTACACTGGCTCACTTACCCTTCAAACCGGAACACAACAAGAACAAGTACTGCTGTTTTGCTATAGAATATATGATAAGGTGGTGGTACCTACCCAGACGAGCTTGGACAAAGCTCTACCACCAAGTAAATGGATATTTGGATGGAATGATTTTGAATTAATAAAAAAATATGTAAATAAAATTAAATAATTAAGATTTTCTCATTACGATCCATCTATTTTGTTTATAGGCTCGTTTAAGATGACGATGATACGTGACGTATATGACAAGTGTTTCAATACCAGTGATAACGTTATCATGTGATTTATTATCATCAATTCTGACAGTGGCAGGAACGAATTACCTACTGTCGATTAGATTGTTTCACTAAGTAACATACATGTTTACAGTAAATTTTGCTTCTTGAGTCTATGTTTTTCATATTATGACTAGCCCGTTGGCGTAGATTGCAGTGACGCTGCCTTCCGTGCCGGGGTTGCGGGGACGATTTCTGTCCCGATGGATCTGGGTCTATTATGTGTTTTAAGTATGTATTAGCTATTTGTAGATTAATTTAGTAAATATGTATCAGTCAGCTGTTAAATGTAAAGCAGGCATTAAGTTGCCTACTTTAGTAAAAGACGATCGGGTGTGTAATAAAAAATATTAATATTTACCAACTGCTTATTCTATCGCATAACAGAATTCCTAAATACGCTATAATTTAAATATATATAGAAAACTTCATCGTCGCATATGTATGAAGCATCTTTCTTTATTTATTAAACAATTCTGTACATATATTCGTATATGTATGTGTAATATACAACGTATGTATAAATTTGTTTATCGATTTTAAAATTTTAATAACCAAGTACATTATGTGTGCAATGCATAGTTGAATATATTACTATCAACGGTTGAACACATAAATATTCGATCGCTTTTGATACGTATTTCACGGTTGAATTTGCCTTTATAAACAGGCGGAGTCACAATGAAAATCCTAACCTCTTCTCTTCCCGGCTTTCGGAAAGCAAAGCGCCATTAATATAATTTAATTTCCAATTATAATGTTAACCCTTGCTAGGCTTGGAATTTTATCATTACCCGTATAGGTCTTGGAGTCGGTGCCTAATGGTCCTAATGGACTAAGTTATCGCGTTCCAATCTACTAACGCGATTTCGTACACGCGAATTTAACACTTATACCGATACACTCAAAGTATCGATTGGATTAATGTCAGATCAATATTTCCTTTGCACCGATTAAATGTGGTGTATAAATCGAGGTTAGAATCAGAGGTATTTTGACGTTCATTATAATTAAATTATTGTTATGTATTTTAACTAATATTCGAAAATGTTAAATATGAAAATAGGCGACTTTAAGGTTAAGGTTACCTTTTGCAGATATTCCGAATAATAAACCAATTCAAAAGTATAACGAATTATAATCAACTATTATGTTCTTATGTTCAGTTTCTTGTAAATAATGATAGAACTATATACGAGGTATAACTGAAAAGCGTTCTTGTAAAAAAAAAAGTTTGGAAGTTTCGAAGTCTTATATTTGTATTCACATAAAAACAATCGGTAATGTACAGTAACGATCATCAGCGATGCAGTCATATCCAATGTCCTAAAAATATACGTCCTTAATTAATTATAAACGTTAGCTTAGCGGCTGTTCAGTTAAACGCTGATTTCGCTCTTCCTATCATTATTGATTTCACGAAAGAAGAAGACAGCATTGTTTAACTAATCCCACTCATTTAAGTAAGGCAGTTAGTATTTTATTTCTAAAAATGAATTTATTATAACAGACATAATATATAAAAATTAATAAATCATTACACACAATTTACGCAATTAGATAATTGGTCATTTCGATAGAAGTACGTGAGCATGTGTGCGTTGACGCCGGCGCGGGCGCCACGTAACACACGGTATGATAAGAGATTATCATAATTGTATTAATTGTTTTGATAATTATTTCGTATTAAAGGCGCTTTCACTAACACGATTAACAAAGTAATATTATAATAACGAATAATATTTCATTTTGAATGGATTTACAATTAGCATTATTTGTTTATCCAATCCAATTATATTACTAAGTACGTTTTCCGCGCGGCTTTCCTCGCGTTGAATCTCTCTGCTCCAACCCCGTAGATCTCAGCGGTGTTATATATACATATATATTATAACCTTTAAAAGATTTGTTTAAGTCGGACAGGTAGAACAACTTTGTCAGATTTATAATATTTGTATTATAAGTATAGAAAACATAGACACAAAAATATCCGAAGCACAGAAACGCATACACACTGAAACGTAAACGCATACACTAGACACGCAATGCTTATTGAGCCGTAAAATTTTCAATATCATATTAGTATTTATAATTAAATGTTTGCGGTGCGTTAAATAATTATGTAAATTTATGAATTCTGATAACATTGTTGGAATAAGTATTTACATATTAATAGTTAAATATATTTTATAAATGTCGTCGCGGGTGGTCAATTAAACAGTGATTTCTCTCTTTCTGTCATAATTCATTTGACATTCGAAAGAAGAAGACAGCACGTTTAACTACCCCGTACGAAGCATTTATAGGTAAAGTCCTTATTTTCGTAGTAGTTTAACAACAAATAGTATTGTGAGAGGTATGAGTGTTCACGGCGTAATCTTATCATCAGCAAGAATAAAATATCGAGTGCTTATTCATCAGCAAGAATAAAAATATCGATTTGAATTACGGCGTCCTTTCTAAATGGTGATTAGTCAATTGCGCCGGGTGTTATAAGATTGTGTGTGTGAACGCAGATTTCATTCATTTTGTTTCTTTACTCTCATAATCCGATAGGATGAGATATTAAGAGAAAAAAGTAATTATCTGGCTTAAGACTTGGTGGTCTTGCCCGTCTGAGCAGGTACCACCTGATCACATATTCTATCGCCAATCAGCAATACTTTTAATTTTTGTGTTCCGGTTTGAAAAGTGAGTGAGCCAGTGTAATTACAGACACAAGGGACGTAACATTAGATGCCCAGTTGTTGGCGCTTTGGCAATGTAGGAATGGTTGATACAGTGGAGCAATTATTATGTCGGTTGTATTAAAAAATATGTTATTGACTTAACCCGGGATTCGAATCGGGAAAGAGCTGCTCCCGAGTATATTAAGCCACGTATCAGCGAGGCATTCAAAGTGTATTAGTAAAAGCATTGGCAAACGAATAACAAATATTACAAGTTCGCAATATCAAAGGCGAATTGATTGATTTTGAAATATTTATTTTGCCATTCGCGGCGAACGATTGCATCTTAAATATTTTTACAATATGAATCAACTTGCTTGCTTGTATGTACGATTATGATGCAATTTTAATAATATTTATATACTTACTCGTAGTTTTTCGATTGCTTTATTGTGAAATCGTATTCTGAATTTTTTTTACATATCAGAGCTAAATATACGTTTTTTATTAATAAAGTATTTTTCCTTGGTGAAAACCATTTTTATGAAGCATTTTTATGCATGTAGAAGTGCTACAACAATTAAAATTATATACATACATAGTAAATGTAAATAAGGTCCTCCAGACCGATTTCGGCCACGGCGGCCAATCTCAAGAGATTAGCCAACTGCGCAGGAGATATTATAGTGCAAGAGTGTGTGTGTGCAAACACAGGTGCACTCTCTTTTCCTTAGCTCTCATAATCCGATGGGACGGCAATCCGACACAACCGGAAAGAGTTTAGGCGCAGGACCAACGGCTTTACGTGCTTTCCGAGGCACGGGAGTGTACACACTTCCAACTTCCAGACTCCGGGCTGCTACTGAGAGTTTTCTGACTGAAAAACCCAATAACTATTTATTGGCCCGACCTGGGCATTGGACCCAGGACCACCGAGTCCGCGGCCTTATATTTAGCCACTAGACCAACGAGGCAGCCACTAGACCACTAGACCAACGAGGTATAGTAAAAGTGTATTATCATCGGCACCAATTAACTCGAGCACTAACAGTTGAAGTTAAATAAAATCTTTTGAAATACTTAATAAATGTAAAATATTAAGTAATCCTTACTTTAATGTAATAAAAGCGAAAGTGAGTGTTTATACACTCGGCGTCAAAAAAATCGCACCTTTTGAAATTTTGACTTCGAGCGAATAATACTCTTAACTTATTTATTGTACCCTACCAAAATTAATATCATTTGAAAGCACAATTAATACACTTTAAAAACGCGTATCGTTCTTTCCTGTAAAAACAATAATCACGAAACGTTAGGGTCTTTAAAAAAAAAGTGCTGAAAAGCTCATTAGAGGACTCACTACTTGTGCCACCTTGGACACGAATAAAAGGGGGGGTAAAAATTAATTATGGGTCATTACCTATCCAGACATCACAGAAGTCACACCTGAACAGCTCCAGTAAGAAAAAAACCCTGAAAAATGGATACCACGGCAGAAGAAGCAGCTCAAGTGGTAGCACTACTGCAATCAGGACTACGCCAAGTTGATATTGCTCGACAACTCAACATAAGCCGTTTTCGGGTGAAACGAGCCAGCCCAGCGGTTCCAGGAGACTGGAGGCTACATCAGGAAGCATGGATCCGGAAGACGACGTTGCACTTGCGACAGAGACGACCGCTATATTGTGTCGACGTCTTTGCGTAACCGATTCTCCAACGCTGTTGAGCTGCAACAGCAGCTCCGAACAGCTCGGAGGACGTCGGTGAGCGTCTCCACAATAAGAAGAAGGCTGCGAGAGAAGAAAATCCAGGCCCGTAGGGCTGCTACTGGCCCCAAATTGACAGCAGAGCATAGGCGAGTCAGACTTCAGTTTGCCCGAGACCACGTGGATTGGACGTTCGACCAATGGAAGTCTGTCCTCTTCTCCGACGAGACTAGGGTATGCCTTTTCTGCAATGATAGGCGTAAAAGAGTGTACAGGAGGCAGGGGGAACGGTACTCACAGGCCTGCTTTGCAGAAACCGTCAGCTACAGAGGAGGATCCTGCATGTTCTGGGGCGGAATTTCAATCCAAGGAAAAACCGACCTTGTGTGCGTCTCCTGCACTGAAGGTGCACGTGGCCAGGGGTACATGACTGCTCATCGGTACATCACAGAGATACTGGAGGACCATGTGGTCCCGTATGCTGGTTTTGTCGGGCCTGAATTCACATTCATGCACGACAACGCCCGCTCCCATACGGCAATCATTGTTCGGGACTACCTGAATCAGGTTGGGATCCCCGTGATTCAGTGGCCAGCGAGAAGTCCTGACCTGAATCCCATAGAGCACCTTTGGGATGATCTGAAACGCCGGGTGCGGTCTCGTGATACTGCCCGTGCCACCCTTGAACAGCTTCGGGACACCGTCGTCGAGGAGTGGAGTGACATTCCTCAAGAACGCATCGTGACGTTGGTGAGGTCAATGAAGGATCGCATGGAGGCTGTAATTAGGGCTAAGGGAGGTAACACTAGGTTCTAAGTTTAGTTTTAAGATTTTGTTATGTTTTTAGATTAATTAAATGAAGTAATTTTGGCGTGTTTTTCCTTTTTTCATGAAAAATGTTTTTTATATGCTTAGTAATCACTATCACAGTTTTATTATTTAAAGGATTCAATAACCTTTAAAATGAGGCTCCACACTTATACCTTACCATAGATGAAATAGGGTTTATAGTTGCTTGAAGTCAAAATACCAAAAGGTGCGATTTTTTTGACGCTGAGTTTATTATTATGTTTGTTAGGCTTGAACGTCTTAACTACTCAACCGATCACCATGATATTTTGCATTCACGTTGTCAGGTCACAGAAAAAGACATCGGGTACCTAACAAATTACACGACGAAACGAAATCTACTATATTTATGTTATCTATTGTTAATTTCATTGTACATTTTAATTGATCCATCATGCAATCGTACGATTATTACGGGCTTCGCCTGAGATTTGCGTGCTCTTTGGTTATGAAGATATAATTTAATTGACTAAAGCCCTGAAAAAGCTTTTAATATGATGTTATGTGGTCGCGGGGTGTGAGCTATTGTGATCCCGAGCGAATAGATTTGCTGTCACGTTAAATCAAAACGGGAATTAATTGTTCAAAATATGCCTTTTGTACAATTCATATTGTTGTATGTCATAAAACTACCTTTGTTCGCAGTTATGTACAGTACCGCGCGTGAGAACAGTGGACAGCCTTTAGCCGCTAGTTTTAGTTAGGTAGCCTGTGTGCTACGTCAAAGGTATAATCTATTTCTTTTCGAATTTCGTATAAGAATAAGTAGTTTTTACATTAGAGTAACAATGATTCATCCTTTTTTACAATCACATCTATTTTCATCATAAAATGATTTGTAAAGGAGTTATTGTCAAAAACCTGGTTTTGGACGCCATTTTTCCAATATGGCGGCGCGAGCGGAAAGTGGCAAAGTGAAAATTCGAAAAGAGCACGTCAAAATCTAATTAATCACCAATTTTCAAACCACCCCGAAAACTTTCCAGGTAACCCCCTTTTTGAGCACCAAATGACTGGACTAGAAGAAGGATACTAGATATTACTAAATAAAAATCAGTGTCCCACAGGCAAAGACATCTTATCTTCATGTGGTTTGGAACTTATTCCACCACTCTTATCCCGGCAATGTTCTGAGGAAAATATTTAATTAATCGCATCTTTTATATATAACTGTGATAATCTTAACATTTGATTCACTCCTATTTCTAAGCTGTCTTTGTCTTGTAGCCGTTTTACCTATAAGTATAGTTTTATATAAAACTACGCTTCTTCATACGAATATCAAATAAACGATGAGAGAAATCATTCATCTTAGCAGTCGCAAAACGAACATTTATAAGTCAGTTAGTGTTTAAAATATACGATGTAATACATCAACTAATCAAAGCCGTAAATAGTTGTTCAGTACTCTAGGTACAGTAGCGTTACCTTTTACGGTCGAGAGCACCTGAAACCCGCCCAGGTCGTGCGACCAAAGAGAAAGTTGTATCAGCCATCGTGACTTACCTGAAACAAAGTTAGATTCATTACATTCAAGTATACATAGCATATTAGACTAGCTGCGTAAGAATATAATAAACTAGCTGCGCCCCGAAACTTCACAGGAGTATAATAAAAAAAAAAAAAAATATTTTATTACAATAATAACACAAACGCACACACACACATACACACAGTTATACACACACATATGGTTACAAGTAAAGAAATACGTAATTAACGATTTGAAATTAATTTTCAGAAGATAGCGTAGGGTTTACCGGTCTTATATATGGCCTAACATTTGGGCCATCACATGTTCTTTGTGTGTACCAATTTTCATCAAGTTTGGTCAAGCTGTTCTTGATTTATAAGAAGACATTCAGACAGAGAGACAAAAATGAAAAAAAATAGTATAATGTGAATCACTGCATCATAAAACGATTATTTATCACTAAATTAGGTGAACAAAAACTGTACAGACAGAACCAATAGATTTATATAGTAGTATAAGGGTCCTCCAGACCGATTTCGGCCACGGCGGTCAATCTCAAGAGAGATTAGCCAACTGCGCAGGAGATATTATAGTGCACAAGTGTGTGCGCAAACACAGGTGCACTCTCTTTTCCTTAGCTCTCATAATCCGATGGGACGGCAATCCGACACGACCGGAAAGAGTTCAGGCGCAGGACCAACGGCTTAACGTGCTTTCCGAGGCACGGGAGTGTTCACACTTCCACCTTCCAGACTCCGGGCTGCTACTGAGAATTTTCTGACAGAAAAACCCAATAACTATTTATTGGCCCGACCTGGGAATTGAACCCAGGACCACCGGGTCTGCAGCCTAATATCTAGCCACTAGACCAACGAGGCAGTCATAATAATAGTCAGAACGATAGTAGTATACATGTTATGTATATATGACGAATGTCTACATATTATGTATATCTATATCTTCGTCCCCTTTCCCTCCGTCCTGAAGAGTCAAGACGAAGTTAAGAGTCTTGTTAAAAGTGATTTGTTTTTGTTTTATTTAAACTTTAGTACTAAATAATTCAGAGGAAATATTAGGAGCGCATAAGTAATCGCAACGCGCGACGCGCGTATATAGCGGCCGCAGTAGTGTTCACTACACTCAAATAAAGCCGCCTATCGTACTCAAAAACGAATTAGCAGTATACATCCGTCTCAACCATCGCACGTCGTTAGGGACGGGTCAAGCAATACTGGTCGGACAGCAAAATTATTTAAGATCATCGATCGACGACCAATATATTAGACCTCTAAGTTTGTTAAGAATTTAAAAAAACTCCTGTCAATTAATGTGTATCTGGTACCCTATCACTATGTCTATGACGCGTACTCCGCCATCTTCCTACGACTCCGAACCAGACATTTCAAATGTAAACATATTGAGCCGGCTTAAAAGAAAACGGGAGGATGATAATGAGACCTCAAGAAGTTTATGGAAGATATAAAAAATATGTTATCGAGTAATATATTAAAGCAGGAAACGAGATTTTCTTCGTTACAATCAGCTATGGAGAAAAACTGATTCGGCCGAGAAATTTAACACTATGGCACCTACTATGCGTGAAATAAAGGAACAAAACTTAGAATTATGTAGATCATTGGAATTCATGACTAGCAAATATGATGAAATGAGAGAAAAGGTGGACAAATTAGAATGTGAAAGAGAGGCTAATGGAAACTATATAAATATGCTAGAGGAAAGAGGTTGACGTTCTGGAAAAAAGCGCGAGGTCTACATGTATCGAGCTAAGAAATGTACCACAAGCTTAATCAGAAAACAAAAACCGAGTTACAAAAAATAGGTACTACCATCGGGCAAACATTAAATGTTATGATTAATCAATGTGAAATAAAAAGTATCTTCCGACTACAGAAAAAGAATAAATCACAGACAACAAAGCATATAATAGTCGAATTTACAACAGCATCCAAAAAAGAAGAAATTATTCATTCATTAAAAAAAACCCGAAAACTATAAACAAATTATTACAGAAAACCTTGGAATCAGCGGGCCTACGAAACCCGTGTATATTTCCGAAAATCTTACCGCCAAAACGAAACGAATATTCTTCTCAGCGCGGGACTTCGCCGGAACGCATGGTTATCGGTACTGCTGGACGAGCTACGGGAATGTGTACCTTCGGCAAGCGGATGGCGGGCACGCGATTCGTATAAACAGCGAGGCGGACATTGACTCGCTTAAGAAATGACTAGGGAAACAGAACGGTACTCGATCTAATTTTTATACTTTTATTAGTTCCTTGTTATTAATAGTAAGCGTATTTGCCTACCAATCTAAAACTTTCGTTTATATATTGTTAATCATCTTACGTTATTTTTCCTATTTACATACTATACAAAAACTGTGCAAGTTTAATATTATCATAATAGTTACACATTTAACACAAACACGACAAAAATCTATAAAAAGTGCAATACGAATCGTATACGTACTAATAATATGCAACAAATATTACATAATTATTCTTTAAATATCTATATTTGGAATGTATATCGCTAGAAAATCTAACCACTTAACTGTATCTAAATGTTTACTAAATATTGTGATCATTATTAATATTAAGTCAGAACAGCAAGTGATATATTTAAACTGCTTCTCAACTCAGATTTTATGTGCTATATTTTTATGTTACTTTTGTTCTTTGCATATTCACATTTTAACCACTTCAAACTAAACCACTTCATGATTAAAACTGTTCAAACATTTGTATTTGATGAATTGACTGACCATTCTCCCATATTGTTACATATTGTCAACTGTTCTTCCAGTTCTAATGCTCCCATATATTTAAATAAATTTAATGTTAATATAGATAATATCGAAAAAAAATTGAAGATTGAGAATTGGAATGATTTGTACTCAACTAAAGATATTATGCAGCTAATATACTCACTAATAAATTAGTAAATATTATTGACGATAATATTAAAATACCGAAAATTCCCAAACGCATACTACCGCTTAATCCCTGGCTATCAGTAGGTGTAGTTAAAGCTATAAAAAATCGGGACAAGATGCATAAAAAGGCTTATAGAAATTTATTACGGAAAATTTTAAAAGAATAAAAAAGGAAATATTTCAGAGATAAATTAGAAAAGTATAGAGGTAATATGATGCAGACTTATATTATAAAAGAGTTATGTAATATTAAAAAAATGAATACATCTCCTACTGATTTGCTACATATAAAACCTACTGCTACTGAATCACTAGACGAAGTTAATAAGTTCTTTACTTCTATCGGTCCTGCACTTGCAAACGAAACTCTTCTCTAGCTTAACACTAATGAAAAAGACCTGACAAAATTGACTGATGCTCCTTATAATTCTTTGACACTTTATTTCACTGATTCTTTCGAGGTGAACAGGATCATTTGTAGTCTTAAAACAAACTCTGCACCTGGTATTGACAAAATAACAGTTTCTATTGTAAAAAAAAATTGTAACATTCTTTCCGAACCTATCTCTTATTTAATTAATCTTAGTTATGAACCTGGTTGCTTTCCAGAAATAGTATTGGATCTTTAAGTCGGGTGACAAAAAACATGCTACTAACTATAGATCAAGTTCTCTTTTAAGCGTATTGTCAAAAATAATAGAAAAAGTGACTAATAATAGGCTAATAAAATTCCTAGAATACAATAATATTCTGGGGCAAAATCAGTATGGGTTTCGTTCAAAGCGATCTACAGATGATGCTCTTTAACACGTATCACAGCTCTTTTAGATAACGGTGAGAAATGTGTTGGAGTTTTCCTTGGCTTGCAGAAAGCATTTGACACCTATTCGAATACTACTTGCTCGTCTGGAGAACTGTGGCATACGTGGACATGCACTAATGTGGTTCAAGGATTATCTTACAGGCCGTAGACAATGCGTAAGAATAGGTAACCTTAGCAATTTTGTTCTGGGAAATTACGGTGTACCGCAGTACAGCACCCTAGGTCCTACCCTTTTCTTGACTTATATCAATCAGCTTTGTAGACTCAAAATTAAAGGAACAGAAATACAAATGTTTGCTGATGACAGACTCTGTGGTAGAGCTTTGTGCAAGCTCGTCTGGGTAGATATCACCCGCTCATCAGATATTCTACCGCAAAACAGCAGTACTTGGTATTGTTGTGTTCCGGTTTGAAGGGTGAGTGAGCCAGTGTAATTACAGGCACAAGGGACATAACATCTTGGTTCCCAGGGTTGGTTGGCGCATTGGCGATGTAAGCGATGGTTAACATTTCTTACAATGCCATTGTCTATGGGCGTTGGTGACCACTTACCATCAGGTGGCCCAAATGCTCGTCCGCCTACCTATACAATAAAAATAAAGTTATTTTGTTCCATGGCTCTAGTTGGGAGGATGTTCGTCAAATTATAGAAAATGGTCTTTGCACCGTTACTGCCTGGCTTGAAGATAGCTTATTGACCTTCAATATCAACAAGACAAAGTATTGGTGCTTCAGCAAAACCAATGCTGCATCACCGAAAGATTTTGTCATAGGTATGCATATATATCCTTGCAATCGTGATCCGAGCACCACAAACACTGATTATTGCGTTAATTGACCTGACATAAAATATTTAGGTGTACTTAATTGGAAAAAACATGTAACAGCAGTAAGTAGAAGATTAAGAAAACTTATTTATATTTTTAGAGAACTACGAATTATAGATAACACTAAACTCCTTATTCAAACTTATCAGGCCCTAGCTGAATGTATTATTATTTATTGTATCTGTTCATGGGGATCCGTTGTTAAGACTAACCTCATAGAATTAGAGAGGGCGCATCGGGCTGTATTGAAGAATTTACTGCACTTACCGTATAGACATCCTTCACACTTACTTTACAAAAAAGCTGAAGTGTTATCTGTACGCAAACTATTTGTGTATCAATGTATTCGTAGGTATCATAAGACTACTGTACCACAAATAAAGCCAACTAATAAAAGAAGAGATATCTGTCCAGTTCCTAAAGTCAAAAGTAAATTTGCACAACGCTGTTATAGTTCACTAGCACCTAGACTATATAACAAACTTAATACTAAATATAAAACAAGGAACTTGTCTAACTTTCAAATTAAAAAAATAATTAAAGGATGCCTTAGGGACCTTGATTATAAAGAAACTGAGCAGTTGTTGACTTAAGACTATTGTAATTAAAAAAAAAACTGAAATGAAACTTAAATAGTTGTTGCATATATACATATATTACTAAATCCACTCAATGCATGCAACATCACACATAAATACACATATACAGACATACGCTTACACACACACATGCGTGCTCATATAAAATTACTTGTTTATTTTATTACATTACTTTCATTGGTAAAAAATAGTGTCCTTTTTGTGTTTTTGATTATTATTATTTTTTTTGTTTAATATAATAAGAAACAATTATGTACATAAAATCTGGGAAGAAACGGACTTCCAAAACACAGCGAAAGCTAGTTTGGAATTCAGGGCTGGTATTAAAATTGTAAAGAAAACTTTGAAAAAAAAAAATTTACACTACACTCACAGTGTCACATAGACACAATTTAGTTTTATAAATATTTAAAAATAGGTTATCGTCTATGTATTTCTTATGTAATATGAAAATAGAATGGATATATAACATGGAACAAAACAACGGTCGCTTTATGCTTTTCAAAGCGAGCCTTTGTCGCTCGTGCTATTATAACTTTAGTAAGCTAACCCCGCCAAGGTTCCATTCAAATTAATTTTACAATAAGACCTCAGTTTACATATTCATTTCATCTAACAAGGCTAGAAAGTTATTTTTAAAAGAAAACTAGATTTTTTTAGGTTACCTTGAACTGTTTAGGTTTTCATCTGATGTCTTCTAATAATGCTTTTTACTATGGTGGAAGTAATATTATATACGTTGCAACCAATAATGATTTTGATAGGAAGAAAATTGATACCTTGGGTTACATTATAGTAATTTTTGTAGGGATCTTTAATTTAAAAAAAAACCGCGCTGATATTGTCTCTTTCTACAGGCGAAAGAAATTTTAAAATCGGATAAGTACTTAACGCAAAATCGGAAAATTACATAAAATCGGATAAGACTTATGAGTTTATCAATTATAAACAAAAATATAAAAATATCAAATATTTTCTTTTTATAATATTAAGAAAATATAGAGTTGATTTTTCTTAAACAAGAAAGAGAAAATCGATCCCGTAGTAGTTTCAATATATCTGTATAAAGACACCAGCATTCATTCTACTTACCTATAAACTATAGACATTCGATACCAAAAGCAATTTATTCGTTCTATCCTTTGAACATGATTCAGAAGAAATACAATATCGAGTGTGTGAATTTTGCAAGCGATTCGAATCTCTTTATTATATTCTATTTCGTACTTTATTATGTATTTTTATGGCTATTTTTTTTAAATAACATGTATTTTTTTCTACACTTATATTATAAGTGAAGAGTTTTGTTTGTGATTGATACACTGAAAATACTAAACAGATTTTAATTAATAATATTATTTCACCATAAGTACTACACACAGGCTATATATTTCATTTAATCAATAATAAGAATTTGTACTCTTATCGTCATAAACTAATTTCACAGTGTTTATATTTGGTCGAAGTTCTAATGTGAGTAATAAAAACTAAAATAGTAAATTTTGTATTAATTAAAAACGAAAAATCATCGATACACAAAAATGTCACATAAATGGTAATATCAAGATTTATTATCGAGGTACAGCCATATAATAAGGTATCAAAATTTAGAAGACGCATACATTTTGTAATGTAGAGGCATACTGAGACAAGTTTTCGCAAAATTTAGATATGAAGGGGTATCATCTCTCCCCTCTCCATAATGAACTTATTTCAACGTCTTATTTGGTTTTATAGTTCGTATTGTGTAGTTTGTTTAATGCTTGAATTTCCGTAGAGAAACTTGACCGGACCCTAACCGTAACCGTTGTACCGACGTTCCAAACTTAAATAATTTTAAATTATACATTCTATGTATTTTCGATGTAATTTGATTTGGGTGATAATAAATCAATGATTAGCTTAATAAAATGAATGTCTGATGATATTTAACTATAAGCATACCAAGTATAACAAACTAGCCTAGCCTAACGTAGCCTTGGATGTCAAATGTATTCATGTCAATCCCTAACAACGGCACCTTCTTCAATCACTCTTTTTTAAGCCTATTATCGCGGCTTCAGAATAGCTGAGTTCAGTATAAGCTGAGAACCTTATTCTTTTGTTTTTAGTGTCAATGTAACTAAAATATAGATTTAGCTTTTACCCAAACTTATACCTGAATTGAAATGTGATTTTGTTATAATAATACATTTATCATCATTTAAGTATTAGCCATATTTATTTATTGATGTTTCTTATTCCCTTTTCTAGAAACTTAATCTTTTAAGTCGTTTTAGTACCGTCCCTGCTCGTGGAATACCTCGGCTGTTTCTCTATACCTACAAGGAGTATAACAATACTGAAACAGGGCTGTGAATATAAAATATATATATTATTTAAATTCGACCGTTAAAAAATGTTAATTATATAATATACGGGAACGAAGACGATATGTTCTTTGTAAATGTAGTTACAATGTTTCACTCACCTATATAATACAATATATATAAGTATTGCTGTTTAGCGGTAGAATGTCCGATGAGAAGGTGGTTCTTATCCAGACGCGATAGCACAAAGCCGAACCAACTAAAAAATTTAAACTTCGGTAAAGTGTACTCATGTTCTAGCGACTGAGCCATCTGGCTAACTGATAAAGGATTTTACGAAATTATGATAATGGGCGTTGCACATTCTCATTATTTCTCTTTATTTAAACGACCCATTAAAAATATTAGTACATAACATAAAAGAATAACATTCCTATTATATTATGTACTAATATTTATTATTTCGAACAAGTATGGTGATCAGTGGTCATAAAAATATGACTCGCCAACCCTACGTGAAGCTCACAGCACTATGACATATTATGCTTATGACGTAGAGACGTCGGCTCTTTGGAATTTCATTTTTAATATTAAATCTTCAGCGATTATGTTACGTAAGTGTATTTAAATGTATATCTTTTTAAATATACCATTTTATGTACCTACTAAGTTTCCGTGCTAGCCTGGTTTTGATTGTTTTCAAATACGACACAATATTATTGATTATTTTGATAGCATCCGTGATAAATAATCAATTAATCATTATAATATAAGCACAAGAAATAATGTAAAATTGGTGACATATTTCTGACTCGGTAAAGTCAATAAACTTGGAGCAATGAACTTATACGATTATATCTATAATAAAATTCTGCAGTCTTTAACAATTAATACATTTAATACTTTTATTAAAAAAAGATGAATAAATACGGCATTAATCAAATTAAGATTATAAATATCCAATAATAATGACTTCAATGTCAATACATTGAAGTCATTATTCTTTCAAATTAAAAAAATGGTTTTCATTTATTTTCTTTTCATTTACAGAGCGCATCTTTTGTCTAAGCCAGTTAGTATCATTGACACTGATGTTCTCTGAAGGCCATTGTTGTGTATTGATTTCTACGTTTTAAATACAATGCAATTTATAAAACTGAAATTTTAAACTGGAGCATTCAACAATAACTTAATTTGTCAAATACACATTTACGGCTTTACTTATAAACTTTGCGTAGCGGTCATCATCAGCACCAGTAAAGTTAAAAACAGATTTTCTTCTTCTTTCATTAGTGATTCGACATTCACAAGAAGAAGACAAAGCATGGTTTATAAAATCACTGACTACATAACATTTATAAAAGGGATTTATAATGTCGTATATTTTAATTTAAATAACGCGATTATTACTTCTTTAACAAAACGTACCTACTAAGAAATATTTATCTTACCAGTCAGTAATATTGGGTCGAAATTGAAATCAAAAATTTTTATTAATAAAATATATATAATTACATGTATTTATGATCCCATTAGAGCGTATTGGAATCAGTCGAAGTTACAAGTTGCCACAATGGCCTACATCGTCCGGCCATGCGATACGAGCGGCCACATTAGACGCACTTGCGTCGCGTTACAATATCAGATTACTTTAACACATTTTATAAACTTAAGAGGTTTTAAATATATATACGCATGATAAATCTGTAAATAGATGCCGTGTCTCTACTAATACTCTGCCTCATTTGTGTAGTGGTTAACTTAAAAGGCCGCATATACCGAGGTCCTGGGTTTAATTCCTGGACAAAACTAGTAATAATTGGTTTTTATGTAGAAAAATACTTAGTATGTTAGAGATTTTTTGTATTCTTGAAGTTTGCAGAATTTACACTCCAAATTTAACGTAAAGCACGTTAAGCTGACTGTTCTGCGGCTAAACTGTTTCCGGCCTTGTTGGATTTGCTGCCCTAACGGATAATATGAGTGCACTGGTGTATATGTGCTGTGCATTTGGCTAGTTTACCTAGAGAATGGCAACCGTGTTTAAAATTCATCAGCGTCAATACTTTTTGGAGATGTTAAGTCAACCTTTTAAAATTCATTGTTGTAGTCCCAATGTCAAAGTCATGTGGTTCCTGGGTCGAATCCCAAAGCCCTTTATTCACTAACAATCAGTTATGTAACATCTATTTAAGTGCCAATATTTATGGATATGGGTGATCATATATCGAGTGACCCATTTAGTCATCAGTCGTATTAAAAAGAAATAAAAACGATGCATATTAAAGAAACCTGACTCCCTGTTCATGATCCACATCGGATGCTAAATAATAGCAAAAACATTTAAAAGGTGTTACATACCGGTGATATTATAGCGTAGGTATTATATTATATCTGACGATATTATATCACATATGTCATTTATATACTTAAAATTATCAATTTGTATACAAAAACACAGTGTCCGAATAGAGACCAATGCTCAGCTCGTGCAGTTTCGAATCCACGGTGAGAGCAACTATAAATTTCCCCCGGTTCAATCTTTACAGAGATCTTTGTTAGCAAACTACAGCATCATTAGACCGTCTTTTAAGCAGGTGGTCATTAAGGCCGGTCTTTAATTAAAAACTACTTCGACTTTTAATCTGTGTCAAGCAATAATGTTTTATTTTTATCTTATGTCTTCTACCTGAATGGACAATTCTAGTGCAACTTTTTCTCTAGAGGTCAAATTCAAATCTTTATTCAATATAGAAGAGTTACACTCGACTATTGATTGCCAAAAATCTACCACCAGTTCGGATATAAATATTTCTGACCTAAGATAAACCTGTGAAGGCAATTTAGCGGGAAAAAACTCAATCAACACAATACAGCCCAAGACACAAGAGACAAGGACTTTGCCCATCCGTGAGAAATTAATTACTTCAAGCCTAACGAGTGAATAATAGCTTTTATAGTATTTGCTCGAATATCGTTTTTTGGCTCTCAGCGGATATGTAGACCCAGTATTAGCACGCGATAGAATTCCCAGTAGACAAACATTTTATTTTCCTTCCTCAAATCCTTTTAAGATCACTTAACTTAACTCCCTTGAGAACTTATTCCGTCACGTTCGATTTTTCTTAGACGAAAGGTCACCCTGTCTTTATTTTTATATTTAGAATCGTCTAGATTCAATGCAATGAATTAAATCAAAAGTTATATCAGTTCCCGTTTAGTATCACTTAATTGCATTGCTCGTAAATATTTATTGATTATTGCATGCCTTACATAGATTTTTCTTTTTTTTTCGATAAAGTTTTTCTACTAACTATTTTTTTTGTATGTATATCGTGTGTACAAAATTTCAGCTCAATTCGTTTGAATGGAGAAGGATTTACTAATAACAGTACAATGATTGAGTTATATGGGTAAATAATGTTAATAACACAAAAAGTATAAGTATAAATAAAATAGACCATGAAAAATCTTAATTTTGAATAATAAAAACTTACTTGTAAAACAGTACCTAAAGCGCCCACTAGGCCAATTGACCTTGTTGAAATTAACTATAATATTTTATACGGACGGCCATTTACATAATTTTCTGTTTTCCGTAGAAATTTAAGGACGGAATTGTCGTTTAGCTTTGTTACATGACCGGTATTCGTATCTTATTTTAATAATTTTAAAACTAAGCACTTAAATATATAATATATTAAAATTTATACATTTTCATTTCTCATAATGCCACAGAATAGAATTTTTATCGACACATTTAATTGCTTATTATTATTATTATTTCTAAATTGATTGAAATGTGTATTCTGCTAGCAGGTTAAAGTTACTTTTATATAATTGCATGCTGTGGTCGCATCATTCATTTACTCATATTTATTGTGTTTATGTATGTATCACCTGTTTTGTTGTATCCTGTTTTAAAATTCGTATATTAACGTTATACATAAACACAAACAGCAAAAAAAAATATTATACTTTACGAAAAGATATGATAGCTTTACTTTCAATTTAATCCTGTATCATGACGATAGAAGTGTTTTTATGAACCTACGTGAACAATAATTTTTATTTTTAAGTAGATTCAGAGAGATATTAACGAATCGCTGAACGAAACCCTAGGTTGTTTCATAACTTGATTCATGTTTAATTGTCAAATATACCTAAATCTTATATGAATCGCCAATAACACGATTACATTCACTGTTATATATAACTAATTATTTTTAAAACCGTTAACGGTCCGCAAGGAAATATAAAACGTATTAACAAATAGACAGTTCCAAGAAACGAGACAGTGAAGCGAATTTCACTATCGCTCGTTACGCAATGAACTGATACAACAATAGGTACTATTTCGTTTATCTCTCATTACATAAATAGTGTAACAATCGTACAAAGGTTAATTATTAGAGGTGAATGACCAAAGTCGCGATGTAAGGACGCCCACAGACCACCCGCTACCTCGTCGTGAAAGTTGGAGCTATGATTTAACACGTGTTTTAATAACATTTAAAGTAACCTCCTGGTAATGTCACGCCGGCCCGAGGCATCTCCTTTCGAAAAGGTTAGGAGTTAATTCCACCGTGCTAATCCGGTGCGGGTTAGTGCATAGGATACACCAGATGCAGATTTTTTCGAAATATAAACACAAATTAAGCAAACGAAAATTCAGTGGTGCTACCTGAAGATTTGTGACCTTCGAATCTTCGCTTAAGAGTCACGTATATCACTAACAAGGGCCGACTTAGACTCGACAGTTACCTTAAGTAGGAATAACTAAATATATCTTGTACTACTACTTTTGTAATCAGATTTCAGTTTTATTTAAGTGTCTAAACAATGTACCTTAAACGGTTGTAAAAATGTGAACTATTGAGATTCCTAATACACATAGTAGGTAATACACGAATAGACAAAATCCATTAGCTGTCATATGCAAGACACAGTCATTACAAACGGTTGAAATGCTTATTGCGAAAAAAAAGACAAGATTTTCCGAAGTATCTTACTTTTGTTTGTATTTTATTCGCGAAAGAAATAAATTTTAGAAGAAAAATAAAAGAAAAACGTTATGACCTTTACACTAAATGTAAGACATGATCGTTTTGAAGGGCATTTATGAAGATCATCATGATAATCTTGTCCTCCTGACAGATTTCTAAAAGACCTGACAGAGGCCTCTAAGGCAATTCTCGACATATAATTATTACATTATTATATTATATTATATTATATTTGCTAATGCATATACAAGTGTCTATTCCCTTTCTATCATAATTTGATCAGACGGAAAATCGAACATGATCGAACATACCTCACCAGACCGCGACCGCATTTGTGTCGCTACTAAAAACTTTTACCCGGTTTTGAACCCTGAACTTCGGGATCTGCAGCCTTATAAGCTAGCCAATAGACCGACGAGGCAGTCAAGTATATAATAATAAAATACATTATATTATTTCAAATTTACCAACAATTATATATCAGTTCAAAGTCCAAAGAAACGCATGCGTCTCACAAATATAATTACTGTCACATCATATACATTCTTGTTTTGAATAGTAAGCCTTTCGTCGTTTGTTTATTATCACTAGAAATTTGTAGACAGCTGCAGTCTGTGGGCGGATACCTACACAGAGATATATTTACTTCAATAAATAATTCAGGAACAGTTGGTGAGGTCCCATTGCTAAGCTAAGGCCTACTCCCTTCTTGACGTCCTGACTTGGAGCTTATTCCACCATCACTCCAATGAACCTGATTTCTATATGATGAATCATAAATACAACTCAAGCACATAAAAATTCATTCGTGCTTGCCCGGGTCCGAGCCCGCAATCGGTTAATATTTGCGAGTTCTAACCATTAAGCCCCCCTTCAAATATATAATCTTAAAGTATATGTATATTTTCGGTCACTTATTCATCGAACTATCTACCCGTATTTGCTAACCGAGCGCGCACGTGTAAAGTGTTTACCGCGATAACACAAAAATGTTCACTGTTACATATGTAAACATAGCCAGTGGTGGTCGTATAATTAGAAACACTACCAACGGTCCTTGACATTATGTAAGATATTTCACCAGCAATCGTTTATATTTTGAAATTAAACAATAAATAGGACAACAATATGTTCAACGATTTATTATTTATTAGAAAAACAATATAAATCCCATTACACAAGTGCAGTTTCAATATAACATTACGGACAAACATTTAAATCAGTTTTAAGGTATGAACAATAATGGTCAACTAATTAGAAACAACAACAAAAAAGTATAAAAATCAATATTTTTTTAAGTATTAGTAATTAGTATTGTTATTTACGAAATAGCTACTATCCACAGCCTACCAATAGGTATAAATAATATTTAGTGGCGTATCCCTTATTTTCAATAACAGCACTGCAACGACATGGCATTGATTCAATTAATTTCATACATTTTTCTAGGGGGATTGAATTCCATGCTTCAACAAATGCTTCATATAGTTCATTTTGACTTCTGTTAGGTTTGTTTGAAAGTCTCAAACAAATGTCTTTTTAACAATATACCAGAGATTTTCTATCGGGTTTAAATCCGGACTATTTGCTGGCCAGTCTAAAACGGATATACGCTGTTCACTAAGAAAACATTTGACGCTATTGGCCGTGTGTTTAGGTTTAGCATTGTCATGCTGAAAGATCCAGGTTACAGGCAAATGATCGTCCGAGTAGGGAATCATTGTGTGCTCTAAGATATTTTTGTATTGCCATTGATCCATTGTACCTTCAATCTTCCGAACGGGTCCAACTCCACATCCGGAAAAACACCCCCAAACTTTTATGTTACCGCCACCGTGCTTGACTATACTCCTTGTGTATTTTTAATTAAAAGGATTGTTTACAGGACGTCTAACATAGCGCTTTCCATCGGAATTTACCATATTTATTTTTGTTTCATCTGAAAATAACACTTCTTTCCATTCTCGTACCGTCCAATTAACATATTTTTTAGCGAATAATAATCGGTGTTGCTTGGTAAGAGCGGTACTTTTCGAGAGATCTTCCAAACAATTTAGCTTCCACTCTTCCATCTTCGGCGTATCAGTCTTGACGAGATGTTTCTCGAGTCATCAGGGGAAAAAACTTCATTTTTAATCTGGTTGGAGCCTTTACTTGGATCTTTTTTAGCAACACGAACGATTAGCGCATCTTCTCTGGGAGAGGTTTTTCTTGGCCGAGCCTTTCTAAGAACATTTTCAACAGTTCCATGTGTTTTATAATGATCAATTGCATTAAAAACTTTCTTAACAGAACAATTTAAATGCTCAGCTATTCTTCCGTACGCCAACTTATGATCTATATGTAAATTAACAATTATTTGTCTAGTTGACGCGTCACAACTTTCATTTTTGCCTCCGCAGAACGCATCCGAACCGAGACTTTATCTCCAACTGCGTTGACATCGTATAACTTACGATCTCATAAAGTAATATAACTGGCGATACAAGCTACTGTAATATGGTGTATTCAATCGGATTAATTGTTTCTGGGTTGGTTTCTTATTTTTACTAATATTATAGTTACGTTTACGTACCACTCAACCCCTAATAATGTGTATGAAAATTGTTATCGCGTTGTCAGAAGTACAAAAAAGGAGATAGCATGCGTCGAAGCGGACGAAGTCGCAGGCGAAAACTCGCTTGCACCATTAGTATGAAACATGCTTAAGAATATTATTTACATTGCATACGAAATAAATTGTACAATTATTTTAAGAACGATTACAAAATTCACTGAGAAAACCGAGAACAATTCCGATCGTGTTTTAATTATATATTTCCAAGATTCGCGTTGCATTCGTTATTTACTCGTAGTTTTATGACACATGACACATGTCACGTACAAAGAAGAGCAAATATACGGCAATTAGTCGAAATGAAACACGTAGCGTATATGTGCGCAAGTGTCAATTTACCGTGACGTCAAACGGCATCATCAATACGTACAGTTGGCTCGAAATGATTTATACATCGACGGAACAGCTTTTGTTATTTACGGTGAGCTTTTTTATAATGTAACATTGCGTATTCCATCATAATATGAAATATTCTACACAAAAATACATTTTTTTGATTGTGCATCCATCGTTCGTGTTTTGTTGTACTGATTAATAGTTAGGTACTTAGAGGTTTATTAATAGTCTAAGATCCGGCTGCAAGATCACTACGTTCATAGCGTACACCGTCCAAATCTAATTTTAATGTATAATTATAAATGGGAGAACCTATTTTTACCAGGTTGCCAATTAAAATTTGCCCGCGAGTACTTTTAATTAAAATAATATTTATTGTCATTTTTCAAAAAAAAATATTCACTTGTTATGAAAATAAACTACAATCCACTCCATAGCAGTGTATGTAAATAAGTCGGAAAGGTAGGGTTGCTGTTACCGTTACTGTTACTGTTGTAAAAACACCGAACTTTGGTTTTCGTAAAATATCTTAATAAGCTTTGGTAATACGAAAAAAATATATATAATTAAGGTATATCTCGAAATAATATTAACAATAGAGAAAAAAGTTCTAAGTAATAAAGATGGGAAATTAAAAGAAAATAAGGAAAGTACAATAATTAATATCAGCTTATATCGCTATTCTCATCCGATTACCGATGTAGCGCGGTAACTCTCTTTCACTTTAATCAATCTTTAACAGCAGGAAGAGACAAGGAATCAGCAAAAGAAATCGTCTGTAACATTGTAAGTTAATTATTTGTTTGTAATAAAATATTGTTAAAAAAGAATAACAGCCTAACAATTTGTTAAGTATTTGTTAATGTATTAATAATTTCGATGTTAACTGTACTATTATAGTGAAACAAATATTGGTTACTAGGGGAGAAATACTTTCCCATCGACTTCATTTCAGGTACATTCAGTAACGTCGTGGTTCGGTACGGTGGAAAAGCTCAGAAAATTGGCTTTACATGTATAAATCGGAGCATAGATTCGAGCCAAGTAATAAACTAGTTATATACAGGTATAAGAGAAAAGTTTCTATCCCCCAGTCTTTTAACGAACGTTATATAAAGCCCTCAGGCATACGTTCTCTGTATATTGGCAGAAAACTAAGTAATCCATTACGCTATTTACTGAAAATTGGACTACATCCAACTATTCTCTATCATCAAAATCATTGTTATGATTATGAATATAAATACCAATAGTTTGAACTTAAAATTAACACAGAATAAAATTTATTGAGTGTACAGATATACTCGTACATATTTATAGTATAGCCAATATTATAAATATGTACGACTAGGCTCATTGAGACATTTGAGCTGCTTTAATGCAGATTAGTGGATGATGTCCTCCTGATTGATTTCGGCTACGGCATTGGCAAGAGAGATTAACCACCTACGTAGGTGTATGTGTTTGCAAACACAGATGCCCTCACTCTCATAATCCGATGTGAAAAAGTTCATGCTCAGGGCCAACTTGCTTTATTCTATTAGTGGAATTACATCCACCATTTGTACATTTCTTACGATGTTTTCCTTTGCCGATGAACTCCAGACGTATTCGCATTCAACTTGTATATTGTTGTGTTATACGAGGATGTTTCCTGACCGACTTTGGTCACAGCGATCACTCTTATCAGAGAAAAGCCAACTGCGCATACAATGACTAGTAGTCATAGGACCCAGAAACATAGGATCATAGCATATAATATGTAATTCCCTCACTCTCCGGACGACTCTGCCCTGCGCCTGAATTCTCGTAAACGCTTCATGTGCATACTAAAGCACGGGAGTGTTAATATTACCGACCTCCAAACTTCACAAAAAAAAATCAAACAACAACAAAAAAGCTATTGATAATTGATAGAAGACCTGAATAACTGTTCATTGGCCCGACTGCAGGATTTAACCAAATACGTCTTGATCGTCAGCCATAATATAAATAAATTTACCAGATCACTTATGTAAGATTCCCTTTGTATTTTCACAGGTGTATCTGTTGAAACAATATCCAACGAAATTGTTCAATACCGTTGCGGTCTTCCTGCCGTATATACGACGGTATGTGATCGATTATTATTATACAATAAAAGCTAATCGCCTTACGAGTCTGGAGCTTGCATGCCAGTGGGCGACTGAATTGAATTAGACGGTCTACTTATATCTAGTTAAATACATTACTTCTGTCAGTATCTAATTAGGGGGCATTGTTATATTAAATTAAACTAACGGTTATTAAATGTCATTACTTATTTTTTTAACAATACTACATACCATAAGCCGAGATGGCCCAGTGGTAACAACGCGTTAATCTTAACCGATGATCGTGGGTTCAAACCCGGGCAAGCACCACTGAATTTCATGTGCTTAATTTGTGATTATAATTCATCTCGTGCTTGACGGTGAAGGAAAACATCGTGAGGAAACCTGCATGTGTCAAATTTCACTGAAATTCTGTCACATGTGTATTCCACCAATCCGCATTGGAGCAGCGTGGTGGAATAAGCTCCAAAAACCTTCTTCTCAAAAGAGGAAAAGAGGCCTTAGCCCAGCAGTGGGACATTCACAGGCTGTTACTTTTTTTTTTTTTACATCCCATATACTATATCTTAATTTTTGAATATAATAACAACATTACTCATAACGAATCTTAAATGACAAATCATTTTTAGCCACTTGCACAGAAAAATAAAGTGCAATTGCATGTTTGAGCGCCAAATGGAACCGTAATCATACGTACGAGTGTTCATAAGGCTAATATATTGTGCAGACAACAATCGCGTTCAGTGGAGTAGGCATATCGTCCACAACTTCATAGTAATGATTAGCAATCAACATAACATTCAATTTGGTAACATAATTCTGTTTGTGACTGTGTGTAACAATTACAGCTTGTTAAACAAACTGTATCTGGTTTAATTTACGTGATGTGTATAGATATCACTGATCTAAATCTGTGTGTACATCTAATCACAATTTGAAAATCATAATGAATATTGCGACAAAGATTTTGAATTTTTAACTGTTGGATATCAATTCAATTCCATCGCGAAAGGCTTACTGACTTTATGACTCGAGATTTTTCGACGAAAAGTTCGATAGAGAAATGCGTGTCTTTAAGCAGCTGCAGTCTAAATTGCGGTAGTGGATTCTAATCAGACTTCCTTAACTTTGAATACGATGTTTATCTGCACTGATATTATTTTATTTAACAATTATTTCTTTACCAAATGATGAGGTAATTCTTTTATTATTTATCCCTCATTATTTATTATTCCAGACTTAGAAGAATAAAAGATCTTATATCATCATATTTATATACATACATATACTATAGACAGTTTGAATATTACTTCGCTTAATCTCGTAAATACGAAGGTTGTCTGAAAGACATCGCGACTAAGCGACATGTAAGCTCTGCTTATAAGTCTATACATACATATAAGGTGGTATTATTATAAACCAACTATATGTAAATATAATAACAATTTAGAACCTAATCTATTAATAGTCTAGAAATAGTATGCGCAATATTATGAGGTACGATTCACACTTTTATATTCATTTAATTCACTTCCAAGAACGATCATTAAATAAACAATTTTGTTAAGTTAAATTATGAACTAGTTAATTTATCTTTATAATTATTGTATCGACTTTCGTTAAACATGGAGGGCAACAAAGAAAATGCCGTGTAAATTTGATAATACTCTAGTCTTTACGTGAATCGAGGTCAGACTGAAATTATACAAGTTTAATTACTATAAACGTAGAATTTAAATGCTAGAAATTATATAATTAGATTTTTCATATTCAAATCATAGAAAAAATCAAGAACAAAATATAAATAATCTTTTATAACTTTACGGCAAGAAACTCATAATATCGGTTTTATATGAGTTGCAAAGATTAAATAAATTGTACATAAATAAATAATTGACAACCATATAAATACAGCATGAAAATTGACGAATACGAATACCACGTCTTTTTACCATCTATGCTTTGTTGTCATATGTCATAGATGTCATATATAGAAACACATCCACATCCATGTTGCCAATCAAAATTATATACAAACATTTGTGGGCCGAAGTGGTGAATACAATTTCAAATTTCGTGATTTGCATCCAAATCTCCTATTTGAGTAGCAGATTGACATTCATTGTTAGGAATCTTCCACTAGGTCCGAGTCTATTGTTTACTTAGGGTAAACTTTTTTTTGCTTCATCTTTGTCGAATATTCCAGCGATAAGCCATCGTTGCGCTTATGAATGGAAACAGGGAATTGTACAAAAACAAAATCGGGAGGGTCGACGCGAGTCGAGTCACGTACCCTGGACCGCCCTTCGCTGCATCATTTGTCACTATCAACCACCAAAACGCTCCGGCTCGGTGCACAATATCGGAATCGTGTCGCGGAAAATTACAATGTCTCTTTAGTGTTCATTTTGTGGATAGCTGAGCTTGAGGTTATTCCATTGACTTTGAAAATTTAAAATCTACTCTTTGAGATAAGTTTATCTTCAGAGAGTATTCAATATTCTTTAGAGATAAGAGTAAAAAATTAAAATATTTTCCTTAATAATTGTTAATCATATCAGCATATTGGTCGGCGGTTTCGTCTGCTTTAAATTTGGATATAGAATAAACATGCAAATTTCATACAGTGGTTTCGTACATGTGACTACTGCTCAGCTCCTAAGAATCGTGGCGTGAAGTTAAATAACTGAAAAAAATCCCGAGATTAACGCGTTCAACCATGCGAACTAACCTGATTTCTAATACAGATACACTTTGAATATACGTTATAATATTTGCATACATTACTTAAGACCTTAAAATACTAGGTTGTTTCAAATAGATGAAATTTCGATACTGACAAATTTTGTGACTATCGACCGGAGGCTATGGTGACGTCGGATTGTACACTCGCTGACTGTTCCGTGAACTGTTGTTGTGTTTGTCCGTAGAGGTAAAATAAAAATGAGCAAAATTTTCATCTAATCGAAAGTTATATTGATTAATAAGGCGAAATAATAAATTTAAACCATTGATATTTCTATACAATATATTGAATGGTATATATAATGTTTTAAATATTCTGCTTTCATTTTGTGCGTGGTTCCGGTAATGAAATAGTATAGAATAGTCATTGGAGATATAAGGATTATAACGATACCCCATACATCCAAATCTATTCAACCATTGCACCCTGAAAACATTACACTCTTTTTGGGCAGTCGTGTAATACATTGAGTAAATGATAGCGATAGCGTAGCGTACACGTGTAAGTGATACAGATCGATCGAAAATTAAATATTTTGGGTTCTGTCTCGAGTTTCGAAACCTCATACAAAACTTCAAACAATATTTTATGTGTGTGACTATTTGTTTACTTAATCATTTTATTGCTATTTATGTACAAATTAATTTTCTTTCAATTTAACGTTAGTTAATCAGAAAAAATTACGGATAATATCGAAACAACAAAAGTTAACACACACACTTGTTGTAACAGAAACAAAAATCATCAACCTTTTGATGTACATATATTATATTAGAAAGTAATAAATACAATCTTGTCTTATGGTATAATGGTTAGCAAAGTATATCGAAGTCTCCTTAAGCATGGGTAATTT
This sequence comes from Nymphalis polychloros, assembly GCA_905220585.2. Taxonomy (NCBI): domain Eukaryota; kingdom Metazoa; phylum Arthropoda; class Insecta; order Lepidoptera; family Nymphalidae; genus Nymphalis; species Nymphalis polychloros. The sequence continues at coordinate 14,694,370 of HG992247.1, forward strand.
TCTCTATAACAGAAATATACTGAAAATGCTTATTTTGTTCACTTTCCTAATAGTTTTATCATTATCAAATGAACCGCGAGGGCCCAGTGGCTAGAACTGTCGATGTCGATTCAAATCCGGGCAACCAAATCTTAGTTTCAATGTGCTTAATTTTTGTTAATGACACACAATCATTACAATACGAATAAAACAAAACGTAAATTCTAATAAATCTTCAAGCAATTTAACGGACAAGGATATTTTCTTCAGTCTTAATTTGTATCAAACGATATTTTTATACTTATACGATATCTATGTGATTTATGCAGTTAATTATTCTAACAAGTAAAATCGACGTTGGTTTATAAATAAAAAACATCGTGTACAATTCCATTATTTCGGAATTCTTAGAAATAACTTTTAAATTGATCACGAACACTGTTTGTGTTTAGCAATTAGGCTAAAGACTTTGAAACTGTGTTAATAAAGTAATTATAGCTGTCATCGTTGAAAGGTCAACATTTCATTAGGTATCGGTGACAGATCGGTACATATATATTCTAATCAAAAACTCTATTTATTAAATTTATCTGTAGAATGTAATGCAAAGGCTTGGTAGTTACTTTTTTAAATTTGCAGATACCCTTTACAAACTAATACTTTCTCGTTAAAATAAAATTCATCAGGCCTTTGCAATTCAATAAATCATTTTGTTAATCCCAGTTTAATGATTGCTATGAATCGTGCCTGTCTAATATACTTGGAATATAAACAAAATAAAATTATAGAACCGCCTAAACTGAATACATTTTTATCCTAGTTTACGTTAATTTTGCTTTATTAGGCCCAATTCATAGCTTTGAAATTAATTCGACATTTATTTAATCTAACATAAACATATTATTTCTTACAAACATTTATTTTAAGTTCACCTTAAAATCTTTAAATAAACTTTTATACCAATTCCACCGATTTCTGGTGCAAGCTTAGCAAGCAAGCAACACTGAACACTATATTATTGTCAATAGGAACACAAAATAAAATTTTATTTTAACTGCAAGTAGATAGGTAATTTAAATGTTAATAATAAACAAGATAGTTTATCAATGAATTCCTTAGAGATTATACCATTATATACTTGTTATTATGTACCTTAATCGCTAATGTACGATATAATCTTCCGTAACGTTAACAAAACGGCACGTGTCGTAAGTAGGCAAGCACTCGTCGTTAAAGAATAAATTAACAGCATGAATCAGAGGGGACGCTGGTGAATCACGGCTCGTACAGTGACGTTGCACGCCATTATCGTCCTCATTACCATATAAGCAAGGACTAGAATATAATACGTGACGTTGAAAAGAACTGTCATGTTTTGAATTCTGCATTCGAATTGTTAAGACGTGACACGATAATTATTTTAATGTCAACATTAGGATATTCAGTAACAGTGTAGTAATGAGATGTTGACATGCACAGACTGCCGTTGACTTGAGGCTCTAAAAGTTGCTCAAGTAAGAAACAATTTCCTTTTAAAGAAATAACAAGACGATATACAATGACGATGTAACACATAAATTATATTCTATTAAGGTATAAAATTGAATATTTTTATTAGGGAAATAATAATAGAATTCTCAACTATATAATTATCGACAAATATATAGAAGACGAGCTAGAAATGGGCGTGTGTTCGAGTCGATGCAGAGAAGCTAGGAAACATGATTACATAAGTAATCATGTTTAATATTTAAATTACCTAGCAGGTTTTTAAAATGAAAAACAATCATGAGGGACTGATCTTTTATTTTAAACAATCAAAAAAAATCATACTCTAAAGTGAATTAACTAAGTTTATATACACATGTATTGTATTAAATTAATACCACAGGAAAATTATCGTAAGATAATGATAAAGAATTAGAATTAGACGAAACATTATTAGTATCATGTAATCTATCTATGCAATTAAAAAACTGTATATTGTGTTTGTTAAAAGGACACTTCAACAAACACAATGTAGTTATTAGTGACGGCGAATATTATAACATTATTTTTGACGAAACTGATATGTTTTATTAATAGTTTACAATTATTCTTAAAAACTATGTTTGTATTTTATATACAAAACACGGAGCGAACATATATAAAACACATTTTTAACAACCGAGTACAATAAATGTACGATAGATAGGCTTCCATTTCAAGCAAATCCATATAAACGTATCCTGTTTATTTAAAGGAAATAAAGCGCCGAAATAAAATCGCACCCAAATATTAGTCACCTATAGATTATCACTGTTATTTATTCACTTATGATATACTTCCTGCAAGTCTGGCGTCTATTGAGCGTGCAAGCTGACTCAAAGCGCAAACAATTATTGGAAGCTATTAAACGTTTTAGTCATATGAAAATACATGAATCTTTGGATCATAAATACGAGAGTAAAAGCTAAACTAATAATCAATAAATCAAATCAAAATATTTTTTATTTATTAATGTATGCTCTTAATATAAGGAATTTTATAATCATCATGATACAGGATTACATTGAATGCAAAGCTACCGTTCGTTGGTTAGAAATGGATATTAAACTGAGAATGAAACGCTGCAGAAGGAAGTGTAGTTTAACTTCTTATAAAAATCGGACACACATGGCAAGTTTTTCGCTATTACTTGGAGTAGCCATCCCCGCCCACGTGAAAGATTAATATTATGTATTGTTCATCTGACACTTATAATAACATTATAACGTTACAACATTATAATCATAGCTTTCCAGATTCCATGTCACAATCACTCTGGTATATTTGGTTGCAAAGGTATGTTTGTTGTTGCAAATGGGATCATTTAATATAATGAAATGATTAAGTTTTATACGCATATCATAAAAGTGTTAAGAACATATTTAAAACGGTTTCTTACTTCAAAAGTTCAAAATTTTAAACGTTTAGAATACTGTTAATAGGAAACCGGAAGTAATATCAAATCACAGAAGTATTTTATGTTAGTACAAAATGAGACTGCCTCATTGTATTAGTGGTTTTTTACAAGACCATAAATCTCGAGGTCCTTGATTCCAACCCATGGAAATCGTACCTCAAGCAATCATACCTCGAAAGAGAGTGAAGGAATAATGTGCAATAATCAGTAGTATGAATTTTGTAGTTTAAATATTTTTCATTTTTTTGTTATTTATTAATGTGTGCTTTTTTGCTCTGTTAATGTATTAATTATATTTGGAAACTTTATTGGTATATCTATATGCTGTCTTTATTAATTGTATGTTTTAATTCTGCTGTTTGTTTCCTGTTTTTAAATAAAATAAAAATTAATAAATATAACATGTCCTGCGCAATTGGCTAGTCATCCTTGAGAACGGCCGTGATGATCGGAGTCGTTTAGGATATCATAATACAAAACCAATAGTTACACGTTAACAGACGACCCACGATTATATATATTAAGATAGACATAAATGACATACAATACAGTACTTTATTGTTTTGACGCAAAGATTCACATGGTCGCCCTCGCAATGGTTCGTGAGGGTGCGTCAGGACCGGAGACAAGGCGAACTAAAAATAGCCATCTATATTAAGAATGGAGATTTTTGTTTTTTGTACTAATAATACGAGCATGTGTCATTTCTTAGGAAAAAGCTTTCGTAATACAGGAAGCCGGATTGTGTATGTCACTTAATAATCTTATGGAATACTAGTTTTAACCCGTGTGTTAGAGTAGTTGTCACGCATAAATAAATGCTTTTCCTTGGCTTCACACCTTTTTCATGCCAAATTTTATCAACATGGTTCAGTGGTTTAACTATAAAAGCGTAACAGACAGACAAACAGGCTTTCATATTTATAATATTAGTACAGATATACATGAGATGTGTATAATTTTGCGTACTTTTTTGTATTTAATATAGGCATATTTTAATGGTACACTATTCGCCCGAATAATTATCTCAATTAAAACATGACAATAGAACCCTTATTGTCATTTACGTTGATTGACAGCCATATTGGATTTCAAGTGACGTCATAAAGCTATAATACATACTATCAACTGGATAGAACTACTAGTAGTTAATACAGACAAGGTAAACGCTGTATCTCTTTCTCTCTTTTCTAGAACATAAATAATTATAACGAAGTAGTTGCTCATAAATTATTTGGTAAAAAGATTTCAAGACAGTCATATCCTTTAGCTTATCTGTAATTACCCGTGCAATAAGGAATAATTATCTCTAGGATCGAAGTGTAACATTATTTTAAGTTGTATCTATGAATAATCCTAAGGAGATTTCCTTATATTTATATGAAATTTATCTAATGTTGGTATGTATAATTGGATACAAAGACACGTAAACAAGACATACATACCCTACACCAGACGTAAATAATAAGAAATAAAAGTAACTTAATATTTCGAATAATTTCTACATTAAGATACGAATAAACTAATTCACTTCTCGATACTAAATTTCGAACTCTTAATTTCGCAAAGTTATCTATAGTAAAGTTCGTTACAAAAACTTGCGAGTTACGAGTCGAGATATGTGTAGCGATAAATTACAATAAATCCCCGACAACACGAGGGGCACAATGGGTGCCGTGGGCGTGCCGGTTGCGAAGCATCCAGATAATAGCGAGGTAAATCTAGCGAACCAAGTTGAGAACATTTTGTTATATGTCTGTACGATGCTTTAAAAAATATATGAGAATATATAATATTATTTGAGAACATAGTTTGCTTACCAGTATTTTACAAAACGAAATATTACTCTTATCTCGTCAAATAATCAATAGATATTTTCAAGCGGCGAGCACAGGCTTTCGGAATATTACTAAAAAAACTATTCATAATATCATCATGCAAATGTCCAATCGTTTCAATAGCGTTGTTATCTTTGGCAAACTTGTCGTTTATTAAAACCAGTATTTAAATCTTCACACATACTCGAATATAAGCTGTATCAAATTAATTTAATGGATTCCATTTCAACGCCATTTTACTATTATAGGCTTTAATTTTACTTTGCTTTTCTACTCTGTTAAAAGAATCATCGTTCAATTATTTATTTTTCACTCGGCGGTTAGAATTGAGAATTTATTTATCATTAAACCTTTTAAATTTTAATATTTAAGAAGTTACGAGTTATCTTTATCGGAAGGATTAATCAAATGTAATGGATTTATATGGAACATAAATAACAATAATACTATAAAGATTCATTCATATTATTTAGTCTCATTTAATATTCATAATTATATATATATATATATATATATATATATATAATGCATCATGCATATATATAATTATCTATATAATGCATATATATATATGCATCATGCATTTACCGATCATTTTCTAATTCAGACAAATGTAACATTTATGAGAAATGTATTTAACAAGACAAACAAATTATATAGCAAGTATAGCAATTACACTTATATTAATTTTCTAAAATGCAATTAATACGAGACTTAAGAGAACACTCGTAGTGCGTGACATATAAAATGCAACAACTAAGCTTCGAGCGAATCACGATCGGAGCTTAATTGAGAATATTCAATATTCTCCTTAGATACTCGCACTAATGTAGCTTCGTGAAATTCTGTTTCGATAAATGGAAGGATTAAATATTTAAATATACTGAATATCATTTTTAACAAAGAAGACAAGTATTTTGAATTATCCGAATGACGAAGGATTTGGGACTTTTCAAATGAATATTCTTTTACTTAATGAGGTAAAATACAAATAGGTTGACTAACAATTCTGGGCAGCCGAGATAAAAGTTGGTAAATAGGAACGACATTAATCGAAATTACAATTCAGTATGTATGCAATATGTTTTCGTTTATTTTTTACTAGATAACATTCAATTTCTCCAAAGTACTATCTTTTACAGGATTTTAGATTATGATAATGCAAATACAGTAAAAACAAATTAAACGCAGAACAGTTTGAAGTGGACTTTGAAACTCCTCGAAATATGCCGCAATTTATCCCCACGTTTTTCATTCGTACTCCCGACGCCAAGTTGATGTTCTGCTGCCTACGCGACAATTTGCGCAGGCGGCCGACCAAATTTATAGTCGCCTTCAACTTGATCTGTAATGTAAGTCTCGAGACCCGTTGCTATAGGCATTTTGGAAAGCTACACAATCTAACCCAGGTGTTGTGAGTTAAAGCAATAAAGTTTCAACTGGTTGGTCATTTCAAGTGATTTAAGTTTGCTGGTATCTGTATCATTTGTTTTTTTTTGTTAAATATTTAATTATCCTAGACCATGATCATCTCACCATTAACAAAAACGATGAAGATAAAATATTGACATCCTAAAACATACGGCTTTTATAGATATTTAGATAAATGCAATAATTTAATTATAATGGCGGGACAGCCAGGTCTCGACGGACAGTAACATTAATGAATTCGTGTGGAATTCTTCTATAAAGAGTCAATTATAGATTTAGAATGCAGGCTCTATAATAATAATGAGATAAACTATAGTAGTCAATAAAATCAACACGATATGGTAATAATATAATATTTTACTATCTAAGTAGAGAATTTTCTCACTAATAACGTTTGATCCTTAATCTTCAACATTGTGGTTATTTGTGTAAAAGCCGTTAATATGTGTATGTTAGTTGTTAAATTGTACAACATTGTAGAAACGAATATAAGGCTGAAACTGATATTATGTTTCTACATCGTTAAAATTCCTGATAATTTAATTTTTATGCAATTACGATAATTATTTATGACACAACTCGTTAACACTATATTTAGATTGCAGTACATAGCAGAAGCTATATAAGAATTATTTTACGTAGAAAAATTATAGACAGACGGCATAGAGTATAAAAATCCGGCAATCTTTTCCGCTCATGTCACGGCCCATTGCTTGCGTTCAATGCCACCTTACGTACAATAAAAATGTTATTCGTCTCTACGCATTAGTAATATCGCAATTGTAAAACAATAAACAAACATATATAAAACAAAGGTCGAGATCATTAACTACATTAAGATTACTTAATGTATCCACTTGAGAGACATAAGGTATGTTTCATAAATTCTAACTTTCATCATTCGATATATCATTAACTGTTATCATCAATAAACGAGCGAGCAAATAGAAAACAATTTATCATTGTCAATCAATGCGCTTGCATCATTATGCACATGCCGTCTGAAAATATTATTAGTTTCAATAGTCATATAACGTATCGCAAGTTTAATACATATAAGTAATGTAAATACATCTATTTCTGATTAAAATCGATTGTAAGTAATTCAATATATTTTTATTTAATACTAGCTGTGACCCCGCGGTTTCCCGCGTATAATTAATAAAAATATAATTAATAAAAATCAGCCTAGAACCTTCCTCGATAAAAGGACTATACAACACAAAAATATTTTTTGAATTCGAACCAGTAGTTCCTGAGATTAGCTGGATTAAAGCAAACAAACTCTTCAGCTTTATATATTAGTACAGATGTTCATATTTTGAATTTATTGTCACCAAGATTTGTTACTCAATTTAACAACTATTCGAATACTAATTAACAGAATAATTTCCGTCAACAATCGTTAAGGATGAAAATAAATATATATAATCTATATACAGAAAGTCCAGAACGCGATAAGATAAATCTAAACCATTAATAACCAGTTGAACGCTGACAAGGGAAACTAGAAGGCCGACGTCATGAGAGTAACGACCGGAAAACATTAAAATACATATCAACGTCTTAAAATACGACAGCTATTTCTCAAGGCAGATCTTCGAACAGATAAGGCTATACGTACTGCAACTGATACTGCTCGCTCACGTCAGATTTACATTGCAATTATAAAACAATGTTTCGCCAAAATGTCGTCAGCGTTTGAAAACAGCCATCGTTATACCAAACGTTGATACATACATAAATGTAGTACCTTAATATAATTACATTTTTCTCTATACTTTAGTTTTAATTTTTTCTTGCATTTCTTTTATTAAATATAATGCAAGCTTTAAGTGTGTATGTTAATAATAAAATATTCTACTTTAAAATGGTACCAATTACATCAGAAGTGTTCAGTCCGTGCGGTTCTTTCATCGCTTTCGTTTGCCATATAGATTTATTCGTCTGATCGAAACGTGATCGTGGTTGATGATATCGTCTAAACACTCGGCCCTTTTAAATGGGAACGGCCTCTAAATGGAAGTGAGGCTAAGATCATTGCACCCGCCCTGTTGGTCACTGAATCACAGCCTTTCTCTTGTCTGTCGTCTGTCTGGGCGAGGGGCAGCCTCATGGATGCGGTAACACTTTCACATCGCCATTGTACTTGTAGCATTCAAAAACGACCAATCGGGTTACAAGTTCTATTTTTAGATATGACGCCTATAGACGGTGTGAAAAAAATTATTGACAAAGTTCGTGATTGTTGAAGGGAAAATGGACTTTATGTAATATGATTAGTACTAACACGTAAATTTTTCCGCTTCCATAAATGACACTACGAAAACTATTTCTGGTAATTGAAATCGAATTTAAGAGCTTAACCAAAGAGGGAACTGAAGAAAGTAATGATCGAGCTTAACTATAGTTGTACATTTGTAGGCTTTCGGTCATCATTATAACATTATAGAACTAACGAGGCAATATAATAAATAGGTATAATTAATTAAACCATTTAAAGGTGAACGCACGAATAATTAAATGATTATCGCGTTGAAAAAGCAGTTACATTCGAGGCACCTTATTAGTATTTTAAAGCAAATACGTGCTTTCTAAAGACATTATCAAAAATAGTAATTTGTTTCGACAGCCACTGTGAATCATTTAAAATTCGGAGCATTTTGCCTTTACTCGCTTCAATGAATATAATATTTCTAAATATTAAAATCATCGATATGACAACTCCAATTCTATAACAATATTTTTGTAACGCAAATTACGATATCAGTTAATTAAGTTAAACGTACTATTAGGATTCTAAATGGCGAGACAACTAAATTAAGTGATAAAAAATACTGTTTTCTAGACGAAAAGATCTTTATATCGTTTCTGCTACGAACATAAAGCGTGACCTGTGATAATGACACAGGAAACGACGTAAACCCTCATAAACCCAAGTTGAGTTGTTAATGTAAGTATGTTTGTTAGCTGTTAACACAAGATTACTTTTGGTTATGTACCTGTAGGGTCCTTCGTAATCGTGTCACAGACATTTTTATTTTAATAATTATCGGGAAATGTATAATTTTATAAACTCTCGTTTATTTTGTATGATATATAGAACTAATACTAAAACTATATAATATCGATAAAAAATAGCCTAGTTTTGTTGTATCATAAAAATATCTTCATAAAATATTTTCTAAAGGTGACGACGCATAATTAATACAGGAAGTTATTAAGATACAATAATCACGGGTTATATAATTTATCAATGCCGTGACCTTGTTTTAAGATAAGTACGCAGTTTTATAGAACCTTATGAGATAATCTAGTTTTATTCGAGAAAAAATAAACAATAATTTGTTATTTATAAGCATAAAATAGATTATCATTAAATAAATGTAATTAGGTAGGTAATTGATATTATAAAACGTTGGTTTCAAAATCAATACTATTATAAAAAATAATGTTTGGTTGTTTTTTATGAGGTCCAATTGTGTGACGTTTATAGATTCAGACTTGTCGAGACAAGTCCGTAGACAAGATCCGACAAGATCAAAACGCATGACAAATCAGTGTTGTTGTTTTTTTCGTTTAGTAACCTTTCTTAGTTTTGAAATATTATTTTTCCTTCCCCGAGTTTGCGTAACTATGCAATCCATTAAAGTAAAGTAACAGCCTGTGAATGTCCCACTGCTGGGCTAAGGCCTCTTCTCCTCTTTTGAGAAGAAGGTTTTGGAGCTTATTCCACCATGCTGCTCCAATGCGGATTGGTGGAATACACATGTGACAGAATTTCAGTGAAATTTGACACATGCAGGTTTCCTCACGATGTTTTCCGTCACCGTCAAGCACGAGATGAATTATAATCACAATTTAAGCACATGAAATTCAGTGGTGCTTGCCCGGGTTTAAACCCACGATCATCGGTTAAGATTCACGCGTTCTTACCACTGGGACATCTCGGCTATTATTATTATTATTATTGCAATCCATTAAGTGGATGCAAATATGCAGATTGCAGGCACTGAGCGAGTCGGTAATTATGGTGCAGAGGGATGTAGGCTAAATAGATCTCAGCGGTTGGATTTGAATGAGAAAAAGTTAAGGTACTCCTACTAAAGTAGGATGTTACATCCTGTAAATATAACAGTGCTGGGCTAAGACCTCCCATTCTAAATGGTTTAGTCACCACTGGATCGTCTTTGCTATTCTAGTAAAAAATATCGTAACTTTTGATCGACATCTAATAGTTTAATAAAATTAGAAAACTATTTAATAGAAGGTCGTTTCTCGAACGTTAAACTCTAAGATATTAATCTCATAGCGTTTCTTGGTTCTATCAGGTACTAAATCAAAATTATTAATTTTGACCTTAAGAACTCTCGTGTAAAATCAAATAGAGCGAAATAATCTCGAGTGTAAATGACCTAATGTGAACTGAGAACAGGACTACGATCTTGCTTTAACTACCGTGCCGTTGGTGAAGAGTACTGGAGCTGTAAGTAGGGCGGTATTAAATGCCGCACTTTGAAACCAATACATGAGTTTAATCTAGATAAAGCCGCATTATTAAATAAGCAACTCGCAACCAACGCAAGCTGACTTTAATGGTTACAGATAACGAAATTATATAGCATCGTACGAGTGCTTGTGTGAAATTTGTTTTCGATTTTTCGAAAGCAATAAATTAATATTCGTATGCTAGTAACGTGCAAATATTTGACGAAATATTGTAAAACGATCCGACAACAAATCATTTCTCATTTGAATATACATTTAGCTGTTAGATAAAACGATACTAATATTATAAATAAATGTATGCATCTTCAAAAAAAGAGAACATCCGTACACAGCCTAGCCACTTCAATTTTAATTCTTAATATATTGTACCCTAAGCGTTTTTTGGGAGGGAGTGATTAGTGTTTTAGCAATAATTTATCGATTGTACATTTCTTTCTTGTTTTGTTATTGTATGATAAAGTATATTCGTATTGTTCTTGTTCGTATGGAAAAAAACGATGGTTTAAAAAAACCATAACGATGCTACAATCTAAGCAGCAAATCGCGTGTAATACCCCCATTGTTTTAGTGCATAACGCGACAGTTTCCGACATCCGACGTAAGTCCGCTCACGAATTGGCAACGTTTAGGTAATATGTCTAGTAATGGCACTAATAATTTTAGCACCAAATATTTAAGACAGCTGTCAAACATATTTTATAGTAACATGGGATTCACGCTTGTCACGTAAATAGCCTAAATTTAAAGCACGTGAATTGGCGAAGCGCAGCTTCTTAATACTAATATTCGTAGGTTTTATTATATAACTCCGAAACGCACTTTATCTTCTGATATAAGTTTTATGTATATTGGTTTGATAGTTTTGTCAATTACATATTACAAAAAAAAAAAACATCTTTTTATTTTTTTAGATTTAACATTGATTGTTTGAATTTCACATTACTTACATACATGTATATAAAATCAATAGCTTTTTACAAAAGCTTTTATTAAGTTGTTTGTTTTTCTTGGTTAAATGTTACAACTGCATTTCAAGCCCGCAATGTTATCCTGTAAGAATACATTCAAATAGAACACGATCGTGGAGTGTTTTAGTGATATTATGTGGCATTTATATTAACGTTATTTGAATATAAATTATTTAACTAGCTGTATCCTAATCCTGATCTAAAATAGATTTAATTTATTAGTTATAATTATTATAAGCCGTAAAGAAAATATGTTCGTAAACTTTTAAGTTGTTAAAGTTTTGATAGACTCAACCTTGAAGGAGATGTAACAATCCAATGACTTGTAATAACATTTGTACTTTGTAACTTCGAAGATTACACTTCACACTTCAATTTTATTAATTTGCATAAATAAAATAGAGTAATAGTCCTATAAATTGTCTCAATGAATATTATGATGAACTGTTGAGTTGTTTTAACCGACCCCTAATAACGGTTTTTCAAAATTATTTTTTGTTGAGGTCTGGTATTATCGTGTAATTACAGGCACGAGGGACGTAACTCCTTAATTCCTTATATTCGTATATTATTAGGATTAATATGCCAATAGTGTCCTGTCCATTATAAATAAAAATAATCGAGAATTTGTGTCAATCGTCTGAGTAATATAACAATTTAGTTAATTGCTAAAGCTTGGTTGTATTGATGCATTACTGTAGGTACGTGATTTCGTTACAGGGATATAATATTCCTACAATGCAAAACCTGCCGCTCCTAACGTACTTCCTTAGAATGATGGTAGGTGATATGATCAAAAGTCCTTAGCAATCAAGTAACAGTTATCAAAAAAAAACTGCGTTACTTAATTAAATTATAAAGAGACATAAATCAAATACTTAATTAGATCGTAGGCTTCGCGAGTTTCATATTTTATCATAAATTATGATTAAGAATAAATTTGGAGTTATTTATTGGTCGGAGAGGGCATTATTCTTCACTGGTTTCTTAACATTACCAAATAACAAATACCTATCAATTTGTTTCTTTTCATATCGAATTTCTATAAAAAAATTATAATGGATTTAATGAATTGTTTTGCTAAGTGTTCAGTTTGCGTATGCGTGTTTGTAATGAATAAGCACACACACATGTAAAGATTAAATTGATCGCAATGTAATTTAATAATTTTCAAAAAATCCATCTGTCAAATTGTATTAGATAAAACTTTCGACGAGCAAAGTTAAAAGTGATTGGCATCTATAAAAACTTTATGCGAATCTCCCGACTTTCTTTCGGACATCTATTAATAAATCTACATTATAATTTCACTTTCAAACAAACAAAAAGTACGCGTCGAACTAAATAACAGTAACGGTGACCCATTGAGGAATATATAATATGAAATCTTGAACTTGAAATTTGCCATTCGAATATGATATTTATGTATAGGTGATACGGTTTTTTAAGTTACAGTTATCGTATCATTTGATATGTAATATCGGTGTCAAACAAATGGAACGAATCATGATGAATCGGCATCGTGTGTAGGTTTGATGCGAGTCTTATTAAAACTTCGTTACACGTGACAAATTCACTTCAAGGAACACATTATACGATTAGTGCCTTCAGTTCCGTTAGCTTTTATTTTGAACTGTGTTATTTATATAAAAGTTTTAGATTGCTGCAAGGCATTGCATAGGTAAAATTAAAATTTAACTTATATATTTTTTTAATAATGACAATATAGTACAAAAGCTGCTTTGTGCGGTCTTATCCGTTTAAAACGCTCCACCCCCGGGGTCATAACATTATACCGGGTACAGTCTATTAATCTTTCTCAAATAAATAGGATATCTAATGCATTTATTTAATTGGTATCGGTACATCGTGAGATTAGGGCGCTTAAACAAACATACTCTTCGGCTTAAAATAGTATAGATATTATTAACAATGTTAATTCTTCTTGCCGTGTGATTATTCAAATATATTCTTGCTATATCTCGCTCAAAACCAAAAATATTTATAAAAATAAATTTTAACAGATAAGCAAGAATTTATTCTGTTTGATAGATTAAATGTAATTAATGATATCGTTACGTAAATATTTTCCATTTTTTTAAACATAAAAATAATTATTATGACCGATATATATATTAGTTTTATGTGTGGTGAACTTTTCTGCAAGCATTATGGAGATAAAAAACCATATTTCACAAAGTGTTCGTGTAACTAAAGCGTCAGATAAGAAAACCGCTCAGCCCAACAATGGTCTCTAAGCTATTTCACAAAAATACGAAACATATAACACACTATAGACTACGTGTCCGTTCTTAAACCATGTAATAAAATGAAATCAATTTATTTTTTTAATCAAACACAAAGTACTTTACAAGTACAAAACAATATGGAACTTCGTATAAAATCGGATTCGTTTTTTCGTAACTCCGACGGAAAAACAAACAAATCTTAAAACATAATATCAGTACGGTAATAATTTTTATCTATAAGTAATACAATTCAACTTCTCAACGGCTTTATAGTATTAGTATAATTAATAAAATGAAAAAAAAAAAAAAGATAATGAATGCTTTGACAAGTAATTCGTTTCTGGGAATGTACTGTACTAGTTTCCGACCGTGCATTTGCTCGCGGGTGGGCAGTTTTTGGAACTTTGTCCTTCTCTGTATCCCTGGCGTGTATGCAAGTATTCATGACGCTCGATTGAGTAGTTAAGACGTGAAAGCATAACAAATAAACGAACTCACTTTCCCATTTATAATATACGTATGGATTGAAGTCAGTCACAGATATTTATTTCATATACGGAAAACAGAAAAATAATATTTTTTTTATACTGAAAGGATGCTAAGACATGTCCAGACAATAGACATTACACTGTTTTTTAACGATGAACTAACCAATAACAGTAGTGCCTGTCTGAAGTCGGTCGTATTCATGCCGAAGACAATGACTCACGGGCATTCGTTCAAAGAGATCAATGATCTCATCGATATTATCAGATTCCCATGTCTTTTTTTTGTGATAGCCAATAAACTACGTGACCTGGATAATGTCACGTGGAGATTTGCATTCTTAATGAAATTAGGCAGATTGGTAATTAATGTAGTGATATCGTCATAGCTTATGCCACTCCTATACTATTAACTAACAAAACTTCGCCAGCGTGGAATCCAATTTGTGACGAAGTCTTTAAAATCTGCCATTTTAACATAATACGTAATGCTTATTTCAATTTTACTTAAAAAATCTTTAAATTATTTTGTAGCAGCGACAATCTAATATAAAAAAAATAGTTATTTTCGTTTTGGTAATCCGCAAATAGCCATATTTACTAACAAAGAGTTAGAGCAGTTATTAATCAAAGAGAGACACTTTAATCTCTATTTATTTGTATAGATATAGAAAGATATATTTAATTTTCCGAAAAGTATTCCTAATTTAGATCACGTACATCGTTTTCATTATATATTATATGTAAATATAATTTACCAATTTGAATTTGTACGAGTAGGTATACTCCGAATTTTACGAGGGTTAGCATCGTAACTTAGTGACCTAAATGTGCATAATGTTTACACACACATACGTACATAAAGTCCCTATAATGTATCAGGCGGATTATAGCGAATCGTGGCTAATTCAATTCGTATGTTACATTATAAATTATGTTGAAATGTATTTCATAAGCTATTATTTAACTTCACTTGTTAGTAAGTATGAGTCCAATCTCGTGATTGAATTTTAAAGCAGTACCACTAAACCTACAAGCTGAAATTTTGCATATTCTTTTGTACGCATAAATTATAATTAATTTAGCGTCACTGATTAAAGATAATTTTTAATTAGATTTTTTTCGTAATTTAAACAAGATGTTTAATTGTCACTTTATGTGATCAACGTGTATTAAGAATCGGAATAAAATATAAGAAAATATTGTCGGTAAAATATCGACCTCGTATCGAATTATCGAATTTCATTTCAAACAAAAAATCTAAAACATTCGCACGCTTTTCTATGAATTTACATTTTAAATTTACATAGCCAAAGGTCGCGCGTTTCTCATAGCGTTTGTCAGCGAATACAAAATATATTTATATAATTGTATATGTCAAGATGCAAAGTAATTGAATGACATTGGACTACGTCTAGGTCGTATATTCGACAATTGACGAAAGCTAGACTCGAACACGAGGTCAGACCAGGAATAGGAGCAATCGCTTGACAGACGTATCGTTGACACTCAATTACGGCAGCTCCTAATAGATCTTTCACGTATGTTGTCGCCAGTCTGAAAGAACTGTTAGCTATGCAGTTATGTCTAGAATCAATATTTGATTTTGACGATATTTATAATAAATGATATCTAATTAAAATAACATATATATTAATGAATTAGTTTCTTATTATCAATACTTATAAAATCGTTTGTCGTTGCTGACCATTAATGCACAGCTAACACAACACTACTAAGTCTAGAAATATGAAATTTGGTACATAGGTTAATTTTATATATAGTTTTGGAAATTTCAACTTTAGCTATTTCAGTTCGGTATTAAATGAGTTTTATTTTTTCTTGATAAAACTAAAATAAACTAAAGTATTTTTGTCTATATATCCGGGATAGTGGAAAACAATAAAATCAATGTTATATATCGATACGGTACAAACACATAAAATCGCGCATATCTCCTAAACAAACAGGCACAATGTAATTGTTGTTCCACGAATAAGTCATCTTTTGAAACGTATTAGCGTGTCGTTGGTTTAAATAAACTTACAAGTTGACAAGATTTGTCTTCGAAGAAACGATAGCTCCGTTCGGTTCATGGAAAACGATGGAAATGGTAATTATTGAGCAATTAACAACTAACCGGCGTCGGTTACCGTGGCCGCGGTTACTTGAACGTCTGTGTTTTACAGAGTGGTTAGGAATTGTGCGAACGAGTCAGTCACTTGTCAATTATTCTACCGCCAAACAACAATCATCTCATTTAGGATATGCCTTTTATTAGTTGTCTTGTGACATTTATAACTTATCTGTTTTTTTCTTTAATTTATTTCGATTTAGTATAATAAATGCTGCTGTATTACTGTGTTCCGGTTTGAATGTTGAGTCAACCCGTATAATTGCGGGCACAAGGTATATATTTTATCTTATAAAATCAAAAAGAAATATTCCTTATTTATAAAGGGTCTCATAAGGCACTTTTGAATTATGTTATAGGATTAAATTAAATGTAAAAAGCTACCAGCCGGCAACTTACTCATTGACGGCGTATTCATGGTGTAAGGTGTTATTCAATATAATTAACTTTTTATTTGCCCTATCTTGTTTGAGAAAATACAAAACAGTGAATTACGGAATTTTAGATTTAATCAGCGATTATTGTTTAATAATAATATCCTAAGACATTATTCACACACGGCCATCTGATCCCAAACTAAGCAGAGCTTGTACTATGGAAACCAGATAACTTATATACTTGTTTTCTTTTGTAAATACATACTTATATACTTAATCACACTTAGACTCAGAACAAACAGACAAGTTCATGCACACAAATGTCTGTCCTGGGTGGGAATCGAACCCACGACCTACGGCGCGAAAGGCAGGTATCTTCTACCAACCACGCCAACCGGCTCGTCAATAATCGTCGTCGCTCGTCGTAATGAATGAACAGTTTAGAAATGAAATAGTAATTAAAAGTTTTTAATACAAAATTATAAGATGACTTATTGCGTGACATAAGTACAGTATATATATTTGATGGTGCCCGGTGTACCGTGATGGAAATTGAGTCCAACATATATTTATCTAAATATATAGTCATTAAAATCGTTTGAAAATATTAATTTGAACATGTCAACAGATAATTCATACGAGATAGCTCAGTGGATGTAGTTTAACCGAAGATAGCGGAATTAAATCTGGACCTTTTCATGTGCTGCGGTGAAAGAGAACGTCGTTTTTTTTTGCACAAAATGTGCAATTATTATCAGACAAAAATTCTGCCATATGTATTGTCTAACCGACCAATCCCAAATGGATCGTTTGTTTGAAAAAGAATCAAAACATTTTTTATATAGAGAATATTATCCGCATAATAGAGTGAAAATGATACCTTTATCCAGTAGTGGGACACTAAATAGTATGTTATTAACCTTCGAATTTGAAATTACATAATGTTAAGTAGTGAGACAGTTAAAATTAGACATTACAGATGTTTCGATTACCATGAAAAATGACCCCAGGCCTAGAAAGCGACAGTGATTTTTGTTGCGCAAGCGCCGAATCGCCAGCGGTCAGTGACCGGCGCGGGTGCAGCGCGGGGAAAGTCGCGTTACTAAGTCATGACTGTTTAATTAACTCTCGTGCGTACGTCGAGACTATGGACGGTGGTGGCCACTAAATTAGCTACGATTTAGAATAATTAATTGGAATGTTCAACGAATTATTTGCGAGACTTTACAATTTATCATATCCTTAAGAACGTTATTAAAATAGAGCTAAGGCTGAGTTTTACCTTCATGATATCATTTAAAATATTAACCGCCTTCCTTATAAACGTTGTTTCAGGGGTATTTTAATAGGTATAACAGTATAATAGATATTGATTTCTCTCTTTCTGTCATGATTAATTTGACATTCGAAAGAGAAAGACAGAGTATTGTTAGTTAATCACCATCTCGCAGCATTTACTCACTATCGTAAAAGGGATTATTATCTATTTACTAAATGCATATACATCTTACCGCACGCCAACGATTTTTTTGGACGTGTTTGTTCAAATATCGTTCATCTCTCTTGAAGTACTGGTAAATAATAAAGTGTTAACGGTAATTTGTTTTTACAGAAAACGCTATTAATTAATGTTATTTATTTTGATAACGATTTAATACTGACAACTAAATCAATGAAAGTTTTCGTTTTATTTTTAAACAGGTAATATGTCATGGCCGCGGACTGACTTTTTGATCGATATTTTGGAGATCTACTAAAGTTACATAGAAACTTTTCTTTTATGTAGTTTTGGCTGCGCGCGCTTGGAAATAACCCAGTACGACAATTTTCTTAACGATTACGTTGTTATAATACGCTAAAATTTATTCAATATATAAACCTACTACTTACTATATACGCCACATCTCTCCTGAAATAGCATCTTATTCAAAAGGTATCATTATAATGTCAAGGTCGACATTGTTTTTTTTTCGATACAGCAAAATTCACTTTACATGGTAAAAATAGTAGATTAAAAGTATTTTAAAAGAATCAGTAATAGCTTATTATTATAGGTCATAAAGCCGAATAGTTTGTTATCAAAATCGAGGCTGTTCTAGACATTATTCATGAACTAGTTCAAATCCATTATAGCTTATGATTTTATATATACGCCACTGAGTCGTTACACTCCATTTGAATAGTTCTATATATGATATTCATTAGACTCATCAATGCCATATGAAATGAATTCTTAAATCACAGACACTAATTGTTCTTTCAATTAGTTATTACAACAAACTATTTTTAATGTTTTGCTTGTATTTAATCTTGATTTATAAAAAAAAGACTTAACTTTACAAACCAATTTACATAAAGATATTAGTTAATCATTAACAAACATTATTTAATTATAGAAATCTAAGCAATTACAAATAATGTAAATTATATAAATATTGAAGGTTTGAGAGAATTTGGATGTGGCTTGATGATTTGTGGCCCAGTAGTTAGAATGTGTGAATCTTATTCGATGATCATGGGTACAAATCCATGCATGCACCGCTGAATATTCATGTGCTTAATTTGTGTTTATTATCTTTATACTCATAGATGAAGGAAGGATTGTGAGAAAAACTAGTTTAACTGAAATTCTGTTACATATGTATTCTTACCATAATGGAATAGCATAGTGGAATAAGCTTCGAAGCTTCTTTTCAAACAGGGAGGAGGCCTTAGTCCAGCAATGGGACATTCACAGGCTCTTACAATACTATACTATAATAAATCATAAGGCATTAAGCAGAGGGATCAGTGCCCGTTTTCAACTAAACATTCTACTTAGAAGTAAATTGTCTATATAAACTTACCAATAAGATCTGATTATCTGATCAAATATATTAATTGATGTATCATTTCTAAAGCAGATTATTACTCATTTTACTTGTATTAGTCATCATTAGTCAGATTACGTTATATATCTCAAAAGGTAAAAGCGAACAGAAAAATAAATGTTTATGTAAAAAAGCAAAGAAAAATAAACGAAGTAGTCATTTATTCCGGGCATTTAAAAACTTACTTTATACTGTATTGTTCGATTGTGCAAGTTCCAAGACAGATTTCAACACATTTTGAAAAGCCAGAATAATAATTCATAGGGACGCAGACATTCATTTAAAATATTTGTCCACTTTATTTATAATATATAATATTATGTATTATTTAGTACACTATTTTCAGCTCGTTTAGACATTTAGCTATAATTATATGTGTTATTTTATCATTTTAAATTCATTTTGTGGCCACACATGGTATCTCATGTACTTTCACTATTAATTCCAAGTTTAATATTTTATCATAATATGATAACCGGCTATGAGAAAATTATTAAAACATGATACTTCAAGTTACCTTATTAGATTTCCAAGTGAGGTGTTTGTTCGTCATTATGTTAACAAAACTAAGACTCACTGTCATTTATGCTATAAAAATCTATACTGTTTTTCAATAGTCCCATTTGATTTAAACCCTTCCATTTAAGCATACAGCTTTTGTTAGGAGTGGGGCCGACAATGTCCCAAGGGGACAGGATCAAAGCTGTGACTTTTCACGATCACTAGGCCACCCGTAAACCATTACACTAATATTCAAAAAGGTGACTATTTTTGATTCATATATTTCAATACAATAAAGTTATTGAAAGAAAAAAAAGATTAAAAATTAGTAACATGGCTAATGTATTAATTGAAATTATCATTTTATTATTTAGTAAAATTATTATGATAATCACAAAAATATTTTTATAACTTTTAGAAAATAGTTTGAAATAATTCCAGACCACAATTTATCTTATATTTGATTTAATTATTTTATACCTAAAATATATATTTTTGGTTGTTATACAATCAGACTGAAAAACACATTTATTTTTTAATAACAAAATATTTAAAATTATATAAATGGGAAAGAAATAAAATAAACAGGTTTATTATGATATATCTTATAAAGTTTTTAGATCAATCAACACACTGACACTGAGAATTACAAAAAATTAGGGATATAAATATAATTAAATAATATTTACACCCAAAACATTCTAAAGACATAAAAAAATATTTTTAATTTAAAAATATTCTTAATGATTGCAATATTGTTATGATATTAACTAAAAAAAAAACATACAAAGAAAATGAGTCAAGTTTAATAAATTTACAACAAATTAACTACGTCTTATTTTTAAATATCTGTTAACCTTGTGAATCAGCTGATGACACCTTTGTTCTGGCCTACATTTCATTTCGATTATTTCGTAAATTATCAACTTCCTCCGAATAAAAACGAGTACTTACCTCTTCACGTCGTTTAAGCCAGCGGCCGCAGGGGCTTTCCTCCAGGATTTCACTCTCATCCTCGGAATCCTCTCCACTTTCCCTGGGCGACTTGCGCTCCTTGTCGATGCTTCTGCCGCCCGACATAACACTGTTTTCGTGACACTACAGAAACAAATGTATTCACCGCACAGTCAACAAATAATTCACTGATGTTTTTTCGAAGAAAACACTAGGAAATATTTTCAAAATACACTTTTTCTTGTAACCATAACCAAGGTTGCAAGACTAGATGTCACTAACGTTTCATCCCAAACCATTATTTGTTACACGACACAAAATAGAAAGCCTTTTCTTCAAAATGTAAAGTTTAAAGATTTTTCTATATAAAGCAATACAACGCAGTGAGTCTAGTGAGCTTACTCATGATAATTGAAATAAATTGTTCGCCGGCGTATCTCTCGACGTATTTCTATCCGACACAAATATAAAACCAAAGACACATTTACTTTTTGTCCTTCTCAACAGTCATAGACAATACTGTTAGTTACAAGTTTTTGACATATGTTTAATAAAAAATAAAAATATATAATAATATTAAATAATCAACTGTATATATTACACATATTTACTGCAAAGTATATAAGTATATATGATTTTAATTTTAAATATTTTAAGGCGCCATCTATGAACAGGCTATAAAAAACGTCCATACGTACCTACGTACTTGTCTTATATATCTAAATAAAAATAAATGATTAACAGGATGATTAGGAAGATAGTATTTTTTAATAACGTTGTGTATATTATTTGTAAGTTTATTATTTTATTGATTTTAAAAACCAGTAATGTAATAAGTAGTGCAGAACAACGCCACCTATTAGAACATTCTAAAACTACTTGTTTTCAGGACGTTATTGCAAAGAATAAAACGGCAAAATCTTTAAACTTGTCTTTTGAGGTATCTTTTTATAAAATGTTACTTAAAATAAATAGATGGGGCTTTGACGAAAGAAAAATATATTTGGATAAATAATATAAGATTTTTTTGTAATATATACAAATGCAATGCGTTATTGTTTGCCGTTTGCGTATTAAATAAGGCATTTTTCTTAACTTTCTACTTTAATGACTAATACCTTTTATTCCTTTTACGTAAATCATAATCATTATTTTAGTTCATACTTCATACCATAGAATAATAACGCTTAATCTATGCTTCATAACATATGAGTATTACAGTTATCATAAGTAATAATTTTAATTTTGTTTGTTTTTGTTTTCCGTATATAATACAAGAATGCCTAAGATTTTTAGATAGGTTCGGTCATTTATTATCCAATGCATTGTCTAGCGGTAAAATTATATATATGAAATAATCGCACAAATTTGCATTTATTGATGTAGCCGTTGTGTCGATTGCAAGAATATTTGCATCTTCAAACAATCCAATCCACAATGAAGAAGTATAGTAAAATTAATTCGATGACGAATTCTTTCAATTCGATGGAAACATTCTAAAAATATTTACTTCAGATGATGATTAATATAATGCTCCATTTTGACCCATTTTTTTCTTAGGGATAAACGACGTTAGACACCCGGGTCTCTGAAGGATAAAAAGGGCTATATGGGATTCTTACCCACTAACTATTTCGATGGCTGGTTTTGACAGGGATCGGAGAGGCAACGGGATAGTTGGCCCTTTTTTAGCTTAGCTTACAACACTGTCATCTTATTACATTTATCACGGAGCAGCCTCACATTGCCGAAAGACCTTATCAGGCTAAGTTCAGCTTAAGTTGGCCGATATACAGCTTTCTAATTATTGATTGATTGATGTGACTCATGAATACGTCATTACTTATTGGATTACATTGATTGCAGCTGTTTCTTTTGCGAACTAACTATTTCAGGATTTCCAGATCAGACTTAAAAAATGTTTATTAAAAACGTTCATAGTGACAGTAAGGAATTAGGAATTTGGTAGTAAATCATTCTCGTTCCACTGAAAGTAGGTACTTCAATTTTTTGATCCAAATCAAAAACTTCACGTGCTGCGCCTAAGCCGTCTGCGGTCGTCGTCAGATAGGATAATAACATTGAGGGATAGAGAGTGCATTTGTGAACATACTTGTGCTTTATAATAGACATGTACTTCCTACGCATTTTGGCATACTTGGGACAATCCTATTGTGGATGGCATATGCCCACCCAGATGCAAGTTATAAAAATATTATTTATTTAACATCTGGGTACCAATCCACTCATTATATATTCTACTGCCAAACCAGGGACATGACTAATTTCCAAGGCATATGGCGCATTAGCGATGTAAGGAATAATAATTATTTCTTTCAGGGCTAGTGTCTATTGGTAGATACCATCAGGTTCACCTTTAGTAAATAAATAACACGCTAAACCAAGATAAGAGTTGTAAGTAGTGCACAATAACTATTAATGTTAGAGGTTGTAACATTAAAAAGCGCATGTACGTTTCGAGGTATTCATTTATGTAATGCTCGGTCCTGGGCTACAACATTAGACGAACATACTCTCGGTGAGTACCCTTCTAGATTACCACAGATGGAACTCGCTTCGAAGAAACTGCACAATAGTAGCGTGCGAAACGCGATCGGACATTAACATTTACTTAGCAAATCATAAAATTGTATTTTAAAAATACAAGTAAAACTCACTAATGTTGTGAGTATATTTTTGTATATGAGATGTTATGAAATGGTAATCGCGATCGCTTTTACGGTATAAAGTTGATGTTCTGCGGCGCCATCTAACGGTGTGCTTCTAATTACTATAAAATAGATAATATAAAAACTTATATAAAACAATACATAAGTATGAGCGCAATTTCATGGTGGTCGGTGGAACAGTGTTGTAACATATTAATTTAAAACATATCTAATATACCCGTTCCGGCGTCGCACGGGTAGAATACTACATAAAACGTTTATATGTACAAACATATAAAGAAGAAATCTTGTTATTTTGAGAATTTCGGACGTACGCAAAACATTTCGCCATACATCACAATCACAGGAATGGCTTAGGAATATAAAGAGAACAATCATACAAACATTATATACCTATATTAGAACTCTATGCGTTTTATTTTCATTTGTTAATGCATTAGGTATGCAATCAATTTTACGCTTCAATAAATCGTCAATACGTCATATCATTAACACGCGGCACAATTCGCACAGATTCGCACGAACCCGTGCTAGTCGCTGATAATTTCATATTTAACAAAGACTGTTCGTCATTTCGCTATAAATTTCCGACAGCTTGTTCGTCTTTTCAGTTGCAGTCGAGGACGTCACATTTTATGCGGGTTTATGACTTTTTTACGACACCTCATAACCAACTGATGGGAACTGTACGAGACTTATAATCAACTTCAATAAATTGCAACGCTGTCAGTTCGCTTTTGAGAGAACCAACTTGATGGAACTTAATAAAAGTTGAAAGTCAATATTGGTTATAATACACGTTATAATTAATGTATGACAGGATTTGTTTATTTATTGACATAATCTATCGCACAAAACCTTAGGGCTCCAACCAAAGGTATAAAGATACAACAATATAAATGAATGAGTTATTTCATACTTTGATGATTGTTGAGTTTTCAAGATTATGTAAAAACGGCATGTTATATTTCAACATAAGAATCTTTTATTTTGAAATATAACACGCCGATTTAGATATGTACATCATTTAAATAAAGTCTCATTTCCGATTTTCGTCCCTTTTGTGGAATAAGTTGAAAATCCTAAATATATTTATAACACCTATAACCATGATCAGACTTGTCTGCCTTAAAAATAAATAAAAACCGTCAGCAAAGAAGAGGTATTCTGTAATTTAATTCGATATTTTCGATTTGATAAACATTTTAAACAGTAAGACATTACACAAATACACCGCCGCGCCGTTTCAATTAAAATTGTATTAACTTTCAAGTGTTACACAAAATGAATTGAGAATTTAACGGAGTCTCTTATAAATTTCGAATAAACGCCAAAAACTTAGTCGTACTTGCCATTCTCATTACCACTAATACCATTTCCTCTGGCTTGCCATTTCCCTGGCGGGACTATCTTCCCTGGAATTTAAATATGCATAAATGCATCAGATTGCAACTTACGAATTTAAGCGATAAGTTTTAAGCTCATCTTTCACTGGATATATTGTGCTACTCGATGATAATATAAGCGATATAAAACTTTATCAATTTAATATGTAATAAAGTAAATTTGAAGATCCAGCCTCTAGGAATGTTTGGAATTAGTTATATGACGCTGCTCTATTTTGGTTTAGAATGTAATTTGACACATGAAGATTTTCTAACGATGATTTCCATGAGTTTGTTCACTAGAAAGAGTCCATGGTAAATTGAAAGTACTTACAATTCAATGATTCTCGAGTGCAGAACTTAGTTGCAATTTTGAAAGCGTCATAATATTCCGAAATAGATAAGCGGTGCGATATATTTGTTGGACGATTACCCTCACGAACCACTGGCACCAGACATGATCTTTGAATGCAAGTGGTCGGTTAAACAAACTCTGTATTCATAATTACTAACTCACTGAATGTCGGGGATCGAGCTATTTACATATAGAACGTTCTAGTTGCGGATGAAATTTTATGTGAATAATTTAACTCACTTTTATTCGTATTGTTCGATAATCTAAAAGTTATATAACACTATTGAACTGATTTGTAAGTAAATTTTGTAGTTTTTCGTCGTTAATTTTTAACATATTTTTTTCATATATTGTTTATTTAAAAGCGAATGTTAAACCAATATGAATCTAGATAACAAAGTGAGACTTCATGAACTTGATTAATGTCATATTGATTGAGATGGTTAAATTAAAATTGAAATAACAAATATTAATTATTTCATTCATGACATTTTATGTAAAACAATAGTATAAATAAATTATTTATCGCTTTTAATTGTATGGACTTTTGTTGTGTGAAATAAATGTATTATTTGATGTATTAATAACTTCATCCATCTTTTATATCATTAAAACAAGTAGACGAGAAGTTATAAATAATATTATCTCATGTAATCCGACATCAAAGCGAATAAGATATTTTAATAAATAAATTATAACTTAATAAAAGCTTAATTAATGTTAATCAACGGTAATTCAAAGCCGAGATAGCCCAGTGGTAAGAACGCGTGAATCTTAACCGATGATCGTGGGTTCAAACCCGGGCAAGCACCACTGAATTTCATGTGCTTAATTTGTGATTATAATTCATCTCGTGTTTGACGGTGAAGGAAAACATCGTGAGGAAACCTGCATGTGTCAAATTTCACTGAAATTCTGTCACATGTGTATTCCACCAATCCGCATTGGAGCAGCGTGGTGGAATAAGCTCCAAAACCTTCTTCTCAAAAGAGGAGAAGAGGTCTTAGCCCAGCAGTGGGACATTCACAGGCTGTTACTGTTACTTTAACAGTAATTCCGTACTTAATATTTATTAATGCTAAAATTGAGACGCAGGACATACACTTTAATTCAAGATTTCCAAATTGATTTAATTAATTATTAATATTTCATGAATTATTATATTGAAATGAGATAAATTTAACGCACCTGCAAGTCCTCGGATGTTGCAGATTTCCACGGACGGTGGTAGTCAGTTTCCATCAGGTGAGCCTCCTGCTCGTTTGCCCCCTCTTACATAAAAAAACATAAATATTTTTAATATTATAACAAAATGTAACGGAAATAAAATTGTCATATATTATAAGATATATGAAAACATTCATTTATAAAGCAAACTAACTCGATTAAATAGTTATGTTTTAATATATTATTATTATTTCATGTCTGATAATCATGAAATTTCGCATACACGAGGTAAGAAAAAGTTAAACACCGGTCTACTTTATAATATCATTCGTAATGAGAAACGAATTGATTTAATGGAAAATATAAAAATATCTCACTAAATAAACAAGCACGATGTCGCGACGACTGAATAATTATAAAACAAAAAACTCACTTGAACAAATTGCAAGTCAAACTCTCCTTTGAGCTGTTATTTGCAAAGCTTATGTCCGTATTCTCGGTTCTTGCGTTAATTTAATTAAAACCTAAGAAACTAGCGAAAGAACCACATTGAGTCCGTTAGGGGCTTGTTCTCAACATCTCGGTCTGAAAATAAATTCAATGGCGTTTGCTTTTCGTCAAAAAAAAGAGAAAAGTTTTCATGTTACATTATGTGTCTGTTTAATATTTCGTTAATTATAAATAAATAATTTGTATATTTATATGTCCGATACTTTATAAATATATAAATATATTTATATACATTTGTATATTTAAAATAAATAAGTATATGGAACTTGCAGGATATCTTTTGATGCGTCTTTCTGTGAGGTTGTCATTAAATAAGTAAAAAGTTACTCTCTTTAGCTTTATTGATTTTGTTTCTTAATTTCGTATGTGTAGTAAAGAAAAGTTGCGCTTTAAAAGTTCTTCTAAAAGCCGAATCGAAGAATGTATTTTTTGATTATTTAGTTTACCATTTACATATAGAAAAGCATTTTTGATAATAAAACAACTTTAAAAGAAAATCTAGAATATCTCAGATAATATTGAGCTTTTTAGTAGAACTGAAGTTTCCTTTGTAAGGAAATAAGTGTTACGTGAGCCAATTCCGAGCCAACATTTGGACAGGATTCAATAGCAACTTTCAAATATGGCTTAATAAAAGATTTCTTATTGCTTCGATACGGAGTTTCGCGTGCAAGTCTCATGACAAAGTAACTTGTTACTAGAAGTTCAATATTCTTTAGTAAATTATCGTGGATTATATCCGATACGAAGTAAGATTGCGAAAGGAAATTTCATTTTGTTGAATTATGAGAATAGAGAAATAATATTTCAGTCACGACACGTCTGCCAAATGTTAACATCGAATTTGATGGTTATTGATCGATTTAATTTATAATTTAGGAAAACGAATAGATATTTATCCAAGATATTTAAGATCTAAGATATTTATCTATTCGTTTCCTTATGGAGTAAAATAAATAGAAACACGAAGTTTCGAATAAGTACATAATAACCACGCAAACACTCTACTAGAAAAAAACTCCCTAGAAAGCGGATGCGGAGAGGTATAGCAAAGTAAGAGTTAGCCGTTACGTTATACGAGTCGGCTCCGAACCGAGATCGAGCTGAGTCAACAACACGGGAATTTTAATCGAAGATTACTAATTAGCCCTGGGAAAAATCACTAAGTTTTCAATTCAAATCTTGCGTGTACCCACACACCGACCCAAACGGGCTTGCGCAACCCCAAATGGCAAGCAATTGTTATCTTCAAACAAATATTTTTTGTATTCTTTGATGAAATACAAATGAAAAAATTCCTATTACATGTTATATGATAGCTTTAATACCTTTGAGACAATGTTTCTCAAAGTTTTTACCCAATTAGGATGCCTTTGTCCCAAGTTTGTCTTCATGTTTTTTATATATTTGTCCTCAGCTAATAGACCTGTCATATATTGCAAAACTGTACAACGGATATACTTTTGTTATATTAGAGGAAGACGTATTTCTATTCCACTGTCACATATTTTCTCAACGTCGTAAATAAAAGTCAGAGGTATGGCGTCAACTATCAATCTATATCGTTCGGAGGGTGCGCAACTGAACACACCTCGCGCGTGATCTAAGACGCTCAGTGTGTATCTATTGTACACATTTCTAGTAAATCATGTGGATACTTCATAAATATGTCCTGCCAGCTCGTACATTATTCGGAAGGCGTGATTTAGTAATATAACTACTTGATGTGGAGAGAAGGCAATATTATTGTCCAGTAATGGAAAATTTACGGACTGTTAGTCTAGCTATCTGAATTGCTTTTTGTGTATTCATTGGAATTACTCATAATATAGAATTTACACTTCAGTCGAATCAGTACATAAATCTCTTTATGATATAAGTATGTATAGATAACAATCAAAAATAAAAATATCCTTTATAATTGGAACGCGTGGTCACATTTAGTCAATTCGCAATGTTCTGTGTCAAGCTCTCTCTCTCCGAGTGATTTCCAACTTGAAACAAATGACGTAAACGTAAGAGCAATGTTTTCAGTATAATACTGGTGATTTATTATATATGGTAGCTTATATATTTTGTTGTAAATAATATACTCTATTATTTACATGTATATTGGACATTATTTTATGTTCCTGATGGTAAGTGTTCACTAAAATCTACCAATCCAATGTTGGCTTCGTGCAATAGAGGTATACATTGGATTTTCGTCAAGTCAATATCAAGTAAATGAATTGAAATAGAACTATAGGGTTTTCCAATAGGGACGCTTGAACTTTGACAGCTGATTGCGGCCATGTTGTTTGAGTGACAGCTGTCAAATGCAGTGTGTTATATTCATTCCGTCCTCCCAAACCACCATGGCAGGTTACAGTGTCGAGCAGCACGTGCAAATCATAAAATTGTTTTATGAAAATGGGTCTTCAGTTCGAGCAACGTTCCGCGCACTTCGCCCGTTTTACGGTCGCGATGATCGTCCTGCCGAGTCGACTATCCGTCGATTGGTGGACAAATTCGAGTCAACCGGGTCAGTTAACAATCAGCCGGTTCCCGTGCGTCAACGTTACGCGAGATCTGCCGAGAATATCGCCGCTGTGCGCGACAGTGTCCTCGAAAACCCGCGGCAGTCAATTCCGCGTCGCGCACAGGAACTCGGCCTTTCGCAGACGACAACTTGGCGAATTTTGCGTTGTGACTTGAGCCTGCACCCGTACAAGATCCAGCTGACCCAAGAGCTCAAGGTTAATGACCATAGACAGCGCCGTGTGTTCGCTGACTGGGCATTAGAGCAGTTGGAAGTTGACGCCGATTTTGGCAAAAAAATCATCTTCAGCGACGAGGCGCATTTTTGGATGAATGGCTATGTCAACAAGCAAAATTGCCGTATTTGGGACGAGACCAATCCACACGAGGTTCACCAAGTGGCAATGCACCCGCAGAAAGTGACTGTTTGGTGCGGATTTTGGGCCGGAGGCGTGATTGGTCCGTATTTTTTCGAAAACGATAATGGTGTGGCCGTCACCGTCAATGGTGAGCGATACCGGTCGATGATAACCAACTTCTTTTGGCCTGAAATCGAGAATATGGATCTGGACAACATTTGGTTTCAACAGGACGGCGCTACGTGCCACACAGCACACGCTACGATGGAAGTTCTTCACGATCAAGCGCCCTTAATGGAAAACCCTATATTTCAAGAACAAAAAAGAAGAAAGTCTCGTACATGCGACTGCTATACTATCTTGGCTTAGTGGATTGCCTCGGCTATTGGCCTCATTTAAAAGCATTAAAAACAGGTCGGTTAGGAAGAAAGTATTATCAGTAACGGTATAGACACTTATAGATTTAAAATAAAGCTTATAGATTGATAATGCTTTTAATTTTTTTGGAATTAAAATGATCTCATTTCGTTGACAACTTTCACTTTCACAAATACTTAACGTTATGCTAAATATCTATTTGAGAACAATACAATTTTAAGATAATATTCTACACAGTTGAATATAAGATAGAACAAGTTATGTGAGGTTTATAAATGGTTATAAAGTAACATATAAACTTGATAAATTCAACCGCATGTATAGTTAATCTATTATCTTTTTATGATACATTTTACGGCGTCATAAAGGTATTTTTCAAGGAGCCCTTGAAATAAACTTTAGTGTATGGTATCTTTCCAAAAATTTCATTGCTGTTGATATTTTACATTCCATAATAAAACCATATCTCTCCCATAAACACGTGGCTTCAATCACGCCCTGTCAGTCTTATTATTTGTATGCTTCAAACATATTTTATTTAAGTATTAAAATCGTATGAAATAATGTTATAAAAACGATGAGGTTGTTTATTAAGATGGCAGTTATAATACAACATTAAATATAGATTTATTTACATTGTGGACTAAAGCGAGTAGGTAATATAACATTAAAAAAATATAAAATAGCTACGCGGTGCAAATCATGACCGCGTTTAATAATTACAAAAATGTTAACGACATTTTCTCTGTTTTCTAGCCTAATGTTTATAAAGAAATTGTTAATTGAATTTTGTAGGAGATATACGGTTTTTTATGTAAATTATTGATAATTATTAAAAGCTTATATACAGTCGACAGGCTAGATAAGG
The DNA here is from genome assembly GCA_905220585.2 of Nymphalis polychloros. Classification (NCBI taxonomy): domain Eukaryota; kingdom Metazoa; phylum Arthropoda; class Insecta; order Lepidoptera; family Nymphalidae; genus Nymphalis; species Nymphalis polychloros. Next base: position 14,725,841 of record HG992247.1, read on the forward strand.
AGAACTAAAACAAAATTATTCATAATCAAAATTATCATCTCTTTAGACGTGAATTTTGTTATCATCTTTTAAGCGAATATGTAAATACTTAAACTAAATGAATATTTAAAATTACTACTTATAATTAAGTCAAAGATAATTTAACTTAATCTGGAACTGTGCGAACACATAATTTATTCATTTAACGAGAAACGGTAAAACTGAGACTTGGGGTCTAATTAGACGTATTAAATTCAATTTGCATAATATTCTTACCATCATTAGATCAGCTTAATGTTTATCAAACGTTCTTGAAAGAGAATTTAATTTTTACTAATTTTGTAAACTAAGGGTCATGTCTATTATCGTTAAGCCTTTTAATTACTGTGAATACCTTTGGTTTTGGCTGTAAAGGGCTTAAAAACAATGAATTAGGTATCTTAGAGATTATTATTTCACAATCTGATACGAGTTAATAGATACGTATAAACATACATGAATTTTCAAGCTTCGCTTATATATTTTTTCTCTTATTTCCAATCGATAGCACATAAGTTTATTAATAAATACCAAACAAATAAAAGTAATGTCGAAGATAAACGAAAATAAAGAAGTAATGTTGAATATGAACACTGATAAAAAAACTTATTCATTTAAAATAGTACATGTATTATACAAAAAGCCGAGATGGCCCAGTGGTAAGAACGCGTGAATCTTAACCGATGATCGTGAGTTCAAACCCGGGCAAGCACCACTGAATTTCATGTGTTTAATTTGTGATTATAATTCATCTTGTGCTTGACGGTGAAGGAAAACATCGTGAGGAAACCTGCATGTGTCAAATTTCAGTGAAATTCTGTCACATGTGTCACCAATCCGCATTGGAGCAGCGTGGTGGAATAAGCTCCAAAACCTTCTTCTCAAAAGAGGAGAAGAGACCTTAGCCCAGCAGTGGGACATTCACAGGCTGTTACTTTATTATACAAAAGATCAATGATTACTAAGGTAATAGCCAAACAAAGTATTATTTAACTCGATAGCAAATTACACCGCAGTCTCCCTTTTATCAATTTAAAAAGAAACTCTAATACCTCTTTTAACATTACATTAATATGTCTCATCCGTAAGGAATGAATATAAACTGATTTAAAACGGATATTACGATTCATATATTCGTTTATGCCGTTCGCTTGATAACTAATTAGTATTGGTTGATTTTGATGTTAATGTAATTAAGCTCTGCCCTTGTGACTGATATTTTAATATATACCATATCTAACACGATCCAAACTTTATAATTGGATTAAAATATTATTACATTTTCGGCACCTTCGTTTGCATAAAATATCTTGTTATATATAGGACCATGATACTGTGAAGTAGAGGCATCGCCTGCCTTAATAGTTAATAATTAATTTAAACCTTAATTAATGATTATTATAAAATAGTCTTTATAAGCAGTTTATTATTTTTTAAGTAAATTATAAAGTAAAAGTAAAGTAACAGCCTTTAAATGTTCGGTTAAGGCCTCCTCTTCCTTTTGAGGCGAAGGTTTGCTGCTCCAAGCTGCTCAAATGCGGGTTGGTAGATATACATGTGGCGGAATTTCAGCGAAATTAGACACGTGCAAGTTACTTTACGATGTTTTCAGTGATGCTTGCCTTGGTTTGAAAGGAAATTATAAGTAACTGTAATGTAATCATCGCGTCCTGGTTTTGTAGGTAATCGTTCGTGCATATTTGTAGTGTATCACCTCTAGTTACCATTCCGCTAAGCATTAACAATTTGTATTGCTGTATATGTATCTATTACACAATTTAAGACAATATAACTACTTATATAAAAGTATATTGAAATAAGGACATTCGGCAGAGAACTAAAGTCACCGACATCGCGCGTAGAATTAGCTTGCCGAAGTGGAAGTGGGCTGGTCATGTCTCCAGGCGCCTTGATGGCTGATGGAGCCGACACGTGTTTGAGTGGAGACCACGCTTAGGCAACTGTAGTGTAGGACGCCTTGTGGCGAGGTGGACCGACGATTTAAAAAAGGTGGCAGGTACGGGATTGATGCGGGCTGCGCAAGATCGGGATGGTTGGCGTTCTATGGGAGAGGCTTTCGTCCAGCAGTGAACGGCATGAGGCTGAAGTATAAGTATATAAAAGTTACTATATTTTTTTACAAATTAACTTAACTAAATCTGTACTGCACAGATGTGAATCTGTACATAAGCTTGGCGGTAGAGCTTTGTGCAAGGTCGTCTGAGTAGGTACCACCCACTCATCAGATATTCTACCGCAAAACAGCAGTACTTGGTATTGTTGTGTTCCGGTTTGAAGGAGGAGTGAGCCAGTGTAATTACAGGCTCAAGGGACATAACATCTTAGTTCCCAAGGTCTGTGGCGCATTGGCGATGTAAACTATGATTGTCATTTCTTACAATGCCAATGTCTATGTTGGTGACCACTTACCATCGGGTGGCCCATATGCTCGTCCGCCAACCTATGCTATAAAAAAAGATAGATGGAATTTCATACGATGAAGAAAAATAAATTAGGCACATGAAAGTAGAATGGTGCTTGCCCGGGCTTAAAAGCGCAATCTATTTGATTATAATTCACATGTTGTAGCCGCAGGGCCATGTCGGCTTATAATCGAATCTAATACGAAATAAAAAAAAAAGTTAAAACAGTACATGATATATATATATATATATATATATATATATACTATGTATCCCATAGATGTTAGCTGTGAAAGATAAACAACTCCTTACACCGTCAATGTTTCGCAGACCACCGAATCTAAGATCTTATACAGGTACATTGTGCCTGTAATTACACGAGCTCACTTACTCTTCAAATCGGAACACATTTGTTGGTATAGTAATTACGACTTTACCTTATACTACTACTATAAATACTGTCTTCTTCTTTCGATTGTCACATCAATGAAGACGAGCCGTTTGGCGTGGTTGATACCGATATTGCCTTGGGTTCGATTCCCACCCAGGATAGACATTTGTGTCTTTGTGTTCATGAACATGTCTGTTTGTCCTGATGGGTGTAATTATCTATATAAGTATGTATTTACAAAGAAAAGTAGTATATGTAGTATATCAGTTGTTTGTTTTCCATAGTACGAGCTCTGCTTAATAAAATTAAAAACTAAAAGCAGTTAAAATTCGGCTCTCTCTCAACGCGAGAGCGTAGAGTAATATGATTTAACTCTTTCATCGGCTACAAAATGGCTCGATAATGCGATCACCGTGAACACCGGCTTTGATCGGGTACAACTCTTTTAACGGCATAGGACAATATTATTGAGCCTTGCTACACAGACTTAGAAGGATTTTAAAATATTTTTTATTTGTTACTTGTACCGATGGGTAATGGGATTCACATTTTCTTAAAAATAATTATTATATTTTCGTACAAACATAATTTCACAGAATGTATATTGAGAAGCAACAGCTATCGTGATATTGTAACTTCTTTGTTCGCATTAACGTAAACAATGGATATTTTATCGGCCAAATTTAACTTCATGTGCGAAATCATTTCTACACTGTTTCAGTTTCTTCAGCTATATTAATGTAATAAAGCTATGACGATATATAAATACATATATAAATCAGATTATGCTATACTATTTAGACTCAGAACTAAATGTATATATATGTATTTCTATTTAAAAATATACGTGAAAATAAGCAATATTTGGAATACAATATATTTAACAAAATAAATATATCTTCTTACATATAATTCATAATATTTCTTTTTAATGTACTAATGATCATTTTTTCTATTGTTCTTGTAACGAATATTCTCTAAGGCAATATTATTATTTCCACAAGAAATAGTCGCCGACGAAGATTTATTATTCCATCATGTAATGAATCAATCAAGGACCCATTTACGTAATGTCGTGTATAAATGTACTTAATAAATATATTGTATTTTTTAGTTACTATATCAACTATATAAAGACGAATATTGTATACTCCTTTAGTCAATAATGTAGCCTGTAAGTAACCTAACCTTGAGTATAGGTCTTCTCGTTTGTCGAGAAGGTGTCAATTAATTCCAGCATTGTTCTTCGGTAATATGGAAGATGGAATATTTTATCTTAAAGAATTTGGTGATTAAAATACGCAAATTAAACACACCAAGATTGCACAAAGCTGTTAGATTGGAATACGCATTCACTCAGAGCTATCTAAGATGTTTTAATTTTTTTTAAATAAAACTGGCAAAAAGATCTCTCTAAGAAACTGGTCCACACATCTGGTGACCCAAGAGTTGGCGCTTATTTAGTCCATGCTTAGTCTAGCGGCGCAGAAGGGCCTATTGCCAGCGTCTTGGGTACAATGCCACAGGATAATCTTTTAGACGGCGTGTCTAAAATATTATCCTATTTCTTTAAAATTTTAATGTGTAGTTTGTTTTTTATTTTAGTTTTAGAATATAATAATGAATATTTTATTAGAAAAGAGTTATTAAAATACATATAAATTCAAATCAAATATAGCGTGTCATTATATGTGTCGCCTTTAGCTAACTATAATAGTAATTGTTTGTTCGCCAATCGTACTGGTAATGGATAATAATAATTTAACTTTCTCGAGATTCCAGACTTAAGTTGGTTTAATGTCCATTGAGTTTACGACTTAAATCTTTTAAATAATTAGTTGAGATAATTTCAAGTATCGAAGTAGAATTATTTCAGTTAGAGTTAATTCGAAATTTAAATTAATCAAACGTTTATGACATGAATTTATAAACGCGATCCGTTTATAAATTAATTCCGTTGAGTGACAATTCTTAAGAACTTAGATGAAATTTAAACGCATTTAGTTTAACATATTTCTTAGCAAATATCAGTGGTTATTATTGTTCCCGGTTGGTTTGAAATTTTAATACGTTATACATATGGACATACATATATATTGTATGTACCTACTACGTAAAACCAGACTAGTTAGTACGAGAGCTGTACATGGTTAAAGAGCTTTGTGAAAACCCGTTTGGGTAAACACAACCCACATATCACATGTGTTACCACGAAACAGCGATACTTAGTGTATTTAAGACATAATAAAAAATAGTCATATAATCAATATGTTACATGAAATTATTTCTCCTGATGCTCCATAAGTTGTAACGTATATTTAGGTCATTCTGTTCCAGGGCAGGTCGCTGTTATCTAAACTATATTACAAATACAAAAGTAGCTCTGTCTGTCTGTCTGTTACGCCTTCACCGCTAAAACACAAAATCAATTTTGATAAAATTTCGTACATTCCTGTTGCCACCTCCTAAAATGCGGGCGAAGCCGCAGGTGAAATCTAATTACATTATAAAATACTTACACGCAGTCGGCTCTGTAATCAAACTATATTATTATATCAGTACTATGACGGGTAGCTTGTCAATATAAAAACCAAGTTTCTCCTATAGTACTTCCCCGCAGGTAGTGCTAGAATCTCAGTAAGACATTCGATAAATTACGCCTAATTGATAGCTCTTCCGAGGTATTAACAGTGTCCGGTGGACAAAGTCGTTTATCTTGTTTAGTTCATTAACTCCAGGCTCCGTACTCCCCGCTGACACAAACAAGAACCCAACAGAGATGTTCTTCAACACAGAATAGAGAATAAAGTGGAAATTACTGTAGTATATAATTTTGAAGACACATTTAATTAGTTGCATGTAGGCTTTATATAAAGCGCCAATATTCATGGGCGGTGGTGATCACTTAACACAAGGTGGCCCGTCCACCTACCTTTTATATAAATATATTATCATATTTAAATATGAAATAGTCTAATGATAGTATAAAATACTGTATTTTCTTATTAATGAATATAAGTCACAAGAGACAGTATATTGGTATTGGCGATGTTATCACACAAAAGGCTACACTAGTAAGTGTCATGTGTAGACTACGTGTAGCACAGGAAGTATTGCCGGATATTGCCTTCACGGCTGAAGATGTTCGAGACGGACTCTTTACTACGCTTCAATGGACACATACGAGCTAGTAGCATAGTATTCTTGTTAACCATATATTACATTCAAATTTCGAATTGAGGGATTGCTGTGAAGAAAATTTAATTCTTTTTTCATAGTTGAAGAGACTCGGTCCGTCAATATTCCTAAAATAAACACAAAAAAAAAATCGGAGTTAATTTAGAAGTCAAACGAGTACTTTTCGTAACATTTTATTTCTAACTCGTTGCGATTGATTGAAATCTTATATTCATGTCACAGATGCGCTTCATTTTATTTTCATTTTATGATCGTCAAAAGGGTTCAAATTTAATAACCGAAAATATTGAGTTTTTACGTTACTCGCTCAATTACCTCTATATTTCATACAGCTGCAGTCTACTTTTCACTCAATATTATAGCTAAACGTAAATCAAATAAAATTGCAATGTTGCTGTTTCGCGAAATAAATATAATAACGTAGCACCCTCATTACACGATTTTAATCACGTTGTTGTTGGGTTGTTTCACGCGGTTGTCATAATTGTAGTCTATAACATTTCTCATAATAAAGCCTCCAAGCTTAGTTTTTCTACCACAACTACAGACTATATTATTGTGTGCATACATCTATAACGTGAAATTAAAAAAAAAAATTATTGCATATTCAGTTCTAATTCACTTCTGCTATTTTCAGGTCCAACGCTTGGCAGCCCACGTTCATATTCACAATAGGCAAAGGCACTTAAACTTCTTTGCACTGGGCCAGTGGCGTAATTAGCTTTTCATTTTGATTTTATTCGTCCACGTTAAAATAAAGTGAAGTCTTTATGAAAAAACTTAAGATTAAAATCGTATAATGAGGGTGCTACGTTATTATATTTTTTATTTAAATAGTAATTTATAATTGCCTGTTTTAATTATGTATAGAGAACAAAAAAAACTAATTCAGTGAGCCATATTACCTTATCAGTAAACTGATATTCGTATTAAGTATTAATCATTTTCTCTCGTTGGATTACAAGTTATACACAAACAGATGGATAGTATTATTATAGTAGCGCCAATATTTTGTAATTACATTGAAATTGAGATTATGTTAAATAAATATTTCCCCGTAAATAATGATTAAAACGTTACTTATTTATTATGATAAAATATTTTTCAACGAATAAGTTAGATTATATTTGAAACGATTTAATTAATAAATAGCTTATGTTAGCCCGAAAACAATAAATAAATTCAATTTAAAACGGAGCTTACATCAGTTTTATTTTTCGGTGATCATAATCGAAACGGTTTGTATGTATTAAGCAATATTCAGACTATTCATTTAATTTGATTTTAAAAGCAATATTTAATATTATATGCAATATTTAATATTATATGTAATATTATATCCGTAAAGTTATTACAGAAAGAATGTTACAACAGTATATAAATGTAAATATGTAAACTTATAGTACTTTGTAATGTAGCTAATGAAGTTTTTGTTATTTCTGTTCTTCACTTTTTTTTTTTTTTTTTTCAATGTCGAAATATTGTTACTTAATGTTAATCAAGCACTTTAATATTTAATTATATAATTGTAATCGGAGCAAGAACGCTATGCATGCAGTTTTTGCTTTTGAATGGGTGTACATAATGTATCTTATTTTGTACATGATTTATTGGTGTGTAATTTATGTAACATCCGCTAGCAAAACATAAATAAATAAATAAATTAATTAAATATTAAATGTATTCTAAAAATGTCACCGGTCTTCGTTTCGAGATTTGTAATGAACGAAACGCAAAGGCACTCTTTTGTCTCATACAATCCGTCTGCTTAGTTTTAAAACAACAAAACTCATTTCAGATTTAATAATTAATGTAAATGATTTTATATGAAATGCTAAGAGTAGATCACAAGATTTAGAATTGTAGAGGCGTTAATTGAAATATTAAGAGAATCTTGGCTTAATTAAAAGATTATCATTGCGTAGTTGTTTTAGACTAAGTCATATTAATTTTAGATTTAAATAAATTGACTAGACTAAAATTGCTTCGGTACGGTATCGTATTCCTATAACACACGCAATATTGACGAAAACGCCTCAATGGTAGAAATACCACCACCGTACTTCCTGCAAGTGTTTCAATTGCAGTTTGAATTGTCGACGATCAAGCTATTACCGACCGGATTGATCCTTTGGATTTGCGTAGAGATGTTGGGTCAGTCTGCGTTCTCTATCGCTTATATCACGGGTTGTTTCTTTTAGTCCCGGCCGCTGAATTTCACCATCAGACATCGCGCCAGAACTCAAAATTCCATTCTCACCACTTCGATGTCTGTAAATCCACAACAGCGCATTTCCTGCATCTCACAATCACTCTGTGGAACCAGCTTTCGCCGGCGACTTTTCCGAACCGATATGGCATTGCAACCTTCAAGAAGAGAGCGTACTCTTTCCTCAAAGGCCGGCAATGCACCTGCAAGTCCTCGGATGTTGCAGATGTCCATGGGCGGTGGTAGTCACTTTCCATCAGGTGAGCCTCCTGCTCGTTTGCCCTCTTACATAAAAAAAAACAATTTATATAATTTCCTTAGATTTACCACCATTAAATTTGTATTTCACATGCGTGTTTGTCATATTAGTTGACCTTTATTGTTGCTGATCTAATGGTGTTGACTCTACCTAATTAATTATTTATATCGGAGCGGGCATTTTTTAAGTTAATGGATTTAACTATTCAAACGACTAATATTAAATTATTGATATTCAAACTTGTTTTAATATTTATCATTACTTTAAGTATGAGAACTTAAATATTAAATTACCTATAACTTAAATATTTATCTGCTCGCGGATGGAAGTCGTAACATCCTTACTAATATTAAAATGAAAGTGCGGTCTTGACGCTTTCATTTCTAAGCTAATTAAGCGATCATCAGGAAATTTTGCATAGACTTTGTCAAGCGTAGAGACGAGAATAAAGAGTACCTAACACCTGAGCCCCCCATCCCACGCGTAGTCGAGGTAAAACTCTTAAGTTTCAAAAAAGATTTTCATGCACATATATCGGTACACGTGTTTTTAATTTTAAAATGCGTTACATATTCACGGCGTATAAATTTTATACTTCCTCAGGGAAATTATTTTCGGTTGAAACGCGCGGTTAACCTCGATCATCTTTCCGACGCCAGTTTTGAGACCGTCTTAGGGATAATCCATCAATTTCATCTATTTTTCCCGTCGTTAAAGATATCTCGTGACCATTTAATACCGATTGTTTTATTGATCATTTTCAGAGTGGTCTTATATAAAAATATATTTCGTTTGGCCTTTCCTATTCCCGTTGTTTGGGATTGGTGCAGTGTGTAAGCTGCACAATGTAATACTCGATGATAAATGAGTATATATTATATGTGTATGTATATATCGGTATATTAATAACAACGTAAATATTAATAACACTCGGTGGTAGAGCTTTGTGCAAGCTTGTCTGGGTAGATACCACCCACTCATCAGATATTCTACCGCAAAACAGCTGTACTTTGTATTGTTGTGTTCCGGTTTGAAGGGTGAGTGAGCCAGGCACAAGGGACATAACATCTTAGTTCCCAAGGTTGGCGGCGCATTGGCGATGTAAGCGATGGTTAACATCTCTTGCAACATGCCAATGTCTATGGGCGTTGGTGACCACTTACCATCAGGTGGCCCATAAGCTCGTCCGCCGACCTATGCAATAAAAAAAAAAGAAAAAACGGTAGGTATATTCATCTTTACATTTCAATTATAATTTTATTATAATTTAGCGGTGATCCGTCGATGACGTCCAACCATGATATATAGCTTTCCGTTATACATACCAGCCGAAAAGTATGTAGTCACTCACGTCTCGCCATCATATATATAATAATACAAGCGTGGATTCATTCAAGTACTTTCGAATAGTCGTTTACTGATTAAATGAAATTTAAATTTACCAATTATGTATACTTGGTCAATTGGTAAATTTTGATTTTGAATATTTTTGGTATCCACCAGTGTACTGTTTAAGCCTTGACCTTTTCAATTGGTATTTATCAATAATAAAAATAGCATAGTTTTTCTGTCAACCACGGATTAGAATGGGCTGACTGTTCTACACTGTCGGAACCAGACGGCTGTAAACAGAATGTACCTACTATAAATTGGATTGCCGTCCAAAGCCCTCCGGACACACGGACTTCGGACGGGCTGAACGTGCGATGCGATAATAAATGATTATTTATCTATATAAATAGAAGAAGAAGTCTGGCGAGAAGCGCTGTCGTGAGGGACGTCATGGGAGAGCACGATCTCACTAGGAAGGATGCTTTAGATCGCGCAAAGTGGAGGAATAGAAGTAGGAAAGCGTACCCTGGCGTTACGTTAAGATAAAGAGACATGATTATTCCTGACGTGACGATATAATATAAATGACGTCTGCTAACAACATTTTATTTGTTATATATTTCACAATAGCTTCCTGTTGTTATTCTTACTTCGTAACAATTATTATATTAACCTTATTTTCCTCGAAGTTAACCCAGGAAATAAAACTCGGTCTATTTATCATACTCTTAGATACAAAAAAGAAAAGAAATTAGACACGGAACAATGAAAAAACATTAAACTGCCATTTCACGGCGCGCAGTCACGAATGGTAGTTTCGTATTATGTTCAGTTAGCTACGACTTATTTATTACGACATTTTTTGAGAAGCCGATATAGCTAAAAGGGAAAAGTGATAACTTCTTATGGGAGGTTAACCGCTTCGTAACGTAACGCGTTACGGTGGCACTATTACCGACGCGGACTGCTTGACCTGAGAGTTACTAACCTAACGCCATCTAGCGTATACTGATAGCACTTAAAATAATTTAGCAACTCTCAAGTACCAATTTTTATTTATTATTAATATATTATAATTAATAATAAATATTATCACTTCTGTCGAGAGTCCCGAGACGCACACATTTTTTAAAATTTATTATACGTAGGCGGACGCGCAGATATGGAACATATTTGCCCGTCCGGTGATGGTATGTGGTAACCATAACCAATTTCTTACATCGCCAACGCGCAACCAACCCTGGGAATTAGAAAGATATGTCCCTTGTGTCTGTAATTATACTCACTCACTCACACTTTAAGCTGGAACAGAACAATGCTAAGTGATATTTGGTGGAATAGTATGCGATGAGTCGTTGTAGTACCAAGAAAAATAAAATAATTGAGTAGATTTGATGATGAAAGTAGAAAAGGGAAGACGTTATTTTAACGGCTTTGTGTGTGAAATTAAATCTGATAGTTTAATATACTAATATATCCTGGGACATTATTTACACAAAGCCATCTGATCCCAAGCTAAGCACAGCTTGTACTATGGAAACCAGACAACTGATATACTTACATATACTACTTTTCTTTTGTAAATACATACTTATATAGATAATTACACCCAGACTCAGTACAAACAGACATGTTCATGCACACAAATGACTGTCCCGGGTGGGAATCGAACCCACGACCTGCGGCGTGAAAGACAAGTATCTTACCAACCACACCAACCGGCTCGTCAATGTGAAGCTTATTCCAACACGCTACCCAATGTGGTAGATATACATGTGGGAGAATTGTGTACAGTAGGTTTCTTTACTACGTTTTCCTTCATTATCGCGCACATGACGAATAGTTGTACACTCAAGTTAGACATATGAAAATGCAGTGTACAAATGTGTTAGCACTCGCGATAAGATTCACATGTCTTAATTTCAGTTTTTTTTACTCAATTATTCATTAATTATAAATTACAATTGCGTTAAATTTAATAATAATTCTATACTGAAGTGAATCATATAACATTAACTGACTTGCATTTATACGTTCATAGTTTGTTGGTAATTTGGACTCGCGCCAGTTTTATCTGAGACCAAGTTTCTAAACGATATCCTTAATTTAACGAAAACCGCCAGGTGTTAATAGTTTTCATTTGGGGAAGTTGCTTAAGCTTGTAACTTTTCTTAATGCTTTAATATTTCTTGTTTTGATAACAACACAAGTTTGTATTGTAATGAATAAAAATTGTAAGAATAACTGAGAAGTTACAGTTAGTTAAACCTAAACATATTTAGTAAGTAAGTAACGATCTGAAAGGGTTTGTGGGCTATTTTTTTTTAAATTACAATGAAATATACATTACAAAAATAATTCCGATTAAAAATAAATGGTAGTCGATATATTTATTTAAATGTTTACCAATTAATTTTAATCACCAAACGTTATTAATTAATGGCGACAGATTGCAGTGATTCAAAAATATGTAAGTTGAATATAAAAGGAAAACATCAGAGAATTTCGTTTTAAAATAATTATTCATCAGTATTACGCGATGTCATGTTGTGTGTGACGAACCTGAATCACGCTGTCGATATTTTCTGTGACAATAACCATAGTGTTGGTCTTCTCGTTGTTTTGCTCTACAGAAAATCAGCAATACTTATCGTTTTATTCCGGTTGGAAGAATGGGCAGATACAAGGGACATAATCTTTGTTCCCAAGGTTGGTCGTGCATTGGCGATGTAAGGTATGGTTTTTTTTTACGGCACCAAAACCAGTGATAAATATTTTTTTTTTTTTTTTACTATTCTATTTATTTTATTTTTTACTATAAGATTGCCCATTTCACCTATAAAATAAATTCTTATATATGGACATCCACCAACTCGCATTGGAATAGCGTGGTGGAATAAGCTCCATGCTTCACCTTTAGAGAATAGTTTATGTCTGAACCAGCAGCGGACATTTTAAAGGGCTTTTATTTTACTTTGCTTAAACGAGCTAGGCACACAAAAAAAAACTGCAAGATAGATCCTCCTACTGTTTAGAGATCGGCAGTTCCACGAACCATCTCTACTTAAACATTCACTTCTTAAAAGCATTTAAGTTTTCCGAGTCTACAGTCGCTTAGGGTTGGAAATATTTTCAAGATCCAAGCTTGTTTGTCACAATATTAAATTCTTACTTTATGATATAAGTTAGAACATTAATTTTAACAAAGTAATATATATGGTACTTAAGAACTATATGAGAATTTACTTGTAATATTACTTGAATTAGAAATAAAAGAAAGAATAATTTATATTTGAGTTATGGAGCTATACGTATTTGCTACTTGTATAAATATTTTGCAGAACATCAACAATAACGGAACGATTTCAAATATACTAAATCAACAACATTAACGTTAAATAGATTTTAATAAAACATACCTATTGAACGCCTAGAATTGCTTCTGGTGAACACTAATGTTTTGATTTTTTTATTTATTCAATAAATTCTAGGTAACAGATGTCATCAATTTTGTCATTTCATTAATAGGTCTGTCAATAATCCGACGTAAATTTCAGCTAGTCTATCTAAATGGTATTGCAATTTAAATAATTGAAAAAGTCTGTCCTTAATAATGTGTTTCAAAGCGATGTCGAAACTTGTTATTAAACCGAGCATCGTTGTTAATTTTGCGCAGGGTCAAAGGTCACAGTGAACATTGTTTTGCGAATATTTTGTAAAGAAACAATTTATCAAGGATACACTTTGACTATCAAATTTAGCTTAGGAATCTTTCCACATAAATCGTTATCATTCCGGACATAATCAACAGACACTAGTGTCTAAGTTAAATCGATGATGAATTTTAACATGATAATCTTAGGATAGATTTCATAAGTGGTCATAAAAACCACATAATAATAGTCAAGTATCCACTAGAAGTGTAACGCGTTGCGAAGATTTAGTAGACGACAGCGACCACAGCGAAGTGTAAGTATCAAAATTCAAAACGCATTAACAATTTTAATCGTAAAATTTTAGTTCACAATTAACTATTTAATTCAAACGAAAAAAAAAAAAACGTAATAGGTAGTGTATAAGGCACCAGAATAACGCCTTATAATAAAATGGTTAATATATCTATACGTTATATATAATGCGTGAAAGAATATGACTATATTATTATATAGCGTACAAGTTTCCACTCGCGGCTTCACCCGCGTGAGATGTCCTTTTTGTTCCACGGTTGAGTAGTTAAGACGGGAAAACGTAACAAACAAACTTTCGTATTACAATATTAGTTACAGTAATTGTTTTATGTAAATGGGATTTAATTTCAAATTAAAGCTGCCGGTTACAATAAGGGTACATGACTAAGTACGTGTTGTAACGCGTCACATAACTTGAAGAACGAGTATAAAGTTAATAGTTCTACGTAGTATGCATGGCGGGTGTGACTCCTACGAGTATATTTGAATACAAAGCGTGGGTACTTACACGTGCGCAGTGTGTATTATCTCAATGTTGCATTGTTCCTGAATGAGCTTTAAAGTTATAAATAAAGTTGTGTGAATATGTTAGGTACGCTATATTCTTTTTGTACTTCAGACAGTGTGTATGCAAAATGTATTTACTATCGGTTCAGTAGTTAAGACTGGAAAGCGTAACAAACAGACAAATAACAAACCGACTTACTTATAATATTAGTAATGATTTCACTATGGACATTTTAGAGCTTAGCGGACCGACGATGTAATTTAGTCTACGCCGAGCTTCCAATGGATGTTAACCTTTAATCTTAAGTATCACGTCATGAAACTTATCGGAGCTCGTAATGTGTGTGCAAGATAGCCGTTACGTTCATGTAATACTTTACGTCAGTTGCCTTTATCGTATAGTTAAGAGTATACGCATGTGTTATGCTCAGGATATGGTTTTAGGAAGTCGAACTTTGTGTCGAACAATAAAATAGGCGGATGTTTCTTTAGAGACACTAGCGTATGTGATAAGTATTTATGGTTCAAAAAGTTCTTTTAATGCATTATATACGTCTTCACGGTGATTAAATGCGAGTTGAACCAGCACACGTGGCAGATGTTTATCCGACATAGGCAGGTGTCATTTCGGTATTTGATGTTGGATTTAATTAAATCTGTAGTCGATTATTGTCTTATGAGTGATAAATGTAACCAATAAATTGTGTTCTATTATGAACTGATGAAGGCTTTACTATAAACTGAACTTAATTATGTAATACGACGATTCAAATGCTTATGAGCTTATAAGGAAGACTATTTGTAATTTTTGATCGATAGTAAGGTTATTAGCACTGTAAATTAAGTACTGCCTCGTTGGTCTAGTGGCTAGATATAAGGCCGCAGACCCGGTGGTCCTGGGTTCAATTCCCAGGTCGGGCCAATAAATAGTTATTGGGTTTTTCTGTCAGAAAATTCTCAGTAGCAGCCCGGAGTCTGGAAGTTGGAAGTGTGTACACTCCCGTGCCTCGGAAAGCACGTTAAGCACGTTGGTCCTGCGCCTGAACTCTTTCCGGTCGTGTCGGATTGCCGTCCCATCGGATTATGAGAGCTAAGGAAAAGAGAGTGCACCTGTGTTTGCGCACACACTTGTGCACTATAAATGTCCTGCGCAGTTGGCTATCTCTCTTGAGATTGGCCGCCGTGGCCGAAATCGGTCTGGAGGACCTTAAATTAAGTAACGCTTTTAACTCGAGACATTTAAGTAATAATAATTAAATGGTCTTAACTCTGCCTCGGAGTTTATACGCTGTGAACGTTATTAACATTGTTTCTCATTCTTTCCTTTATTTATAGTCAACAAGTGTCGACTTGAGGCTTCACTCACGAGGGGAGGTGTTCGGTATCCTATTTCCATTTCTGTACCCTGATAACTTGTACGCAAAATTTTGTAATATTCGGTTCTGTGCCGCGCCACAAGTAAACGCGCGGGAGGAGACGCGCCGTGGGCGAGTTGAAGAGGATCGTGCGGCCGCGTCAACGACTACTCGACCACGGATCACCGAAGACGCGACCTACATATACTGCGACCTATAAAATATAGCCATTAATAAAGTCCACGTGGTTTAATTTAAAGCGTCCATTGCTTCCTAATGTAACAGGTTAAGTAGTTAAGAAGTGAAAGCGTAACAAGCAAACAAACTTACATGCTTTTATTATATTATTAAGGTTGCCTGGAATTGCGGATCATGGCGTAGAACCATAGTATAATTAATTTTCAAACTACAGTATTCCGTATCCTATAATTTACAAAGATAATTGGTCCATATATTCTATCAGTGATGATATGGATTGTGTTCGTGGTGTATTATATTTCGTTGTTAATAATTATTTCGTCGAAGTTTATCTAGAGTTATATAAATTCATGTATATAATACCAAGTATGGAGCTTAGTTTCAAGCTCGGATGTAACGGACAAGTTCCTCAATTTACCTCAAAGACACTTCGAAGCGAAGTAGTCTTGCTGTTTAGTTTTCGTCTCTATTAGTAGCTGAGACGAACGTTCATGTAATCCTTGAACATGGAAATAGTTTCCGCAATTATGAAATAATACGCTCATTCAGAATATATACAGCTCGAATTACATTAAACATTAATTACCTTGTTTTAGTTCAACTTAATATACCATTTTTGTTTGATATAAATAATGTAGTATTGATTGAATTGACTACGGCAGTCAATCTTGAAGACTAGCTAACTATACAGGTGAAATTATTGTGCACACTGTGTATGTAATCATAAGGGCGTTCTATTCCCTGACCTTTATAGTTCAGTGGTACAGCATTCCGACACAACTGCGATAGGGCCTAGTCTAACGGCTTTGCGTGCTTTCCGAGACAAGGAATGTAATTTTATCTTTCGAATGTGCTACCGATATATTTTCCTTGTCCGACCAATTCTGGATATCTTTATGTGTATATATACTTTGACTGCCTCGTTGGTCTAGTGGCTAGATATAAGGCTGCAGACCCGGTGGTCCTGGGTTCAATTCCCAGGTCGGGCCAATAAATAGTTATTGGGTTTTTCTGTCAGAAAATTCTCAGTAGCAGCCCGGAGTCTGGAAGTTGGAAGTGTGTACACTCCCGTGCCTCGGAAAGCACGTTAAGCCGTTGGTCCTGCGCCTGAACTCTTTCCGGTCGTGTCGGATTGCCGGCCCATCGGATTATGAGAGCTAAGGAAAAGAGAGTGCACCTGTGTTTGCGCACACACTTGTGCGCTATAATATGTCCTGCGCAGTTGGCTAATCTCTCTTGAGATTGGCCGCCGTGACCGAAATCGGTCTGGAGGACCTTACTTTTACCATTAGACAAACAAGGCGTGGACGAGGAAATAAACTCAAAAAACATTAAGACAAGAGCTGGTAATGAGAGTGGTTGAAGAAATATCACTACATATTATAAAACAAAGTCCCCCGCGGCGTCTGTCTGTCTGTATGAACGCTATAATCTAAAAAACTACTGAACGGATTTTCATACGGTTTTTACTAATGGACAAAGTGATTCAAGAGGAAGGTGTACGTCTATAATTCATTAATTTTTTCTGTAATTTTTTTGAAATATGACGATAATTGTTGAAGAAGTCGGAAAAAAACGAGCCGATTAGGAGCTTTCATCGAAAACGCTGTAAAATCCCTTTGAAATATAACAAAACAATGTATGGTGAAATTGTTCCCCTTTCATAGAGCTATAGAAAAGTCCACGATGGCATATGTCTATCTTTTAAGGATAGCAAACTATACCCACTTTAATGTTTAAAAAAATGGTTATGATAATGTGATAATTGGAAAGCTATAAAAACGGATATGATATTAATCCTTATCAAATTAAATAAGTTATTTACTTCAAGCATTTCATTTATATTATAATTGCCCTTTACACCACCCAATTTAAATGAATATCTTAGGAGATATCGTAAAATTAAAACTATCGCGCACTAAATTACAATTATTACAATTAATTACAGGCACAAGGGACATATTAACATCTTAGTTCCCAAGGTTGGTGGCGCATTGGCAATGTAAGCGATGGTTAACATTTCTTACAATGCCATTGTCTATGGGCGTTGGTGACCACTTACCATCAGGAGGCCCATATGCTCGTCCGCCAACCTATGTTATAAAAAAAAAATACACGGTACGAGCGTACGTAAATTTGTTTACTTGTAATTTAATTGGTGAAAAATCGTCATTCTGAAATAGTAGAAATATATGTTTGCAGTATAACATGCGACAGAAGATGCGATTTTTTACGGAATAAAACGAAAGGGTTTTACAAGAAAACTACAGACAGTCAGATTATCTGTAATACATATAATATACTTTATATATAATAAGTGGAAAGCGAAAGGTATTCACAGATATTGTAAGCTATTTCGTTCGGTGTGACACCAGTAGTGCCGGTCAGCATTCTCGCACTCATTCAATTCAGTGCAAATTGCAAGACACGAGGCGCCGACGCAGCGAACTACTTGGACGAGTTCACTCGCAACGCTGGAATTGCTGGCCTTTGTTTCCTAGATCGAGTAATCACGACCTGCCTCGTTGGTCCAATGGCTACATGTAAGGCCGCGGACACGGTGGTCTTGGGTTCAAATCCCAGGTCGGGCCAATAAAATGTTATTGAGATTTTTTGTCGAAAGTTGGAAGTGTGTACACTCCCGTGCCTCGGAAAGCACGTTAAGCCGTTGGTCCTGTGCCTGAACTCTTTCCATCCCATCGGGTTATAAGGGTTAGGGAATAGAGAGTGCATCTGTGTTTGCGCACACACTTGTGCACTATAATATGTTCTGCGCAGTTGGCTAATCTCTCATGAGATTGGCCGCCGTGACCGAAATCGGTTTGGAGAACCATCATCAATCACGACCTCGGCTTAATTTTCATTAAAATAGATAACAATAAAATAAATAAAAAGCAGAAAATTAAATAGTTACAAATGTAGTGAGCAATCTTAAGTATTTAAATATTATAAAATTATTGTTTATGTTATAATCTGTTATAAGTAATATACAATAAGGTACAATTAACATTTATATATATGTTAATTGTACCTTAAAATGCATGTTGTGCCGTCTTGAAGAGTCACATACTTTATGTTAACTCTGAAGTTGTTTGTATTATTTCACGCGTAAGTGTAGTCACTGGTGATGGTTTTCAATAAAAATAAATGAATAAATAGCGTAATTACGCTAACCCCTAGACCTCGGTGAACGACGGGATGCGACATGTAGCGACGCGACGCAAAGCGACATAATGATACCAATACTTCACGCGACGTGCCAAGCGCGAGTTTTTATAATTATTCGATAGCGTTGACGTTAACTGAGATTTATATGGAATTACGATTATTGTCACTACGCTGTTTTCATTATGTACTGTTGTCCGTGAGCGATAAGCGCGGCGACCTCAGGTCATTATTGTTTTAACCATATGCATGTCCACTGCATTGTTACATGAAAATTCATATTTTAAATACTGAGCTATTTAAAGCTTTGTTAAACAAAAGAGGATGACAACAAATATATGTTTAGAGCGAAATAAATTTAAACAAATAACATACAAGGATTATTTGATATTTTCGCCAGTTAGATTAGCGCGATCAACGAAATCTTCAGCTGTCTAATATAAGCATAGATTTAGATAATGATTAGTAACAGCCTGTGAATGTCCCACTACTGGGCTAAGGCCTCTTCTCCTCTTTTGAGAAGAAGGTTTTGGAGCTTATTCCACCACGCTGCTCCAATGCGGATTGGAGGAATACACATGTGACAGAATTTCAGTGAAATTTGACACATGCAGGTTTCCTCACGATGTTTTCCTTCACCGTCAAACACGAGATGAATTATAATCACAAATTAAGGACATGAAATTCAGTGGTGCTTGCCCGGGTTTGAACCCACTATCATCGGTTAAGATTCACGCGTTCTTACCACTGGGCCATCTCGGCTAATGATTAGTATAAATTAACATAATTTATAATTAACAGTATCCGAGGGACGAAAGGTGGGTTGTTTAACATGGAAATAAGATGAGCCTTCATTAAATAGATTTTAAATACACTCATTAGAGAGCCTAACAAAATAAGCTCATTTTGCCAATTGAATTGTTGGACCGTCCATATATATAGTACATATATATAGACTGCCTCGTCGATAGATAAAAGGCCGCAGAACCATGGGTTCCAATCCTAGATCGGGCCAATAAAAAAATATTGGGTTTTTCACCCCGGAGTCTGGAAGTTGGAACTAAGTACACTCCCGTGCCTTCGAAAGCACGTAAAACCGTTGTACCCGCGCCTGTACTCTTCCGGCCGTGTCGGATTGCCATCCCATCGGATTATGAAACCTAGGGAATAGAGAGTGCACCTGGGTTTGCGCACACACTTGTGTACTAATATGATATGTTCTGCGTAGCTGGCTAATCTCTCTTGAGAGTGGCCACCGTAGCCGAAACCAGTCCGGCCATTATTATATAATGAAAATACCTACGATACCTACGATATTAATAAGGTTAAACATGAAACATTTATAATAGAGTTATCCTCTATTACGTACAAAGAAAAATTCTTGTTGTTTTTTCATTTATTAATTTTTATTTATAAAGAAAGATAACAGAAGGTTACAATGTCATTCAAAACATGCTCAAGAACAAAACACGTGCTTTTGAATTTGTTTTGGTGAAACCTAGCAATATGATGTCCTAAGTGTCAATAATTCAACGGTTTACCGGCCGCCTAGCGATGTTATGGTCGCAGATTTGATCACGACCCCTTGGGGCTATTATTGTCTCAACGCCTAACTTTGCGCTTAATTGGAGAGGTAAGCAAGAATGTTAGTCCTTTAAATAAATCGGGAATTGCTAATATTCTTTAAGAAATAAACAGTCGGGCAAATACCTGTCGTCTTGATAAGGTTACACAATATTTTTCTCCACCTCCGGGCATTAGTTAAGTTATAAATATATATACATATTAAGAATTAAAATAAACACTCAGTGGTGCTTGTCTGAGTTTAAAGTTACTAGTAGAGACATTGAAGTTTAATTACATTTAAGTTTTTTCATATCTGAAAATAATATATTTGATGAAATATATAAGTTAAAAAACGCAGCGCTTCTGGTTGGAAATTTATTAACACTGGGTATCATTCCATTACGACATCGTGATAGCTCGTTGCCATCGCTGCTCCTCTGTTATACAAACACATTTAATTATGTCAACATAATCAGAAACTTTAACAGTTTGAGGCTTTGTTGGTGAACGGCGACAATGTTTTAAAAAAATAATTATATTTTTCTCAGTTTACTTGGTGGTAGGGCTTTGTGCAAGCTCGTCTGGGTAGGTACCACCCACTCATCAGCTATTGTTGTGTTCCGGTTTGAGGAGTGAGTGAGCCAGTGTAATTACAGGCACAAAGGATATAACATCTTAGTTCCGAAGGTTGGTGGCGCATTTGCGATGGTTATAACATTTCTTACACTGCTAATGTCTATGAGCGTTGGTGACCACTTACCATCAGGTGGTCCATGTACTCGTCCGCCTACCTACACAACAAATAATAAAACAGATGAAGAATTTTATGTAAATAGAACACCTTGTCTTAGTTACTTTATTTAATTTAAAATATGCAGGCAGGCGGATTCGAAATTGTAATGTATTCGGTTGAAGAATCTGGTAGAAGATACTAAATACTAAAAAAAATAATATTTCTGACCTTTAAATATGTATATATTTTATATATTTCTGGGAAATAAGATGTTACGTAAGCTATTGAATATGATTTGCGAGAATCCAATTATAACATCGGAGGTAAACTATTTCTAGATAAGAACCGAAGATAATTTACTGCGTAGGTTTCTTCTTAGATATAATAAATTTATAGACATCGGCTTATGTATATTAAACATATTTCCAAGAAATTATTTTTCCATATTTCAAACATTTTCCGAATTTTTGTCTGTCTGTTTGTGGACGAGCTACGTAAAAAGTATGGAGCTTATGTATTTGATTTTTATAAACGTGTCTCGATGTAACATTGGTTTTGCAAAAGATCTTTGATGTTCGTTTATTCAATTTTTTATTGAAATACGCGTTACGTAGGTTTATGTAATTTGAGTTTATACTTACAGACTAGGTACATAGTCTGTTTGTAAAGGATTGTTTTCTCTTCGTCGCTGTCTGCCTCTGTCTGTATCTTCGCTTACTCCATCTAACATACATCGTACATAACATTCTTCGTACTTGTCATTTTATTTATTACTAAATTGAGGATACGATCCGAATTTATTAAAGTAAATGTCGCATTGCTTGGTAAAGGCATTCAAAAACCTCGTTTGCAGAGGGTTTTTGCTTATTCCACATACGCATTTTTCCTCACGATATTTCCTTCACCGCCAAGTACGTGATGAGTTAGGTATATACACTAATTAAAACCATGAAATTCAGCGTTGCTTGCCCAGGTTCGAAAACTTTCTAGTAATTTCGCCACCCCCCACTCCTTGCTAGTGCGTATGGCAGCGCGAGGCCATCCCGACTGCCGTCCTCCTCAGGGCCGTCTGAAATAGGACACGTGAGGCCCTCCTACTTCAAGAGAACCAAATTCGCCTCCTTCCAGATCTTAGGGAACGTGCCAGTACGGAGGCAGCTGTCGAACAGCCGCCTCAGCCTATTCCCCAGTGAAGCCGAAGCTAACACCAACACTCGCCTCGGAATTCCATCGGGGCCGGGCGCCGTGTTACGAGCTCGCATGCGATCGATCGCACGGCTCAGCTCCTGTTCGGTCACCCTCAGCTCATCGGACCAGGCCGGTGTTGGTAGTGGGACCCGGGGACTTGACCGGATCACTGGGAAGAGCACTTCTATTACCCTTCTCAGTAAATCTGGATCTAAGGTCTCCGTTAGTGGGGACATCCACGGGCGCAATTTGCTCAGCACCATACGATACGGACGCCCGAACGGATCCCTGTCGTGTCCCTCCAGGAGCTCGTTCCAGGAACGAGCGTTGGCGTCTGAGATCTCAGCTCGGAGAACCAACTTGGCTGCCCGGAACGCCTCGTAGGCTTCGGCTTTCTGGTCTAGAGTTGCTCGCCTTCTTCTTCAGGTACGGGTCAGTCACGGCGTGCGCGCAGACAGGACTCACGCAGTTGTGCGATCTGTGCTGATACATCAAATACGATGTAGCGGTGGTCAGATAGTGTGACCACCTCTTCCGCGACGCGCCATCCTGACACCATGCGAATAGCCATGTAAGGTCAATGACCGACTCACCTTGCCATCGCACTCACGTGCTCTCCGAACCCCGGTTCAATAGCCGTAGGTCCAGAACTGCCGCCCACTCGAGTAACGTCTCTCCTCTAGGATCGTCTCTGAGGGTACCCCAAGCCCTGGAGTGGGGCATTGAAATCCCCTAAGACGATCAAGGGACGGGGTAGGCATCTGCGTATGCAGCTTGCCAGCCCATCTAGGTACACCTCGTAGTCGGCGAGGGACCTATTGGGAGAGACGTAGCACCCCACAATAGCCAAAGGGTCCCAATGCACGGCCACGAATCCTTTGCTCCTTTCCATCAGGGAACAAGGTGGAACTCCATAACCGCCCGTCCAATAGATAGCGACTGTTCCAGTGACGTCCCCGAACCAGCGAGGGTGGTCGGGGACATTATAGGGCTCTGCCACAACTGCGAGGCCTATGGACCGCTCCGCAACGGTCTGCATCAGCAATTGCTGAGCGTTGCGGCAGTGGTTAAGGTTCGCCTGAATCACCTCTACACCCGCGAATTGGAAACCTCCATTGCCTCCTGCGGGCTAGGGCCCGCTGCTGAGGCGAGAGCCTCGGCGGTCTTCTGGGATGAGACAGGAGTAGAAGATTTTTTTCTTCCTCCTTCAATTTGCCGGGCAGCACCCGTTGGCACGGAAACGGTGAGCCGAAGGACGACCCATGTCCGCGCATAAAGGACACTTCATCAACCGAGAGGTGCATTCCTTCGCCCTGTGGCCAATCTCGCCACAAGCGAAGCACCTGTCACTCCGGTCGACGGTGCTTGTGCACCTCTGCCCGACGTGACCTTTCTCGAGACACCGGTAGCAGTGTAGAGGTCTGCTCTCCAGTGCCTTGACTCTTGCGGAGCCCCATCCGACACAGATCCGCCCTGCTGCCGTCACTTTGCGTACGGCGTCGAGAGGACATTGTACCCAGACGACGCCTAGGGACATGGGCGCACGGCGGATTTCTCCCACCTTTACGTTCTCCACGGAACATCCGCCCATTTCTGCGACAGCCGACGCGACTTCGATCGGCGTCGTGGCATCGTCCAAGTCCAAGACCTTAATCTCGCCCGTTTTAATTGGACGAGCTATCCTCACACTGAAGTCCGTAAGAACTTCACGCATCCGTGTAGCGAGGCGGTCGGCCTTCTCATGACAGTCGGGGCCGCTGATATTAAACAGCATACCACCATTGAATTGGGAATTGGGTGTTGTCTCCCTCCTCGTCACCGACGCCCAGGTCTCAGGTGGCGTCGCAGAATTTGTTGCCTGCGGTACCATGCTGATCACCGCAGGTGGATGAGCCTTGTTCCCGCCCTTCCTCTACCTCTTCTTACTTTTAGGCGGCCCTTGTGTCGCCTCCACCACTACCCCTCGTGCTGGCTTCCTCCCCAACGGAGGTCTTATGACCCGGTCGGGAAAGATTTTGGCCTTAAAGGCTGCCAGTTTTGCCTCCATGAATGTTCGAACACTGGGCCATCTCGGCTCAAAACATAATTACTACTGAGTGCTAAGAAGCGCATTTACCATTATTGTAAGCGATAAATAAAAGTTTCAATTATAATATTTTGTGGTTCAACGACCTTGTAGCTTCTTGTGCTTGGCTAGATAACATCAAAATATTTTATGACTTAATATATTTTACTAGAGCTATTTGCGTTATGTTCAAGTGTGTAGTGAGCCGGCAAGTTGCGGAGCTTACGGTTGATGAAAAAAAAATGTAAATTTTATTTTTTTATATAAAAACCAGATAGTTTTGGATAGGACACGTGGATGCTAGCTGAAGGTCAGAGAAAACCCGGACAAGCACTAGACAGTTTTCTTGTTTTACCGCCTTGCTATTTTATTAATTACCTTTGCTTAAACAAAAGTATATGCAATTTTTAATTTTAATATAACATATTTATTATTATACATACTAAATTAAATTAAAAAATTAAATAAAATACCCATTAAAATTTTAAAGAAAAAACAACGGAGTGTTTTTTCTTTAAAAGATTGTCCTGATACTACATTACCTTTTCTATCATCGTTATATTCGTAATTAAGACTTTTCCATATTATTTTCATTCGCGGTTATACGAAATATACTCCATGCGATTCGCAATTGACAAGTTTTTATATAAGAAGTGGTCCACAAGACTTTAAGTTCACTAGAGAGATTGTTAACTTGATTAAGGTTTCTTTTATTATATTACAAACCTAATTAAAAATGGAAGTTGATATTTTGTTCCTGGTTTAAAAATGTTATCATGGAGTACATAACATTATTGGAACATATCACAGACGGTAAATGAAAACAATTTTATTCGATATTTAATATATATGTCATTAAGATCGAAAATGAATATCGTCAAATGATGACTTTATATTATTTGAAGACTTCTTATTATTTAAAGTAAAAAGGGCCTTCGCTTCTAATAAATGAAAGACTTATTAATTTTTCTTCCACATTCCCCCGATGCGGATAATTTCATGCCAATTATCTTATGAATTTCAATACATATTTATTGCTCCAAACATGACAGTGATATCAACCTCAATTTCGTATATGTCGTAATTATCTGACGTAATTATCATGGCTGTTATTCAACGACATACCAGCCTTTCAGCTCCGTGGCAACTGTAATTGGAGGTCGATACTTGAACAAGTTTTAACTTGATTAATTTTTTTTAATTTTCACTTGTAACCAATATGCGAATGTTTATGTAATATGATTATTATATTATTGAATACCTTGTTGGTCTAGTGTCTAGTTTATAAGGCTGCTACTGAGAATTTTCCCGAGACCGAGACCTTGGTACCGGTCTCGGTTTCAAATTTCTTAGGATCGCTCCGGAGTCTGGAAGTCAGTGTTTTGACTTCCGTGCCTCGAAAAGCACGTAACGTCGTTGATGCTGCATCAGTACACACTTCCAACTTCCAGACTCCGGGCTGCTACTGAGAATTTTCGACAGCAAAACTCAATAACTTTTCATTGGCCTGACCTGAGATTTAAACCCAGGACCATCGAGTCTGCGGCCTTACATGTAGCCACTAGACCAACGAGGCAGACAATAATAATTCAATCATTAAAAAAAAAAGATTTATGATAAACACTGTACTAAGATATGTAACCATTAATAAAGGAAAAATATTTCTAAAATTTCTGCCTTCGAACATGAATGTAGGATCCAAATAAATACATAATAATATCCATCATCAACAAAATAGAAATCTTGGAGTTATACTGAACCTAACGCAAAAGTAATTATCAAAATTGGTTCATAAGCACAAAATATATATCTGAATAAAAAAATATAATATATTATATGCTTAGACAAATCTAGAACGTTGTTAGTTTTTGAAATATGTTAAAATAAGAATGCTTATGTTATTTTTCTCTATAGAAACGGATTAAACTTTAAATGAAATTCAGTGTCCAGTCAGCCAGCCCAGGTCTCCTGAGACGACATGGAAGCGACGTGAAGCGTGACAGGCACAGACGTCGTCAACTCGCCGAGGCAAGGCTTTATTCTTTTTCATTTTATTTTAAATTTTGTAATGCTATAAGAGGAAAGTTATTCTCAATATTGAAATATATATTATATTAAAAATAATAATAATAATATCCTGGGAGAATATTCACGCAAGGCCATCTGATCCCAAACTAAGCGGAGCTTGCCATAGGGAAACCAGATAACTGATATACTTATATATACTACTTTTCTTTTGTACATACATACTTATATAGATAATTACACTCAGACTTAGAACAAATAGACATGTTCATACACACAAGTGTCTGTTCTGGGTGGGAATCAAACCCACGACCTGCGGCGTGAAAGGCAAGTATCTTACCAACCACGCCAACAGGCCCGTCATTAAAGAAATAAATAAAATAATTTACAAATTGTTTTGAAAATATTTTACAAAATATTCAAACAACATAGTTTTTGTGATAGTCGTTTCTTTTACCACTTTGAAATGAAAATGACTATATATTCATTTCTTTAGTTTGATTTAGTATTCATTCTCTATGATCCTATGTGATGGTAAATCGACTAATAAAGGTCAAGTGCAAAATTGACGGCTTCTTAACTCAAGACTAACAATGTGTACACAGAAAAAAATAACATTTTAGTCGTCCAACCTCGGTATGAAAGTCAGGGGCCTAGGCCACGCCACGTTACGCCGCGCCGCCCGGCTAAGCTTAACTTCTAAAATATCCATTGTCCAAACGTTGGGGTAATGAGGAGATCGTGTGGTATTTATTTTACATGGTACATGGTATTCCAATCAAGTTTGGCACTAACGGTTGGGTTGGCAGTAAATTAGGACATTCGATAAATTTGATATTATCGAGCATTTTCAGAATATTCGTGTATGATACATATATGTACGTATGTATTTTTTGATTTATTCAGTTTTGTCCATTCTCTCGTTCTATACTTTCTGTTAATCTTTATTTCAACTTCTGTACTTCTCTTAACATAAAGTATTATATAATATACTAGCTGTGCCTCGCGGTTTCACGCACGTATAATTAATAAAAATATAATAAATAAAAATAAGCCTAGAGCCTTCCTCGTTAAAAGGACTATCCAATCCAAAAATAATTTTTAAACTCGAACCAGTAGTTCCTGAGATATTAGTACAGATTTGTTCTGCACGAATATCTACAAACATATTATTTTGTTTTTTTTTTAAATAAAGTTTTTAGCTGTCTGCTTTCATTTCCGTTTGAAATGTTTTACAACATACTCGTACATCCGGCACTTTTGGTTACCAGACGCAACACGACACGACTCAGACAGACCCAGAGATTGTCACGCGAATTGTTCACTGAAAACAAACTAAGATAACGAAGTTTTTAATTAACAGTTTTTGAACACTATTAATATTAATTTATTATAATATTATAAAGAGCTCGCTCTTGCATTCACTATGTATTTAAGTATAGTAGGTATTTTATCGAAATATTTTTCGATGTAAAATCAATCTTGTTAATATTAAAGAGAAGCGCTCGCCGGGAAAGCGCTGATAACGTGGACTAAACGACAAACGTTACATTACGTCAGCGTGCATGAGCATAAACAATCATTGATGGTGTTTTATAAATATTCATACATGTGGAAGGATTTATATTACATACGATGAAAGCCAAATGATTCGCTTTTAAATCTTTTCGATTTTTTTTATTCATAATAATTATAACAAATAATTGTAACTCTATTCGCTAAGTCAGCTCGTCTCATTGTCACTGTCAACAAAATGTCAGAACAGTCACGTGTCTAAAAGCACAATGGCGTAAGCATGTACTGTGTGTGTATATACTATATAGAGCAAGGTGATGAAATGCCGGAAAGTGATCAACATAGACCATAATAATTAAAACATTTAAAAAATACACGCATCATAATAGTATATTATGAGTATATATAAGTCGTTTGTCAATATTTCACGGGTGAGTAATGAAATGAGAGCTAACAGAATAGCACTGCTAGTCGTAAAACACAGCCACCGTGACTTTAACAATTAAAGAGATGCAATGAATGGGTGCTAAAACATGAATGGAGTTTTACTAAAGGATAACTTTTAGATATTTTGAAGTTTAACGTCATACAAATTATTAGAAAAATCGAAGAGGTTAAAAGGTGAATGACCCTTGGTATCTTACCTGTATTCCGATAGTATCGAAGAAACCCGTATGAAGTGGAATTTCCGACACATATACGTACATACATCATATCTCATACTTTTGTAGTGTACTTCTATATGTTTGTATTATTAGTAAGTCCTGCTTGCTTTATTACAAAACATAATTAAATAAGCATATGTAAATATTTTTTTATTTACTTTTTAAATAAGCTAACTTTTAAAGCGAAAACGGGAAAACATTGTTTCGTTATATAAATGTATAATAATAATACACAACTTTCAAAGTGTTTTTTCTTTAAGCATACAGCACATATATATAGTTATATATTTCGGAGGAAGCTATGAGTCGGGTTGATTGATGTTTGCATACAATATTATTTGTTTACATTTTAATTACTTTAAGAATTCTTGATTTGTTACATTTTTCTAAAAGTTAAAAACCTTAATCATTTAATATAATAATAAAAGTCATTGTATTTCAAGTAACCACCAATCAGGGCAAGGCAGGCTCGAGGCGTTTGGAGAGGTATACAGTTTGTGTGACACATTCGGAGTAAAGCAACGGATCGAGTTGGATCGTTGAAGTGGATTCGTGTGTTAAAGTCGGATCGGTGCACTGAACCCGCTGCTCGGTGTTGTTACTCGTTAAAGCGTTAATTAATTAATTTGTTTTGTTAATTAAAATACTGTGAAACCGTGATAGTTGTATTTTGTGCTTGTACTTTACCCTGATGACGCCCACTAAGCCCGCAAACACTAATGACGATGTCAACGATTACGATGCTTCTTCGACATATACAATTTATATTTATTTTAAATATAATTTGTTACATGTTTTTTCAGATTTCGCACGTTTATTAGAAATACGCAGAATTTTTACGTGACAGTCTTCTAATTTTGGCCTGAGTCGTAAATTATTCGCTTAGCACGAGGAAATGAGAATTCTCTACCAATTTGAAAACTATCTGAATTTAACTTATTACTTTCTTTACTTGTTTGTTCAGCAATATTTCAACCTGACACTATTTTACTTGGAAATTGAATTATTACTTTCATAAATCACTGGTTTAAAGAAACTTTTTGCGAAAATATTATTTTATATACCATTCGTGTTAAATGCTGGAGTTTGTTTTGTGGACAACATCATTTATTTATTTATATGATAAATATATTTTAATAGACTTATATAAAATTGTTAGGCGGACTGTCAAATGGGTGTCTGATGTTAAGTAATCAACGCCGCATATATACATATTACCCATTACTTGCAACGTAGAGAACTAAGATGTAGTGTAAGGGACATTTTCCCTTTGCCTATAGTTACACTGACTCACTTCACTAATCCTTCATACAGGAACACAACAATACTAATTATGAGATTGAGAATATGTGATGAGTGAGTGGTTCATACCCAGACAGGCTTCCACAAAGACCTAGCAACAAGCTTATCATTATCCTAAAGCTTACATAACAACAAAATTCAACCGCCATTGTGTCGATCATCAAGCACCTTGTGGACTCCGCTACAGAGAAACACCTGCCATATGTACGTATTCATTGAAAATAATCAATGCATGTTTCATGGAATTAATAATATTCCTATTTGCCCTTTCGGTTTTTTTTTGCATTCTGTTTAAAATCCCAATGAACGAAAAATAGATCAAAAAGTTTATTTGTAACCACACATTGCAAAAAAGGTATGACATAGTAGCTGCATGTATGCATCAAATATTTTAATTTTCGAATAGATTTTCTTCTTTCTTCGAATAGACACTCTCGCTGTCTGAACATGTTCCTTAGCCATGTCGAAAACTTCTGTTTGTGTTTTCTCGGTCTAATTTCTTCTTTGAATTTATCTCTAGTCGTCTACGGCTTCACAACATAACGTTTACATATATATTTAGGAAACATAACATGCCGATGATAAAAATAATTAATTACGAAATGAGATGTAGTTTTGGAATAAGGAAAACGCTACTATTTAAAAAAAAATCGTTGCAAGATTGGCACCATCCTGAATGCATTTTATTGATTGTGTAAAAACAAAAATTGAATTTTACTAGAATAGCTGTCCTTAAAAAGATGATATAAAATTTCTCATATTGGAATGACATATTTTCAGAAGTATTTCTCCAAAGAGAGGTTTTCTCGATCGAGTGATTTGATTTCAACTAGGAATTATTGTGTGAGAGAGCTGGGGATTTAATCGCACGTGCAGGTAATGTGAGGTGAAGTATTAAAGTTTGGACGAACCAATCCATTTTTGATAAGACTGATATAACATGATGCTTACTAAACCTTCGATCGGTATAAATAATTTAAAAAGTAAATTGCGTCCGTTTAGTTCTTTCCCGTCCAAGACGTTACTTTAATAAACGTTGCAGTATTTTTTTTTCTTTCATTTTTCGTGTCTTTGCTTATTACACAAGAGTAGTAGGGGAGAGTAAGGAGGGGAACACGTGTGGTAGTAAAGAATTCCATTTTTTAGGGGTGCGACAAAGAAAGGAGTTGCCAAATTTCTTCATGTGCGATGGATTTGATGTTACAGTTAGGCAGTGACATCGAGAAACAGCACGCGTAGACTTGTGAAGGAAAGGGGAAGAAGATGTAATGGTATTGTGAGCCACTGTAACTACAGGAGCAAGGGTCATAAAATCTTTGTTCCCGAGATTAGTGGTTTTTGTAACTGCGTCCTTTAGTTCACTATCCGAATGTACAATAATATGTTTTGATTATATTTACCTTTAAATTTACAATCAACTATTCAGGTCGTGCCATTGTCTAGAGCCTAAGGGTATTTCTCCGAGGGCTTAAGCGCCAGACGACGTGAATTAATAGCGTGATCGGAATTTGTTTTAAAATCGGTGGTTACCCTTTATATTTTGCATTTACATATAAAAACTTTTTCAAATAACATTTTAAGTTTTTTTTTTAAACTATAAAAAGTAACACCGTTTAAATATACACCAAGTCCCTGTAAGGAACCTTCGCTGCAGTCGGAATTGATCAGAAGAAAATTATCATTATTATTTTTTTTATTGCATAGGTAGGCGGGCGTTAATATGGGCCACCTGATGGTAAGTGGTCACCAACGCCCTTAACATTAGTAGTGTAAGAAATCATAACAATTGCTTACATTGCCAATGCGCCAGGGAAGTAAGATGTTATGTCCCTTGTGCATGTAATTACACTAGCTCACTCACCCTTCAAACCGGAACACAACAATACCAAGTACTGCTGTTTTGCGGTAGAATATCTGATGAGTGAGTGGTAACTATCCAGACGAGCTTGCACAAAGCTCTACCACCAAGTAAAAAGTATTTAAACGTTGTAATCGATTTGATTTTTACCTATCTTATAAAATAAATAAAGTAAAACGCGAATGGAATCACTACGACACAAGTTGGCGAGAAAAATACCACGTAACTCATGCAAAAATAAAATATATGAAATCATCTTCACTTCATGACAAATAGAGAAACTAGAAATATAACCCGAGGTATTCACAGAGGACTTCAGGTTACAGCGAAGTGAAGTGAAGTGAATAATCTACACTCTATTTATTTTCCTCTATTCCACTCGTGTCCACTTGACTTTGCATATTCGAAACGGTGTGTCGCTTGTTTACTCGTAGTTCCATAATAATACATCAACATAGTTCAAATTTTATATCACGTTGTTCTCTGGAGGAATGACTTCTCTAAAACACATTTAACTTTATTTATGCGTCTGAACGCCAGTGAGATAATCACCGATTTAGCAGAAGGGATTGTTCTGGTCGTGATAAAAAATCACACCTTAGGTAGGTTTGATTTTTATCGCAGACAGACTTTATTGTTGTATAAATTTTATAGTTTTTAACTGATTTCCAAAGAGGATGTTTTATATTCAAAGGCAAACATAACGAATGTATATGATGTATGTATAAATGCACACGAGTACACGAATACACGAGTTTTTGAAAGAATTAGTGTAACGTTTCCAGGTTTCATCTATGTATGCATGTATGTGAGTTTTCTTATTTCGCTTTTACTTTAAATGTCTGAACAGATTTTGATTTATATCGCGAGACTAATATTCTCACGATATACATCAAAATATGTTCCAATTGACACTATAAATTGACTATAAATTAATTTATTAATTTTTATTTATTTATTTGCTAATTTTTTTATTTATTTTTTATTTTTCATTTATTTTAAAGAGGGTTTTTTCTTTAGAAAATGCCACCCTCATAGTGCTCACAGAACTTTATACATTGCTTAATTACATCTATTCTTAATAAGATCATCCACTAATTTGTACAAAACTTGCGCTGGTTCAGATGTAGGATCAGCGAGGACACTGTTACATGCCCCCACCTCCCCGCAATAATTAATTAAGCGCAAAAAAACCATTCTATCAGCCTCATTCCGAGCACACTCCATTATGACATGGTACGTGTCTTCTATGATGTGACATATACTGCAATTAGGTGAAGGTGTCTTACCCATAAGAAAACCAAAGTTATTTAATGGAATGTGCCCGGAACGAAGCCGAAGAGCTGTGACAATAGAATACCTGCTCATATTGGCACCATCAAACCAAATACTTTTCTGTAGTCCGGGCTGCATTGTCCTGTACCAGATCCCCTTAGTTAGCGATCGCTCATCAAAATGCTCTCTCCAAAATTTATAAAATCTATGTTTAGCTAAATATAATAATTCCGAATGATATGGTAGGCAATGGTAGTTAATACCATTTCGTGCTGCATGTTTTGCTAGTACATCAACTTTATCATTATCCTCTAGACCAATATGAGCAGGAATCCACTGCAACATCACTTTTTTATTTTGACGAGAGAAACTTAGAATAGATTTTAAGATGGAATAGGCTATCGGAGTTCCTCGAAAGGTCGAGGTAGACCGAGCCACATGTTGGAGAGCAGTTTTAGAATCCGACAAAATTACAAATCTGTCACAATCTATAGAACCGATATATGATAAAGCCTCCAAGATGCCTAATAGCTCTGCACGCATCACAGATATCTTAGTATCTACTCTAAGTTGACAGCTGGTATTAGTTTGGGGGTCATAAAAAGCAACACCAATATCAGAGATATCTTTTGAGCCATCTGTAAACACTTTGTAAAATGAAGAATATATTTCTGTAATTGCCCGTTCAGATAATAATTTTAAAGCTGCTTTATTATAATTACTTTTACTTTTGTCAATTGAGGCTAAAGAACATTTAATGTGAGAGGATAAATCCACACTGCTAACCCACGTGTCTAGACTAAACATTTCTAGATTATTGCTTTGGTGGATTCCGAAAGCATTATAATCATTGTGAATCGTAATAAGCAATGGAAGTTTCTTCTTTCGCCAGTAAGAATTGGTACACACATTTTGGAATTTATTTAATGACTTGATAATTTCATTATTAGCTATAGATTTACATTTTAGCCAAAATTTAACTCCCAAATAATATCTTCTGATCGACAATGGCGGTACGCAAAGCTCATTTTCCATTATATGGATCGGTGTAGTCTTAATAAAGCCACCAATCAATCTGAGACTTTGATTTTGTAATACATCGACTTTTTTCAAATTTGTCTTACAACTATTGTCATATAAGAAGCTGGCATAATCTATTCTGCTACGAATTAACCCAAAATACAAACGCCTTAAGTGAATAGGATGTACTCCCCAGCCCGGTCCTCTTAGAATTTTAATAATATTTAATATATGTAAA
Organism: Nymphalis polychloros; assembly: GCA_905220585.2. Taxonomy (NCBI): domain Eukaryota; kingdom Metazoa; phylum Arthropoda; class Insecta; order Lepidoptera; family Nymphalidae; genus Nymphalis; species Nymphalis polychloros. Next base: position 14,760,314 of record HG992247.1, read on the forward strand.
ATTTTTTCTTTTAAGTAGTTAATGTGGTTTGACCATCTCAATGAATTATCTAGCCACACTCCTAAATACTTAAAAGCGTTAACCTCTTCGATGATTTGGTAATTCAATTGTAGCTTTACTGTATATTTTTTACGCCCCCTTTTAAATATGCAAACTTTAGTTTTACTAGTCGAAATCTCTAACCCTATATCTATTAAGTGGTCAGCCATAGTGTTCAATGACAATTGTAGTTTCTCAGAGCTTTTTGTCAAACTATTACATGAAGTAAATAAAAGAAAATCATCCGCGTATTGCAATATAGAAACTGGGCTGGTATGTTTGCAAATTTTATGAGTCGCGATATTAAACAATAAAGGCGCTAATGGGTCTCCTTGCGCTAATCCTAGGCTGGTACTTCTTACCATTGCGTTTCCATTAAACTGAATTTTAAGAATTCTATGATTTAAAAAATTCCACAGATAACTGCATAATTGTGTCCCTACCCCCAAACTATCCAGAATCGAAATAAGAGAAGTAATATTGACATTGTTGTATGCATTATGGATGTCAATAAAGCACGCAATTGTTGGCTTATTTTCAGAAAACCCAATTAAAGTTTTTGTTATAAAGTAAGATAGGTTATCTGCACACTGATATGATTTTCTAAATCCTGTAGTATTTCTCGAAAATAAATTATTCTTTTCGCAGAACCATTCCAGTCGCTTATTAAGAATACTGTGAAAAATTTTACATAAGCAAGACATTAAGGCAATTGGGCGTAGAGACGAAATAGATTCTGAATCTCTACCTGCTTTCGAAATAGGTACGACAATAATATTTTTCCACTGGCTAGGTACAAAGCCTTTGTCATAAAATAAATTAAAAAGGGTTGTCAGTATATATTTACTATTTGTTGGGAGATGTTTTATCATTAAATATGTAATTCCATCGTCACCAGGTGATGTATTTTTAGATGGAATACAGCTTTCTAACTCAGTCATTGAAATATCAGTACCTATTTTATTATTATGAGAATGAAACGAAGGGCACATAGGGGAAACATAATCGGGTGTTAAGCTACGCAAAAGTTTGTATGTTAGATTTCCATTTATTTGTTGTTTAGGAGATTTATAGCCCTTTATCCACTTCATTTTAAACCATAACTCTGTCGATGTAGTTTTTTGATTTACAGACGAACAAAAATTTTGAAAACAATTAATTTGAGAATTACGCATTAGATTTTGTGCAGAGATAATTTTTTCCCTCAATATATCCAAATTACGTGGGATTGGATTACGACGTAGTTGTGATAAAGCTAAACGTCTTTCAGCCACTGCTCTAGATAAATGCTGGTTCCAGTACGGCTTGGGGGAAAAGTTACAAGTGGGGCTTTGATTAATTCTTATTAAAGGGATAGATATTTCTGCTGCCATATTTATATAATCTACGAAGGAATCGTAGTCTTTTTGGGGGTCATTAAGCCAAGTAAAATGATTAAACAAGTTTTCAAGTGTCTCCGTGTATAAGCTCCAATCAGCCAATTTAAAATTTCTTTTATATATCGATGGATATGAATGACTGAAATTGGTTGAGATTTTAATAACCCTGTGATCACTGCCCAATGTTTCATTAAGTACAGAGTAAGTGAATTTTAGCGCGATGTCAGAGGTTACCAAAGAAATATCTGGGGAGTATTCTTGAAGAGCACCGTTAACTAATTTTACCCTAGTGGGTGTGCGATCATTTAAGGTCACAAGCTGATTGTCAGAAAGCGCATCGAATATTTGGAAGCCTCTTTGGTCGATTTTTTGTGGCCAATTAGTGTGATGCCCATTAAAGTCTCCAACTATAATAGTCCTAGAGTTAGCTATCGAGAAAATGGCCTCCCAATCATGAGTGCTGGTTCGGACTGAAGATGGGCAATAAACTGAAATTATATTATCAAAGTCTCCACAATTCAAAAGTTTAACGTGGATGATCTGGATTGATGAATTAGTTTGCCGCACTTTGCATACTTGTGAATTGATGGATTTATGTACAATTATGGCTATTCCTCCATACGAGTCATCACGATCACAGCGGTGTATATTGTAATTTTTAATATTTAAGTAACTATTTGGCTCTAACCAAGTCTCACATATGGCAGCAATATGGATCTTCTCCTGCCACAGTAAATTCTCAAAACTTGTCAATTTAGGTCTAAGGCTTTGTGCGTTCCACTGAATTACATTTAACTTTGTGAATTTATGTGTTTAAATAGTCTAAAATTAACTTTAGTATAGGCCAATCAGAAATATTTTCAACAACAATTAAAATTAACCACTCAACACAACACTTGATTGTATTCTTTAGTTTCTGTTGGAACGACCCGCTTTTGAGAAATAAAATTTCTTTTAATCTATATAATAGTTCTGAAAAATTTATGTCTCTAACTAATGGCTTTTCGGGGTTTGCATGGTGTAATTCTTCAGATTCCATTTTAGAATTAGGCAGGTTGGGGTTTGAAGATGGGCTTGTAGTTTCGATTCTAGTCGCTTTATGTTTTCTAGGTACATTTTCAGATTTACGATTGATTGTTGGAACGTTAACCTGTTCACTTGAAACGCGTGTGGAAGAGATTTGTTTTTCGTTTTGTTCCTCTCTTAAATCTACTTGAGTAGGAGGAAACACATGTGATACAACATTTGCGTACGTACGGTCTGGATGAATACATGTGTGATCAACGGTAGTATTCACAGTGGGGATTATGTATTTATGGTTCGGAGACTCTGGTAGCATTGTACGAGCTTTCCTGTATGTACAATTATATTGAGACATAATCTCGCGGATCTTTTTTTCATTCAAGAAAACAGGACATTCTTTATTGAGTGCCATATGTGGACCTTGGCAGTTAACACAAACAAACGTCTTTGTCTCGCAATTTACATGATTACCACCACACTTAGGGCAAATAATCTTATCTGACGGGCATCTAGATAGTGTATGCCCTAATTTCCAGCATTTGGAGCACTGAGATACCGGGAATGTGTAAGAGTCAACATTAATGCGTAGACTGTCTACGAAGACATGAGTAGGTAAATATGAACCTTTAAAACAGAGACGGACCCTCTCACAGTCAATCCAATTTCCATCCACATCACGTCGTTTCAATCGATACACTGAACTTAGTTCCGCGCGACTATCACATATAATTCGCATTTTAATTTCTTCTTCCGTTAAATCGAGGTCCACATCCTTGATTGTACCATATGTAAAGTTGACTTGAAATGCTTTTTGAAATTTCCACCCTTTATTCAACAAATCTTCACAAGTCATCATTCTATTCATGCAGTTGACATTATCAAATTCAACTCTAATTTTGTAGGGGCTTAAGTATTTTATTTTAGTTATATCAATTATTTTTAATTCCTTTAATAATTTTGCAAGGGCAAATTGTTTGGGAAACTTTTCTTTACATGAAATATATATTTCCATGTCTGTGTCTTGAGTTTTAATTTTTTTTTCTTTCATAACTGTCTGCCAACCTTCGTCTTTATCATCTCTTTCTCTTTTATTAACTCGCGCTGACCACTGTTCTATATCATCTTCCATGGGTGTATATTCTGTCTCTTTCTCACAATGCTGCTTTTTTTTCAGTACCATTTCGCTTAAATAGATAGTCGGGCTTGGAATCCTCAACTCATTATTCACACTGTTCTCATCAATCGGAATATCATTATCCTCCATATATAATAAATAGAAAAATATATAATATTAATACAACCACAATAATTGTTCAACAGTAAATTGACCGATAGATAAGCGGCACCGGTCGGCCCGCGCGCCAAACCGGTTTCACTGTAATTAACTAATGAGTTGTAAACAAGAAAGAATGCATTCAATACAATAGACGTCCACCTCGCACGAGTACCGTCGCGAGACTCCTATTTGCTAATTTGTTATTGACTGTTGCTACAACTTTACGTTTTTATTTTAACATGAGATTTATTTTTTTTCTCACGAAAAAGCTAAGCGTATTGTTATTAAGTAGCGAATATAATGTTAATAATTAAAATTAATGTTAATGATATACCAGTACAATGAGTATAATTTTTTTGTATTCTAGAATAAAAATAATGGCGTAGAATTTTTTTTTGTCTCCTGAATGTAAACCAACCATGATAAATCTATTCTACGTGACACGCACATTATAACGCCTCCATTTTCTTGCCCGACTTTTTATAATTCTGAGTGTACTCACTTATATCCGTCCGTTCGTGTAGTATTTCAGGCGATCTGTCAAGTGACTGAAGTTTTTGTTTTTATATTTTTTCGTTGGCAATTTATAAAGCTCTTCTATAAAATAAATCGAGTCTAATTACATCGTCTAGCCTGTAATTAACTTCACAAGATACAATTAACTTTATTTTAATAAACTGTAATAGAATATTACTGGTGGTAGGGCGTTAAGCAGATCGATCGATAAACCTATCTAAGGTTGAGCCTAGAACTGCTAATGTACTAGCGAGTAATGGAGGGGGCTTAAATAAGCTCATTTTAATGTAGTTCTTTAATACTACAAAGACGTTAAAATTTAATTACCTTTGAAAAGACGAAGAAAGACGGCGGACGGTTAATTCTTTTTTATGTTATTCATATTTACAAAATTATTTCTTAAGGAGGGGCCGATTGGAGCACAGCATCCCTCGGCACTTCCGACTTGTATCGAGGTTAGCCTCAACACACACACACGGCTTACAGTGTGTAAAATCCTAGGTACATTAAGACATTAGGTTGATAATGATTTAATCTTTTTGAAGTTAAAATTTATTCGAATATTAAGAGATTTATTCAAACGTAAAAAACTTATTTCAGTCTGAAAATCAGATTACGCTTGAAGATTGTCAAGCAGACGCTGGTGGATAATCTCTAAACGGGAGGCACTGCTTAAAAATAATTATGAAAGAAAGATTTATGCTTAAAATAAGACTTTACCGCTGTACACGTAGATTACGACTTTCGTCCTTTATTTACTTGTAAGACGAGTTCTCAATAAATATAATATTTTCATAATGTTGTTCGATTCTTGAGATCAAAACGAAATCTGTAAATAATAAACCGTCGAAAAATAGTAAATTATTTATTTGATAATATTATGTTCAATTGAAACCAGATAATACAGCTTCGAGCTACAATATTTCATTACATTCATATAATTTGGAAATATCACAAATGACAAATGGAAACCATCTTACGCAAGTTCCTGGAGAAAAACTTTCCACAAAGTGAACTTAAATTTTTTTCGTGTTGATTGGATGACATTTGAGATGTATGAAAGCATATCTTTGATGTCGCCTTTTAACCTCCAGTCGAGTTGTTCTATTTTAAGACAGTTTAAATATAAGTGTAAATATTTATCGGTCCGAATTTATAGACGCTTAAGCATTTATTAATTTGCTTAGCATTCAGGCCATCCAAATAAGTGTCTCCAATAAACTCGCAAACTGGTTATGTAGTGCAACTAGTCTATAAGCAAAAACATAAACAAAAACGCATCACACGTTTCCCCCACGAGGCCCCGAGTGCGCCCCGAACATCGGAATACCCAGTAAAAAACCAGCGGTACCCTTTCCGTCTTTACGAGGACCATCTACATTCTCAAGCTGCGATTCCCATGCTACTGAAATTGCCACTAGGGCTTGTGAAAAAATAAATCTATTAAATAATAAAGTAGTCAGCGCTGGCCCACGCCTATGAATATTCAATTTATTATTAACAACCTACGCATGTACCGGATCTCCTCCAGCAATATTGGTATAAAACATATTTCCTAGTGGGCGACTCCATTTCGATTAACTCACCTGAATTAATTATATTGAAACGTAATTAATTGAAAAAAACATTACTCTCTATGATAATACTCTCTTATTTACAAATATATTTAAAACAAATTAAAATAAAACACTCTAAGAGCAGAGATAACAAGGTACAAATAATCATTATATATACATATACAATAACACAAAGTATATAATTTTTTATATGCTTTTTACATAATTACAATGACAAATGAAACAGTTGTGGATCGCTGGTGATTGATGTAAGTAGTGAATAAATCTGTGCCACAAGTCACTATATAAATAAATAATATATACAAATGTATACGTGATAATGGTCTGTATTTGTATATGTATATGATACATTGTACTGTATAAAATACAGTCCATTATGTGCTGGCTAACCTACCTACGGGTAAACAGTAAAATATTTTCCAGTAGCGTCCCAAAGTTACACGTTAATGACGTAAACTATACATGATAGAACATAACTCTAAAAAAAATTGATGGTATCTCAACAACTTCAACCATTTGCAAACCACGCCCATAAGTTAATATAAAAGTAGGATTTAATTTTCCTCATAAAAGATAATGACTAATTAAGTTTTATTCAGCACTCTCTGTTGCCTCAGTGATTTTATATTGTCCCAAAACGTCTACGGCCTATTGTAGAATTAATTTAGTTTAAATTCAAAATCTTGTTATGTACACAATACAATTCTAACAGTTATATACATAGTATTTTACTCGAAAGTGTTCATTACCCCGAGATATAAGCCACCATTAAACCGTTTCATTAAAGACTTTTTCGCAGGAGGAAATATTCAACAAAATTGTATTTTGGATTAAATGTAACTACAGAATACCTGGGTATTCTCTGAAATGAAATCATGGAAATCGACTTACGGTGATATGATACGGTGACAATCAGTATAATGAGAGCTATGACCATTTTTGAACATAGATTTATTATATGCGTCAAATAAATGGAAGAAAGACGTACATAATAAGAATATATTTTAGTTTCCAATTGGCGTTTGTAATGTGAATAGCCCGAATTAAAGTACTCAGCTATCGATATCAGATCCACTTTTAATTCCTTCACAGTTAAAATTCAATGGAACAGAAGACCAATACAAGAGGAGTCGATCAGGGACTGTACCGAGGACGTTTACTCCTTAAAGTCACTGGCATTTTCCGAAGTCCAAGCTGCTTCTGAGCATTGGCAGAAAACCACTGTAATAACGATGTAATTGTTGAATTATAATAACAGTTAATAAGTATATATCTCTCTATCCGGATTAACCCATTATATACCTTTAATATAGTCAACACACAAAGACATTGATATAATGTCATTGTATTGCTAATTCGCTACTTATAATCATGGAGCTTAAGCTGTTGATCCTTTAAGCTCGTTTTACGATAATATGGTAATATATTCGGGTACTGACCGTGATCACATCTTTTGTTATTATTTTGTCTAAAATTTCAGCATTAGATCAGCTAGTGAACAAGGTAGATGCAATTTGATCGAAAAGTTTGCTTAACGGTTTGGTGAGAATATTTACAAACGTATTATCGATATATCGCGATTGCAAATGGTTAATGCGTATAAAAAATAAATGTCTTACGAATTAATAACAAAGTGTTTTTATTAATTGTGCGCATTAGAATGGTGGGATTTTTATTTTTCCCGTTAAATTGTTGTTTTGTCGTCTTTACTTCTAAATGTAACTGGTCGTGAGCCACTACAATATTTTTTCTTATTTACATAAGAAAGGGAGACATACAAATGGGCCCACATTCGGTTATATAAATAGTTCATACATTCTATATTTATGGATTTGAATGTGAAAACGTTTTTAAAAAGGCTTTCATACTCTAGGGTTAGCGATGAAACGCTTTTGTTGTTGTTGCCAAAAATGTGTACATCATCGTATGGATATTGAAACATTATAAAAAGTAAGATAAATATAAAGTAAAAAATGGTTTCGAGTAAAAAGTTGTACCAAGTGACAATTTAGAATAAGTACTCATTAATTATTGTTTGGTGTAATGCACGAGTGAGACAGCAGCCTGAGCGCCGCAGGCACGACCAGTACAGAGGCTGGCTGAAAACATGTTACAATACTTATGTATACTTGGTACGCGTAATATAATATAAAGATTCACAAAAAAAATACATTAATAAAAAAAAAGATATCGAAGAGAGTACTAACCCCTGCCTTTTTTTAAAATAATTTTCCTAAAGTCAAGTTATCGGAAAGCTTGATATAAGTAGTATAATATGCATGCTCTTTTATTTTTTATAAGCTATATACTCGTCGTCACCTATTTCAAGTTGATTGATTATGTCAGAATTTTCACACAAGTTCCGATAACAACTGTACAATTTGTCAACTCAATCGGGAAAAAGTTCGGTGAACGTACTGAACACGAACATAAACAAGCATTTATTTTTATATATGTACTAGCTACCCGTCCCAACTTCGTACGGATATAAATAAGGATTTTATCCCGTGCATTTTTTAATCAATAAGATATAAACATTCGCCCATACAGTGCAGTGTATGTGTGTTCGGTACAGGGCATGTAATAATAATGCATAAAGTAAAGTACAACATGCTCTACATATTTTTTCATTTATTGGAACAAAGTTCTTTTAAGTAGTAAAGTAGAGTGACATGGCAGAAATTGTCATGTTACATAAAAGCGTTGTCCTCCAAGCGACCTTTCCCCTCTCCGCGCGGTTGTATGTGTATGTATGTGTAAGTGTGCAAATTTTCAGATTTGACAATAAGGATTGTGTGCGGCTAATGAGATAACCTCAATTCTAACCAAAGGTAAATATGATTTGAACTCTTTTTTTAACTTATGATTCGCTATTGAATATTTAATTTTGAATAAATTACTATTTTCCTAAGCATAAAATATACACGTGTGAAAGGGAGAGTTGATTAAAAAGGGCAACGCTTTTTGGTGTGATAAAAAAGTAAGAACAATTTCCTCCTTTTTCTTCACTGGATAAATGCATTTATGCGTTACCCCCACATGAAGTGAGGGGTATGTGGGGCTCACCGGCGCTGAAGGTGCCGGAATACCCACTAAAAAACCAGCGGTATCCTCTCCGTCTGGTCGTGGGGAGCCACGCAATCGCTTGCGTATGCTTCCGTGACGCCCCGGGGTTCCCGGATACAGGGAACCCCCTTAGCCCCGGTGGCTGTTAAGGTGCGCATAGCACCTACGCCTTCTCCCCGGTCTTCTTCGACGGATCGAAACAGCGGAGGCATTTTCCTCGCGCTGCCGCTCCGCGGCCTCCTTTTGCGACATGTCACTCTCGCAGAAGGAAACCATTTCCAACATGGCGTTAATCACGCTCGGCAGCGAGAGATCTCCACCGACTATCGTCGCCAGGGTATGCCTCTGAGGCCCCACGCAGCACACTCCGAAGAATAATTTCCTCCTGACCGATTTCGACCGCGATGGGCAATCTCAAGAAAGATTTGCCAACTACGCAGGATGCATTATAGTGCAAAAGTTTGTGCGTAAACACAGGTGCACTCTCATAATCCGATAGGACGGTAAACCAAAACCGAAGAAGGACCAATGGCTTTACGTGCCTTTCGTGGCACGGGATTGTGACAAATATATAGAAATATAATCATTAAAAATCGACATTTTAAAACACGTTTTAAGTTAAAAAAATATCGCAAAGAACTTCGTTCCTCCCGGGGTCCCCCGATCGCACATTTTTATTATATTTTTAGGTTCTGTCTACGTTTTCTATGTGCACATGCTCCTCGTACACTGGTCCCACACTATGATATAGACCTTTTTGAAAAAGTTGGCCTATTATTTGTTTTTTTTTTTTATTATAATAGGTCTAACGCATGTACATAAGTAATCACACATTTTTGTTATTTAACTTACCTGTCACAATATTTTTCCTTAAGAATGATACAGTAGAAATACTCTTAATATTATTAAAAAATTAATAATAATAATAATAACAGCACTGCAAATTTATAATAAATTCAGTTGAGAATTCCACGGAAATGATAAAATGATAATTGTAAAGGTCACTACTGCGATCGATGTACAAACAATAATAATGGCAGATTTTTTTCCGAAAACTGTGTAAGAAATGAGATACAGCTTATTGCAAGAGAGACAGGAGAACGCTCCCATCCCTACTCTGTGTTGCTTACATGGTGAGAAGTGACACCAAAAGACCCCTGACGGGGATAACTGATCAAGTGTTAATTGATCCAGTTATCGACTGAGGTTGAAAATGATTGAATTACTAATATCTCTATTAAAAAATAGGGGTTGTTGGTAGAAGGGTGAAAATTTAGTGTTGTATGTATTTTTTAATGCCACATAATAAAAAAATGAAAAAAATTTTTTTGAGGTGAGCCACTTTTGTAACACTTAGGGGTATAAAAATTAGTTATTAACCTATTCTCAATCCTACAGAATATACATATAAAATTTAATCAAAATCGGTCAAGCCGTTTCGGAGGAGTATAAACACTAAAACTGTGACACGAGATTTTTATATATATATATTATTTATTTTATATGGCTATATAAAATAAATAATATATATATATAAAAATCTACTATTACAATAATGATTAATAATATTGTTAATTAATATTTAGGTTCTTTTTTTTTAAGCTTTATTTAGTGAAAGCTCACCTGTTATGATAATATTATCTTGTTTTTGTCTAGAAGTTTATATTTTAGTTTAGTTTAAGCAACACCCAAACAAGCCGACAAGGCTTATGGGTGCCAAGTATAAAAATAAATAGTAATATTTCATTATTAATAAATATATAAATAAATAATAAATAAATATAAAGTTAATTGTTAAAATATTACATTTAAGCTAAAATTCTCGAACGTATCACTTAAAATTATATAAGAAATTTATACAGAAAAAAATATTGGCAAAAAAAATTGTTTTGTTGACCGTTGTTTTCTTTTTTACGGGACACTTGGCGGGTCCTTCAGATAACTTAATAAAAATAAGGTTTCCTTCCGCCTTTTCAACGATTTGTGATATTCTATAAATAATGTTTATCTTTTTCAAACATTTCTTAATATCGTAATGTCAATCGCTATTTGAATATCTCCACAAACAAATCCAGCACGTCAAATCAAAATATAATGCTTTTATCATTAGAATTGGATTGACAGTTGCGAAAATATCAACACATGTTTTATTCGAGTAGGCTCTTGCAGGCAATTTATTATTTGTCGTTATATAAGATTAATATAAATTTTAAGTTAAAGTTCGGTTTCGAAAGTAGATTCTACCGAGAAGAATCGACACCAATAAAATGACAAAAGTATTTTAATTAATCACAATTGAATCTAGAATCTAGAAGAACATATAGTTCTCAAAAATCAACGAATTCTCCGCCCGCTGCTTCGCCGTGTTTGAGGCTGTGTTAGGTAGCTTCTACCTTTTTATATACCAAGGCAACGTGTATGCAAATTTCATAATGACCGGTTGAGTAGTTAAGACGTAAAAGCGTAACAGACAATCAAATAAATAAACAATCTTTTATAATATTAGTAAGGATGGATTAATGTATAATTTATGTATAAAAAAAAAATCAATATTTTCTTTATTGATAAAATATATTGATTGAATAATATATTACTGACGATTTAAGAAACCAAAATTTCACGCCTTCATAAAATAATAGTGGTTTTAATGTCACCGATACTAGTGTTTTTACTAAATTGCAAACTTCAATGGAATCCTTAATTATGATCCCTTACAAAGCTCCGCAGTATACATGATCATAGGGGCGAGACAGGTAGAGGATATTGATACTCTTACATTAGTATATTGTAGTTAGCTTCAGAGAATTATATCTATTACTACTAATGACTTTGAGGCTTTGATACAGAATTATATTAAAACTGTTTTTATTCCACAAAAAGAGACACTCGGTCTAATTATAATAATGAAGCTTCAGATTTTACTCGGGATGTTCTAAAATATTAGAAGTATTTACAGTTGCGTACAAAGACCAGGAACAAAATATATATAATTCTTCGCATAACGAACATTTCTCATTAATTTGATATGCCTCATGATTATTTTGAAAAATATGATATGATTATTTTTTTATGAGGCTGCGACAGCAGGAAAGAGAGATACGAGAGTCATTAAGTATCAGTTATTTTCCATATATGATATACATATAAATGTTATTGTAGTATATTAAAATATAAGTAATGTACCTTTGTGTACAAGTTTCAATTTTGGCGTGATTGAGTAATAAATAAATAAAAATACATTCATATTTATAATAAAAAATTGAATAACGCTTACATAGAATAATAACGCTTAGAAGGATCGTGTCATACATAGTTTCACTCAAAATTGAAGTAACTAGAATTATAGTGTGTAAGTGTCACGTACGTTACATACACCGACACGCCCGCATACGACCGAATTATGTTGCAAGTGAATACACATTTTCCCCATAAAGTAAGAAAATGATATTGTTTGAACTTGAATTATGAAATATATTTTTTTGTATTTAATTAATTTGAATTATTACGTAGGTTGTATTCAGATGTGACAATTTGTCAGACAATAATATTGGACGTTATTATTTATTAATTAAAAATAATTAATCAACGCTGAAAGGTTTTCTGACAGTAAATTGTGATAAATAGTAGATGTGTATGGAATACGGACGGGATATGTAAGAAGAAGCAATCGGATTCGAAGGAAAGCTAAAAACGATTACAATTAATGAATAAGTATTAAAATTATATATTGTAATATTATTTATTTAATTTTAGCTTTTATTATTATAATGATCTCTTTTTTTAAAATTTATTTAGTAATATTATTTAGTATAATAAAAATATAATTATTTGAACAGTATTAATGTTTTATATGTAATTTAAAAAAGTTAAAATAATAATTTTAAATAATTATTACATTTTTATTATTTAAAATATTAAGCAATCGTGGTAAGTATATATTCCATAGCTGGCAACATTTTTATTGTAATGGCGTCTTTTGTTTACAAATTCTTTTTATGTTTTGATGAACGTATTTTAGCTAAAATTATAAGTTGCCAAATAGTAGTTACGTGTGAAATGTGATTTTCTTATCCTTATTTTTTTTATGTGGAGTGTTGTAACACCCTTTTACTACACAGTAAGTCATTTTTTAATAAATTGCGCGAGTTGTTCACTATGACACTTTATCGTGACGACTGACGTGACGTCAAATGTATTGAGACTAGTAACAATTTGAATGACTTCAATTCGCTTGAGCCTACACTCCTTCTAAGCGTTATTATTCTATGAACGCTAATATTTTTTTGTACGAAACACGAACTAATTGAAAATATAAAATTGCTCGCGGAGACTTTGACAGGCTGTCGTCGTTGACGCGCTGTCAAAGCTGTCAATGTCGACAGCTGAACGCAACGAGTTATTTGTTCACAAATCAAAGCAGTTATAAAAAAAATTAACAAACTGAAAATGTAATATTTATTTTCAGAATAAATGAAAATATGCTTAACTTACGAGATGGGACAGGACCGAAAAGAGTTCAGCTCTAAGACCAACGTGCTTTTCGTGGCACGGGATAAAAATATAATTACTTCCCTTTAAATAAAATTATAAAAGTAAAATAAATCAAATATGTCGTCGGCGAGGGTGTCGTTGTGTCCAAAACTAATGAAACTTCCATACCGAGTTATCTTTCAGGCAGAAAACAAAAGTTACGAGTCTCGGTCTCGACCGCCGAAACACAGTTCAATTAAACTTGTTACAAAGTTCATGAATCTATTTATAAAAGTTTCTTATGAAATTAGTAACTATGAATATTTACTTTGAAAGAACTTTATTCACTCAGTTTTTGTTGAATATTTGTTATCAAAACATTTGCTTGTAACTTATGTAATTATTACGGGTTATATTCGAAATGTGATAGGGATTTGCGGGAGGCCGTATGGGTAGTTACCAAGGTAACTCACTCATTACATATTATTCTGTCAAACAGGAAGGTTGAGTGAGCCAGTAAGGGATAAAATATTTTAAATCCTCACATCGTTAATCCGATCCGAATGATTAATATTTCTTCTTGTGTCAATGACTTATAATGAGGTGACCCATATGCCTAAATATATTCTAATAAAAGTTACCTACTTAAGTTACTTGATTGTTACTAATATTCATGATTATTTTAAGCATAGCATTTTTATTTTTTATTTTAAGCACGTGTTTGTACGATTGAAATAAAATTTATTATATTAAAGCCAATGATATTATATAGTTATACAAGTAAAAAGAAGATTAATGCCCTATTTTGTTTGATGTTCAAGATCACGCATACTCCATAATGGAAACCATATCCATACAGCTTACGCGATATTAATTTATTATTTATTGAAATAAGAAAAACCTTCGCCATATTCTAAAAATAAAAAAAAGGATCGTACACTCATAGTGTACGGTTAGTACGGTGTATTATAAGGCATATTACTAAAATTATGACTTAAATTCATGAAGGCAAACGAAAAATAAAATCAACGCAATGAACTATTTTTATTGATCTGGTTTGCCTGAATGACTTTCGCACATCCAATATATACATAAATATAACCTTCAAAAAAAGCATTTCGTAAAGGCGGCAACGCACCTTCAATCCCTAGGGTGTTTTAAGTGTCTATTGGCCGAATACTGAAACATCACTTAAATATTAAATGCAACTTAATTATTTGAGACGCCGTTAATTTACAATTTCCCATACTAATTTAGGAGCTTCTTAATGTTAAGTAGCGTTTAACTTTGAGGGACGTTTCAGTATTCGGCTGTTAGGGTGGTTGTTCACTTTCCGTCAGGTGAGCGTCCTGATCGTTTGCCGGCTCAAACATAAATATGTTTGAGTCATCAGTATGTGTGTCATGTGCTGATAACTTAGTCATCTTTGAGAAAGGCCAAAGTAGCAGTGGTCGAAATCAGCCTTGAAAATATTATCATTGTCAAAATGTGTATTATTTACCTTTCACTTACTACTAAATGAAAGAGAAATAATAGATAAAAAAAAATTTCAAATTCATAAATTATTTTAAAAGAAAAAAGAAAAACAATTACTCGATACGATAAAATACTTCGTAATAAATCCAAACATAATTAATAACAAATTGTTCGGTATAACAAAACAAGTCGGAAAACATTTTACGCATCAAAACACAAGTAACGAATAAAAATAAAGCAATAACAATGTCTGGATACAAAATATTCTTGTTATATAAACAAGTATAATGTTAATGTACGTGTAGTAAATTGTATTTTTATATCCATTTTATCACAAAACTGAAGTATTCTGGGATTCCCTTTTCGATTTGTCGACTTTGGGATTAACCTACTTGAAAAATATATTTCGAATCTAATCATGGAAGTCGCATCATATCTATACTAACAAGATAGACGATATTTTTTTTATAAAATAATTTTGATCAAGATACACTTGGCATACATTGAAAAATTCACGAACCTCAAATTTCAAAGGCATTTTACGACAGGCACATTATACAGGCGAAAAATTTTGTACCTCGTCAATGCCCTTCTCACTGTGTATGCTTTATGCACAGATGTTGTGAAAGTCGACTATGATTATACAGTATTTTTCTCACAAGTTTAAATATACTTTTATATCACGGTTCTCTTAGAGACACATAAAAGCCTTGTCATAATCGACGTTCGCACTTTTATTAATCCTGGAATTAGCCATCTTGATGACCAGACCTGATGGACTTATACTGATTTATTGGAAACAGAAACGAGTATATTGTTGGACGATAAGCATTAAAACATTAATCTCGTCTCGTATAAGCGAAAGGTTGGGAGTTGTGGCAGAAAATGTTGGAATAGGAAAATGACTCAAATATTCATTTATTCCATTGATACAAAATTTTGCTATTTGTGGTTGAGACTTCCGGAAATTCTAGAAAAGCGCAAAAAGAAGACATTCATAATCTGTCTAATTGCAGTTACAAGTTTTATAACAGGGACATTTACAGACTTTAAATTAGATAATTTAAATAAAAACAGTAATCGTCAATATGTACAACTAGTCTACGTATATATTACTTTTCTACCCTCGTGTATATTTTATATTAGTATCCAAATGTACACTGCATTACAGTAGTATAATAATAATACTGGCTGTTTTTTATTCATATTCCTGAGCTATATCGTCCTACTTAATTATGCAAATGTCAGACAGCACAATTTCCTAGCTTCATCTGCTACGAGCTCCCACACGTAATGCGTCGTATCGCCGGCCGGGAGCGCGCTCGGCTGCGATGAGGCATTAAACGAATTATGGACTCTACATGAACAAGATCTGTGGGGTTTACGACTGAGTTATACAGGAAATGGAACATCAATAATGTATACGTTTCATGATTTCCTTATTCCATATTTATGTTAACAGAGATTTGTTTCCTACGCTTATATTTTGTATCAAATATAAGTATGTGCCTATTTTATGATTGTGGAAAAATGATTCTTAGTTTTAAAATGACAAATCTGCAGTGCTATTCTATTAGGACGTTCGTTCGTCGAAGGTTCGTATCTCAGTCAAAATATTTTGAAAACTGTATTACCGCGATAACCGTTTTTTTACTGGTATTTTTATCTCCACAGACGTAACGCGTATTAATGTGTTTATTTATGTTTATTATGATGTTGTTTACATCGAACTCTACATTTCAGCTATTTTATATTATATTTAGATAAGTACTTTAAATGTTGTAATTATTGCAAATAAAATGATACCAAATCGTTCGCCTAAATTCCTAATGTAAAATAAGACTTACAAATCTTTACTAAATTTATAAGTCTTATTTTACATTATTTTATTTTACTTTATTAAATTTTTTCAGACGAGTCATTACGTGTTCACATGAAGTTCTTTTTTACCTCATAAAGTACTTGTTGATATAAAAACTGGAAATGGTCGGAAATAATGTGATCGATGATCTCGAGATGGGAGCGTTCATGCATTTAAGGTATTATTTTCATAGAATATAAATGTTCACGTGACTGTTGCGTTCAATATAAAAGTAATATTCTGTTATAATAAATTTAATACTAGTAAATGTTAGGTCCATATACAAAATATTGTTCGATTTAAATTTGTGGAAATTGAGTGACAAATTTGTAGAATTTTTGAAAAAAAATTGTTCAATTTTATTTGATAATTCTACAGAACAGTTGATAGCTTTTCCTACAGACCGACGAAAAAGTTACACGTAATAACAAAATGAACTCGTCATGTTACCAATTTTAACAAAACTTTATAATTAACGAAATGAACAATAAATTTTCCTCGTATAACGAAACACACGTGGTCAAGTTACTTCCGGTTCAGTTAATCGAGATAACGAGGTTCCTCATAAATGTGAGGGCTCAGTGTAGTGCTTTAATTAAACCTCTTCAAATGCATACAAATAATAATTTAAAGTAAAGATATGTAATTATAACAGGCATTAAGATAATTTTTTAATAATTTCTCAAATTGTCCCGATTTTTTTAATTATAAGAATATAATAATTAGTTAGGATAAATAGTAGGAGTGAATGATATTTTGGTTGGACAATTAAAAACGCAATTACTCCGGTAAAATTATCTATCAGATATAATTATGTTTTTATTTACTCGGTGGTAGAGCTATCTGCAAGCTCGTCTGGGTATTTACCACCCACTCATCAGATATTCTACCACAACACAGCTGTACTTGGTATTGTTATGTTTCCGTTCGAAGGGTGAGCGAGCCAGTGAAGTTGGTGGCGCATTGGCGATGTAAGCGATGGTTAACATTTCTTACAATCCCATTGTCTATGGGCATTGGTGACCACTTACCTTCAGGTGGCCTATATGCTTGTCCGCCTACAATAAAAAAACAAAAAAAATCATAACTGGTGGTCTGTATGTTAGATTGGGTTCTATATAATAAAAATATAAAGCGCCTTAATATTAAGACGGTGATGTCGAAGGCAGGACCTATCTTCGACAGTAAGGTGGACGAGCCAACGGTTTACTTGAAACATATAAAACACTCCAACACGCCAAACTGTGACATCAATTCCGCGCACGAAGAAATTTGGCAACTCTTTTCTTTGTCGCACCTCCAAAACATAGAATTCTTTACCAGCACACGTGTTCCTTTCCTCTTGTGACCTAACTTGCGTTCCGGCAAGGCGAGGGCGGCTAGTGCAGTTCATTCTTCCTAACTGTACTGGCCGTCGTCCCGTTTGGACTCTACTACCACTTACTATCAGGTGAAGGAGAGTCATTTGCCCTTCCGCGAAAAAAAAGGCAATGTAAGAAATATAAACCAATCATTACAATATGAAATTTAGAATATGAAAAGATTTACTAATTTATTTACATTCAGCCCTTGGTCTGGGTTCCGCTCTGCCGCTCTTATACCCCAAAATACTTTAGTCAATACATGGTGAAATGAATACTTACATTATTTGTATCGTCAACTTATCGGTTCAGCATCAAAATATGAAAGATATAAAGTTAAAAGATACTATTTCTACTTGTGTATTTTACAAATTAATATCTCGTGAATGGCTCAGGACTCTTCTGTTTCTGAAGAAAGTGTTTGGAGCTTATCCCATCATTTTGCTTTTCAGATGTGACTTGGTGGACACAATGTGAAACAAACAAATACATTCATACGTACATTGGAAAGATTTTTAATATTTTGTAATTAGTTATTATAAGATAACATATATTTTGTGATTATAATTCATAAAGTAGATGAAAATTTAGTGTAATAGAATAGAGATTTCGAAGAATTCCATAGGATTTCTGAAACCAAGTCAATATTAATGAATTAATTTTAAAATGAACATATATATTTTTTATTCAGATAATTTTCTTGGTATAATTACAAAGAAAATTATATTTCATTAATTTTATTTTATATCTTATTGTTGTATAAGACTTTGCTTTGATTTATATAATTACAGATTCTTGGAATTTTCAATATCACAAGAAAATATTTGTGTTGAAATTAGATATTATTCGACAAATATCAACCGTTATACAATAATATACAAACACATTTGATTTTATATAATGTGAATAAAGTTTGCCTATTTATAAATTGAAATGTTATTTTAACAAAACATAAAAGGATTTAACAAAATATACACAATACAAGAATACAATAGACGAAATAATTTTATTTGAGAAAAACAGTGTCTACTGATTTTTTGCAGTTTTTTTGTAGTTATTAATATATTATTATAGAAAAGCCAACAAAAGTAAAAATAAACAATATATGAAACACAAAATAATTAAAAAAATAAAGTTATTTAAAATTTTAATTATGATAGTAATTCATTTAAATTTTAGGCCCTTGGTTCTAACGTTCGATTAATTCCTGTACCATGACGATTCAAAATAACTTGAATAAACAATATTTTTAATATTGATCCGTAGAAGCATTTTAAAACAATCCTTAGATGGAAACATCTTATTGTAGAATCATTAGTACACTTACAATTTACTTTATTTATTAATTACTTTCTATAAATATATTAGATTTATATATATTTTTGTCTCTTCTTAAACTGCAATTACTAACGAATCGGAACATCCAAGATCAGACTCATACTGTGAGTTATTCAGGACACCGACTATCGCGTAAAACAGCATAGGTGGTTAATTTACATACCTACTTAATATTCATTTTACAGTGACTAACTAAAATTTGAATCCGTGCTTAACGCATGTCGCTCGAGTATTTTAATATTTAACAAGTTATACTGTAATTACTATTATCTAATTTTAAATATATAATTTATCTCGAATTAGAGAGTGTTCATACGTTTTACTTTGTCAAATAAAATACTCGAATTGCCTTAGTGACAAATTAAACACGTAACACGATATAATATATCTGTACAATGAACTATTTGCTTCACTTTGCAATGAATTACGTGTTCCTTGTCCCCACTTTATGACGCCCTTCTAAATTAAGTTAGATAAGCATATAATAACAAAGTATTAACGATTCATTAAAGACACGTTTAGTTTTAGTAATGAAGTTCGAGTCGACGTTAGTGGCTTTACATTACAATGTTAGCGTATTTCCAGTTGCCTTCCAAAAATTACTCATATCACGTTATTACAGCGTACTATTCAATATAATTTCTCCGAAGCGGTTATGCAGCTGATATCAATGCGATATTTGTTTTATATAAGTATGGTATAGTGTATGTAAAGGGTTCTTTAAGAATATATTGACGTTCTCGTTTCTCAATATAAGTTTATTTATAAAATTATATGTGTATTTGACAATGTATGTTCATAAGAAGATTACAACTACATGCATGTTACGTATGAACTATTTATAGCACGAAAAAGTATCAACTTATTTCGTCTGTTATCTTACGTTACACGGGATTAACAATTAATGATTTCGATAAATATTTCTGATGTAACTTATACTAATATTATATACTCCCAGGCAACAGTTAGAAGCATGCATTAAATTGTCTATTTTTTTTGTTCTTTTTGGGTGTGCTGCAAGGAAATTTCTGGTCTCGTCGCCTTATAGTCAGTTATGGTGTTGTATGTATTTTTCAAATAATAAAAAAAAGATTATTAGAGGACATTTCATGATTTTTTTGTTGAGAAAAAATTATTCTTTTATGTTTTACATAACCCTTAAAATAAGATATAGTTTACATACAATGTTTTAACTTTGAACTTGACTATACTCCGTCTGTACGTTACAAGGTAACGCAAAAATTGGCTTTCACCCAGCACAATGTTGAGGATGATACCTCAACGCTGGTATTCGATGCAGCATTGCGCTTTATGCAGTGATTTTTAAAATATAACCGCGATCAACATTCATTTTGAATTGCAAAGTAGTAGTCTTTCTGAATATAAAGTTGACTTCATAGTCTTAAGAATAAGATAGAATTGTACATGATTGGAAATGAAATAAAATGGAGAATGAGGTAGTAAATTAATAAATTTGTTACTTTACATACAACGGCTGGTTAATATATATTGATGTCACATATATCGATGTCCCTTATAAGGATATCTATTTATATAAACTTAAAGGATGGCTGCAGTTTTTTTTAATATGAAATCTAATACTTATCTGCTTGACATCTTATGTCTGTAACAGTAAAATTACGGATACATTTAAATATTCCATTCCTTACACCGACAATGCACTAAAATGAATATACATATAATGTGTGTCTATGCAATAACTTATCCTTATAATCATATATGTGATATTTAACAGTACACATTTGAGATACCGGGAAATGAAAAGGTGCCTTGGGAATAATAAAAAACTTTATCGCGACATCTAACGCCGACGCGAATAAAGCCGCAGGCATAGTGGCTTGTAACCCGGGAGCCTCGTTGCCAGCATTGATAGCGGCGAAGAACAATGTATTATAATGGTAGTATGACGACAAATGGTAAGCTGGATAGCCACAGGGAAATGAGGATTTGATGATTAAGAGACCAAGTCTAAGTCATTGAAAGTAAGACATTGGTAATTTGGCCAAAAATAAAACCCGTTTATTAAAATTGCCATTAAGGAAATATTTGGTAAATGAGGTAAAATCTCGAAGGCATCACTTGGGCGACCTTCAAATAAATAAGAGTTGCGTCATTAGCGGATCGCACGGTATATTTTAATCAGAATTATATTTGGAAGTCGAGCCGCGTTCGGAGACCACTAGCAAAGCAATTTCAGTGAATTCGTGTGAAACAGTTGATCCCCCACTCATATCAGAGAGCAGGCGGGTGTTAAATTAAAACTAAATTAGGTCGAAGTAGACTAGAAATTCGTATTATGTGAAGCTTTTGCTATTTCACGTGAAATGAATTCGTTATTAATGAATGAAATTAAAATTAAATGTTAGAATCAAAAGTGATACTCAGTGTAGGTAAGGTATAAATATAGTATATCGCCGTACCTACAGAACTGCAAAGTCGAGCCACGTGTCTGTTTTTATATAAGTGCTTAAACTTTTTTCATGGTCTATAAATCCCAATTTATAAGTTAATATGCCAGTTGAATTGGAAGCAATAGGAGAGCAAACTATTAAACTATTTAGGTAAATCAAGGGAAAAGGCTACCGCTTCAGATTTATGCTTGGGTCTTTGACTACAGCAGCGATGGTCTTTTTTTTTAATAAACAAGATGCGTGAAGTATCCTCACGACTTGACTAAGAAACGAAGTTCAAAAATAAAATAAATAAATATGTGAGCGAGCGCTTATATACAAGTAACGTTTATTATATACAAATCTATTTATCTTATTCCAAATTATGTCTTTGTTCAGTTTGCAGTTGAAGTTGCATTTCTGGTATCTTGTATTTATAGTGCATAAACTGTTATTGATAATATAACACCTCGTTTTATCGCCTGTACTGGCGACAGGAGGGCTGGTTCATTTTTCGCTCAGAGGATTGGAATTGCGATTCAAAGGGGAAATGCTAGCACGCTTTCGCCATTCCAGTCATGATTTGTGCATGTAGATGTTTTTAATTTTTATTTGTAAATATTTAAGACTTTAACGTAAATGATTCTTATGGTATGATTTATACTTTATACGTAAACATAATTCAATTTCAAAATTATATATACGTACATACATACATACGACTACGTGTAAATGCTATAATACTGCTTTTTTAGTGTAGTAGTTCTGTAAGTTTTGGAAGGAATACATCCTTGGTGTGACTGAGTGTGAAGACATCATCATCATACTTTTAACTGAGATAGTATTTATATTTTATATCTTCAGGGGCCCATTTGCTATTCGCCATTCCTAAAAAGCAAAGTAAAATAAAGCATCATATTATAGATGATATATTCATAAAAATGTTTTAGTAATATTAAATAAATAAATATTAGTGTTAATTAAATATTTTTAACAAGTAGGACAAAGCTGTTCAGGCGCAAAGACCGGGACATTTAGGTCCTCCTATTAAATCAAAGCAATGCTATGATTATAAATCGTACTCGAGCACCCGTGGCGGGTCTTGAGGTGACTATTAGTATAAATATAAAACTCAAACACTCAGCAGACTGCTTCATACCAATATGGTACGTAATAAGTGGATGTAAGGTTTCTAGTTTTTATTGACACCAGGAAAAGTGTGTGCAAAATTTCAGCTTGTGTAAGCTTAGATACAATTTATCTTAGTTCCGACCGTTGGTATGGCATTGGCGGTCTTAGGAATGGTTGATTTTTTACAGTGTCTTTGGCAGTTTACAGCACCAATTTATATGTACGGTGGTTACCACTTACCATCAGGTATCTATTATAATTATAAATAAAAAATAAGATTTGTCACAACATTCGAGTCGAATATATTTCAAAATGTGAAGTTAAATAAAAACTAGTGGAAAATATATTTGTATTCTATCAATAAATTTTAAAAACACAATCTGAACTATAGTGTGAGGTAGATAAGTTTTTAGGATGAATTGGCATAAAGTATCGCTTAAAAAGTTCGCTAAATGACGCGAATGAAAAAAGTCAATTGTCGCCAAAGATTGTTTTAAAAATAAATATGCAGCACATACAATAAGCGAAAACTTGATACAAAAACTATAAAAATAAGGATAAGAAACCCATAGTAAAATAGATTAAAATAAGAAAACACTAATATCGCCAAGAACATTAATTAGAAATATGTCACGTTATCTCGATTGTAGAGGTAAGTATTATATTTATATCAGAGCGTCAATTACTTAACAATTACGTAGCACGTAATTAATAAACGTATTGTGTTAGAATTGGTCATTAATACGAAACATTTTCCGTACTAATGACAATTCTAACACAATATGATTGATTCATTATTAATTAAGTGACAATTAAACGCAAATATACCATTAGAGTCAAAGCTAAACCTTAATTCAATACAGCGTTACACTTGCTTATTGATTTTCACAAACCTACCACCGGTTCGAGAAGAAATACTTAGCATTTCTGAAAAACCAATGAATGTAGGATTAGTGAAATTATTTAACTTAAGAATAATTATAAGAATATTAGTTGGTTCGCGTGTTTTCACACGCGTAAAACGTGATTGCTTCGCTTTTGTAGATGATAGATTCGTTCTTTATGTTATAGTTTGTATGTGTTAAAGCCTTCTCTTATTAACTTAGTCACATAAACTGCACAACACTTTATTTTACACTACTGCACTTTACGCCCTCGATTTTAGTTTTTGAATCACAATTAAAAGACAATAAGTAATTTTGTATTTCAATTATTTATTTGCCAACACACCTTTCTCACTCGGTATCAAACAAAAAACAAAAACAAAATGGCTGGTTGTCCGACTTTTATTATAAGTCCATTTCGAGTCAAAATAAAAATTCATATTATTAATCAAAATAAATATTTTAATCTAAACGGAAAGAAACAATTGAGATACCAAAATATTTGTAGGATATAGTTTTGTGATTTATTTAAATATTGTATATTTCCGCTTTATTAAGACAATCAAATATCTAATGTCGGTAACAACTCGGCCATCCGCAACCTTTACGAGTCCCTCGTAACAATATACATAACAACAAAACTACTTGACTATAAAACCATGTTTTGCCGATCCATGACATCGATCGGTCTTTAATGAAAAGAAGGAACAATAACACATCAGTCGCTTCATGACATTAAGTAACCAACGTGTCCCTGATCCAACCCATGACATTGGTCATCTCAGAGATGCACAAATCCTTGACGTTGACTTGTACATATTGCACCGTTACTCTTCAACTTATTATAATATTAAATACATAAAATCACAACAACAGTTCATAACATCTTTCACAATTCTTACTCTTCAACTTCAACAACAAAATATATATATTTATTAGTACGCTTTTCTATTATTGTATCTTATTCATTTACATTGCTAGTAACATTAGATACATTTACGGCATCGTCTATAGATTCGCTATCAGAAGAACTCTCATTATCGGAGGATACTTGTGAAGTAAAATTTACCCATGGGAATATTTTATCAATTGCCACTATCGATTCATAGTTCCTACGCTTTCTAGTAATTGGAGTATCTTCGATAACAAACCTATCATTCGGGAGAAGTTGCTTAATACGGTAGGGACCCTGACATTTTGGCTCTAATTTTTTTGATTGCCCTTCTATGCCAGTAGGTGCTCTTATGACTTTAACTAAATCTCCTTCATTGAATACTATTTTTTTTTTCGGTGTTTATCAAAATTATCTTAGCTTTTTCTGCTTGCGTCTGTATATTTTGGTTAGCGTCAGATCTTAGTTGCGTCAAGTCATTTGCAGTCATGTCTGGATTCACGTCAGAAATTACTTCGTTTAACATTCCCTGGGAAGGATTCGTAACGTTATATCCGAACAAAAGTTCGGTTGGAGTCTTTTTGGTGGTAGCATTAAAAGTGGTATTAATACCAAGCTGTATATCTGGCAAATGCTCATCCCATTTCCCATTTGGCTTATCATGATGCATGGCCCCAAGTGCGGCTAATATTGTGCGATTATACCGCTCAATTTGGCCATTTGCACGTGGTGTGGCTACCGCATTACATATGTTCCTAATCCCCGTAGATTTTATGAATGCTTTAAATGCATGACTAGTAAAACTTGTTCCCTGATCAGTAATCAAACGGGTTGGTGTTCCAAAATAGCTAAAATGTTCTCTAAATACTTTAATGCTTGTGGAGGATTTCGTATTGCGAACAGCTGTAAGGTTTGTAAATTTCGTAAAAGCGTCAACAATTACTAAGATATAAGTATTACCACGCGGAGTCCGTATGACAGGACCGAGATGATCGGCATGGATAGTGTGGAATGGCCTATCGACTTTGGGAATGGGGTGCATTTCCCCAGCTTTTGATCCACTTGGTATTTTTATGGTGGGCACATTCCAGACATGCTGTGACATATTTTTTTACAAATCGCCTCATTTTAGGGAACCAATATGATGCCTGAATGCGAGCAAGCGTCTTTTCAAAGCCGAAATGTCCGATGTCGTCATGATTACTTTTTAATATCTGCCATCTTGCGCCTTTTGGAACTACCCATCGCTCTACGTTGTCGTTAATAATACGGAAGACTCGGTCATTTTTTAATTTATAATTATTAAAAATTTCTACTAATTCTCTAGTTTTTGGGTCGCTTAAAATCGATGCAATATTTTTAATTTCATTATCTGATTGTTGTACAGTAATAAGCTAGTCGTCCATATTAACAGCGAGAATATCAATTATGTGACAATCATCCGCTCTTGTATCTACAGGACTTCTACTCAGGGCATCTACATGCGCCATCCTATCCCCGGCTCTATACTCAATCTCGCAATCGAATTCTAAAAACTGTACCCACCAGCGAGCAATCCTAGGAATTAAATCCCTTTTTACGAGTGTGCTACGGAGCGCATTACAATCGGTAACTATTTTAAATCTGATCCCTAGTAAATAGACTCTGAATTTAGCTAAAGACGCAATGACTGCGAGAGTCTCCAGCTCGAACGAATGTAGTTTTTGCTCGTCAATGGTAGTCTGCCTACTGTAATAAGCAACTACTTTAAATATTCCGCATTCGTTCTTTTGCATAAGTATACCTTACTCGCATCGGTGTGTACCTGGTCGTATACCAGAACTGCTGACCTCATATCCAAGGTAATCAATTTTATCGTAGAAAAAATTGCATTTACTTAACTTTAAAGTCAAACCGTTTTCATTTAATAGCTTAAGTACTTCCCTTAGCCTAACTAAGCCTTGGTCAAATGAGCTAGCCGGAATTAATATATCATCCATGTAAACAAGAACATATGAACGAACGGAGGATTTTTGTATAATTTTATTCAAGGTACGTTGAAATACTGAGGGCGCGTTTACTAGCCCAAATGGCATTCGATTGTATTCGTATTGGCCATCGGGTGTCACGAAGGCGGTTTTTTCGCGCGACTGTTCAGCAATAGGAATCTGATAGTAACCCGAGGCAAGATCTAAGGTGATGTAAAGAGAGCTACCAGCTAAAATGTTCTCGCTTAGTCTTTTTATTCAATGCGCGATAATCGACACAAAGTCTTTTCTCCCCGGATTTTTTGTTAACTAACACGATAGGGCTAGCATATGGAGAACTAGATTCACGAATGATTCCATTATCTAACATTTCTTGTACCATACCTCTAACGCGCTCTCTCTCGGAGAAAGAGAGTCTATATTGACGATAAACTACTGGTTCTAAATCTTCCAGATGAATCACCATTTCAGTTTCTGTCATAAACCCAAGGTCACTTAGGTTATTTGAGAAACAACTTTTATATTCTTGTAACAGACATTCAAGTTTACTCTTTTCTTCAAAAGTAATAGTATTACCAATGTTAATTAGTGATGCATCGGAAACGAATTCATTTATCTGAATTTGGTTAACCTGCAGGGTATCGTCAATTATTAAAGCTCTAGTAATTAGAGTGCCAAATTTAAAGTTAACAAATAGTTGCCCAATATTTTGCACGAGAACATTTCCTGATCCTTCCCTTATACAATATTCACCCGGTAAAAGATAATACTCTTTATTTTCATGCCCTCTAATAGACCCATTCACATAAACTTTCCCCGAGTAGTGGTCGTCACTAGAAACCGGTATGGCTTTTATGATTCCAATTGGAATAGTCACATCCTTGGCACATTTTAGTGCACATTTAATAGTTTTATTGTCGTTTACTTTTCAAAAAATCACGTCAGTGTCAGTTTTAACTATTTGAATGGTTGGTCTTTCTATAAATGTGTGTCCTAGTAGAATCGGGCTGCTAATGTGGGAGTCGTCGACTATAAGAATTTCAACATTTTCCTCAGTGACCCCCTGAATCTCAATATTTGCAAAAGCTAAACCTATCGGACGAAAACGCGTGTTGCCAAATCCCGAAAGTATAGGACCTTCTACCGGCTCCCATTTAATTTGCAATCGTTGTGCATCACTAAGTCGTACAAGTGTAGTTTCGCAACCCAAATCTACTAGGCAATCCGAAAATTGCTCGTTAATTTTTAAGGGGATTTTGTATTTTAAACTAGAATTCCGGTTACTTTCAATACGTAAAATTTTCTTAGTGGCATCAGGGTTATTTTTGTTTGGGCAATTAGAAAAAATGTGGCCCTTCAAATTACAGTTAGTACATTGTATTTTGGGTTTTGGACAACGGAAGAAGGTGTGACCCGTTTCGTTACAGTTATAACAAACTATATGAGCATAATTATTGTTTTTATGTTGTGTCTTGTCAAAAGAAGGATTTGGACCACTGTGCGGTTGAGCTCGTTTGTCTTTGTTTCGTATGTCATTCGAAGCGTTCCTAAGTATCTTGCTCGACCTTTATAGTTTTTAAATATTTAAGAACTTGTTCCGGCTCCGTATACTCTACAGCCTGCGCGCCTAATCGGACACGTCTATCATCGATACCGAAAATTAAACAGTCAACAGCCCGCTTACCCTTTACATCACAACGATTTAAAAGGTTCATTTTGGCGTAATAATATAATTCAAGCGATTCGCCATATCGAGCTTTCTTGCCTAACATTTCGGTAAGAAGTTCGGCATAATTCTCTCGCGATGGAAAAGACTCTTTGAGTTTAACCTTCCAGTCTGTCCATGATAACAATAATGATGGCAAAGCCTGATACCATGATTTCGCTATTCCCGCAAGTTTTGGCAAAGCATAGTGAACGATTTGCTTTTCGTCCCAACTATATATTTGAGCACATTCTTCTATCTTATGAATCCATGAATCGATAGTTTGTTCTTTACATAGTGGATCAAATTCGGGTACAACATTATTAAGAACTGGGAATTTGTCGCGTTCTATAGTACTTTTGTCCCTAATACCTTGCATTACATTGATAAATTGTTCGAAAAATAATCGCTGAGTATCAGCATACCTTGATTCACTTGTACAGTCCGTGACAGCTGGAGTCGCGCCCGGTGAAACAGTATTCTGCGCCATATCAGCTGTATGCGCCACGCCAGTGGATGCTTGGGGCCCGTCAGGCGTGTAGGACCTCACACTTGCTGAGCGTTGAGACTGCCTTGTTTCGCCGCAATCGTGGTGCCTTGAATGCCTTGCACCGCTGCGACTACAGTGTCTTGATCTGTGGCGCCTGCTACTCTTGCCTGCCATCTTTGTATGCCTACGGCGACGAGAATGACTACTACTTAGCGAGGAGCCACTCTCAGTAGACTGTGTTCTTTTCTTTCGTTTAGGCATTTCGGTAATTAACCTCAAAAGAAACAAAAAAGGCGTTAGGTTGGTAACTCTCAGGTAAAACAAACCGCGTCGGTAAAACGTAACACGTACCGTAACACGTTACATTTTTAAAAAAAAGCTATCACTTTAAAAATTAAAATTAAAATAAAATACATACAGTTTTCATAAAAAAAAATACTTTCTTACACGTCTCTTTTATCCTATAAATGTGGGCAGGGAGGGATCACACCAAAATAATAGAATATCTCAGTGGGATCCCACTTCTGAGTTGTTAAAGCCTTCTCTTATTAACTTAGTCACATAAACTGCACAACACTTTATTTTACACTACTGCACTTTACGCCCTCGATTTTAGTTTTTGAATCACAATTAAAAGACAATAAGTAATTTTGTATTTCAATTATTTATTTGCCAACACACCTTTCTCACTCGGTATCAAACAAAAAACAAAAACAAAATGGCTGGTTGTACGACTTTTATTATAAGTCCATTTCGAGTCATTCGATAAAAAGTCATTCGAGTCATAAAAATTCATATTATTAATCAAAATAAATATTTTAATCTAAACGGAAAGAAACAATTGAGATACCAAAATATTTGTAGGATATAGTTTTGTGATTTATTTAAATATTGTATATTTCCGCTTTATTAAGACAATCAAATATCTAATGTCGGTAACATATGCAATACATAAAGACTTTTCATATACCAAACAAACTCTTCAACTTTGAAATACCATATTAAATAAAGGTAGTTATGACATGAAAGAAAAGCATTTACGTAACTGTAGAATTAAAAACTCAGGATTGTGAAGATTTGTAATTGCTATTACCATCTTTAAATTTCTATATCCTATATATATATAAATACTCCAGCTGCAAATATATTATCTTTCTTGATATTC
The DNA here is from genome assembly GCA_905220585.2 of Nymphalis polychloros. NCBI lineage: Eukaryota > Metazoa > Arthropoda > Insecta > Lepidoptera > Nymphalidae > Nymphalis > Nymphalis polychloros. The sequence goes on from HG992247.1 coordinate 14,790,341, forward strand.
ACATGTTTAAAAGGTGAGAAATTTCAAGCTCAGCTATCGAGGACTCGCCTCGAACTCTAACTCATTGCCTGTATTGAGATACAAATTGCACCTGAAATGTATCCGACACACGGCCGTTATTTCCACGTCGCGTCGTTCGCCAGCGAGAGGCAATAGAAGGAATATATACGTCCTCAATCTGTCTGACTTAAAACACCCTCGATACTCGGCAAGAGTGTCGACAAAGATAAATTTAAATTGACAATACACTTTTTATCACTCATGCCTTATAATTTAAATTTAAATTTAAATTTGTTTCTCAATATATAGACTTATTGTTTAATATATAGGGTTTTCCAATAGGGACGCTTGAACTTTGACAGCTGATTGCGGCCATGTTGTTTGAGTGACAGCTGTCAAATGCAGTGTGTTATATTCATTCCGTCCTCCCTAACCACCATGGCAGGTTACAGTGCAGCAGTCGAGCAGCACGTGCAAATCATAAAATTGTTTTATGAAAATGGGTCTTCAGTTCGAGCAACGTTCCGCGCACTTCGCCCGTTTTACGGTCGCGATGATCGTCCTGCCGAGTCGACTATCCGTCGATTGGTGGCAAAAAAATCATCTTCAGCGACGAGGCGCATTTTTGGATGAATGGCTATGTCAACAAGCAAAATTGCCGTATTTGGGACGAGACCAATCCACACGAGGTTCACCAAGTGGCAATGCACCCGCAGAAAGTGACTGTTTGGTGCGGATTTTGGGCCGGAGGCGTGATTGGTCCGTATTTTTTCGAAAACGATAATGGTGTGGCCGTCACCGTCAATGGTGAGCGATACCGGTCGATGATAACCAACTTCTTTTGGCCTGAAATCGAGAATATGGATCTGGACAACATGTGGTTTCAACAGGACGGCGCTACGTGCCACACAGCACACGCTACGATGGAAGTTCTGCACGATCAAGCGCCCTTAATGGAAAACCCTATATAATCGACTGTTTTAATTCTAAGATGTCGTCCGACTGTAACACGGCCATGTTTAAGTTCGATATATACTCAAATGACTTCGTTTGATCCAACATAACTTTTAATAAAAAAAATATTTTAATCACTTTGTAAATAATTTACAGTAGAGTTGGGATGCAAACTAAGGCATACATTTTGAAAATAATCTGCATTAAAAGAATACTTTAAATTCAACAAATTTTATAGAAAAAGGATGTTATGTATGTAGGTCACATTTTTAAAACTGGCTTTTGATTCATTACTATAAATGAAACTCAAAAAAATACTTGTAAGCTCTATTCTTCCCACCCGACCCGCGCCGCGTAACCAATTCATTAGTGCCCCGGACTATAGGCGGAAACTTGTACCGCTTGCACAAGCACAAATTTATTCGTACTGCGTATATAGTTTAACTATTATAATAATTATTATAGTCAATATAAAATATTTGTCTATTTTACATTTCGCGATCTATTTAATCTAATGCTTTAGTAAAAATTCGTCCACCCTTCACGTTAGCTCAAGCGATGTTATAACAAATAAAGTAATATTTCGCTTCGAAAATAATCAATTTGACTGAATTGATTCTTTCGCTTCTAAGAGCAAAAATGCAATTCAATTATAATTTTTCATTGAAATCGAAAAGGCGCTTAGTAATAATGGCGAGCGACCGCCTGAAGGCTTTGATCGCGAAACAATTCAGACCAAACCATAAAATCAATGAGTCGTACACTAATTAAGTTACTTCGTATTAAGAAAAGAAAATCATTCTAAATAGTAAATGTTAACATTTTTAAATTAAAACGTTTGAATTATTGAATAAAGGAAGAAGCATTTAAGTGACAGACTGTAAATGTTCTACTTCTTCGGCCTTGCCCTCATGGTAAGCTAAATTTATATATTAAAATGTTTTAAATTACACAGAACATAAATGTTATTAAAAAGTATTATTTATTACTAAATGTATTTATAACTGTCACTTCTCAAACATTTTCTAACTCTTCTAACTCTTCTAGCTCGATTGGTGATATGGAAACAGAAAAACCGAAATTTATATTCAGCACGCTAATATACTTACTATACAAAGTTCAAAATTCCAAAATCACAATTCATTTAATTAAAGGTTTCTCGTCTATTATTCAGGGTTAGATTATAACTATCGTGTCGAGTGGAAACATGCAATTTCCTACGACATACCTAGCAAACTGCTTCGGTGTGAGTTCATCTTCATTCAAATTTTATTAACTTAATCCTTAGCGATTGTACATATATATCGATTCATCTTATTGAGTAGAATGCCATCTCAACAGTCATGTATCGAACGATTTATCTCCGGATTTTTTCTTCTCTTAACGTGATGAATGCTAACTAAATCATAAAACATGCATCAAATTAATGTCATACTGAATCGAAGGTTAAAAATCTCAATAGCAAAGCCAACATCAGAATAAATATATATCTTTTTGGAATACAAAGTCACTGATTTTTTTAATGCCAAATATTTTAATAAATGCTTGCGAATTGTACCGTGAGGTATTGCGGAAAGGCACACAATACAACTGTATATATCGCTTCGATCTATCCTGATTGTAAAGTAATATTTGGTTAAGTATATCATTATTTAAAAAAACATTTGAAATATAACATCTTTTCTCATTGCCTCTACAAGACGGCTGGTTCATTTCGCCCAGAGGATCAGCAATGCGATTCAAAGAGAAAATACGATTGCTGCTACTATTTCCGCAATTGAAGCTGTCATGATTTATACAATACCTATTTTTGATTTTTATTTGTATACATATTAATTAACGTCCTCCAGACCGATTTCAGCCAACTGCGCAGGAGATATTATAGTGCACAAGTGTGTGCGCAAACACAGGTGCACTCTCTCTTCCCTAGCTCTCATAATCCGATGGGACGGCAATCCGACACGACCGGAGAGAGTTCAGGCGCAGGACCAACGGCTTAACGTGCTTTCCGAGGCACGGGAGTGTACACACTTCCACCTTCCAAACTCCGGGCTGCTACTGAGAATTTTCTGACAGAAAATCCCAATAACTATTTATTGGCCCGACCTGAGAATTGAACCCAGGACCACCGGGTCTGCGGACTTATATCTAGCCACTAGACCAACGAGGCAGTTACTGTATACATATATATTCAATGTAAATAATTCTTATGTAATTATAGTCATTTTTAAACATATTTCCATGTTAAAAGAAGCCAAAATGGATAGTTAGTTAAGAATTTACGTTTTATGTACAGAAGCACAAATTCATGTCATACTACTAAAAACTGTTTTTTTCCTTGTTGCAACGTAAATTATTCAGAGGCGCTGATGAAACAAAGACATCCTTGGCTTTATAGATACACTTTAGCGTTCAGTTTTTATCTCTTTTTCTACGGACAAGAACAGGGAGCTGACAAATAGGTCACGCTATGTTTGGTTGTTGTGTGGTCTTGGGAGCCCTAAATTTAAATAATTAACTGGTAGATTTATAGCAGTCTCTCTTACAAGTATTATTCACACATTAGATTTAATATTTTAATGTGAAATTTGTTTCAAGCTGTTCGCCGGTTCAGCGCTGAGCAAACTTTAATAGAAAAGTTGCTTATCTCGACCGGGAAATCGCATCAATATGGCAGCCGCCTTCGTATCAGGAAAGGACAAGGAAAAGCCCCAGGTTGAGGTTTCTCCAATCCATCGCATCCGTATCAGGCTGACTTCACGCAACGTACGATCACTTGAGAAAGTATGTTCCGATCTTATCAATGGAGCCAAGAAACAGAAGCTGCGTGTTAAGGGCCCAGTCCGCATGCCAACCAAGATCTTGCGCATCACTACCAGGAAAACACCTTGTGGTGAAGGTTCGAAGACCTGGGACAGATTTCAGATGAGGATCCACAAGAGAGTGATAGACCTGCACTCCCCCTCTGAAATTGTTAAGCAGATCAACTAAATCAACATTGAGACGGGTGTAGAAGTCGAAGTCACCATTGCTGACGCGTAGGCACATCTGCCAATAAAATAAAATAATATTTTTAACAATATGTCGAATGAAGACTCCACTTTTAAAGGCCTCTTATTTCTAACTCATCACTTAAACAATAGGAATCAATTCAATATTATGGCGGTGAGGAATTTCTGACACGTACAACAATCTGACTAACCTAGAATAACGTGGCAAATTTTAGCAAGAAAAAAATTGTAAATTGACAATTCAATTTCAAATTTGTTTGGAATTTCAGAATATTGCTTTTAAAATCTTGTAAATATTTTTTATCAAACCAGTTTTATTACTACGGTCATACGTGATGAATTTCAATATATCTTAATATTCTTGTTTCTCTATCAGGAGACCCACAGTTGTTTTGGTAAACAGAAACATTTATTTTCATAGTATAGTAGACTACATTACTATGCCGTAATGATATTCAGATTCTATTGAACTTCTTCATGTTGTTACATTTTATTTCCATTATATTATAATGTTGTTATTCTTGCAATGTTTTTTCAAATATTTTTTCGATCATAATGTTTTGGGAGTTTTTCATAAGGCACGAAGTTTGCTTAATTGCAATAGAAGTCTGTCTTAAATCACTGTAAGATATTAAACTTTAAGTCAATCTTATGTCCTTGTGTTCATGAAACGATTCGTTTTGCTTAGATTATGTATGTAAATAAATGTTTATTAAGTCAATAATGCAGATTTACACTCAGTTTCTATCATTTTGCTAAAAACATGTTTAAAATTTATATTTAAGAATAGTTCCTGAATCGTTTTTTTTTTGTAAAATAATAATTTGTCAAACATATTTTCTCGAACATCGGGGAACTACAGCTTGGATTCCTAGACCACAAATAATTGATTATTAAAAAAAGTAAATAATTTGCTTCACAGCATCGCATTTGTTTACAAAGTTTAATCAGTGTTTTTTTATTAAAGTAACCGCAGTCGTAGCGCAGTCGTGTCGTTCCCTCGAGTCGGTGCAATATGTCCATTTTTATTGGCTCTTTTACTCACACCGCATTGCAACTTTATGAGATATTCTTGGTTTAATTTAGTTTTTCACGTTATTATCATGACCTGGTTTTATATACAGACTACGCTGTAGTAAAGTGAAAAATTAACAGTGCGTAAATATTTCACTGCTGGACGAAGGCCTTAAGATTAAATAATTTTAAAGGTTTTTAATGTAAAGCCACAAAAAGTACGTTATTTTCGAGGCGTGACGTAGTTGTATATGCTGAGCAGTTACTGAGAATAATATTGAAGAAAATATAAAAAAAAAATTACATATAAGTTAGCCTTTCAGCAAAGGTGACTGTTAAAATCTATTAATGAACAAAAGCAAACTGTGTGTTAGAAGATAGCTTGAACTCGAAACTGCTAATTCTTGAAAATAAAACACTTCAATATCACTATATTTTTTCAGAACTACTAAGCTTAATTTTATATTTTATTTTGACTTTCGTGTGTACGTACAAATTGCGAAATGAACTGAATGAAATGAAAATGCTAGATAAAGAAGTAAATATATTTTTTTTATTAAATAATCGCATCTACATAGACGTTTGATTATTATGTTTTTATACCCAGGCATCACAATTTAAATTTTAGAATTAATTATAGCCATCAATAACAACAAGTTAAATTTTAATTCAACTAATAATTATTATAATGTTAACTCTCCCTTGGCTGCTGTTTTAATGACTAAATAATGAGAACTTGCCAATAACACGGTTGTACAATCCTCCGTAATGCCAAGCTGCGCCAAGTAGGATCGTTAATATGGGTAAGTAACTACTAAATCACCCATGACATTATTTGGCCGGCACTAAAAGATTTTAATGAGGCTATTAGTTTGCAACAGTAATAAAAGTTGGTTGCGAAAAAAAATAGCCATCAAATTATTCAACGCTATGCATAATGAAAAGAGCGCGATAGATCATTTATATTATTACTGTAAGTTGAAAAAATATGTTTACTTGTTATTAATTTTAAAATTATAAATTAAAAAAGTATTAGTATGTTAATCTCTTGCTGGGCTAATGTCTTATTAAAGTCCGACACATGGATGTTTCCAAACGATGTTTTCCTTCACATTCGGGTATGAAATATCGTTAAGGACATAAAACCAATCAACGGTGTCTTTAAACCTTCAATCACGTGGTTCAGCCACCAGGCTTCTAATCTACATCGACACAATCTACACTAACATTATATAAATGCGATAGCAGCTCTGTCTGGCTGTATGTCAGTTACATTATCATGGCTGAACCACTGTACAGATTTTGATGAAATTTGTAATGAAATAAGCTTGACACCCAACGAAGGACAGGGCTACTTTTTAATACGTAACACCTAACAGGCGAGAGAAAGCCGCAGTCGGAAACTAGTATATGAGTTGTATTTGAACTGTCCACAGTCCTTTATATAAAATTCAGACCACGTCCGACGTGCAAATGAGTCACTCACCTCGGAGATGCAATCTCTGACCGCAACCCACATCAGCTATTAGAGATAGCTTGTGTTAGCACGCGCTATTTACCTTCACCATTTCGATTGTACTGCCCGAATGGTCACGTGGGATTTAATTAAAGCAATACGAGTAAGATTTCCTATCTGAAGATTCCGTACAATATATAAAAAAATATATCAGCTTAATTTTATACATAAACCAACTCAGTTTCAAGAAAATTGAATTATATTTAACTAATTATTGCATTGATCATAAGCAGTACTTGAGTAATGAAATTAAATTTCCACATTTTGTATGTAATTAAATCACCGCCTCGTTGGCCATTGACTTGGGGATACTCTGATCCCCAAGTCCTGGGTTCAAACCCCAGTCAAGTCTAATTATATAATACTTTGAGAGTGAAGGAATAGACACTATGCCTGTGATTGTGCACACAGTTGTGTACTATAAAATGAGGCGATATAGTGTGACAAATATCTCTTGAGAATAGCAAGCGTGGCTGAAATCGGAATCATTTTATCGTGTAAGTATTTGGTACTTATTTATGTGGCCTAAAAGCTTACATATATGACTTATTTATTTTAGTATTCCTGATAAGTGAATCGACAATGATTTCAGTAGTGAAACGGCTTACACCGTCCAGCGAATTGGAAGCCGCAGGTTAAATCCTGATCCTTCGGGTTACGTTCGCCCCAGCTCGTAACACGTACCGGAGGGGTGTTTTATTGTTCAGACATTCTATTATATAATTCAATGAAAACTGAAATGTGTACTTAATCTGAGCTTTTTCTATTATTTTGCTTTATAAAATTAAATGAAATATATACTGAAATTTGATTACAGCTAATTATGTGAGTAAACATATGTTTTTTTAATAAAATAAAAATTAAATTAAGTGACCGATGTTATTAGGTTTTTCACATTGTTAGGGACCCCTAAAAATGCTGCTACAATCACAATAGAAAATTTTAACAGAGAAAATTCCAAATGAATGCACATAAAAGAGTTTGTTATTTTTAATAGCAGTCGTTATTACGATATTATTTTGTTAAAGAATGATCAAATAATTCGAAATATAGTTTTTATAATGAGTGCAAGCATAAAATTATATTATTCTTATTCAGATTCCACGGTAAAGCGAAAAATTTTCTAAGATTTCAATACTGCTGGCGCGGAATGGAAGTGAATACGATCGTGATAGATCGCTGAGCATTATAATCTCATCTCCTCGACATCAATCACAGTTTGCTGCTGATCCGCTGTCGGTTTTTGTTTCGTCAAATCGAACGAAACAACGAATGAAGCTATCATTTTGACATCAGCTATATTTTCGACTGTTTTATAATATGTTTTAAGTATATTAGGTAATGTGAATGAACGTTAATTTTTTTAAAAATGAATTCGATGGAGACCACTTACCGTTAGTATATAAAAAAAAATAGTTTGTAGTATTTATTGACGAAAACTTGTGAACGATTGCGGAACGTAAACTAATTTATTTATACATATGCAATTATGCTTGACCTTACTTAATCGCGATTAATATCTTAAGGAAACTAAAGTATACAAGTCGATAACATAATAAAAACGAATTCTAGTCAATATTAATTGTATGGGCTTAGTCGATAAACAATATTTATTGTAAAACAATTTCGAGTGTATCTGATTAAACTGTGAATCAGCAAGCCAGTTGCTAGACGGAAGCAACCGGCAAGCTGTCACTCGGGGGTAATTGCGCGTCGATGGCATTGATATGCAGTCATCAATTATTTAATAATTTTGTAAATGTTGTGGTTCCTAGGAAACGGTTAATATCAATAAATGTTAATAATGAGAATTGATTCAAGGAAATCAACATTCGGTACAGTATTCACTTGAAATTAAATGTTACATATCGGGAAATGTTTCAACTAACGTCATGAACGTCACTTCGCCGTAATAATCAAACTTTAATCAAGTTCGATATCATGAATTATGTTTGTAGGAGCTTCGTTTTGCAAAAGGTTTTATTATATAATTTTAATTTGTTGATAATGAACACGTTTGATAATCGTGAATTGAAAATCTCGGTTCGAAAAGAAAAGTTACTTTTTTAGTAGGAGTCCGAAGTATATGATAATTAGCAATGGTCTGCAATTGAAAGTTCAGACACAAGGTTTCAACTATTTCATTATATGTTTAGATACTAACTGAGGACTTTTTTGTTCATATAAATTATATTATACGGAACAATATATTTATTTAATGCATTTTTTATTTATTTTTATGAAATAGGTAGGCGAGTCATCGTTTAGTTTATGCTACGATTGCTACAAAGCTTAATACCGACGTGGAAATAAATTTTGACTTATGTTTTGGATTTAAAGCCACACTTGTCAAAAGTATCTATCGCACCGATTCGATTATTTAGATAACATACTAATATTAAACGAGGTATGGATTAATCGAAGCAGTTCATACAGTCGGCTTATACTAATAGATCTTGTGTAGGATATTACGAGTGACGTGAGACGCTTTGATACGAGCTTATGTTAATATCAACGATTTATCAAGTCGCGATATAATTACAAATCCTTACTCTACGAAACTGTCGATATAGAGGAAATTGACATGGAATACAGAAGTCTATTGTTGATTACAATCTGTTATTATTAATATGGAGGAATTTATAATGCTATGATCGCACTTGATTGTCCGTATTTTTCCTTTGTTGTGGGTATTCGAACTTTATCAACTTTAGATTCACGAGTGTGGTCGTTGCTTTATTTATTCTGCGTTTGTTTAATGTTAGGTAGACTTATTTCATGTATATGTTTTTAATTAATAAATATAGATACTTGAAATAAATTAAGTAATTATTAAGTTTTAATGTTTGTTAGCTTAGTGTGTTCCAGAGTCACGTATATAATGATAATTCAGAAAGTGTTGAGCATTGAAACGTCTACGTGAAACACATAATTGGGTTCTATATGAATTTATTATATATGTATTCTATTGACATTGTAATAATTGTTAACGTATTTTCTAGCAATGTCTGCCATCGTTATTTTCCGGCTATAACCCGATCCGGTTGCATGGCTTGCTATTTAATGGACGCTGAGCTCGTTGCTGTTAGTAAGAAATAAGTTAAAAAAAGTGGAAGATTTAGAGGATGCAACGCACGTAAGGTAAATTATATATGCGGATGAGTGAAAGGACAGCGTTGGCTTGCAATGGTCACCTTATCACTGACTTTAGGTACAATGGAATAACTATTCATTGTTGACGTACACATGCACACGCGATCCACTCTCATAGTGTGTGTATACATCATTAAAAATACATACCATAATTTCTTAGTATGCTTCTATTATATTAGTATAGTATATGAAACGAATATCTCCTCGAAATGTAAGTCTCGATACGTCAATGTAACTGCGTTTACATGCAATCAGACAGGACATTGACTTTTTATATGCATTTGAGTTGTAATAGTTTAACGATGGCTATATTTTTTTGTTTAAATTCATTTGATTAACTTACAAAGTTATTTTGAGTCAGCTTACTTATCAAGTGTTGTTTCACATTAATTTCGTCAAATCCCTTTATTGTGACTTTAAAAGTTATTTGGTGATAAACAAAATAAACGCTGCAATAAAACTTGTCTAAAATAGTTTTGCTGAACAGTAAAATTGTCGTGGTAAAGTCGTGGTAAATAAATACACTAAAAGTGTTGGAATAGTGTCTAGCTTTGAATATTTTTTTTATTTAGGAAGAATAATTAATGCTTAAAACAATAACTCCATTGTATCCTGCAGATCCACAGATAGATCAAATTTTAGGGGACACTGATTTGATCAGTTGTTCTGCCTTGTTTTTGTTTTTGTGTATGTTTTTTGTATTTCATATACACTGGCAAAGCCACCTGATGGTAAGTACCATCCAAAATCTTTGGCGCTGTAAAAAATATTAACCATTCGTAGCATTGTCGATGTGCTACCAACTGAGGGAAATATGTCATTTGTGTTTAGTAGTTTCACTCGCCCTTCAAACTGGAACTAAATATTGTGGAAAATTAAATATTATAGACGGTAGAATATGTGACGAGTAAATATTCCTCATGACTTGTCGCCTCATCGATTGTGAAGCGATTATGAATGTTTGTTTATTCTATAGTTTATTATGTATTCAGTGAAATTAAATATTAATAAAACAAGATGGCAAGATGGTTCTCTCTTTTTAAATTAAGTAAATTATTGCTCATCTTGGCAAATGCAGAGTCTGTAGCCTGTGTTGTCCTAAATGAAGTACATTTACTATATTAAGTTAGTTGCTATAGGAATTACTTTTTATTTCATTACCGAATGGCTCCATCGTCATCAATTTCAGATTTGAGTCGTAATTTTTCATATCTGTTCATAAGCTGCACTTAGCGTCTGAGCCACACCTAATTTAAAGATTCTTTTTAATAAGTTTCTTTTAGTTGAAAGGATCACTTTGATGAATTGTGAAAGATATCTTATCAGATGATTTTCTGACTTTTTAAAAGGTCATTAAACTAAAAAGGCGTGATGAATGTGCTTTCTAAACTTTACAATTTGGCTGACAGAGATTTTGCGTTTCAAGCTTTTTTATTTATTGTGGAAACATTGTTATTAATAAAAGGAATTAACAGAATAACGATTAATTACTTTAACATGAGCGATATATTAGGTATGTATGGTTAAGTATAAAACCTGTGGTACTTATCTTTGAGAGCCGTTTATCGTCTCTTTGGCGTTCCAATGGCAAATTTTCTCTATATACCTATCCCATCACACTTTACTGATTTATATTTATTTATTTCATTTACAAATGTTATAAACGGATTTGTTAGATTTATTATAATTAACATTTTTTTACATGAAACTTACTATTTATAATTTTTAAGTTCTTGTATTAATTCCGTTCATTCTATTTATGTATTCATATGCCGCAGGTAACGCCACGAATTAATAAAGTGAAATAGTGCCTCTGAATATATTTAATCTATACTAAGAAAAAAAAAGAGATTATTTAAACAAACGCAATGAGGAAAACGTTGAGCAAATACTGAAAAACTCCTAACAACGATTTCTGAATAAAAACATGTTTTCAACGAACTCCCTCCGAAGCGTTGTTCGCTTCTGTTTTTGCAAACAGCCTGAACTCAAGAGGCGTTGAGGTTGAAAAAAATAACAAAAGTAATTATTATAGACTTTTGTCATTATTGCAGCACAAAATTGATGAAATTAATAAAGCCTAATTAATAAAATCTCATCCTAACCTGGATGCACAGCAAAATACAACTAAAACTTCTAACACATTGAAATAGTTTCTCCATATATTTCTGTGAACGTCGATTGTCGCACACGCAGACTTAAAATAATATTTTACAAGTCTTCTGCTAGACATTCATTCATTATATTTTGTTTGTTTACTTTGTGCGTCATTTAATAACTTATTGTACCACTAAATAGCAAATGTAGTATTGTTGCACTCTGAAATGAATCGTAAGTGAGTTAGCCAGTATAACTACAAGCCCAAGGGACGTAACATCTTAGTCCACGGTTGGCGGCGCATTGCCAAAGAAATGTATATCTACATCAATCAATGTCTAAAGCAGTAGTGGCCACTTACCATCAGGTGAACATTTTATAAAATAAAAAGATAGGATCTTTGAATCTTCAAAATAGCTTTATTCCAATTTTAAAATAAATAACTGACGATTTTTGAATTTATCTTATTGACTATAATAAATCATATTCATTGTACAATTTAATCAAGTCAATGATAGCCAGTATACTTAATGGGCTTTTACACTCCAAGAAAAACTCCTAACACTACAAGATAGCCTCGACAATCTCGTCACTGACGGTTTCTTGGTCTTAGTCAATATTTATTTATTTAAGGGACAGTAAACAGTTACACTATATATTTTATTAACAATGAGTTGATTTCTTGAAGAAAAGTAACAATAATGTAAGCCAGAACACTATCCACATATCACTAAAAAAAAAAAAAACGCGTGCGTCTCGGGACGATCGACAGAAGTGATAATATTTATTATTAATTATAATATATTAAATATAATTTAAATTAGTACTTGCTAAATTATTACAAGTACTATCAGTATACGCTAGATGGCGTTAGGTTGGTAACTCTCAGGTCAAGCAGTCCGCGTCGGTAATAATGGCACCGTAACGCATTACGTTACGAAGCGGTTTACCCTCCCATAAGAAGTTATCACTTCAATAAAAAATAACTATAACTTACCGCTAAAGGTTGTATTAAATTTACAATGTGAAGCCAAATTACAGTAGTAAGTGCGCTAAAACTAACATTTACAAAGATTGTGAAAGTATTTGTGCTATTGATTTCTTAAATTTACTAATAGAACATTCAAAAAAAAAAAGTATCTGTAACTTGTGTGTTGTACGACTCCACCATAGAATATGTTAATCATATAAAAAAGTAATTGTCAGTATAATATTAAGTAAATAATAAATGAATGAAAAAACTGAGTTTCACTGTTGCACATTTTTATGAACGCTCACATAAATATGCATTGGATAAGCAATTCGAGTGCGCATGAACGAAACGAAATGAAATTAAATGGAAATGAAATGACAATTATTTATCCTTAATAAAATATCCAGAACGTATAACGACGAGTGAATTGATTTTCAGCCAATTAGACCAATCAGCCATGAGCTACGTTAACTACTCGAGAGCTCCGTTATTAAACGGTATAAATATTATGTTTTAATTTATAATATTTATTTTAAATTATCCGGGAGGGCAAATGTCTCTACTCCACCTGATGGTAAGCGGTAGTAGAGTCCAAATGCGACGACGGCTAGTACAGTCGAGAAGAATGATCCGCAGTAGCCGCCCCCCGCCTTGCCGGCCCGCAAGATGCCTCTTTACGCCTCGTTTGAAGGAAGCCAGGTTCCAATATGTATTTCTAATTATCACCTATTACCAAATTATACTGTACTCAATAATTAATATTTTAACTTTAAAAATATCTAAAAAACCCATCATTTTCCAACCACTCTATATAAAATTACAATGTCTATATAATTTAATTATTGGAAGAAAGTATTTACTTGAATATCGTATTTTCAAATTTAATTTATTTTTGTAAAATGACCAATAAAAAGTGCTTGTAAAAGCCTACTTGAATAAAGTAGGTATCATTTTGATCTATCAATAAGAAAGTGTAATACTTCAATATCGAATAAAGTATTTTGAATTTGATTTAGAATTTATCCTCAGTTAGTTCCTTATTGTACGTGTTTTGATCACTTGGAAGACATTCACGACGTTTCTGCGAATTATTTTTCTGTAACGCTAAAGTTAAAAATTGCGTCTCAATATTTGCTATTCAAACATTACATTTAATTTTTACGGATTCTATCTTAATTGTATATTAATATTTAATATTAAGGCATTTAAAAAGTCAGATTATAACTTGATTTGAAGATAACATAATTATATTATTAATATTTATTTGGTGGGAGGGCTTTGCGCAAGCCTGTCGGGGTAAGTACCTACTCATAATATTTTCTATAGCCAAACACCCATATTTAGTATTGGGCGAGTAAACCATACAAGGAGACATAACATCTAAGTTCCCAAGGTTGGTGGCGCATTGTCGATATAAGGGATGATTCATATTTTTTAAAGTGTCAATGTCTGCGAACGGCGATGATTACTCACCACCAGGAGGCCTATTTGCGAGATGCCTATTTTAAGTAATGTATATATTAAGTAAATAAGGATTCTAATTATTTTTCTAGTTCTCTAATTACTTGGTAATATAATAAATAAAAATAAGCCTTCAAACCGGAACACAACAATACCAAGTTCTGCTATTTTGCGGTATCTGATGAGCACCTACCTACCTTGAGCTGAGGTTGAGCTTGCAAAAAGCTCTACCACCTCTCTAAGCTTGTCACATATAATTATCGTAAATGATTATTGTTATTATTTCATATTAAAACCATTTAAATTATTGAAATTTTATTAAAATTAAGATTATATTATCAACCAAATAGAATATGTAATAATAATACACGAGTATATAGTACATTTCTCTTACTGAAGTCACTTCCTCATGTTTCAGTATCGTAGCCAGTTCATAAGTTCCAGAAGTAAACATAAAGTTGCGTGAGCGGATATACTTCTTACATCGTCTGAAAAATTCCTCTGAGCTCAATAGAATCAAGTATTCCTTTAATTTAATAATTGACAAAATATACAGCATGTAATAAAATTCGTGTCCGACCCGTGAAGTGGTTATTAGTTATCGTGTGTCGGTTCTATTTATGTAATAATTTTTAAAATACTAAGCAAAAAATGTACCCCGGATTTATTTATTTTTATTAAATGACGAAAATTACGTGGCAACACAGGTGCGGGCAATAGCGCTCGATAGCTCTTACCTATCGGGTAGCTAAAACACGAGGTCATGACCTCAGTAGTCCACTTTTTACTTTTGTTAAACACAATTATTTTTTATTATTATATATTTATTTAAGTATTTTTTTTGCTTAGTATTTTCGTGTAAAGAAACAAGCTAAATAAAATGAAGGTCGAAACGAAACATAAGAAAGTTGAACGGACACGGAAGTCTGAGTAAAAATAAATACATATACGAATACCGAATTCATTGACTTAAGATAACAGGCGACATTAATTTCGTAGTTCCTGGGAGACCGAGTTCGCTCAGCTTGAATAATTTATCTATACATGTAATAAAGCTGTAGAAACCGTGTATCTGTACATTATATGACACACTGTAATAAATTTATCGAAAAAATCTAATCTAAGCAAACAAACATAAAAGTGTCTTTTTTAAAATTTATCGTAATATAACAGACTTTCTCGCAGACGAAGTCGCGGGCTCCTGCTGGTGAGATATAATATTATTTTGTATTTTTTTGTGTTGTTCCTCGAATGATAAAGTCCATAATATTAATGAGGTAGGCAATGAAATGAGGAATATATGGATTGATGAAATAATTGTCTTCATCTATCCATAATTGAGAACGTAATATTGGACGAAAGTTATAAAGCTATACAAACTATAACAGAGCCAAATTAAGAGGTCTGGAGGCCCTTGGGCAACGAAGGAGTGGAGGCCCCTATTTATTCTTCTAATAAGTAAAACGGTTTTTTCATTAGGCAGAACAAATAAAAATATTTTAACAAACACAAGGACTGTACCTACTTGTATTTTACTATATTTTCATAATATTAAATCCTCGAAATTGAGATATATTTTATTTCAGAAATATCTATTGAGGAGGCCCTGATGCCCTTTCCTAAATCCGGCCCTGACTTACAACAAGCGGTATTTGATATCGATGTTAAGCCATTTTGAAGTTAAGCCATTTGCACTAAAAGTTTCTATCAAATTAATTGAACGAGTAAAGCTTCCCCGATTCTTAGGAATTCGTTCTTAATTACACAGCCGAGAGATTCAAGGTGTGGTTTATGGGAATCAATTTGAGAAATAATTAGATAACATGATGAGTCATTTACAAACCAATGCAAGAAGAACAGAAGCTTTAATCTTATCGAAGTAGAAGTGCCAACACTCGAAATAGGATTAATATTACAACACGAGGATTATATTAATAAATAAAACAAAGAAACCAGCATTTCTTTAAATGCTCTTAAAAGAAAGGAATAAACATTAATTAAATCACCATTAGTTTATGACATTATACAATTTATACGTTTGTTAAATAGTCTTGTTCCGAGATTGAATTGTTGTGAATGCATGTACAATATCTAGTGCCTGTGATCGGTGAACTAGTCTTTCGAAATCCGGTACCTTAAGGGCAGTAGTAGTGTCATGGTGAATGATTTATGGTCCGCCATATTAAATCTGCTGTGACGTCATATTTTGTTTTGTATTCTTCTCAACAAACTCTTTTAATTGCAGTGTTGTTAATTAAAGTGACTTGATTTGTTTATAGGACGTAAAAACGGATAATTTTAGTTAACAACAGTGTGACATGACAGTGTCGTGTCTTTATCAAAAATCTAGCTCATTAGCCAGGACAAAGAACTATCCAAGCAATACAAAAACCTAAAATTGCAGACACTGTCAGTTTTTTTATCTGTAACTCCCTTGACAAGTCTTTGGGACGGTGCGGCAGTCGAGAATACACACAGACCGACTTCCGCACTAAAATGATTATTAGTCCGATTCTGTGTTTTTTTTTTGTCTTTTATCTTGATCTGTTTGTTACTTATAATAATTTAAATAAAAATATAACAATTTATTAAATAAGTCACTATATGGGCTTTAGGATTATGATGGGCGGCGTACTAGTATTAAGTTTATAAATAAGATATAGATACATATAATTATGAATGTTAATAGCTGGTCGTATCCGCAGTGGGCTAAGTAACCTAATGGGATATTTTCGCCTCTTCGTCGTTTCATTGTTTGAATTTGATATATAAATAAATAAAATGTTTGGGTTAGGCCATAAAAGGTTCATGGTATAGTGTGGTCATGGCATTTTTCTTATCGGGTTTTCACTTTATCAATATACTTCTTTAATAATACTACATTTATATTAAATATAATGTAACCTCTTGCTTATCCGTTGTGTTGGATCGATAAAAATAAATATGTAAATCATAATTTTCTCTGAAAATTCTTCACTTTAAAGAAAAGTTGAGATCATGAGTGAATGTAAATTGAATGAGTGACTTATTACGTTACAACGAAATATCATTTATAAGCGAGAGAATTTTCTACAAAGAGCTCTAATAGCGTTTTATAAAGAGATTCATAAACTCGGTAACAAGTAAAATGAACTTTTTTCGGTGGTCGCGGTTCCGTGACTACCAACTTTATACTTTCCAACGACATGAACATGAACATTTTATTGAGTTTGTAATAACGGACCACAGCTTCGACACTTAAATTGTTCATCTTTTATTCGAATCAATTGTATACATGTTTTGTTTTGGACGATTAATGCAATGGCAAATGTCACGATTAAATGTATTATTTTCCATTCAAATATAAATTAACCAGAAAATACAAGGTGCATAGAATAACATTAAAAAGTAAATAAGGAAAGGTACGCTCAATACATATTATAACACAAGTGAACAAAAAGCCAATGAACTGAATTCATGAGAAAAACTAAAATAAGGCAAGAAAATGTATAAAAGACGGAAACGCTGGAAAGCCTTTTAACATTGTACTTAAATGAGTTTTTAGTGGTAGTTTTTCGTGCATCAACGGGAAGTAAGTTCTATTTTTACAGCCTGCGCGTGAAAGGACTCGGATAAAAAATCCGTTACAGAATATATTGTGAAAGAAAAGAAAAACTCGATCGGTTTTTATTCAAACATTTTCTTAGTAATTTTAAAAGGGTTTTTTTAAAAGTGCTGAGTTTCTTGTTATTCTTCTCGGAATCAACATACCGAGCCAGTGGCAGCTTTAAAATTAACTTTGATTTTGTGTATCGTCGATCATTCAAAAGTGCTTGTGAGAGATTACTCGCATTATATTCGACTAGTTTCCGTCCGAGGCTTCGCCCACGTTTGAGGGGGAGCGAGAGTGTTAGGTACCGTATGACCTTTTCAGTACCTAGTGACAATGGGTGTGTAGCAATGTAGACACAAGTATAAAAAATTACATATTCATGATGATCATCCGAGTAATTATTCAAGTTGTGAAAGCGTAACAACTAAATAGACGAACTTAAGTTTTCATTTATGATGTAATAAAAGAAATAGGAGGAGTACAAACTTAGATCACTAAGAATAGACAAATTTCAAGCGCACGCTATCCCAGTTACTAATACAATGTCCTCCACTTAATACCGTTGAACAATAAGAAATATGAAATGACATTGCGATGAGTTTACAGTCAGTTGAATAGAAGAATAGGAGTGGTTCGCGTGACCAATTCACTTGTCTCGGTTGCATGTGCAACGCTATTATTCGATTAATTAATGAATTTTACGGTTATTGCGATTGCCTTTGCTTTTCATGGAAAAGTGAGGATTTAGGTGCGCACGTCATTAGCATTTTAATCATTTAAATATAATTAACACTCGAGCAATATCCTAACTAATATAAAGTCCATAGTGATTGCTTTTTGTTACATATTAAATTATTTATATAATTAGAATTATAATATTGTTAGCACTTTATTGATTGTCTGTATCGGTCGGTTGGATAAAACCTGTAATAAGGGCCATTACCTGTCATGGTGGGACATGACAACTGACAAATTTTGGAGAAAGAATCAACGGATACAGGAAATGGTATATATTTTATTTTATTCCTTTACAATATTATGTTTAAATTTTATCAAATACGAAGTGAAGTCGATAATAATAGTGTGATTTTCTATGAAGATTATATCGGACAATAAATAACGTAACAATGACAACGGTGTCTTATTTCTGACCACATTCTGACCAGCTCAAACATGATATACTTATTTTTGATACACTTTTAGAGACTAAAGGCATAGCTTATATTAGGCACAGATTAGTAGACAAAATATACATTCTAGAATGGTATATCGAGTGTTGCCAAGTAGTGGCAAGTAGCATGAATGACATTTTAAAACTGTTTATTTTATGTAATACAATATTCTAAGTTAAATAGATTTATGTAGTGTGATTTCTTAGTCTATAACTTTTTTAAATAAATGTTTACAGTTATTTTATTGTAGTGTACAGTAATTACTTGAAACATTTCAATTATTCAGTTTAGTAAATGTTCTTTGAAGTAAAATTATTTTATTAGTTTCTAGACAAGCAATTGTGCCACTTATAGTCAGCATCATCAGCACTCATAGACATTAGCACTGTAAAAATATCAACTATATCGTCATTGCGCCACTAACCTTGGCATCCCTAGTGTTTGCAGTTACACTGGGTTACTAACGGTTCAAATCGGAGCACACAATACTAAGTAATGCTACTTAATAAATAAATATTATATAATTAATATCAGTGTATATATTACTCGGGCCAAGCACATGTCACAGTTGTTATCAACGGAGAGGACGGCGGTGTGTGACGGCATAAGAGATCGGATGCCGTTTAACATCACAGCCTACGCGTCGGTCTTAGCCCCGAGGCGCGCTAAAAAATATTTAACAACAAAACTATTCTATTAATTCTTCGGGACTCTTATTTCCATAAAATTATCTTAAAAGTGTGTAGGCTTTTATTTCAAAGAGAATTACAACATTAAGCGTCTTTAAGATATATATTTTTTAAATTTAACGTAAAAAAAAGAAAGCAATATTTTTGCTATGGTAATCTAATTTAATTTTTTTTATCTTATATCTCGAGTGAAGATGTTACGCCTGCTGAGCGTGGGTGCGGGAAAATTAAATTATTATTCGAAGCTTAATAATGCTTATCAAAGCACTATTCAGCAAATAAACATGTAATATTTTGACTTTTAATTTAAAATGTAATGATGTAATATAGTTGTCGATTTTTTTTCTTATTATCCTATTATCTTATCTAACATTACATCTTTTATCTTATTATTAAAAAAATATCTGGAAATATCCCCAATTCTTAAGGAAAAACCTAGAACTTGTATATAATATATAATAATAATAATAAATGTTTATTTACAGATAAAGATCCATGTTATTTGCAAGCTTAAAAATTATGTTAGTAAATATATTACCTATCATTTAGCATGCATAAGGGGTCTAAAACAACGAGTAGATACATGAAGTTGCCCCCAATGTTTAACAAATGGGTTATCCATTTTCAGCATCAATGCATTCAGGATATCGTTAGAAACTCCGCGCATCCTCGCCATTATAGACGCTGCTCTTTTTCTAATGACGGCATAGAAGTCATCCACATGGGCTTCCGCAAACATCAGTGATGCTCTACAAAAGCGCGGTAATTCCAACAGCATCCTGAATGCATCGTTATACTGTATGCGCAGAGCATTGAAGGTATAGCTGTGCCACCAAGTTGTTCCAGTGTAGTTTGTCGCTAAACATGGAACTTCGTGGTATATGTAGGTTTTATCACGATATTGTAGGGCACATCGCCTTGCACTAGATGGCTTATAAGCACAAATCAAATATATGGAAATTTATGAAGGCTTGAACCCGCTATCGAGGCCAGATATACATTTGCTACATAGAAATTACTGCGTGACAATTTAATTATTCTAAACGAGAAACATTAGATTTTTGATCAGATGCCTTTTAATATATTTATAATACATATTATAAGAAATAGCTTACTAATATCTGTAAACAAAAATCCGCACACTCAACTTCTTAGCAATATAATTTTGTTAAACCACTCAAATCCTGTAACGGTCATATACATATGCATTATTTAACACGTTCGTTCATGTAAATAAGAAAGTTGTTGTTGAGGTTGTATTCACGCGAGCAGTGCTCAAACCTGCGCAGCGATGAGAGCACATAAATCTAAGTGCGTCGCTCGTAAAGTAAATCCCCGCAATACCTCTAACGAGCAAACTTCTCGTGACATATAACGTATACTCATCTAAATATCACAGATCTAAAGACTTATGGCTTTTGTCGTATTTCACATGTTGACTGTGGAATTATTATTTGTTTGTAAAGTATATTACACAATTTTATTTATTTTCTGTTAACGTAAATTATATTTTTACTCGGTGGTAGAGCTTTGTGCAAGCTCGTCTGGGTAGGTACCACCCACTCATCAGATATTCTACCGCAAAACAGCAATACTTGGTATTGTTGTGTTCTGGTTTGAAGGGTGAGTGAGCCAGTGTAATTACAGGCACAAGGGTCATAACATCTTAGTTCCCAAGGTTGGTGGCGAAGTGGCGATGTTGTTTTTTTTTTTTAAGAAATGTACAAACCACTGTCTTTGGGCGTTGGTGACCACTTACCATAAGGTGACTGCCTCGTTGGTCTAGTGGCTAGATATAAGGCCGCAGACCCGGTGGTCCTGGGTTCAATTCCCAGGTCGGGCCAATAAATAGTTATTGGGTTTTTCTGTCAGAAAATTCTCAGTAGCAGCCCGGAGTCTGGAAGTTGGAAGTGTGTACACTCCCGTGGCTCGGAAAGCACGTTAAGCCGTTGGTCCTGCGCCTGAACTCTTTCCGGTCGTGTCGGATTGCCGTCCCATCGGATTATGAGAGCTAAGGAAAAGAGAGTGCACCTGTGTTTGCGCACACACTTGTGCACTATAATATGTCCTGCGCAGTTGGCTATCTCTCTTAAGATTGGCCACCGTGGCCGAAATCGGTCTGGAGGACCTTATTACCATAAGGTGGCCCATATGCTCGTCCACTAACCTATACTATAAAAAATAATGTATGAAATAGGTAGGCAGACTGGAATTGTGGCCTTTAATGGCACATGTAAATTGTAACAGCCTGTGAATGTCCCACTGCTGGGCTAAGGTTTCCTCTCTTATTTGAGGAGAAGGTTTGGAGCTTATTCCACAACGCTGCTCCAACGCGGTTTTTTGGAATACACATGTGGCAGAATTTCAGTGAAATTAGACACATCTAGGTTTCCTCACGACGTTTCTTCATTGTCAAGCACGAGATGAATTATAAATAAAAAGTAAGCACATGAAAATTCAGTGGTGCTTGCCCGGGCTTGATCCACGATCATCGATTAAGTTAACCCGCGATCTAACCACTGAGCCATCTCGTCTAATGGCACTTGTGTCTCAATGTAAACTTAAATCATTATTATCACCATCAATCCGTGTTAGTCCACTGCTGGACATAAGCTTTTACGTTGTCTCGACTCAAAAACCAATCTGGCCCACCGGCCATCTGTTCTACGGCATAATTAACCTTCCCACTATAAATTCAGCTCGTTAATTCAGTAAACATAATATAACAAACTAAAATGAAATAAATAAAAGCAAACTTAAATAATAATAAAAAATATTAAGACTACCAACCGCGGCTTTACGTCCGAGGCGTACAATAAAGGACAAATAAATGCATTCGTATTAAATGTGTTTATTTGACTTTTGAAGACAACTTTTTCTCATAGATAATGACAAGTATTTAACTGCATACAGATCAGAGACGCTTTCGAGAAGCTTCATAAAATGTGGCTCTTGTTTGAAGTTGCTTAACTGTTAACGTGCCGCTTGGATGGCATACTAAGTGCTCGTAGCAATCCGCTACGATTGAATTAAATCATTTGAGACTTTATGTCATTCCTATCATAACTCTTCCTGGTTCTTCGGCATGGTGGTCTTTCTCAAAGGAGCCCTATATATAAGGAGGTATATATATATATATATATACTACGCAGGTATGTATATGGTAATATAGTAGTCCTGCTCAGTTGGCTAATTTCATTATAAAACTTTTTAGAAAATGTTTATTTAAAAGATTGCATCAAAACCATCTCTTTGTCATTTAAAAATTACCCGATACAAAATATACGTAGACGATATCTATTATAAGAAATAACATTTTTGAAATTAATATTGCGAAGGTATTTCTCAAATATCGTTCATAGCTATTTATAATTCAATTTTATTTAAATGACATGAAGCCAAAATCGAAAACCGTATATCGAAATTAAAATCCTAAAAATAGCCTATAAATATTTACGACTTAATCCCAAAATGGTTCTGACCAGGCTATTAATTCCTGTCGTCTGGAGCTAAAGCCCTTTGAGATAACTGCCCTTACGTCCTAGACAGGGGAACACAGTCGACTGGATACGTTAATTATTTTTCACTTGTATATTGACATTATGTGATATTGTTCTTTGTGTTTGAAATAAAAGAATAAGATACATTCATTTAGACTCGATATAATAATTATAAGTATTATTAAGCTAGGCAGATCTATAACCAAAATGTATAATGTAAATGTATGAATCGGTAACATCAAAGGTGCGGTGCGATAGCATTTTTCTTCAAAAGAATAACAAATTGGAATAACAAAATGGCTTCGAATCTCAAGACCTACACAAACTGACCCACACCGTTGGACGAGCCTCGGTGCAGAGCGCGGCTGTCCGTCAGTGAATAAACCACAGAAGCACGCCCAGTGTGAAACCACCTTATGATCGCGTGTTTAAGGGGTAAGTTGACAACCTATGAATTGAATATCATGCCCATATGCTAATCTGCTTTCCTTAGCATTTATACAGTGGAATCCGTTTATAATGACATCGAAGGGAAATAACAAACACGCCATACTAAGCGGACGTCATACAAAGCATTTAGTAGAAAATAAACATTCTCCTGTTTGTTTGTTTGTTTGTCAGTATGTATTTATTTTAATAGAAACAAAACAGAGATAAATCAACATATAAAATTGTACGTAATAAGTACATATGTATGTATTTTTTAAATTTCTTACATAAGAAATCAGTAATGTTTGTTTGCTTTTGTTTTTTCCTTAAATTGTAATAACGGTCACTAATACTAGTGTGTAAAGAAGACATCGCCATCGTCAAATTGTAATTTTCAATATTGCTATAAACAAAGCCATGCACGCACCGAACGTCGTCGGGTGACACGTTACTCTCTCGAACACTGCCGAAAGTGTTGGGAATCTTGTCGGTCACTATAACCGGACGCAATTAATTAAAAATGGATCACAATAAACAACATGTCACTATAAGCGAAGCCATTATATCTGACTCAGTTATAAAGAATTTTATATGAAAACCAAGCTGTGAATTACTTCATTATAAGCGGTTGGTCTGTATAGGTGGAGTCGTAATAAACGGATTCTACTGAATGTATGTATATAAACAAACAAAATATAAAATAAAAAGTAATTTGAACAGGCACTGAAATGATTTCGATAGTGACTATTTATCTTCCTTATTATGTCGAATCCAGTGACAGCGACGATTTAACTGAAAGTAATTACTCAGCAAACTGATAAACTTGTAGAATTTAAGAGCGATTTTCAATTTATAAATTGTTATTTGTACTAAATAACTTTTTGATAAAACCAGTTTGGAAGTCGTTTAATACATTTAGTAAATATTATACATGAATTGTGAATTTCAATCACTGTGTGTGAATTATTCTATGTTATGTTTTGTGGTGTCACTCGGTGTTAGAGCTTTGTGCAAGCTCGTCTGGGTAGGTACCATCCACTCATCGGATATTCTACCGCAAAACAGCAGTACTTGGTATTATTGTGTTCCGGTTTGAAGGGTGAGTGAGCCAGGGTAATTACAGGCACAAGGGACATAGCATCATAGTTCCCAAGGTTGGTTGGCGCATTGGCGATGTATGCTATGGTTAACATTTCTTACGATGCCATTGTCTATGAGCGTTGGTGACCACTTACCATCAGGTGGCACACAGGCCCGTCCGCCTACCTATACAATAAAAAAAAGATGTTATGTGTAAATCTATATTTGTCAAATATTTCATTTGCATCAGCTTATTTACGTTAGCAGAGTCGTTGATGAAAACTGTAATAAGTCCTTTTAAGGTAGTAGGTATATAATTCATGCCTGCCTCGCTCCTCTAGGAAGAGTTACTAGAGTTTACAAAATTACTCTGTGTCTAAGTGTCATATTGAAGCCGAGATGGCATAGTGGTAAGAACGCGTGAACTTAACCACCACTGAATTTAATGTGCTTAATTTGTGATTATAATTCATCTTTTACTTGCCGGTGAAGGAAAACATTGTGAGGAAACCTGCATGTGTCGAATTTCATTGAAATTATGTCACATGTGTATTCCACCAACCCGCATTCCCGCAGCGTGGTGGAATAAGCTCCAAACATTCTCCTCAAAAAGAGGAGAAGAGGCCTTAGCCCAGCAGTGGAACATTCACAGGCTGTTACAAAATCACCGATCCTGATGTCCTGGGAGGGGTCCAAAATTATGCCCTATATGCGCTGAATTATTGGTTAGTCTTTCTTGAGCCTAGCCTCCGTGGCCGTATCAATCAATTCCGACTAACAAATCATTTAGTTATCATCACAAATTTTCAAAATGGTAATTTTGGTAATAAATTTACCGAAATCACAATCAAACGAACCAATTGAACCGAGCATTCGTTTTTAAATAAAATTATTTTTAATAAAAACTATTTTAATTATCGAAAAATCTATTTGAATCGAAAATGAAAATATTTGTTCAATTGTGAAATTAAATGCGAATGCTATTTGTTTTGCTTCGTGTGATGTATTTTCATATAAAATTGAGTTCATTAGTGCTGTGTTGAAATTCAAAAGGAATTTTGAATAAACCTTTTAAATTACTTTGTTGTGACTTCCTTCTGGAGAACAATTTTATATTTCAATATGGATTGTATCTTAAAATATCATATAATAGACTGAGTCTAAGCTTTTAAATTAAATTTTGTTTTATTATAACATCAAATACTTCAATTTGGGCCAATAAAAAGTTATTGGGATTTTCTGTCAGAAAACTCTCATTAGCAGCCCGGAGTCTGGAAGTTGGAAGTGTGTACACCCCCGTGCCTCGGAAAGCACGTTAAGCCGTTGGTCCTGCGCCTAAACTCTTTCCGTTGTTTTCGTGTTGGATTGCCGACCTATCGGATTATAAGAGCTCGGGAAGAGAGAGTGCACCCGTGTTTGCGCACACACTTGTACAATATAATATCTCCTGCGCAGTTGGCTAATCTCTCTTGAGATTGGCCGCCGTGGCCGAATTCGGTCTGGAGGACGTGTGTTATTTTTTTTTTTTATGTCATAGTATGGTGGATTGGCATATGGGTCACCTGATGGTAAATGGTCACCAACGCCCAGAGACATTAGCATTGTAAGTTATGTTAACCATCGCTTACATCGCCAATGCGCCACCAACCTTGGAAACTAAGATGTTATGTCCCTTGTGCCTGTAATTACACTGGCCCACTCACCCTTCAAACCGAAACATAACAATAGAAAGTATTGCTGTTTTACGGTAGAATATCTGATGAGTGGGTGGTACCTACCCAGACGAGGTTGCACAAAGCTCTACCACCAAGATATGAAATTTAATAACATTATCGATCTTATTAAATTTAACCTCATAGACTAGAACTGGAATGTTGGTTCTACCGATAAGAACAGGCAGGAAAGTCAATAGACACTATTTTAATGAATAAATTACATTAATGTCCCTGTTATAGATCAACGAATACTAACTTCAAGCGACGTTATCATTTATATAACAATCCTGTATAGTATGAAAATCCTTTTTTGACATGAGACTAATTTATTGACTAAGTAAATGTAAAATGGTCTGCGGAATTTTATTATACAACTAAATACTCTGCCACAAGAAACTCTAACACTCTCTTAACATCTCATGCGTATACGATGTTCGTCACTGTTTCCGTTAACATTAACACGTAATACGATAGTATTGTATTGTGCCATAAATAGTTGTTACAGTATCAAGTGACCTGTGGTAATAGGAGATTAGGATGTCTCACCATTAACAAAGTCCCGGGACATGAGACATCTTAGAGTAAATGTCTGTTGTCTAGAATACCCAAACTCCCGAGACCCAAACTCTAGTGGCAATAAAGATAGACATTGTACCGCATGCCTCTTGTATTTTAACATGCTTATCCGAATATCCCTTATACCGATCGAATTTGCATTGAGATCTTAATTTACAATAAACGCTTAAAATGGATGTTGCTTATCATTTTGAACTAATTGTGTGTAACGTATAACTTGTCTTAAAGTTATATTTAATTTGTTTTTATATAAACATAAAATTTCATTTTAATTTTTTATTTATTCATTTAATTATTAAATTGTCAGAAAATACATGGTCATATAGAAGACAAAAAGATAAATATAATTTTACCTAATTAGAAACGTAGTGGATAGTATGAGTAGTGAAGGAAATTATTGGGAAGGTACCTGCATGTGTCTGATGACATTCTGCCATGTATGTACCACTCCATCTGGGTAAACGTAGAGGAATAAGCTTCCAAATCTTGTCCTCAAAAAGGAGGGGATGTCGACGCTCAACAGTTAGGCATTAAGAGGCCATTACTTGTAGATATACTTATGTATAATATAAAGAATATCCTTATTTCAAGCGATTAATCGCTTCAAACATTATACATTTTCAATAACACTGTCTATAAATAACAATAACGCGATACAATTTTTTTTTAAATACGTATTCGTTATAGGAATATTATTAAAGTACGGTAATAAAAATCTTTGTTCTATGGTCTTATGAAACATTAACTTTCTTATAATTAAGTCTCGGATGCTGCGTATTAACACTAGTTATATATCAGGTTCCTGGTTTCAATTAATAATCCTGTTAGAAAGCTTGACAAAAATACTAATATTGTACGTAATGACGCGCCGCTTTCTAAAAATATAACAAAGTTATGAACATCGGAACGTCAAAAGGTTATTTATATTTAACTATATTATATATTTTAGTTACAATTGTATAATAAATAAAATTAAATTAAAACATGAATAACAAGCGACAAAAAACTAACCTCTTCCATTTCCAGACAATAAATAATATTTTCATTGACAAATTTTAACTATGAAAGCTGTATTCATCGAACAATAAAATAATTCTGTTAGCGTTTCGTTAGTTTAAGACTTGAGGAACATTATCTTAGAGCTGGTTTACATGAAGTCAAAACGACAAATTTATCGTCCTGATTAATCTGTTGTAAGCAAATTGCAAATTGTCCTGTAAGGTACAGTATTTAAAATCATTTTTATTTTTGGAAGATCTTATACAGTTTTAATGAAGATATTTAGTCGAACAATTACCACGCATTAGTGGGATCCAATAAATCATTCGATCACAACACACTTTTTCTCACCTCAGGTCTCTCCCTGATGTGAGCTCCGCTCGGTCACTAATTGAGTAAACCACTCATAAGAGTTCTGCTTTGCCACGTATTAAACATGTTTTTTTTATGTTATAGGTAGACGGACGGTCAAATGGATCACCTGATAGTACCACCTACTACCATTTGCCACACCATCCATAGACATTGACGATGTAAGAAATATTAACTAAATATTCCTTACATTGCCAATGCGCAACCAATCTTGGGAACAAATATATTGTCCCATGGCACACTAGCTTTTACACTTACACTGGCAGTTACACTGGCTCAGGCATCGTTCAAACCGGAACGTAATAATATATATTTTTATTTAGCGGCAGAATATCCGATGAGCGTAATAGCCTATCCAAAAAAAAAAAAAGACGGGCTTCGCCAAAACCCATCAAATAGAAAAAAAAACTTTTGTAGACACAATCAGTGTGATTACCCGACCCGTTAGCAAGCGACATAAATGTTGTTCAGACCTGATGTGAACGAGATTTTAAAATAATTTACAGCGTTTTGTTCAGTCTGCGAATAATACGATAAATGGCGGGAGGTCGCAATAATACTTCGGCAAGATTAGTGAAACGATAAAATATATCAAAATCGTGTTCAACACTCTCCAGAAATACTTTATATATGTTTTATTCTGATATTAAACTTAAGATATATTTTATTTCTTACATATAAAACTTCTGCATTCTTCATTTACATATGTATAGACATAATCTGTCTGTATCGACAACATAACACGAAAATCTTACATAAATTACTATGCAAGATTCTAGTTACATCTAATTTGAGATTAGATTATTATTACATATAATATGACGTTAGGTCATCATTCTAGAACAATCTAGTTTACAAGACCGTAAAGAATTCAGGCGCAGAACCATAGACTTCACTTAATTTTCTGTTAGTCTTAGTTTTTTTTTAAATTATTTACACTATATTTATTCACAATGTAAAATGTAGTAGTATTATTGATGTGAACCATGCTTTATTGATTACAAACTCGCCTAGCTGTACATAAATTGTATTTACAAAGAGAGGTTGATTGTCAATACGATTAACTAAAGTGTATCGGTTAACATTCTAAACAATTATGTGAAGATGATTACAAACTGTGAACAAATTAAGTTGTAAATTAAATTAATACATTTAAATAATACTTAATGTAGATTTAACGATTGATAAGTCACTAGTAAAGAAACTTGTCATCAATGTTATTGATATATGAAGTGAACCATAACACACACTATCAATATTTATGAATTTGACATGAAAATAACATGTAAATGTGACACTGCTAGACAACGCCGATTTTCGATACGACGTACGATTTTCACGATTTCAAACACGAGATGAATTATAAACACAAATTAGGCACATGGAAATTCAGAGGTTTTGAATCTTTGTTTTAGATTTACGCGTTCTAACCACAAAGTTATCGCGGCTCTTCGGTCCTAACTTCGGTCTTCATTCTAATAAAGGATACCACTAAACTGTTGTCTGGGCTAAATACACTCGGCGTCAAAAAAATCGCAACTTTTGAAATTTTGACTTCAAGCGAATAATACTCTTAACTTATTTATTGTACCCTACCAAAATTAATATCATTTGAAAGCACAATTAACACACTTTAAAAACGCGTATCGTTCTTTTCTGTAAAACACAATAATCACGAAACGTTAGGGTCTTTAAAAAAAAAGTGCTGAAAAGCTCATTAGAGGACTCACTACTTGTGCCACCTTGGACACGAATAAAAGGGGGGGTAAAAATTAATTATGGGTCATTAGCTATCCAGACATCACATAAGTCACACCTGAACAGCTCCAGTAAGAAAAAAACCCTGAAAAATGGATACCACGGCAGAAGAAGCAGCTCAAGTGGTAGCACTACTGCAATCAGGACTATGCCAAGTTGATATTGCTCGACAACTCAACATAAGCCGTTTCCGGGTGAAACGAGTATCCCAGCGGTTCCAGGAGACTGGAGGCTACATCAGGAAGCATGGATCCGGAAGACGACGTTGCATTTCCGACAGAGATGACCGCTATATTGTATCGACGTCTTTGCGTAACCGATTCTCCAACGCTGTTGAGCTGCAACAGCAGCTCCGAACAGCTCGGAGGACGTCGGTGAGCGTCTCCACAATAAGAAGAAGGCTGCGAGAGAAGAAAATCCAGGCCCGTAGGGCTGCTACTGGCCCCAAACTGACAGCAGAGCATAGGCGAGTCAGACATCAGTTTGCCCGAGACCACGTGGATTGGACGTTCGACCAATGGAAGTCTGTCCTCTTCTCCGACGAGACTAGGGTATGTCTTTTCTGCAATGATAGGCGTAGAAGAGTGTACAGGAGGCAGGGGGAACGGTACTCACAGGCCTGCTTTGAAGAAACCGTCAGCTACAGAGGAGGATCCTGCATGTTCTGGGGCGGAATTTCAATCCAAGGAAAAACCGACCTTGTGTGTGTCTCCTGCACTGGAGGTGCACGTGGCCAGGGGTCCCTGACTGCTCATCGGTACATCACAGAGATACTGGAGGACCATGTGGTCCCATATGCTGGTTTTGTCGGGCCTGAATTCACATTCATGCACGACAACGCCCGCTCCCATACGGCAATCATTGTTCGGGACTACCTGAATCAGGATCCCCGTGATGCAGTGGCCAGCGAGAAGTCCAGACCTGAATCCCATAGAGCACCTTTGGGATGATCTGGAACGCTGGGTGCGGTCTCGTGATACTGCCCGTGCCACCCTTGAACAGCTTCGGGACACCGTCGTCGAGGAGTGGAGTGACATTCCTCAAGAACGCATCGTGACGTTGGTGAGGTCAATGAAGGATCGCATGGAGGCTGTAATTAGGGCTAAGGGAGGTAACACTAGGTTCTAAGTTTAGTTTTAAGAATTTGTTTTACTGTATTTTTTAATTTTGTTATGTTTTTAGATTAATTAAATTCAGTAATTTTGGCGTGTTTTTCCTTTTTTCATGAAAAATGTTTTTTATATGCTTAGAAATTACTATCACAGTTTTATTATTTAAAGGATTCAATAACCTTTAAAAAGAGGCCCCACACTTATACCTTACCATAGATGAAATAGGGTTTATAGTTGCTTGAAGTCAAAATACCAAAAGGTGCGATTTTTTTGACGCTGAGTTTATATACAATAAAATAAATTTCTGGTAAAAGTTATGAATAAATAAATATTAAAATATACGATCTAAAAAAATATATTGAAATATTGTAATTTACCTGTTTTATATCTGTAAACTAACATTAGATGCCGTGTGGATAGATTTTTTTTCAGAAATTTAAACGATTTTTACTTACATATTTGACAAATTCGATGTCGACTGTAGATGATTCCATTATTAAATTAAGCTAGAGTGATTCGAACTTCATATTTCAAAACACTTACTGAAGTACATTAAAAGCTCTTTTTCTCGTGACATTTATAAGTAATTCAACTTTCGCGTAGCACTTAAAATTGAACTACGATTTTAATTCAAATTAGATTCTACTGTTACTTGAATTTTACAAAAGCGCATTTAAATCACTCACAGTCCGACAAGTCATGTGATAGATTACTGTCTTCTGTCGCTTCAGAATGAGTAATCTTGCGAAAAGGGTTATTTTCAATCTATATTTAAAACAAGACATACATTTAGAACATTTAGATATGATTTATAAAAAAAAAGGTTATCCTACAAAGTTTTTTATACTTAACAAAATTGTAAACACAATCATATATTATTTATTTTCAATCGCTTTTTTTCTAAATCTTATATGTATACATTGATGTTGAATTATCTGTGTTTGGTCATCTTAGTCGAAGAGTTTCCATTTTGTTACAAAATGTAAGAATATAAATTACCTTGGCGCTTTCCCATTTCAAACTAAGAACAAAAACTATGAGATTGTACAACTTCAAACCGTCAAAGATAGTAAACACTGGTTATCCTGTAAGACTCTCGGAAAGACTTAGGTCAAATACGTATGTATAGGATTAAACTAATCCTATATCCCACTCCGGGTACGACGGATGAAACTCCCATCTTCGCCTATAAGGATGAGATACATTAGAAAAACTTAACTATGCTTACATATTTCGAGTTTAGGTTGGATCTTACTTGATCCATCTATGTGGAGGTCTTGAAGACATTTCGTATTGATTGAACTTAAAGTCAATAAACAATGGGGCGAGATGACCTCTCGATTCAAACCCGGACAGCGTCACTAAGATTGATTTAAATTCCTCTCGTGCTGGACCCTTAATATCATGCGGCAACCTTGAATGAAATTGTGCCTCGATTCAAATATACTACCAAAATAAGCTCTAAGCATCTCATATGAGACCTTAGCCGAACTGTGGGATGTATACAGGTTATTACCGGTTATGTTAAACAAGTAGACTTACTTAATATACTAAATTTAAAATGTTTTTATGCTCCTATACGAGTGTGTTAGATGAAATGAATGTGTCAGGAATTTTCTAAATATCAAACAATTAAAGTATTCGTTGCTACATAAGATAGAATTTCCGCGTTAAATTATTTCCATACCTCAATAATATTGAAATTTTCTTAATTAGAAACTTGATAGATTTATATAACCCCTTCTACATAATTATTTATCAATATAAACATACATAGCATGTACATATTACATGGAATGAAAAGTTGTGTTCCGTCTTAATAAAGTAAATATACAATGACGATTTGTGTTCAGTGTTTCTTGAATCGTAGATTCATGGGATGAGCCGAGATTGCCCAGTGGTAAGAACGCGTGAATCTTAACCGATGATCGTGAGTTCAAGCCCGGGCAAGTACCACTGAATTTCATGCGTTTAATTTGTGATTTATAATTTATGTCGTGCTTGACGGTGAAGGAAAACATCATGAGGAAACCTGCAGGTATCAAATTTCACTGAAATTCTGTCCGTGTGTGTGTCCACCAACCCGAATTGGAGCAATGAATAAGCTCAAAAACCTTCTCCTCAAAAAAAGAGGAGAAGAGGCTTTAGCCCAGCAGTGAGACATTCACAGGCTGCTATTACGAGTAACTTAACGTAACGTAACTTTACGATTACGAGGACTAAATGTCAAAAATCATAACTCGTAGATCTGTGTGTACTTGTATGTTTAATTCTTGGGCAAATTAATTAGATTATCGTTTGATTTAATTGACACCCTCATCCATTTATGCGACGAGAAAACTTTAATTGCACGATAGCGTATCCCATATATTGGCTTAATATCATCTAACACAAAAAAACTTCATATTGTTACAATGACGACAGGGAAGACATGGTGAGGAAACGTAACTCATACAAAAAGTGATAATAAATCGTCGAAATAAAAACATACCGGCGACTCAATTAAAACAAAGAGATAGTAATACATACGTCTGCGTAGATATATTTGAGATTTTTTTTTAATTTATTTATTTAATTACGTAATAAATATTTACATTGTCAATATACTTACATAAACTTATATCAAACTAAATTAAAATTATTACAAATAAATTATGATGAAATGATACGAGGAATGGTGGCAAGAATGCCACAGTACTTTATTGAATGGATCTCTTATTGAATCTCTGAATAAAAAATGCAATAGTGCTTCCTAAATCGGTCGAGGCAATAGACTGACGTGGTATATTTTAGAAATGTTTTTGCACTATAGCTTCAAGTCAAGTTTGAAATACTAACGAAATTAAGATGTAATTTGGAATTAGAGACGAGATCAGAATGAAGATTCTACCAAAAATCTCCAACAAGAAACTTAACTTAAGACAACAAGCCTTAAAAAGATACGGGTCTTGCCCAATTGCGAAATAGATGAGAATCATTTATATTATATACTAGCACAAACTCTGGTTGCACATGGGTAACATTAAGTTTACATACATTTGCCTTTACAATATTACATTATACGATTTACCCAAGCTCGAGCACTACTCTGCATAGACATATTTTCGGCGATATAACCCAGCATCGTTGTGGCGAAACGAACGCGATCATGGCCGGGTAAATTACACTCATATACATTAGTACATACGAGATCTGTATACTGTAAGCACATAACGATTATTACTAGGGGTTTTCACAAAATAATCATTATTGTTCGTGCATCAGTAATAGATAGGGCAGCGTTTGTTTCGGAAGCGACCAGACCAACAATAATTTTCTGTAAATCATATCTAAAAAAACGAACGCTATATGATATATCAATATAGAATACCTTTGTCCATAAGTCATCATCATAATTGTAGTAGTATTATCATAAATAATAAATTTAATTTGACAAAACAAAAGTGAAATGAACGTTAAACGCTCAAAAATAAATTGTGCGGTCGGGGGTCCCCCGTTAGGAACGAAGTTCTTTGCGATGTTATTTCGCATCAAAACGTTTTTTAAAATGTAGATTTTATTGGATTATATTACTGTATTTTTGTCAAACCAAAAAGCGCCTCAACCTTCTTTATGACACTCTCTAATCAAATATTAAGAAACGATTAAAATTTTTAAATTAAATTAACATTTTTTTTAAATAATAATATTCCCCATTTTAAGGAATTTACTAATATTCTAATATTATTTTAGTAATTTACCCTCCAATTAAACAAAGTTTATGATGGGAATTGTGATAACCCAACCTTCGAACCTGGGACTTGCGTGGGTCTCGTAAGCCGCAGCGCTATTGGTCCTTATATGGTTTTGTATTACATTTATATATTTTTTTGCATTTTCAAGAACGTTAGGAAAGTATTTTAAATAAAATTAATACTTTTGATTGAGTTTGTTATATATAAGTATTTAACTTAATTAATAAAAAAAAAACCTGTGCGTCTTGGGACGCTCGACAGAAGTGATAATATTAATTATTAATTATAATTTAAATTAGTACTTGAGAGTTGCTAAATTATTATAAATAAAGATAGATAGTACTATCTTCACTGCCTCGTTGGTCTAGTAGCTACATGTAAGGCCGCGGACACGATGATCCTGGGTTCAAATCCCAGGTCGGGCCAATAAAATGTTATTGAGATTTTCTGTCGAAAATTGTCAGTAGCAGCCCGGAGTCTGGAAGTTAGAAGTGTGTTTCCCAGGCACGGGAGTGCGTGCCTCGGAAAGCACGTAAAGCCGTTGGTCCTGAACTCTTTCCGGTTGTGTCGGATTGCCGTCCCATCGGGTTATAAGAGTTAGGGAATAGAGAGTGCATCTGTGTTTGCGCACACACTTGTACACTATAATATGTCCTGCGCAGTTGGCTAATCTCTCTCGAGATTGACCGCCGTGGCTGAAATCGGTCTGGAGGACCACGCATAAGTACTATCTGTATACGCTAGATGGCGTTAGATTGGTAACTCTCAGGTCAAGCAGTCCGCGTCGGTAATAATGGCACCGTAACGCATTACGTTACGAAGCGGTTTACCCTCCCATAAGAAGTTATCACTTTAATAAAATGATAGGTGCACTATACAGTTGACGCTCGATTGTTCGACGTGCATGAATTCGGCACAAGCCCTATCTCCAGAATTGCTCGCGCAGTACTGAATTCGAACGCCCCACAGTATGAACGCTATTTCGTTTCTGACGTGATCTTGGGCCACTGCCATTTCACTCTACAGTAAGCTAAGTAAAAGAACTTCGTTCCAATAAATAAAATGTATGCAAAATCCTTGGGTATGCTTTTGTTGGTGAGTTGGTTACCTGCGTATTGTTTTTGAGGAGCTTACTTGCTTAATGCTTTTTATTTCTATTTTGTTGGAAATTAGTTTTCTTCCTTGACTTCAACCGTGTGTTAGAAGAAGGGCATCAGGTTTTATTAATTCATCAATACTAGTTTAGTAGCAAAGCCGGATAGACGTAATAGACGGACAGAGTTATTTTCGCATTTAAGAAAATATAGATAGGTATCAAATCTTAGCTCTCGAGGTTGGTGGCGCATTGGCATTGTTATATTTAATATCTCTAGGGGATCTGGTAACTTCTTACTATAAGATGGCCCCTTTACTTACTCATATTATATTTCCGCGTATCTATTTGGAAGTGGAAGAAATGTACGAAGACATTTCTAAGGCATTGCATAGCACCCAAAATGCCCACTTCAATGTTGTGATGGGAGATTTTAACGCTAAAGTGGGAGTACATACTAGCAGCGAATCGGTGGTAGGACAACACGGATTTGGAAGCAGAAATCATAGGGGGCAAATGCTTGTCAACTTCCTTGAGAAAGAGGGACTGTTCTTGATGAACTCCTTCTTCAAGAAACAGCCCCAACGGAAGTGGACGTGGCGAAGCCCAGACGCTATGATTAAAAACGAGATTGACTTCATTATGACGGACAAGAGGCGAATATTTAGAGATGTCTCCGTGATCACAAGGTTCAATACGGGTAGTGATCACCGACTTGTACGAGGCACTCTAAATATTGACTACAAGCTCGAGCGCGTTCGTCTAATGAGGTCTACACTCCGGCCAAAACTGCTCCAAGCTGTGGAGTCTAGTACGTTTCAGTTAAAACTGGAGAACCGGTTCGCTGCCTTGGAAACCAACATCGACGTTAACATCGACCAGAAACTGGAACAAGTGATGGGTATCCTTAGGGACGAGGGGACGAAATTCTATCAAGCTTATAACACCGGCAAGAGGTCCAAGCTTTCGAAAGAGTCTCTAGAGCTAATGCGAAAACGACGTGAAAACCCAATAGTCACTTCGTCAGATCTAAATAAGCAAATATCTAAGCTGGTAAGACGTGACCTCCGAAATTCCAATACGCGCTCTATAAAAGAAGCGATCGAGCGAAATCTGGGGTCAAAAGTCTTCGTTCAACAGCTAGGCCGAAGCCATCTGACGAAGTTGACCACTTCAAAGGGAAAAGTCGTCGCTTCTAAGCACGAGATTCTTAAGGAAGTGCAGGACTTCTACGGTAAATTATACACATCAGAAGCGCCTCGTCCCCAACCCGACCCTGAGGATCCTAGAGCCACTTTAACCCACTTTACTGAAGAGCTACCAGAAGTCAGCCAAGACGAAATTGTGATGGCGTTGGGGCAGCTTAAAAATGGAAAAGCCCCCGGGGAAGATGGCATTACGACCGAGCTACTAAAGGCAGCTGGTAAACCTTTACTAGCGCAGCTCCAACAGATATTCAATTCTGTCATTTTTTCGGGGAGAACTCCAAAGGCATGGAGCAAGAGTGTTGTCGTAATGTTCTTCAAAAAAGGAGACAAAACTTTGTTGAAGAACTACCGACCTATTTCTCTCTTGAGCCATGTCTATAAGCTGTTTTCAAGGGTCATTACGAATCGTCTCGCGCGTAGACTTGACGAGTTTCAGCCACCGGAACAGGCTGGGTTTCGAAGAGGTTACGGAACCATAGACCACATTCACACAGTACGGCAGATTATACAGAAGACCGAGGAGTATAATCAGCCCCTGTGCTTAGCATTTGTGGACTATGAGAAGGCTTTTGACTCTATTGAGACCTGGTCTGTTTTGGAGTCCTTACAACGGTGCCAAATCGATTGGCGATACATCCAAGTGCTGAAAGGTCTGCATGACGCTGCTGTTATGACCGTCAAAGTACAGAATCAGCAGTCTGACCATATCCTCTTGCATCGAGGAGTGAGACAAGGGGATGTCATTTCCCCGAAATTGTTCACTAATGCATTAGAGGATATGTTCAAGACGCTGCACTGGGAAGGGCGGGGCATAAACGTAAACGGCGAGTACCTTTCACACTTGAGATTTGCAGACGATATTGTCATCATGGCAGAAACCGTTCAGGATATGCAGTATATGCTGAGCAGCTTGGCTGATTCTTCTGCTCGAATTGGTCTCCGGATGAACTTGGAAAAAACCAAGATAATGTTCAATGAACACATCAATCCGGAGCCGATAGCTCTCAACGGAGTTCCTCTTGAAGTTGTTCAGGAATATGTGTACCTTGGGCAAACTTTGCAGTTAGGTCGAAACAACTTCGAGAAGGAGGCACGCAGAAGAGTACAGCTGGGCTGGGCAGCGTATAGGAAACTTGGTCAAGTCTTTTCGTCACGCATACCGCAATGCTTGAAGACAAAAGTCTTCAACGAGTGCGTCCTACCAGTTATGACCTACGGAGCCGAGACGTGGACACTGACAGTGCGTTTGGTCCACCATTTCAAAGTCGCTCAGCGAGCTATGGAGAGGGCTATGCTTGGAGTTTCTCTGAAGGATCGAATCCCAAATGTGGTGATCCGACAGAGAACCAAAGTTATCGACATAGTCCAAAGGATTAGTAAGCTGAAGTGGCAGTGGGCTGGTCACACATGTCGCAGAACCGACAATCGCTGGAGTAGACGTGTTCTGGAGTGGAGACCACGCCTTGGCAAACGTAGCGTAGGGCGCCCTCCTGCTAGGTGGAGTGACGATATACGCAAAGTGGCTGGCAGCGGATGGAAATCGAGAGCTGAAGATCGAGCTCAGTGGCGTGCCATTGGAGAGACCTATGTTCAACAGTGGACAAAAAATGGTTGATAATGAGCGTATCTATTTTATAAAAAAAAAATACATCAACATCAAATCAACAGTTTCATTTCAATTTATTTTCTCCCAAAGGTTTTCCGTGAATTCATTAACGACGTCAAAGACCATTCGCTTCTTATCGGACACGAATGAAGTTAGTTATTTATTTTTTTAGTATATTTTATAACGTGATAAATAGAAATTTACATTTTCCAAGGAAAATTGAAATATTAATAAATATTTATTACATTTGGATAGAAACCTATTTTACTAAAATACATTGTATATTTTTGTCTTATGTTGAGTATTCGCTTCGAGAAATGTCGAATTTAAATTTTTAATATAAATAATTAAATATTAATATTTATTATCATGTTAAAATGTTTCATGTTTTGTTCAATTAATTAAGTTAATAGTCGCCTTATAACCAAAATCCCCGTTTTTGCCCGTTGGAAATAATACCGTCAATTTTTATACGACAGCCTCAAAAGGCGTGTAATGCTTTCAAGGTTCATGTATGAATTTATGTGAGATTTTTAATTTGAACCAAAGCTATCAAATGAACATCGAACAGATTCGCTTGTATGGGGGGAGGTATCGTTAGAATCCTCAAATCACTCATTAAATTAAACTCTCGCTTTAAACAATTAACTTATTAATTTTTATAGCAAAACATTGGTTATTTTGTTCTGTACCTTTAATGAATGGAAGGTTCATTATTATTGTGTAATTATTACAAAATGTAGACATTATTGAGATCTTTTGAATAACAACATAAAACAATAAACAAATCTCTTATAAGAGGAAAACTGAATAGTATAATACTTTTACCATTTTTTGGATATATTAAAAAAAAAAGCAAGCGAAACGGGCTGTCAAGTATAAGCACGCTATACATATATGTGACATCTTGAAAACAAATACCTACGATAGAATTGAGTTAAAAGCTTACCTTTGTCTCCGAACAAACGTCGGTAGAGTACGGATCTAAGTTTGGCCAGACAGCGCCGTTGTTTTATGCGGGTATTTGTGTATTTGCTTAAAGGTATTATTTGACACATTCTACTGTTTGTATTTTCATAGACAATGTTTACTACATTTTCAAATTAATTAAAATACTTTGGCAAAACGTGACAACTTTCTCTTCGAAATTGACTTTGTATTTACTATATTATATTTTATTACAATTTTAACGACAGACTTCAATCACTCATTGGTATAATGACCTGATTATCATTCGTGATGTTCTGGGTCGAAACGCCGGGTAAGCATTAAATTGTAGGGTGAACCATCCCATGGGATTATGAGAGTGAAGGAGTAGATTGTTCATGTCTATTATAATATGTCATGCGCTGGTGGCTAGTCGTTGTTTTTTTGAATTAGAGCTTGACCATCGCCAAAAAATCAATAAAGTTATGATTAAATATTAAACAACAATAAAGTTGAGATATTCTTATACATTTTTAACTATTGTAATTCCACTCAAATAATTATAATATATGAAAAATGAGTGTATAGTGTATTATGTAATTGTATTAAATTATAGTAGAATTTCTAGTTATCTATTCTTTTTTTTTACACAATTCTACGAAACACTATATGCGGTACAAAACCAACTACTTCGAAATGATAGCGCATTTTGGGAATGAAACGATCGCCTCCAGGCTATTCTAAATTAAATTATCATGTTGTTAAACCAGATTAACTTATTACCGAATCACTATTGTACAAGTTTTGTTTGTTTTGTAATGAAAGTAATTATAATCGCCACCGCCGTACGTTCAAGAAGTTTTTTAAGATGGCGCGAAGCCATTCGTCGTCGATTGGTCAAACGACATCCCAATAGGAATAAATACTCTACAAATAAAACATATATTGTTATAAGTCCGAGAGAGTGAGAGAGAGACTTGCAACACTAATTACAAGGAATATGTAATTAGTATTCCAAGTATTATAAATGAAACATAATATATAATATAAAAAATGTCAACATAGGCAGAGAAATTTGTCATCATATATTATATAGTGGAGTACTTGTAACTCCCCTCGTATTTTAGTACTGACTTGTACAATCTAGTTCAATAAAGATATTAATAATTTACGAGTATGCAATATCATACCAACGTATTATATAAAGGTACGAGTATTAGCAATCTTCGTATACGCAATAATAAAAAGAACAGTAAATGGTTGTCTGTAAAGTCGGTTTACGGACGATAATTTTACCTGATAACGTCATAAGAAAACATTGATGAATACTCGGACTCATCAGCTGATGGAGTGGAAGAGAGATAGATGCGTCACAAGCCGAACGCTTCGAGGCCGATCGTGCCTCTCTATCGCTTGTTCCACGCTCTCGCTTGCGCGCTCGGCTCATGCGGAACGTTTCTATGAGTCATGCTTTTTCGTGCGTGCAGCCAGCGTTCATCGATTTATAAGACGTTATCACGTCAAAAATATTTTTATTTATAAATAGAAAATAAATTATGTTGTCATACGATATAATTTAATTTAGTTTTTCTTCTTGGTACAAATTCCGAATCAATTTTAAATTAAATTTTCCTTGTAAAATTGAATAAGCGCGTTTAAATAAGGTATACTTTTTCAATCACATAATCGACTTATAGAAACCTTAAACGTTTTTATTTATGATTAAAGAACACACATATTAGCAAATAGCCTGTTCTTATTATATTAAAGTTTGTATAAAAATGTTTCTGTTTCTATGTGTGCATATAAATGTGAATGTGTTAGTTTAATTAAATGTTAAGTAAAACTAGTTAAGAAACAGCCTGTAAATGCCAAACTGCTGGCTTTGGATATTATAATGTAGGAATATATTATATACGAGAGTTAGTATTTTTTGTAACAAGCAGCAAGACACCTGTTTCAGGCAGAACGATGAAATATTGTAGTCTACCCGCCAGACGACGACGACTAATAGCGTAGTGTCTGCAAACGGACATGACCTTCCTTGTTTTATATTTTAACCAGACTACGGCGCGGCCAGGGCGGGTAATGCAAACGTATATTTAGTATAAAACTTTAGATAACCTCCGCTAATGTTACAAATGCGAAAGTTTGTTTGGAGATTTGTCCATTTAAGCATTAACTGAGCTTCGTCGGTGAGTTTAGTGATTTTATATAAGAAGGTTTCTATGTTTGATGGTGATTTTGTCATGTTTGTTCATCGATTTCTCGAAAAAGCTTAACCAATATGATTTTTTATTAATATTAAAATTTTCAGATTTACCAGTTTCAGACTATACATTATCGTGAAAGAAATATATTTTCTTAATAAGACTGTGATGAAATATACAAGTATGCTTGTCAATAAATAATATGTTTGTGTAAAATCCGCTCTCAGCTCTTTTTAAAATTACTAAAGACATTTGTTCAGACATGCATAATAAACATCATTTTATTGACTTTTTTGACCACCGGTGTTACTTAGACAACTGTGCACTAATTACAGGTAGAATTTTATACATTTTAGATATATATTAAAAAAAAATTAAATTTCGATTTAGGTAGGGGGATCGCCATCATCGCTCATAAACATTGCAAAAAGTCTTATGCTATGTAATTTGTGCTTTTAATTTCACTGACCTTACCCGCTTGATAATTAATAACGTCTGACCCACTTTCTAAAACATTTTAGGTACCTTTGTTTATCTTAGAATTGTAAAAAATATTTTTTATAGAATACTAAAAATACTTCTAAGGAATTGCTAGTATTCCTTTTTTCTTGACAAACTGAAAGCACAAGAAAACCACACAGAACAAGGCATATTCCCATAAACCGTTGAGAACGAGGCTTGACTTTCATGTAATGAAATTTGCGTAATTATAGAGCTAATCTTGCCTCCACTCAAATATAATAATAATATATTATAATAGCACTTGAATAAATGCAACGTCAAATGCAGGAAATTCATTTAAAATGCCCAAGATACCTGCTGTAATTAGAGATAATATGGCCGTGGACCATTCGGCCGTTCGCCAATACTTACTTAGTTATACGCTTAAGGTTTCTCAAAGATAAGCTCAGCTGAAATATAGATCAGGACGTAATGCGATCTGAAATGTTACAATGAGATTAGAAATACTTTATATGATACTATGTTATAAGTTTAACGTATTAAATATTAGCAGTACTTTTAATAAATTTTAAGGGGAAACACATTTATTTTTTACTTTTTGAGATGTTTCTTGTGGTTTGGTTATTTAATCTTTTAATTTAATTTTTATAATGAACACTATCCACTATGTTATAACTTACCATCAGAGGGCACGTATCTCATCGATTTTATACTAAACGTACAACTGATCACCATAACAACCAATACATATGTATACACAGACAGAACCAAGGTTTCAAATTTAATTAATGAATAAAATTATACGTAATCTTTCGAAAGGATTGCTATCTCTTTGTAGGCCATAATGATGATTTAGGCTAGATTACACGAATAAGATTTCTCTTTTGCAAGACAAACATTGTATTGGTGACAATGGTGCTTCCATTAAGTAGATCGCCTGACATTATACACAAGCCGAACCGTCCATATCAGTTAACATTCTTATTTCGTTTACCACAAATGCTGCAGAGCTGAGTCTGCTCGCCAATCCATTAATGCGACGGTCCTATTGTAGCTTAGCAACTACTCTGAGCCCAAGAAATACTGCGAGGTTATACGTCCTAATGCTTCCTGATTTAAGAGTTCATACATTTTTACAGATGTTACGTATAGAGTAGTAAATTTAATCTACACTGAGTGTTTATTATTTACACCATCACCAACGCCCATAGACAATGGCATTGTAAGAGATATTAATCATCGCTTACATCGCCAAAGCGCCACTAACCTTGGGAACTAAAATGTTATGTGCCTCTAATTACACTGGCTAACTCACCAATAAAACCGGAACACAACAATACCAAGTACTGCTGTTTTGCGGTAGAATAACTGATGAGTGGGTGGTACCTACCCAGACGAGCTTGCAAAAACCTCTACCACCAAGTAAATAGAATCTAAATAGTTCTGATAAGGTAATGCACGTTCACCATTATGCTTAACCACAGTCCAATGTGTATTGGTGATTACACATGATGCAGATTTTCATCAGACACGTGCTATTTTTCTTAAAATGGTTCTCCGTTGCCGCCGAGCACGAGATGAATTATAAACACATAAACAAATTAACCATTAATAAAATTCAGAAGTTGCACAGACCTCGGTTCGAACGTAATCATGGCTTACGATTCACGTTTAGCAACGACTAGATCACCACAGACATAAAACATTCTATGGCAATAATTAAATTCATCGCAATTTTCAACTTCGAGTTTATAAAGTAAATTTAATGCAAAAAGTACGAACAATAAAACTGTTGACTTTACTGTACTGCAGTTCTCATTATTTGCAAGAGATACGGAATGACCGTATTCACGCGATTGCTTTATGCGACGTGCATTTCACTAATTGCTTTCCCAACCAATAAATACGTACGGAAAAGAAATTAAGTCGTTAATTGCTTCTTTGTCCCGTTCAAGTATTCCCCGGGGCACAAAACGTGTTGCTTGGACGATGTTAGAGCATTTATATTGTGTATAATAACAACGTTTATCTAGTATGTTCGTTGATATAATGCAATATACTTAACGAATTTCTGAAATTTTGATTTTAGACAAAGCGCAAAAGATATTTTAAGTCATTAATTATTTAACCTCTATCCGTTTCACCCAATTAGTATAAAAATATAATTAATTGTTACCGGGATTTTTTTTTATAATTAGCTGGAATTGCGATAATGTATATTACAGTTAAAACTTTTAACGTCCTCGTTTTATTAATTCTGAAAACCATAAGCGTTCCCAAAAGATAGTAAAAACAATTTCGAAGCAAAGGTGAAATTAAT
This sequence comes from Nymphalis polychloros, assembly GCA_905220585.2. Taxonomy (NCBI): domain Eukaryota; kingdom Metazoa; phylum Arthropoda; class Insecta; order Lepidoptera; family Nymphalidae; genus Nymphalis; species Nymphalis polychloros. The sequence continues at coordinate 14,835,074 of HG992247.1, forward strand.
ATTTTAGGAATTAAATTAACAAAGTATTTTACTTTAACTATTTGTCAACACGAACTATTAATTTATTGAATTGTTTTCCACAGAAATAAACATTGTACTTAGAATATATACTATACTATGTAGTTCAGTGAGACAGTGCTCAGTGGCGTAACTATAGGGTGGCAGGGCTGGCAAAACGCCACGGGCCCCCGACCCGACGGGGCCCCGCCCGGTCCGAGACGCCCTGAGCTCAGAAGTGTCTTAACATTTTTTATGATTTTTTTGTATTGCCATTTTCAATAACATTTTACGAATTTTTGCTTAATCAGATTGAGGGCCCCGTATCTTTGGTAGCTACGCCTTTGATGTATGTAACGCCATGTAATGTATTTTCCTCGGCCTCAGTTGGTATAGTTACGCCACTGACAGTGCTATTTTGTTAAGAACTGACAACCAGTTACTTCCCTTTCTTTCAAAGCCTCCTTTTAGAGTGAGGAAAAAGTTTGATTTTGGAGGTTATATCACCAATGCTCCAACGCAGTTTTGTGAATATAAACGTGGCAGATTTTCCTCTGACACAAATGTTTACCTCACGATGTTATCATTGAGCGCCTAGCACGATGTATGAAATCGGTTAAGATTACAGTTCTTTCATTACCAGGCAACATCATAATCTAATTCTAGGATAGCTAATTGATGTCAACTTATTACTTATAAATAAGTACACACACACATAGCGGTAAGGATTGCACTACTACCTACACTACCTTATGAAGTGCATAATAACAAAAATAAGCATATACAATTCTTAGTATAACACAAACTTGCTTATTTAAAATATAAACTATGTAACTATTTTAAACAAGAAAATAACTTTGTATAAGAATTTGTTTTTTGTTGTCATGATCATACAATTAGCTACTATGCTTCGAAATTTGTTAAGACAGAACTTAATTAAGAAGTTGTTCTAAGTTTTAATTTTATTTTTAGTGTCTTAAGTTTTCTTGACTTTTAAATGATACAAAGTAAGTTTGTCTACAACAGTAATATACATTAGCATCTATTTAATCGGGTCATTTAAACTCTGAACTGTTAGCAAGGTAAAATATAAATTTAATTAACGATTCTTAAACGAAATCATCGCGAAAACAGCTCTAAATTTTCATGTGCTTAATATAATGCTAACATTTTACATCGTGCTCGGTGGTTGAGGAATACGTCGCAAGTCAACCTGAATGTCCGATAAAAATCTTCTTAATATTTATCCACTAACCCGCGTTGGAGCAGCGTGGTCAAATAAACTCCAGACCTTAAGAAGACCGGACCTTGCAAGGTGGAACTTGGCTTTTTAAGTCATTTTTATGAGGTAAGTGTATATTATGTACATATATTAATATTTTATTTACATGAACGTTTAGACAATCGCCAATACTATCTATGCCAATTGCTATCAATTCATATCACTACAAAATATCACACCACAATACATCAAGTGCACTTTTTGAAAACTACATTTACAAATGTTACATATTTATATATTGCATATACATTATATAAATATGTAACATTAGTTTAACATAATGTTTAATATTTTTATAAAACTAATTCACAAAAGCTAATTATGAAAGTACGAAAGCCAAGTTTTGCTCTGCAACAACAATTGCTTTAGCTTTTATTCCAATTTACTTTTTTAAATCGTTATCGAATCGCATTACCAGAAATAATAAAGCTTAACGAGGCTGCAACGATAAAAAGTCCAAATCGACAAAATGAAATTGAAATAACGAAAGCTAGCTTTACTAGTTATTGGAACTTAAAAGACGTAACTGTACCGGGTGACATTCGCTCCTTGAATCGAAACTATCAAAACTAAGAAAATAAACAAAATTATATACACTAACAAACTGTAATATCGTGTCTGTTCATACTATACGTATAGGACTTTGTAAATGATGACTGCGTCATTGGTTTAGCTAGTTTATAAGGCTACTGACCCCAAGTACCTGGGTTCAACATTCAGGTTTAAAAAATTCACAATGCGGAGCCTAAAAGTGGACAATGAATAAACGTATCTCGAAACGCATCGTATCGTAGGTGCTGCTCAAGAATAGTTTTTGTCGTAAACATCAAAATTTCAGCCGTCCAAAGTGGGTACGTAGGTAATAGATTATATATACAAAATGTTTTCACGATGACATCATATTTTTGTTTCAAACAACGATCGGAACATTCATATCACAACTGAGCTTTATTGCATATTATTATTTTACGATAGCATAAAAAAAGGATCAAATTTAATATAGGAATTCAGTTTTACTCGTTTTTTTTATAGCTCCCTATTACTAAGTGCAGCTGCACAAAGACAATTCAATTGATGGCGTTGTTCAAATTCAATTATTGGGTATATGAAATTTGTTTTTCTAATCATACGAGACAGATGGGACCCGAAATATAAAAAGGGCTTATGTGTGTATGAATAACATTTGTTTTATTTAATTATTATTTGAAGGTTGATAACGTGTTTTGTTCACACTGATATATATGTACCGTGTATTTATTTGAACTAAGGTATTCTGATCCTCTGTCCTGGCATATACTATTTAAATTCAATACAAATTATTATTATTGTTTCGCATTATTATTACTGTTTTGTTTAGTGAATGTTATTTAAAACTTATTTGACGGTTGAGAGGCATACGAGCAGGAGGCTCACCTGATGGAAAGTGACGAGCACCGCCCATGGACATCTGCAACATCCGAGGACTTGCAGGTGCATTGCCGGCCTTTGAGGAAAGAGTACGCTCTCTTCTTTTAGATTTTCTTATAACAGTTGTAGTATCCGGTAGTAGTTGCTGGTTCTATTTGGTAGAATTTACTCTCCGGCGGTACTTTGAATCTAGTTTATTTTATTTGCATTAACTTTTTTGATGCAAAGTACCACCGGTACTTTCATGTTTCATTTCATGAGTCGGAGTATCCAGTAACATGACGATTTAACAGCTTATACCCTACCGTTATCTGTGAGTATAGCAGCGAGATGGCCCAGTGGTAAGAATTCGTGAATCTTAACCTATAATCGTGGGTTCAAGCCCGGGCAAGCAGCATTAAATTTCATGTGCTTAATTTGTAATTATAATTCATCTCGTGCTTGACGGTGAAGGAAAACATCATGAGGAAACCTGTAATAGTCAAATTTCAATGAAATTCTTGCACAAATTTTTACATTATTTAACATTAGTGGAACAATAGTTTAGTCTAGAGATTAATAAAATATTTTCATAAATAAATAGTTGATGCAGCGATATTACGTAAACACATAAAATCTCTAATTCTTGCCACTTCGGGTTTTACGACAACCATCATGTTTATTGCGAGCTTGATGACGCGTTAGAAGTTGCCATAAACGCGTATGTCATTACGTTTGCGAAGCACAGATGGCAGTTAATTCCATATACGATTAGGCATTTCTGCTTCTGGTCTCTTATATAACATTACTATATGTTACATAAACGGTAATCTATTGACCGACTATCAGAGGTTAAGCTTTACTTGTGTTGCTCGTAAGATTCAATTAAATGTAAAGCTACCATCCTTATGAAATGTAAATTCTACGCAACCGAGTTAGTCTTTCAAATTAAGTTTAGTAATAATCATAAATATCGTGACCACGTGACCACGTGACACGTGATATTAATTAATTGTAAAATGTCAAACTAAGAAACTAGCAATGAATGCCATTTTTTCAAAAACATTGCATTTACGGGTCTTAGTTTGATATTAGCGGGAGTCCGACAGAACCCGAGTCATTCTAGCTCCAGCTGTCGTAGCGTACATACTTCTTGTGTTTATCGCTGAGTGTAAGTATATTGCTAAATAATCAATTGTCTTTTTTCGACCTTTTGATTGACGACATACTGAAGTCACTCTTTTTAAAAATCACCTCGTAATTAATCCCTCGTAATATAAAATTATATTTATTTATAATATACACTTTTATAACAAAAATTATATCAACGTCAATGATAATACAACACAACTCAACAATTTCCGATACGTATCACATACGAGTTCATAGATTAATTGGTTAGAGCATTTTCAATTCTCACGGGTAAGGGTAACTGAGTAACTGACAGAAAAACGAATTAGTTGCTTCCATTCGGACAGGGAAAGTCACTAGACGGTAAAACTATTATGTAGGAACCACAAATACGATTGTGAAATGTGATATGACATATCACGTTAATAATTATATAACATTTAAAAGATACACGAATTAAAAAATCGTATCACCGTAAGTCGCTATTTGCTTAAAGTTCGATCACTTCCTTTCTGGAAAACCGTGCATTTTTAAAGCCGTCTGGACAGTACCACTCTACCATGAATGTTGATATTCTCATGCTTCAGTTTAGTTCGTGAATGTGTATACTTAATATATAATTACACAACGCATATTACATTATAGATCTCGTGGTTTGTGTAAATAGTGGCTTATATTACTGTGTCTAAGTGCTAAGGCTGGTCACTTGCTCGTCAGCCTATAAATACATCTAAAATAAAATCGTTTATACTTATTTCTTGATAAAATATGAGTTGTTATTAACGTTAAGTAACTAAGTTATATGACAATTAAATTATCAGTATACTATTAAAAATGAAATATTAAAAATGCGTACGGAAAAACCTTTCAAATTATGAACTAACACGTTTTATTACAGTTTAGTGGTTACAGTTGCACAAAAATATGTCTGCTTTCGAATGTCAAATAACTGACAGAGATAGAAGTTAGTCGGTAAGTCACCCGTTATACAAAGTCTATAACTTCGGCCGGAGCACGCTTTATGTACAAAGTACAGATGAAATACGAACGAAGATTGAATTAGAGCCATATAGTATATACCCTGTGCCTGTAATTACACTGACTCACTCACCCTTCAAACCGGAACACAACAATACCAAGTACTGCTGTTTGCGGTAGAATATCTGATGAGTGGTACCTACGCAGACGAGCTTGCACAAAGCTCTAAAGCCAAGTAAGAAACTTATTCAGAAAAAAGACTGGAGCTATTTTCTGAAATATATTAAAATGATAATCATTACTAGCCTTAAGTAAGGTATTATTTATAATTAAACTGCGTCGGGGCGGTGAACATAAATATATTTACTTGAAAAATGTAGCAGTATTCGTAACGTAATTAAGGTCGTACTTTGATTCGAATAAATTAAAAAATATATATGAAAAATGTTTAGGCCAACAAAAACATTATTAAGATTAAAATATATATATATATATATATATATATATATATATATATATATTTATTTATTTATTTATTATTAATGAGTACAATGAAAGTTTAACGAAACAACAGAGATACACTGATATAAGTATTTTATGTATGTGGGATTTCATTTAGTAAAATAACTGTAGACGGTAGAGCTTTGTGCAAGCTCGTCTGGGTAGGTACCACCCACTCATCAGATATTCTACCGCAAAACAGCAGTACTTGGTATTGTTGTGTTCCGGTTTGAAGGGTGAGTGAGCCAGTGCAATTACAGGCACAAGGGACATAACATTATGGTTCCCAAGGTTGGTGGCGCATTAGCGATGTAAGCGATAGTTAACAATGCCAATGTCTATGGGCATTGGTGACCACTTACCATCAGGTGGCCCATATGCTAGTCTCGCCTACCTATACGATAAAAAAAAAACTAGCTGTGATACTCGAGTTCGCCTGTTGTTAGGACACGTTTCTCAAATGCAAAGTAAAACTATATTTACTTCAATTTATATATTTTATAAAAACCTTTTCTAGCGTCTTTATAATTCTATATTTTTTAATAGTACTAATTTTTATCTTTAAATAAAAATATTAAAAATATTATGCAAAAGGTAATCCCATTTGCTAGGGATCGAGAAGCAAGCAGATGTAAAATAAAATGTACAGAATCCTTCATCGATACATTTAATTTAAGCGACTGTGTATAATGTAATCAAAAAGGTCCTTGTTAGTGAGACGAATCTAATATCCGGCTAATTGTATCAGACCTCTGCTCAGCCTCCTCCGGGGGAGGACTTGTAAGCGTTTCGTTTCTTTTGTTATGCATTTGATTAAATTCTTCGTTTGCATTCAAATATTTTAGCTGTCGTGTTTAAAATGTGAACTTTAATTAAAAAAGTTTAAAATGAAAATCTTTTGCAATTTATTAGATCCTGACCGATATTTAGAACATAATAAGTTCAGATTAGTATAATGTGTATATTGTGTTTTATGCTTGTAAATGTCACATTGCTGGGCTCTATTTCCTAGCTTCTAGCTTCTAGCTCCTTTGTACTTGGGGAGGCTAAGGAGGTTAGGAGCTTAACCATGCTGTTCCAATGCGGATTGGTGGATATACCACGTGTCAGATTGAAATCAGATAAATGCAGCCTGCATTTATCTGATTTCAAATTGCTTAAGAAGTTTTACCCGCTGAACACGAGATCAATTTGTTATAAAGACTAATTAAGCACATAAAAATCAGTGGTGCTTGCTCATGTATCCGCCCTATATTCTTTCCTGTACCCCTGGTAACGTGTATGCAAAATTTCATGATGATCAGTTGAGTAGTTTAGGTGTAAAAGCGTAAAAAAAGCGTATTTATAATAATAATAAGGATAAGATTATATACCATACACTAACGTACAAGTAAATGCGTCAAGTGTTTTTAATTATTTTATACGCGGTTCCCCCGCGGCTTTGCCCGCGACATAATCAAAAATAATAAAATATGTTAATTATGGTCTATTTTAGCTGTGAAAACAGTAAATTTCAATCAGATCAGACCATTTTTTATACTAATGTGTCTAACCTATTTCTCCAGCTTGGGGTAGAATTTACAAAAATGACAAAATACGTATGTATTTATTTTTGCTCAGAAGCTTTAAAGTTTTCGAAAACTCTGGAATACGTATTTATCTATTTCTAACCAGAGGTTTGTATACAAAATTTCATGCTTCTTATCATCAAAAATGACGGACCCGCCATACAAACTTTCAACCCCTGTTTCACCCTCTTGGGGGGTAAATTTTCAAAAATCTTGAATTACTTATTATCTTATCTTATCTTGAATTACTTATTATATTATCTCGAATATTGCTCGCACCTCTGAGATGGCTCCGCTAAGTACTTACTGGATGCCTTGGATCGGTTGCAGCGACGTGAGGTTCGCATTATTGGCGACGTAAAGGTCACCAACACTCTCGAGCCTTTACAATTGCGTCGAGAGATAGCGGCACTGAGCGCTTTCTACCGATTGTATCACGGCGAGTGCTCAGAAGAATTATTCTCCCTCATTCCTACTTCGCCATTCCTTCACAAGTCTACGCGTGTTGGCTCTCGATGTCACCGCCTAACTGTGACATCAATTCCATCGCGTACGAAGAAATTTGGCAACTCTTTTCTTTGTCGCACCTCCAAAGCATGGAATTCTTTACCAGCACACGTGGTCCTCTTATGACCTGGGTTCAAACGAGGCGTGAAGAGGCATCTTGCGGGCCGGCAAGGCGGGGGCGGCTAGTGCAAGTCATTCTTCCTGACTGCACTAGCCGTCGTCGCGTTTGGACTCTACTACCACTTACCATCAGGTGGTGTAGAGTCATTTGCCCTCCCGGGTACTATAAAAAAAAAAAAAATTACATATTTATTTAATTCTAACCAAAAGCTTGTATATAATGAAATTTTATGCATCTTACACCAAAAATGACGAACTGCCCATATAAACTTTCAACCCCTAATTCACCCTCTTATGTGGTGAATTTTGGAAAACTCTGATTTGTATACTTATTTATTTTTAACCAAAAACTTGTGTATGAAATATCATGTTTCTAACTTTGAAAATGACGGATTTCCATATAACGGTTCATCCCTTGTTTCGACCCTTTAGGGGTGGAATTTCCAAAAATCCTTTCTTAGTACGCGTCTTCATTATAAAATGCATCAACTTTCAAAATTTCAAGTCTGTAACCCCAGTGGTTTAGGCTCTGCGTTGATGAGTCAGTCACGACAAGTCTTTTTATATATAGGGTTTTCCATTAAGGGCGCTTGATCGTGCAGAACTTCCATCGTAGCGTGTGCTGTGTGGCACGTAGCGCCGTCCTGTTGAAACCACATGTTGTCCAGATCCATATTCTCGATTTCAGGCCAAAAGAAGTTGGTTATCATCGACCGGTATCGCTCACCATTGACGGTGACGGCCACACCATTATCGTTTTCGAAAAAATACGGACCAATCACGCCTCCGGCCTAAAATCCGCACCAAACAGTCACTTTCTGCGGGTGCATTGCCACTTGGTGAACCTCGTGTGGATTGGTCTCGTCCCAAATACGGCAATTTTGCTTGTTGACATAGCCATTCATCCAAAAATGCGCCTCGTCGCTGAAGATGATTTTTTTGCCAAAATCGGCGTCAACTTCCAATTGCTCTAATGCCCAGTCAGCGAACACACGGCGCTGTCTATGGTCATTAACCTTGAGCTCTTGGGTCAGCTGGATCTTGTACGGGTGCAGGCTCAAGTCACAACGCAAAATTCGCCAAGTTGTCGTCTGCGAAAGGCCGAGTTCCTGTGCGCGACGCGGATTTGACTGCCGCGGGTTTTCGAGGACACTGTCGCGCACAGCGGCGATATTCTCGGCAGATCTCGCGTTACGTTGACGCACGAGAACCGGCTGATTGTTAACTGACCCGGTTGACTCGAAGTTGTCCACCAATCGACGGATAGTCGACTCGGCAGGACGATCATCGCGACCGTAAAACGGGCCAAGTGCGCGGAACGTTGCTCGAACTGAAGACCCATTTTCATAAAACAATTTTATGATTTGCACGTGCTGCTCGACACTGTAACCTGCCATGGTGGTTTGGGAGGACGGAATGAATATAACGCACTGCATTTGACAGCTGTCACTCAAACAACATGGCCGCAATCAGCTGTCAAAGTTCAAGCGTCCCTATTGGAAAACCCTATATATAGATTACATAAAAAACCGACCGAAAATTCTAAACATTTATATTATTAAATATCGTTTAATGGTAACGCTAAATTGAACACAAGATTAATTAAAAATTTGTTCAAGTTTTTCTTTGCTAAGTAAACATTTTTCAATTTTATTTCATAAAAAAATTAATGACTTTTTTTATACTTGTTAAAATTTTAATAACACACAAACATAGATTATTCTCAAAAGAAGAGACCGTGATTTAACTACTATACTTATTTTTAAGGTAATAATTTTTCTTTAAAAAGTCAATCCTTTTCTATACAATTGATATAGAAGTCACACAAAGGAGAAATACTTAAAGTCCTATCCAGATGTCCGGTAGCAAACTATCAATCTCTGTCGTCTATCCATACACCTGGGTATGTCGCTCAGAATAGAGATATTTAGAAATGGTATAGACTATATAGGAACAGCGCATGTTTACAAAACTATACCACCTAGTAAATCTAACATGAATTTACCATGTTTAATGTATATCTTAAGTTTTTTTATATCTCGAGTTACCTGTGAACTCAAAATTAAAGCAAATTAAAAGGGATAATCGTACGAATTAAGAGGTATTTTAATATTAAATCAAGTCTCATAAAAGAGCAATTGCAAAACGACGACCTATTTAAAATCGAAATGGTACTTTTTTAGAGATAACTAATGTTAATTTCTTAGAAAATTTTGTATGTATTTTGTAAATATATTCGTATAATTTAATTATTGAAATGTATTAAAATATATTTATTTATGCCATGTGTATTTATACCTTTCATTTTGTTTCATTCCTCAACCTTAGTGTTGCCTTAAAAAGATCACTGTTTGATAAGACAATCGTTAGATTAGGCGGCCTCTTGTTTAACTTTCTTGTCTGTATTTGATGTCTAAGTTCCTTGGTGTATATAACGACATATTATACACTAGCTGTTGCCCGCAGCTTCGCTCGCGCGTGGTCTTTATCTATACTAATATTATAAATAAGTAAAAATAGATTTTTTGTATGTTTGTTTGTAGCGAATAAACTAAAAAACTGCTGTACTGTTTTTAAAAACCTTTTTTACCTACAGAAAGATACGTTATCAGCGAGTAATTAGCTGCCCGTCCCGACTTCGTATGGGTAAAATAAGGATTTTATCATTTTTTAATCAATAAGATATAAACATTTACCAATCGATTTATTCGCCCATCCAGTATAGTGTATGTGTGTTCAGTATAGGGCATATAATAATCCTACTTCTTACTGATATAATAAACTCGAAAGTTTGTATGGATGTATGGACGTTTGTTACTCTTTCACGCATAAACTACTGAATGGATTTTAATGAAACTTTACAATAATATAAGCTTAGGGAATAGCAATTAAGTGGTACATATGGCAATAATGGAATATGTTTTTTTTTATCCAAACATCACCAACATAGTGAAGTTCGTATATTTCTCCCTAAGAGATATTGATATAAGATATTGCGTATTTTGAATTTCATTATTTGCACCCAACTCTTCCAAACAAAAATAAAAGTTTCTAAAAACTTTGAAATTCATGTTTATTAATTCAATCAAAAAACTCAAATAGTATATTTCTATTTTTTTAATTTTTTATACTAATGCTTTTACCCCGTTTCTCCCGTTTGGAGTTAAATTTCTAAAAACGACGAAATACGTATGCATAGCTTTAATACTAAATATCATTCTTCTTACACCAAAAGTGACGGAATCCCCATACAAACTTTCAACCCCTTTTTTACCCTCTCAGATTTAGATTTTCAAAAACGCTGAAATACATTTTTATTTATTTTTAAGCTTGTTCATTAAATTTCATGCTTCTAACTTTAAAAATGACTGGTTTCTAAACAATCGTTCAACTCTTTAGGGGTAGAATTTCCAAAAATCCTATCTTAGTGGGTGTTTTAAAATGTATCAACTGCCAAAATTTCAAGTTTCTAACCCCCGCAGTTTAGGCTCTGCGTTAATGAATCAGTTAGGAAGAGTAATAATATTATGTGAATAGATATCAACAAAAATACGTATTTTTATAACTTTTGATAGACTCAACTAATTTTGATGAAATAAAGGCTAAACGGAATCTTGAAATAGTTCTTATAATAATTCGGTTTTTTCAATTTTTAGACGATTAAAAGATACAGACATGCAGACAGTAAAAAAATTTAAAAAATGATTGCTTTGGTTTTGGTAAATCGTAAATAGCCATATAACCTTTAAAACAGGCAGTTATTTTGAAATAACAGACAGAAACTTCAATTTTATTTATATGTATGGATAATTTATTAATTAATTCGTTTTTGTTATAGATTTATGTTATTTTATGTGTACAATATAAAGTATAAAGGAAAAGTTTCTTCTGTCAGAGACTAAATAAAATCAGACTTAACCAAGGCTACTAATTTAATTAAACAAAAAAAGGGAATTAAAACAAATGTTTTCCATTGAACTTGACACACATCTGAATAAGCTGCTTAAGCGGCCATTTTATGTAGAAAAAATATATAATATACAAACAAAAGCAGCTATATAACAATTTTAATTAAAGTTTCAAAAGCAGTTATTTGACCGCTCTGGTAGGTTAAGTGTTAAAAATGAGATGACACTTATAGCATATATATATATATATATATATAAATATATACATACATTAGCTAAGTTTCCACCAACAATAATTACACAATCATTAAAATAATCAAAACATATATAAAATCAAACAGCTAAACCATCATAATCAGTAAAGGTGTAGTAAGATATATATTTTTTTATAATCAAATATAATTAATTACTTAATGAAAACACAAATTTAACAAAAACAAAATATAAATGAAATCACATAGCTTAAGCATTATTACATTGAGTAAGGCCAATAAAATGCAATAAATAAATGATATATATATTATTTATATATTTTTTAACCAAATACAATTAAAAGGCAAGCAAGAATATGACTACAGTACAAAATTTATAACAAACTTAAATATTGAATATTAAGATGGGTTGGTACATTCATTTTATATAAATTAATACATTTACTACATTATTATTTTTAACTTATTTATGTTATTTTTGCAGTGATTTTTTTTTTAAATATATAATATCAATATCTGAGTACACTTAATTATATATTATATGCTCGCACAGATCTACTTCTTCCTATTCATGATTATGCTGTCGCAAGCTTGATGTAGCCAAAGACCAATTGAATTAAGCTGAGAGATTACAAAATACTTTTATTCGGTTTATATTGGGATGAGGCAAATATAACCACGTTTCACAATTTTGTTCTCTTCTTAATTAGTTGCCCGTCTGACTTCATAGGAATATGCACATCTTCTCTATTCTGTACTGTGTGTTGTTTAACCCTTTTACTCCCCCTTCATCACTTGATATTCATTAGATGATGACGGTGATGACGACGTCTCAGTGCTTTTATTTATGTGATCCGTATTTTGTTGTTCGATCACTACTATTTTAGCTATCTCTATAGCTTTCTTTAGTGACAGATCAGACCGTTGTAATAATCTTTGATGTTTGGCGAGCTACTCAAACACATATTCGCTGTAAATTTATCACTGACCAATGACTATTAATTCAACGAAATCGCATTTTAAGGTGTAATTTTCTAGACTCGTAATAAAGTTGGTTATGTTTTCGTGTTTGCTTTGTTTTCTCATAAAAAATACATGTCAGGCCATAGTTAAATTTTTCCTCGGTTCGAAATACTTGTTACATTTATTAATGAGGTCTTCTAAAGTAATTTCTGTTATTTTAATGTTGAACAAAATTGCTATTTTTCTCTATTTACACTTCTTATACATAACCAGTGGCTAATACTCCTTATATATATCCAGAGGCTAATAAATATAGTTCAAAATATGGTTGCCATTTTTTCCGCGTTAAATTGTTATTTATTTCGTTGTTTAGAAACACGAATTTACGAAAAAATTATACCTATTTAAAGTTTTAAGAAGTGATATACCGTTTATGTTTAAAGCAAGCACTTCTAAACCCATGTATTATTGTTATAGTTGTTTTTTAGGCTTTGTTTATACACCTATATACTATTTACGTATTAATTATTGTCACTGAGTTAACTGACTTGCTCACACGCAGTCTTAAAGCGTACTGTTATGAAAGATATAAGATGAGATCATAAAGATACACACAATATATATGCAATATTAGTTTTTATGCAAAAACAACACACGAAGCTACTGAAAACACGAAATTGTTTACAAAACTTTTTGATTTTGACAACTAACAGGTGCGCGTACTTTTCCTACAGATAATAATTTATTGATTTTTAGTAGGGATACTAAACTTATAATAAATAAATAAAGAGATTAAAAATTATAGGATAAATCATAAGCAAAAGTGTAAATTACATGTAATATTTAATCTCTTTTCAGTTTGACCATAACCATTTTTTAATAAATGTTCTACGTGTATCTTTAAATTGACATAACTTTATTATTTATGAACCGATTGAAATAAAACAAACACTAAATGTTAAGTGAAGTTAGCCACAATACATTAGTGAAAACCGCACTCAAATCCGTTAAGCCGTTTTTAAGATTAGCGTGCACAAACGCACAGACAAACAGACAAACAGACAAAAAATTTATTAATCATTGTTTTGGGTTCTATTGTGTTTATAAAGACCCCCGATAAAAGTTTTACTCATTTATCTTCCATGTACAGACATCGACCAGTTACAGATTTATTATATGTATAGATTAAAATACAAGTAACCAGGCTTTATGCCATTTCCAAATGATTCAAATTTCAAAAGTTTGTCTTCGTCTAGACATGTATTTTCGGTAAAAACGATTAGTCTCATGAGTGTCGTGTAAAATACAAAAAAATGAATAAAGATACAACTAAGGTTATATTACTTGTACTAAGTTGTAAGAAGTTATTTAACTGTGGGTTTGTTGTGTGAATCATATCTTGAAAATTATTTTTATACCAACTCCTCTTAACCTATTTACAAACTTTTGGTGCGGTCGTGTGAGAACATTTTGTGGTTTAAAGGAAATTTTGTTATTAAAATGTTCCTTTTTAATTGATATTTTTTATGTTGGTATTTAATTGAGTCGAGATGGCCCAGTGGTTAGAACAAGTGAATCTTAACCAAAGATTGCGAGCTCAAGCCCGAGCACGCACCACTGAATTTTTATGTGCTTAATTTGTGCTTATAGGTAATTTCGTGCCCGACGGAGAAGCGAAAATATCGTCATTCCTCACCCGCACTGAAACAGCGTGGTAGAATTTGCTCCAAATCTTCTTCTCAAAAAAGAAAGGAAGGCCTTGGCCCAGCAGTTGAATATCCACAGGCATTTATTTACTGCTATTTAATCACAAATGTTGTATGCGGTTGAAAAAAGTCATTTTTTTCGGACGAGATTCAACTTTTTTAGTGCACAATAGACATAATATCTATCTATCTATCATTCGGATATCTTTAACCTCGTCTTATAATAAATATAATGAAAAATTCACGTCAATGTTACACGTTCACGTATTAATATAAAGATAATTAAGTTATATTGCGCACTTCAGGAAAGTATCCTTAAGTTGAGCTATTGTGTATACATATTGATCGTAGCTTCACCAATGGAAATTACTTCTTATTGCTACTAAATAAATATCATAAATAGAGCAAAATAATTCTTTGACGGTATAATATAATATAGATAATGACTAATATCATATATAAAATATTCTCGCGTATTCATTTGTATGATGATAACGAGATGAGTTTATATACCTTAAATGTAAATTGTTATTAACTATAATACTTACAAACTACCAAAGTATCCCACAGCGAAATTCTGGTTTACGATCCATCGTAATTATGATTTAATATTCTTGTAAACAAGATCTTTAAAATGTTTTAAGATTAAAATAGCTTGTCTTGAAAAATAAGCTTAAGCCTTTAAAAATTCTAAGATGACAAGGAACGAGATTAATGAGTTTCCAGAATTTACTGATTTAGCTAATAAATTTGAAGCCAAGTACGAATATTGACGCTATAAAAGTTTTAGCTTACGAAAAACCTGTCACAGAGAACTGACAGGAAGAATAATATTAATTGCTCTTTTCAGTTTTTGTTTTATATTTTTCATTGGATTTTTTAAAATTATATTAGTAAACGGAAACCTCTTAATTTTCCTGATAGCATTGATAGTGTGGTGGTCACCGATGTTCCGGTATGAAGGGTGAGTGAGCCAGTGTAACTACAGACACAAGGGACATAACATCTAAGTTCCCAAGGTAGGTAACGCATCGACCTTATAAATAACGTAATCATTAACAATTAGGTTGTCCATAATCCAGACCACAACCCAAAAAAAAAAATTAATTCCCAGTGAATTAAAAATCTTTGTGTATTTTTAATACTTTATCAAATATGTACATTCTACTAATACCCTAAATAATTATACTCGCAGTACTAAAGTAAATAAAACGTTTTTGTTACGTCCGATATAATTCAACGCTCCCGAAACATGCGTCGAATAATTACTTACTAATTGCTTTTCCAACCAATAAATAAATGTGCGCCAGACTTAATGAAGCCTTTAATTGCTTCTTTGTTTTGTATTCGAATGATCGAGCTGCTGTGGACGTCGGGTCGGGTGGTCGAGTCAAATTTATCATATAAATAAGGGATTATTAAGTTCCTAAAATTCGAAATTGAGCTTCCACGAATAAAAGTTTTTATTCGTGGAAGTGGTGACATACATTAATACGGCGGCGCGGCCTGTGTATTAATGTTAAAAGTATGGCAGATAGTTTATTGATGCTGCCAATGAATTTTGGTTTTCCGTTCGATTTTTTATTTTAATAAAAGGTCATTAGACGCACCTCATAAAAACACGTTTGTCAATGATAAAAAATGAATAATTTAGATTTTTTTGAGATTTAGATATACCTACCTCAATTTTCAACCAACCAAATTAGGCTATTTTTAAAATATATTCTAATTGCATTTACTTTACTTATACAAAATGAACGATTTGTTCTAATGAGTAAAAACTTGGATAGCAGAATAAAAAGTAGCACGCAGAGAGGCGTATGCACGAGCGTCCGCACTACTTCGCTTGATTGTGTTTTGGACAACTCAATCAGCGACGCACAATGGAGTACTTTTCGGGCGTCCCACATGTAGACTCGATAGATAGCCTAATGCGTATGAAACCAATGCCTACGTTCCTCTTTGTATGCTGTGCCTAAAAGCCCGCTTTGTAATAAAATATGCTTGTCTATCGCGTTGCGCTGGTTAAAAATAGCCGACAACCTGTATCGACATCGAGGTTTAGGAATTACAATAATAATCATTGAAGAATAAAATTTACAATTTTAAGAAAAAAATATCCTTAAATAATGTGGATTCGAAGGTTAGATGGCAATCGATCTTAATAGAAATAGATGTTTAAAATAGATAAGGCTAATGGATTGACGCATATGAACTACTTTAAAGTATTAATAAGAATATGAAGAATAACATAATATTATTTTAGATATTTGTATAAAAACCACGTGTCATTATCAAAGCAGAGCATCAAAAACAAATTATATTATACTTATAAAGGTTTCTTAGCGGCTGTTTAGTTAAATACTAATTTCTTTCTTTCTGTCATTATTGATTTGCCATTTGAAAGAAACAGACACAGCGTTATTTAACTAATCGCAACTTTTAAAATTCCTTTAGTTTCTAAATAGCTATGCATCCTTAACGATCTGAGAATAAGAATCTAGCAATTTTTTTAAACTGATATTTATACGTACTTACATGAGACAAGTATTTTTTTAAGTGTAATAACATTTATATTGCTCTTTAAATAAAACAATGATCTATTACATAAATAAATAAATAAACAATGCATCGAAGAGCATTGCTCAATCAAAACAATATAAAAATTCATATCGTGTCTCTGTCGTGAAAATAATTATTTATTTACTTATATAATTATATAATAAGCTATTCTGATGCGTCTCCTTTAAATATTATTATTATTATTATTATTATTATTGAATACATTTCACAATCGTGTTCTGCGTATGAACTCACCGTATGTTCTGCATAAGAGCTCTTCTGCCGCTGAGAATTTGTTAACGAAAATTAAGATCTTGTAATCAGCAGCTGTGTAAGGTTTCCGGTACCTTAATAACAAGCGTAACAAATCAGACAAAAACATATGTAAAAAAATAATTGCACTAAAACATCGTTTTTTATTTAATCGTTAATTCACGTTAATTCTCGGACCAATGTTAAGCATAAAATTATTATCTGCATACACAAACAGACTGATATCTGCTCCTAATGCAATCGTTGGCTCATAAAAGTTTTTTGGTTTGGTATAAATGACTACTCTGGCATCTAAACAATGAATATCTGAAAATAGGTGTTATCTATTATATAGGGTTTTCCATTAAGGGCGCTTGATCTTTGAAATGCAAAAAAAAATACATGTAGGAGAGATATTTGCAATTTTTTTATTTGGAAGGTCTATCGACCCCATTATGTATGGAATATGACATCATTCAAATGACCGCCACGGCTTCGGTTGGTGGCGCGCACACGAAAGGTCCAATTTTCGATGACTCTGGCGCACAAATCGGGCTGTATTTGATCGATGGCGTGGCGTATGTTGACTTTGAGGGCATCGGTGGTTTGCGGCTTGTTGGCATAGACCTGCGACTTAAGAAAACCCCACAAGAAAAAGTCCAGCGGGGTCAAATCGCACGATCTCGGTGGCCAGTTCACGTCGCCTCCGCGCGAGATGACCATGTCCAGAAATTGCTCGTGCAGAACTTCCATCGTAGCGTGTGCTGTGTGGCACGTAGCGCCGTCCTGTTGAAACCACATGTTGTCCAGATCCATATTCTCGATTTCAGGCCAAAAGAAGTTGGTTATCATCGACCGGTATCGCTCACCATTGACGGTGAAGGCCACACCATTATCGTTTTCGAAAAAATACGGACTAATCACGCCTCCGGCCCAAAATCCGTCACTTTCTGCGGGTGCATTGCCACTTGGTGAACCTCGTGTGGATTGGTCTCGTCCCAAATACGGCAATTTTGCTTGTTGACATAGCCATTCATCCAAAAATGCGCCTCGTCGCTGAAGATGATTTTTTTGCCAAAATCGGCGTCAACTTCCAACTGCTCTAATGCCCTGTCAGCGAACACACGGCGCTGCCTATGGTCATTAACCTTGAGCTCTTGGGTTAGCTGGATCTTGTACGGGTGCAGGCTCAAGTCACAACGCAAAATTCGCCAAGTTGTCGTCTGCGAAAGGCCGAGTTCCTGTGCGCGACGCGGAATTGACTGCCGCGGGTTTTCGAGGACACTGTCGCGCTCAGCGGCGATATTCTCGGCAGATCTCGCGTTACGTTGACGCACGGGAACCGGCTGATTGTTAACTGACCCGGTTGGCTCGAATTTGTCCACCAATCGACGGATAGTCGACTCGGCAGGACGATCATCGCGACCGTAAAACGGGCGAAGTGCGCGGAACGTTGCTCGAACTGAAGACCCATTTTCATAAAACAATTTTATGATTTGCACGTGCTGCTCGACACTGTAACCTGCCATGGTGATTTGGGAGGACGGAATGAATATAACACACTGCATTTGACAGCTGTCACTCAAACAACATGGCCGCAATCAGCTGTCAAAGTTCAAGCGTCCCTATTGGAAAACCCTATAGAACAGGTACCAAATTTGAGTAGAAAATATTAAAATTAACAAGTATGTTTGCTAAAACAAGTCATAGTTTGATGGGACGAAAATCTGAAACGACCAGGGCTCGGATCGAATCACTCGGCTAAGAAATTAACCAAAGTGCTACTAAGAATTCCTGGAAATAGCAATGCAACAACTTCTATTGGCCAGCATCGATTCGAATCCTGGACCTCGGGATATAAAATCGTACAAGCTATCCAATGAGGTAGTTAATATACGTTTGATAAGTTAAGTCCATTTTAATGATATAAGTGTCTGTGGGTCAGCAATAATCGTTATTGATGTTCATGATATGTGATTGCGATCATAATCGGTCCACGATTTATCACGATCAAGTTCATAGCCCAGAATTCGAGCACCAAATATTGAAATACATCTACGGAGAAACCATTACTGGTCGACCCTTTACGCGCCGTAAACGCCGTCGACGAATTCTTTGTATGAAATATAAAAAATACTGCCCAATAAAGTACGCATTTAATATCCCAAAAATGATGAAATGTAGAAAAATTCTCAGGAACGTTAAGCGAAGCAAAATTGTAGGGAACTTTAGTTGTGCTTTTATTTTGTTTAATAGGCGAATGGTGACCCGTATAAGCCCATGTAACCCATAGTAGCAAGGCTTAGCCTGATTGGGCTTATGCTTAATTAGTTATTCTAGGGCTTACTTTACTATTCTATTCTGGAGTATTGAATCTGTACTGCTATGTTCCGGTTTGCATGATAAGTGTGCTACTTGTGGCTACAAGCTTAAGGGATGTTAAGTGTTAGATTCCTTGAATATTCCTTGTTTAGCGCAGTCTAAGATTAACAAAGTGTCATCACGACTCTATTTAGTAATATCAGATCTAAGTAATAAAATCTCTTTTATAATATAGAAGATAAAAAATATTTTGTACGAGCATGTTGTCAATCACGTAGATAAACGCCTGAAATAATTTAATCAATGTCGCCAAGCAACCGGGCCACTGCGATCAATGACCACAGATGTAATGATATCGTTTACAGAGCCATTTCCTATCAATTTTACAGGTCAGCTCACTAACTCCGTTCGCAAATGAGGTGTTATAATCGGATAGAGATTTCCTTCCGAAGAAAAAACACAGTTATTTTACTTAACTTGAATATAACTTGCAAACTCCCAAAATATATTAGATACTTAGTTGATGCAAGGGAATTATAATTATGTTGTGGCAAATATATACATATAAAGCTTTGCATTCCTAAAAAAATTTACAAAGCATTTTGGAGCATAAATCTGGATGACATGGGACCGCGAGAATCGGAGAAACCCCGATTCTCGTGTCATGTCCTCATGACGCATCATGGTTAAGTTAGGTAAGTACATTTCCAACAGTTTGTCGACCAAGGCGAAAGACACTACGATGGTACCGCATACCTGGAGCGTATCTGGTACCTCCTTGAACAGAGGCAGTCTCAGGGAAGTATAACATTTTATATTAATAAAATGACTTTTCTAAAAGTCTATTACGATTTGGAATGAAAATTCCTAGGCATTAAATAAATGTAACAATAACTACATAAATAATTCAAAATTTTGTTCTGAACATTGTTTTGCACTTGCCAAACCAATCGTATATTCTCACATTATTACATTAATATCGAATACGACATGATTCCACGCTCAAGATCTAAGTTCAAAATAGGAAATCTCAGACAATAGTTCCTTATTTATTACATACAAAGTTGGTTACATTTAATAATGTTTAAAATAAATATATATAAATGTTTAAAATACATAAGATGTATTCGTTAAAAAAAATATGTTTTATATACTAGGAAGGCGGACAAGTGAATGGTCTTCCTAATGGTTACGTCACCGCTGTCCATATATGTGTATAAAATCTGTAAGAAATTAATTGTTACTTAAAGCGCCAAAGCGCCGCCAAACTTGCGCACTTACCTTTCAAACAGGAACACAAAAATACTAAGCATTGCTGTTTGGCAGTAGAATATTAGTGAGTCGAACCTGTGCAGGCTGCACAGTCTCCATTCGAGAGTTTTTGTTTGTGTGTGTGAGAAACACACAAGAACTCTCGAATACTTTACTTGTGACCCTTACCCTTATACTTTATTTGTGAGTAGTGGGAAACATTTTGCGGCCAAACTGGATTAGTGGTCGTTTAATGGTTAGTTGTCACTTGTATATTCGTCATAGATTTACGATATATTTCATAGAATACTGTTTATATAAATCTAATATTTCAGATGTAAATTGCTTTTGTTAAAATAGTTTTTATAAGTGGATTGCTGCAGTAATATAGCATTATTGTATTAAAAATTTCAGTTATTCAATACATACTGTTGGAATTTAAATCATTTTACAATATTACGAAATTAGATAAGCTCAGCTATCGCATTGTTTAACAATAATATTTTACAAGAGATGATTTTCAACTTACCATCTAATCTTTTCGTTCTAGAATAATATAAATTAACCAAGTGTATTGGTGTATTTATTTAGCTAATTCTTGTATTTGCCAAATATTTAAACACATGCTTCATTTTGCACAGACGTGGTCAATGTTTATTTAATATATATTTAACAATATATTAGGCAGCTTTATTTAATATTTAAGATATTTTTAAATCGATAGTTTCAGTAGCCATTTCTTACTCCACAATATATGTATATACAGAGTATATGAATATCCATAGAACTTACATTCTATTTAATTTCCGATAAAACGGCAAGTCTGAAACGACTGGATAGCGTACTCAGAAAACAAATGGTTTTACGTGTTTCCCAAGACACCAGAATATAAACACCGCCAACTTGAAATTTTCGGATGGCTATTGACATTATCTTAACATGAAAACACATTGATCTACATAATTGAATTACTAAATATGTATATAATATTACGTACCTGCATTTGTGTTGACCGATTAATACTGTCTCCGAATATATTATTTATTTTAAGACCAAGATTTTTCCTCAAATGTTTCCTTCAGTACCGAGAATTCATAGATAAATTTTGTTGTATTTTTCATCGGAACTAGTTTCAGCCAGTTAATTCTAAAACCAATACAGCTTAACAAACAATCGATTTTAAATTTACTCTTTGTAAAAGAGAATTTGTAACAGGCATCGGTTTAAACCCTTTTTCTCCGGTTGAATTCAGCTAAAACGTTTCAGCTATTTCAAACCCATAAAAGGATAAGGAAGGCTAAGAAATCCATTGAGCCTTATATTTGTAAGAAGTATTGAGAATACACTGAAAACACATAATTTATTACTTATTTATATTTAAACAATTTCTTAAAACAATACAATTACGTCATTGCATTTCAAATGAGAGATAGTAGTTATTTAGTTCAAACTGTGCCATATGTAACATTTTTTTGCTTTCATTTTGCAATTCATTGCTTCTATCCGATTCATTTGTTTATGTTTTAGTAGCTTGTGCTCGCAACCTCAACTCCGTGACTTCACAAAAGTCGGTTGTGGTTTGTGCATTTTTGATATTTTGGAATGATTAGGGAAAATACATAGAATTGCTCTATCAGTATAAAAGTACTATCATTTATATGATAAAATACAATATTTATTTATTGCGCTATCGTACACAAATATCACAATTTATATTACATTAATAATTTAAGACTTCAAAATCCGTCTTACGAATTTTCAATCAGGGTCACGTGACCTGACGCGAGTTTAACATTTTTTACCCATCATAAAAAAGAGCACAACGCCGCTAAAGAAGTTTTCACTTCAATAAACGAGTTTTTGACACTAATGAAGGTTTTCGTCTGTAAGAGTTCGATTACATGGGAAAATAATTGCATCCGAATGTTTCCCAAAGTCAATATAAAATAAACAATCATTGCATCGAACAAATTTTTAGTACTATCGCTGAGTAAACGTCGTTAAAAGTAAAGCTAATAATGAAATTCAATTTCCCAATGGGATGGATGTTATTTTTTTAAATTGCTCGGCTTAAAAGTTGAGGTGTACGTACCACGAACACCCTAAATTCATCCCTTTTTTCGTTTTCAGTTGTATACATAAATCGGCTAAGGATGTTATCAAAATAGAAGAAATGACTTGTCTTGACTGCTATAATTCGTCTTGAAATTTTAGCCTCTTCAGGCTCTTCAGGCTCCTTAATGGGATCAGACCTCAGTTTAGGACAAGTTACTGACCTTGTGGAACAATAAGCCCATACAATATAATATTTTGTATGTACGTTTTAAAAAATACAAAATATTTCGTGATTCGGATCTTTTTGTTATATATACAAGCGCCACTATTTATTTGATCATATGACGTATGGTGCTTACGTAAGCCTGCAACTGTTGGTCCGGTTCCAAATGTAATATAATTGTGATAAGCCACGTACGAGCGTTCGAATGTCACTAGATAAGTAATGACAGAGTTGCAGAATACAATATCTACACATTATATACGCAGGTATTTGAATATTATAAAAAAATAAAAATGTTTAAATATATTTATTATTGCTTTAATTATTTCGTCTCTTAGACTTCAGCGTTAGTGATGGGACAAGGAATAGTGAATATTAGTTCACCAGTGCCAATGTATATATTTATACATACATAAATGTACATTAATGTATCATGTGTCCGTGCAGTGATGGAGTAAGAATACAATTCACTGCTCCTCTCTCTCCCACGGGTGTCGTAAGAGGCGACTAAGGGATATCTGAGCGACCATCTGCTCATCTGGTGGTAGGATGACTCTCATCCGCCTGGCTTGTTACCACCGTACGCATGGTGAAAAACTCGTGAAGTGGCTGCTCGCAGTCGCGTTTCGAGATCAGCCAGCGTACAGCCAGTGCACGAGCGCGCATTGCCGTGATATGTGGTGGTCCGGTGGAAGTTGCTGTTGAACCAATGCCGGGGGAAATTATATTGACCTGCCGGACAGGGAGACCCGTAGAAACGGTTATTCCGCTAGCCGCCCGTGGCAGAGTACAGGGGCCCAAGCGTTTTTAACCAGTGTGGACCGTCGTGCCGGTTGGTGAGCGGACGGTGGGGAGGGTTCAGTGGCGCTTCCGTCCAGCGGGTCAGTTTATTTTCCCTTCTGGCAGCTTCTTGGGGAAACACAGCTCCACACTTTGACCATCCCTATCGTGGCAATGCGTCGCTCGCTTCACGTCCCGTCCTTTCCTTTCCCAAATGATAGCGCATACAATAAGAAATAACGGTCGATCAGCGGTGCACACCCCCACCATACCTTCGCTGTTTGAGGTCGAGTTCTCTAACATCCGTAGACTCCATGCTAACCTCAATGCTATCCACCACCATCTCGAGACAGCACGGCCAGCAATGTTATTTCTTACGGAGACTCAAATACTCCGTCCTGTCGATATCAGCTACCTTAATTATCCCGGCTACATGCTTGAAGAATCCTTCAAAGCGAAAGCCGGAGTATGCTTGTTCGTCAGGTTGGATGTTTGTTGTCACCGTCTGCGCTGCTTGGAGGACCCTTCCTTCTCCATGTTAGTGGTACGTGTGGACCTGATTCGTCAGAGTCGAGTCTACGTGTGCCTCTACAGATCACACAATGGTGACTTGGAGACAAGCCGACTATTTGACCATCTTAGTCGGGAGGCAGATGCTGCACAAGAGTAGTTTCCTAACGCGGAACTGGTGTTTTTGGGGACTTTAATGCTCACCACGAGTCATGGTTGAAGTCCTCCAAAACTGACCATGCTGGAAGGACTGCTCATGCTTTCGCTCTCACGCATGACTTGACCCTACTGGTTGATAAGCCCACCAGGATCCGAGATATTGACGGGCAAGCGCCTTCTCTACTGGACCTTCTGCTGACTACTCACCCGGTGGAATATCAGGTTGAGGTTCGGGCTCCTCTTGGGTCTTCGGATCACTGTCTGATATCTACCAAGGTGCCACAGGCCAAGCTACCGTCACCAGCGGTATGCAAACGTCGCGTTTGGCACTATAAGTCGGCAGATTGGGACGGATTGCGCGATTACTATGCGTCAGTCCCTTGGAAGGAACGTTACTTCAGTGAGAATGAGCTGACAGCTAGCGCCGCTGCTATTGCTGATGAGATCCTGTTGGGGATGGAATACTACATTCCTAACTCAGACCTCTTCAGTAAGGGTACGCGTAACCGTTGGTTCACTCGCGAATGTGCCGATGCCGTGTCATCTAAGCAGGCGGCATACCGCACATGGATCAATGGCTGCGTTAGTGGAGCATCTAACATTGACTCACTGAAAGCAACCTACAACAAGAGTTCCAAGTCCTGTAAGAAGGCATATACGAGAGCGGATGCACAGCGCATTGTACAGATTGGTCATGACCTTGTTTCGCATCCTAGGGGCTCCCGTAGCTTCTGGCGTCTGACCAAGTCTGTGCAAAATAATTTCTCCCAACCTTCGCTGCCACTGCTCAGGAATCCAGACGGATCGCTAGCTCACAGTCCGCAAGAGAAAGCCGATCTTCTGGCAAAACTCTTTGCGGACAACTCTGTGATCGATGATTGCAGTGCGCAGCCACCTTCAATACCTTCATGTGGCCACACGATGCCTGACATCAAAATCAGGCAGCGTGATGTGCGTGCAGAGCTGCAATCACTCGATGTACGGAAAGCTGGTGGTCCCGATGGAATACCAGCCATAGTGCTGAAGAAGTGTGCAGCGGAGCTGTCTCCTGTGTTGACGCGCCTGTTCCAGCTTTCTCTCTATACATGATGTGTGCTGGATTCTTGGAGTGAGGCTAATGTGCAAGCGGTTCTCAAAAAAGTTGATCGGTCTGACCCGGCAAATTATCGGCCAATAGCTATCACTTCAGTACTTTGTAAGGTGATGGAACGGATTCTAAATAACCAAGTGATCCATTACCTAGAAGATCACTGTCTGATTAATGATCGTCAGTACGGGTTTCGACCGAAATGGTCCACAGGTTATCTTCTAGCGTACGTAACACACCTCTGGGGTGAAGCTATCGACAAGCGTGGGGAATCGTTGGCTGTTAGCCTCGATATCTCCAGGCTTTCGACAGGGTCTGGCACAGAAGTCTTCTCTCCAAGCTACGACGGCATACGGTCTGCCAGCTCAGCTCTGCACCTAGATTGCCAGCTTCCTACACAAGCGTAGCCTTCGCGTTTTAGTTGATGGTTGCGCTTCACAATTCCATGTAGTAAATGCTGGGGTCCCCCAGGGGTCTGTGCTATCCCCCACACTCTTTCTTCTACATATCAATGATATGCTCTCTCTCGGGAACATACATTGCTATGCAGATGATAGTACAGTGCACGGGGGATACCACGGACGCGCAGGGGCTGGGCGGGCGGAAGCTGAGGAGAGACGGAGGGATCTTGTCTAGATCGTGTCTTGCCTATGCGCTCTCACAGCGAAAAAGTCACCATTTTCCCCTCCTCCTTCCCTCTGTGGCACTACGCTGGAGATACAAGGCAAAGTTGCCATACACGAAAACTCGGAGTCCTGAACAAGGTGCGGCGTTTTTTCACGCCACAACAACTGCTCCTGTTGTATAAAACAAAGGTGCGGTCTTGCATCGAATATTGCTCGCACCTTTGGGATGGCTCCGCTAAGTACTTACTGGAGGACTTGGATCGGTTGCAGCGAAGTGCGGTTCGCATTATTGGCGACGTAAAGGTCACCAACACCCTCGAGCCTTTATAATTGCGTCGAGAGATAGCGGCACTGAGCGCTTTCTATCGACGCTACGTCGTCTACGCGTGCTGGCTCTCGATGTCACCGCCTAACTGTGACATCAATTCCATCACGCACGAAGAAATTTGGCAACTCTTTTCTTTGTCGCACCTCTTAAACATGGAATTCGTTACCAGCACACGTGTTCCAATCCTCTTATGACCCGGGTTCCTTCAAACGAGGCGTGAAGAGGCATCTTGCGGGCCGGCAAGGCGGGGGCGGCTAGTGCAAGTCATTCTTCCTGACTGCACTAGCCGTCGTCGCGTTTGGACTTTACTACCACTTACCATCAGGTGGAGTAGAGACATATGCCTCCCGGGAACTATAAAAAAAATATATACATTACCACCGAGTGGATTTGACCAATCACCTTCAGGTGGGTCATTATGCCGGCCGCCTAATATACATAAAAATTAATTAATGTATTACATTAAGTATTGTTGCAAGCAAACTCTATTCGTTTAAATTAATTGAAAAAATGCATAACACTTTGGTCCTGAAATATTTTCACGCGATTCGCAAATTATACGCTCGCAAATGTTCTTTCATAAATATTATCACAATGTTATTAATCCTTACAAAATATAATTTAATGTTGTAATATTAAATAGAAAGCCTAAAAGGACCCATTGTTTCCTTTCGAGGAGAAGGTTTGACGATATCTATATAGCATTACTTGGTGGTTGATCACTTGTTGGTAGGGCTTATGCAAGCACGTCTGAGTTATTACCACCTAGTTGGCGGGCTGGCAGTGTAATAGATATTTTATCGCCAAACAGCAATACTTAATACTGTTGTGTTCCGATTAGAACTGTGGCGCATTGGTGATGTAAGAAATGGTTAATATGTTTTACAGCGTCAATGTCTATGTGCTCGGGTGAACACTTACCAGGTGGCCCATTTGCCCTTTCGCTTACGAATTTAATAAAAAAAGTATATACATTTACGGCCTTATTTATAAACGTTGCTTAGTTACTGTTTAGGTAAACACTGATTTGTCTCTTTCTGTCATTATTGATTTGACATACGAAAGAAGAAGACAAAATATTGTTTAACTAATCACGAGATTATGAATAAGGCGGTTATACTAAAAATACGGTACCTTCGTAGCTTACCTTATCGAGTCTGTTGGTATAATGATGAAGTCGTTACAGTACTATAAAAATGCGGAAGAACCAATTCTAATGACCACACAAAATAAAGAAATATAATATTTACCTTCCGATAGAACTATTTATTTGGCGAGCATTCGACTTATTTTTAGTTCTATTCGCGTAACAAAATTGACACATTGACTAATGATCTTGACTTTTCACTCCACTAGTCCATCGGCAGGTCATTCCCCTTTGGCCTGTTCAACTTTATTATATTGGGGAGGATACGTCGAAAGAAAAGTCGGTCAAGTACTCTTTATATTAGTGGCCTTTCTTTTGGCATATTTACATAAATTATCCTTTACATTATAGGATTTCGGTTTTGTGACGTTATGTAAACGTAAAATACGGTCGATGTAGTTTATTTAACATTTAAAAATCACGCTTTGTATTTATATATATTTTTATAGGTTTTTCATATGTTGTAATTTATTATATTTTACGGTATATTATCTTGAAGGTTGCAATGTCATATCGGTTTGGAAAAGTCGCCGGTGAAAGCTGGTTCCACAGAGTGATTGTGCGAGGCAGGAAATGCCTTAGGAAACGCGCTGTTGTGGATTTCCAGACATCGAGGTGGTGAGGATGGAATTTTGAGTTCTGGCGCGATGTCCGGTGGTGAAATTCAGCGGCCCGGACTAAGCCAAACAACTCCTCACAACTCTCCCCGTGATATATGCGATAGAGGATGCAGAGTGACCCAACATCTCTACGCAAATCCAAAGGATCAAGCCGGTCGGTAATAGCATGATCGTCGACAATTCGAACGGCTCAACGTTGAATGCGGTCAAAAGGAAGAAGCTGGTACTGGGGAGCTCCCGCCCAGAGGTGAGAACAGTACTCCATGTGTAGCCAAATTTGCGCCTTGTAAAGATTTAGGCGATGGGCCGACGTGAAATACTGTCTCGCCTTGTTGAGCACTCCAAGCTTTTTGGAAGCCAATTTGGCTTTAACTTCCAGTTGACCGCGGAACTGAACAACGTTTGAAATTTCAACGCCAAGTATCCCGATACTGGCTGTGGGAGTGAGGGGAGTATTCTCCAAATGAATCGATCGAATATGACAAAAGGAGACTTTTTTGCGATTAACTCGCAAACTTGGGTCTTATTGGGGTTGAATTGGACCAATTTTAGTCGGCCGCAGTCCGAGACTTTGATTAGCAAGGTCTCGACTTCAGACACAAGTTTGTTCCGACACTCGTCGACGTGCTCCCGAGAAATATTAGCACGGCCAGTGTAAAGGGCGTCTACAGTGGTGTCGTCCGTATAGCAGTGAATGTTACTAACTTGTAGCATATCATTGATATGCAGAAGAAACAGAATAGGTGAAAGAACGCAGCCTTGTGGAACACTAGAATTGACAACTTTTAGACCAGAGCATGCACCGTCGACAACGACCTTGATGCTCCGATCCACAAAAAGCTGGTGATCCACTTGCATAATTTCTTGGGAAGCCCGTAGGAAGGAAGCTTCGAGAGAGGCGTTTTATGCCATACCCGATCGAAGACTTTCGCTATGTCCAGACTAACTGCTAATGCCTCCCCCTTGGACTCAACCGCAGTAGCTCATCTGTGAGTAAGGTAAACTAGAAGATCACCGGCTGAGCGACCCCAACGGAAGCCGTACTGTCGGTCGCTAATCAGCTGGTGCTCCTCTAGGTACTGCAGGAGCTGGCAGTTAATAATGGACTCCATTATCTTGGAGATCAAGGAGGTGATAGCAATAGGCCTATAATTTGTTGGATCAGAGCGATTGCCTTTTTTAGGGATCGGGTGCACCAAAGCAGTCTTCCAGGAATTCGGGACTACGCATAATGTGTAGGAGTGGCGGAAAAGACGCGTTAAGACCGGTGCCAACTCGGGAGCACAAGTACGCAGCACGATCGGAGGAATGCCATTGGGCCCACTCGACTTATGGATGTCCAAGGAAAGAAGTGCTTTACGAACTGCACTCTGCCGGAATTTAATTTCCGGCATCGTGGTATCACACCGCAAGATTGTCGGTGGTGTCTTTCCTTGATCACCAAGAGTCGAGTTGGACGCGAAGAGAGATCCCAAAAGGTCGGCTTTCTCCATTATGGGCCAACGAGTCATCGCTCCTTTGCAGAGATGGAAGGGAGGGCTGACAGAAATTCCCTAAGACAGCCTTAGCGAGAGACCAAAATGCGCGTGTTCCCGAAGGAAGTCGCACCAGTCTCTCACCAATCCTGCCAATGTGCTCCGATTTCGCCTTGGCAATAACACTTTCGAAAGACCTGGAGGCAGAGAGATATATATATATATATATATATATATATATATATATATATATATATATATATATATATATATAAGCCTTTATTGCTGATACTAAACAATGATTTTTACACATACATACACATTGTTTTTAACTTAAATCTAATACATCGGGTTTCCCGGTTTAGTGGTCAGCGTGTCCATTGACACATAGGCCTCTTCCAGCTGCTTCCATTCTTCTCTATTGGTAGCTTTTCTAGACCAGATTGTCCCTCCAATCAATTTGATATCATCTGTCCATCTTTTAGCTTGTCTGCCTCTTTTTCTTTTGCCATCACGTGGTTGCCATTCTGTTATAATTTTAGTCCATTTCATACTGCTTTCCCTTGTCATATGTCCTGTCCATCGCCATTTTAACCGTCTTATTTTCTTTAGTACGTCTTCTACTTTTGTTGTGGATCTAAAAGACCGTAAAAGAGCAGCAGACATTAGAGAGAGATATAATAAAAATTAAATAATAGCGGCGTGGTAAAGCTTGCGGTTTGATGGAATATAAATGAAATTAGAAATAATTCAATAAAATTATATTTTATGAAGTAATTGTGCGCTTAACAAAAATATTTAATTCAAATACGGAAACAACTTACGTGTTAAAACTATTGAATTTTAATATACATTGATTCCAAGCAATAGTAAATGTTTGTTGGTAACAAGACGGGAAATGAGAAAATGAGACACTTAGCACTCTGCTGTAAGTGGACAAGGGAAGTGTGCTGCCAACCGAACAGCCTTTGATGTTGTATCATGTATGTAACTGCATTAGCTCACAGCTCGTGCCGTAATGAAATAATGCATTATTACTTCGCAGAAAGTCCAAAGATTCGATTGAAGCTGAAATAAGAATAATAATAGGTACAATGATTTAGATTATTTTTAGTGTTTTTAGGACAAATGGGCCTCCATAAGTGCATAACTGCATAAGTGGTCACCACCGCCCAAATGCATTGGCTTCGTAAGAA
The DNA here is from genome assembly GCA_905220585.2 of Nymphalis polychloros. NCBI lineage: Eukaryota > Metazoa > Arthropoda > Insecta > Lepidoptera > Nymphalidae > Nymphalis > Nymphalis polychloros. Next base: position 14,865,926 of record HG992247.1, read on the forward strand.
ATAGTTACACTGCAGCTACAATAGCTCGCTCAACCTTTAAACCGAATATAACAATACTAAGTATTGTTATTTAGCGATAGAATATCTGATGAGTGAGTACCCAGACGGATTTGCACAAAGCTATTGTTACAGCAAAGTTGGTGTTACCAAGAAAATAAATAATAGAAGCTGGTCAGCTATAGTTTACTAAATGTTGAGTACGTCGGTAATTGGTACTCATATCAGTTCTCTAAAATATTGTTCAGTATTATTTATCTGTATGTGTTTAATATGTGTGATGTTGATGTACCTTCTCAAATAAATAAATAAAATAAATAAATGTATGTATATAGAGTAGTGTTTGATATTTTTTATTACTTATATTTTTATTACTTTATATTTCATAACAGTTCATAATAAAAGGAATTTATACAATATTCAAATTTATTAATGTTTTAAGTCTTCCGCCGGAGTATGTAGTTGCTGTAAGTCAGCTACTTAATTCGAGACAGCACTTTCATAACAGCTGATATTCCTCAATAGCAATCTTAATGTGAATTTTAAATTAATCTTAAAATAATATTATCAAATAGATAATGTTTTTGATTTTTTATTTTATTTAGTTTTATTAAAAAAATATGTTAATTTTTCTTTTAAATTAAACCCTCATTTAAAAGAAAAATTACAAAACTGAAAGTATAGAACTAGAATTCTATAAGCAGCATGGTCCTATCTGTGTGACGTAATAAAAAAATAAGCCGACTTAACAAATTATCCACATTTAAGCCGATATGGCCCAATGGTAAGAACACGTGAATCTTAACCGATGATCGTGGGTTCAAGCCCGGGCAAGCACCTCTGAATTTCATGTGCTTAATTTGTGATTATACTTCATCTCGTGCTTGACGGTGAAGGAAAACACCGTGAGGAAACCTGCATATCTCAAATTTCGCTTAAATTCTGTCACATGTGTATTCCACCAATCCGTATTGGAGCAGCATGGTGGAATAAGCTCCAAACCACCAGCCTTAGCCCAGCAGTGGGTCATTCACAGGCTGCTACTTTAAACAAAAGAGTGAAACAATTTTGTTTTGATTTCGTATTTCCACAAAATGTAAAGTTTATGTAATATGTTGCAAGTTTTGGAAAACGTTTTTAATTAGATTGAGCGCTAGGCCCGGCTTCGCATGGATGTAGTAAGGGGCTCTATAAAAAGTATATATTGGACATATATACAAGGATAAAATCTTCATTTGGTCAGGGCCTTCGCAGGCGTCCGCGAATCACCTTGCGAAAGTTTTATTGCAATCAGACGAATCATTTAGGAACGCGTAGTGGATAAACAGACAAACATTAATTATCCTTTATTAAGGAGAAGACGATGACGGACAAGTGATTGTGAGTAATTTTTAAAGCATAGCTGGTGAAAGTAAGTCTTAAGAAAATATTTATTTTAGTACGTTATCCACGTATTTCTTAAGTAGTTCAAGGACTCAGGAGGAAGGTGATCGTAAGTTCTAACATTGACCTTACCATTGACTGCCCGAAAATACTAAAACGTATTCTTTATATTGAACGCTGAGCCAGTAACGGAAATGGTAAACACAACTCCCACCCCATGAAATCCTGTCAATGTTGTTAAATGATGTTAAATTTTTATCCAAAAATCAAGTCAAAATATACTTAAAGCAAGTACCCTTTTACACGAGTTTCAAACCGAAATTTTATAAAATTACATTCAAAGGTATCACTGATGCGTAAGCTACATATATTTGATTCTACCAAGAACATTTCGGCAATGAACTCAGTAGTGCTTTTTTCATCAATTAAATTAAAAATAATGATTTAAATTAAATACTGAAATTGATGCTTGTTTTTTTTTTTTAAATAAAATTTAAATGTAATATTTGCCTAAGCTAATGTATACTTACAGCTTTGCTAAAAATCTGGCTACTCATATCATTATTTAATGATAATATATATAATATGTAAATGGGCTATATCCATAAGATGTACGTTAACCGATATTAAAAATAGATTTACCTTCCTTTATGAGAACAAATAACCATTATTTTTTATTGTAAATAGACTCTTGAAACCTGTCATGAACAAATTTATCCAGTGGAGCAATATCCTGCCGTCATTCAGTTGACAGAGATCCATGTTGTCAGTGCATGTAATCCGACGCTCGGAGCCTTTTGTCATATGCAAAGAATTCTATGACGTCCTTTGATACATCTCTCAACTATAACTAGCGACTCGAGTAAAATACTTTTCCGACTATTCACTTTTGCAAGCAAAGACTGTAATTTTATCAAATTAATGTTATTCTAAATTCTCAGTAACAATTTATTCTGTGTTTTTTCGTCTCTGTATTAAGAAGAACATATGTATTTTATCACCTAAGTTTTTATATATAACGACCACATTATTTGACACATGGGTTTCATATTTCTGAACACCTTTTTTACGACATTATTTTATACATTATAAGTAAGTGGTAATCATAAATTGTAATTTTTTTTTTCCAATTTGTTTCTTTATTATTTTCCTTTTACGCGAACGGCCGTCACAAGCACACCAGAAGTGTCTTCTACCTTATAATATTATTAACCTTTGAATAACATTTAATTTGTGTATAAACGTTATTATAAATTATGAGATGTTTTGAAATAAGAAAAATACTTTATATTATTATCAGTGTTCGCTCGTGGCTCTACCCACGTAGTGCTTAGTATAAAAAAATCCTGTCTTGATTTGCAATTATCACTCGTATGTATGAACTGGCCCAGCGCAGCCGGCCGTGTGCTCTGTCGCAGTAGATACTTCATAAGCCATTTTAATTATTGTTTTCTTCATTATATAGGAGTTGCTACAATTTTCTTACCGGACTTATCTATTATGTAAATAATAGATAAGTCCGGTAAGCGACCACCCTATGTCACGAGTCAGCGGGCACTTCATGCTGAGAGATTAATGGGACAATTTGTAAATATCAGAAATTAGCTCATGGTCGCTGACAAAGCAATGATACCGCCATTATTCGTTGTATATAATTTGTACAGTAGCTAGTTTCAACTATGATATTTGTTTTCCGTGATACCTGTTAAGTACTCAATGTAAATATACTTTACGTGATGAATTTAACTATTAGTTTAGCAATAAATTATTTTTCATACGCTCTGTTTTATTTTACCAAATCCAGTATTAAAATATTAAAATCACACGCATTCGATAATTTATGGTATAGTAAAGGATATAATATGATCCTTTGTGAAATTTGAAATCGCTTTGACTGTTTTTTATTGCAGTTCAATAATACTCGTGCGACTGTTCGGATATTTTATGGGACGTTTCGTGTCTGCATAGTTTTCAATAGCTTAAATGATATAGCGTTTGAATATTGGAACTTTGAATTTGCTTTAAAATACAACAATAATAGAGAAACTTTTTCAAGAACGAATTGCGTGGGATGTTATTGGTGTTCTTTTGAGGTTGGAAGTGAGATCGCAAACACAAGTGTTCGATCCTTCGACTTTCACTTTATCTACAACAAATGAAATTAGGGTTTTTGAGTCTACACATTTTTAAGGAACAAAGATGTATACAGATAAGAATCGTAGTAAAATAATCGCAGTTTTTTTTTTATTGTTTAGGTAGGCGGACGAGCATATGGGCCACCTGATGTTAAGTGGCCACCAACGCCCATAGACATTGGCATTGTAAGAAATGTTAACCATAGTTTACATCATCAATGCGCCACCAACCTTGGGAACTACACCGGAATACAACAATACAAAGTACTGCTGTTCTGCGGTAGAATATCTGATGGTACCTACCCAGACGAGCTTGCACAAAGCTCTACCATCGAGTAAACATTTTGTGTTCGAGATATTAAAACAGGGAACTTTATTTGCAACAACATCGATGTGTCTATTTCTTGAAACGCAAATGAAAACTGCACACCCAAGTCGTGACAAATACTCTGTATTAAATAAATTAGCCACATCTATATTCCTCCGACAAAATAATATTAATTCAAGACGCATGAGCGGTTATCGAGCCAAATGAAAACTTGTAAGCCTCTGTGTCTCGACCGTTCGCGTTTTATGACTCGATTATTTTTATGGCTTCGTTTTTATTACCTTTAATCGACAGTAGGTCAGAGTTGAAGGTTGCCTCAAAGATCACTAACTTACGTTTTTCAATATACCTTGTATCGACAAAAACAAAACTGTGAAAACAGTGAAAATACCTAAAATATTCACATATTTACTATTGCCGTTATGTGTTTATTGATGAAGCAAAGACAACAGCTGCCTCTTATAAAACAAATAACAACTTGTGAACAAAATATGGATTGGATTGCGATATTGAATATATAAGCTAAGATTATGTAAATAAAGTAAATTGATCGAGTAAATATTTGTTTGCTTAAACAAAAACATAGAATCGACAAAATCTGAATACGCTGAATAAAAGTTTATTTACATATTCAATAATTTATAAGTTATACTTTTGAAATTTGTATTCATGCCCAAAAGGTGATACATAAATATTTGAGTAGGTTCTTACTGGTCCGAATTTTAGCTTATTTATTTATTTATTAAGATCCTCCAGGAGTAATTACATCATTACAAGATCAAAGAAACGAAAACAACTAATAGCTTAAAACTAAATGCATTACCTATATAGGAGAATACCTCATGCAATGATAATGGAGATAAAAATGAGCTTACACAATAAAAAATAAGTACATTTACAAATTTTAACATATTATGCAAATTGAAAAAATACAACAGTAAGCAAAAAAAGAATTGATAACGAAAACAATCAAATGGCTAATAAATCGGACAACATTTTCTTACGGAACTTAGATGAAGAGTCACCAAATAGATCCAGGGAGGCACTGTGCTCGTTTAAGATTTTACAAAAACAATTTAACTTAACTTCACTCCTGAATATACCAAATATATTACTTGTATCAAGCATAAAGTAAGAAATATATAGATATATTAATTATGATAAAGACCACATTTTAATTATTGGAATGTTTGGTAGGGGTTTTTGGTGTGATCCAGCTCGTGCTCAGCGTAATGTGTTTCAGATAATGTAATTATTTATTACTCATCTTTGAGTCAAACAATGTAATTCTCAAATGTTCCGCCCCATTTGTTTTATAAGAGTTTAGGAATAGAAACTGCACTTTTTTATGTAGAATAGAGTGTCTTTGTACAATACAATATGCCCTGCGCAGGTTTGCTAGTTCTTGAGATAACTACATACAATTATTATTATTCTCGTCTCTTATTCCAAATTATATTTTTGTCCCGTTTGTAGTTGAAACGCTTGGACCTTGGAGTAATAGTGCAAAAAATTTCATCCAAAATATTACACCCCGTCTTATTGCCTCTACTGGTGACAGCAGGGCCGGTTCATTATTAGCCCAGAGAATCGGAATTGCGATTCAAAGGGGAAATGCTGCTAGCATTCTTGCCACCATTCCACGCGGTCACGATTTGTACAGTAATTATTTTTAATTTTTATTTGTTTTTATTTAAGCTTTTAATGTAAATAAATATATTAACTTGTAATTATAAGCAAAAAGAACATGACAAGTCTTTTTTACGTTTTGAAAATTTTCTAAAACTGCTCAAGTCTATGCCTTTTCCTGCTGCCTCATTTCTATCAAATAAAAATACCGTAGAACGACCGATAGTTGAATGAATCCATTGCAAACCCGCTTAACTCACAGCACTAAAACCCATGGACGAGTGTCGACTCCGAAGCAAGATTATAGGCTATAATTTTACTGAAGGACTCTAAAGAGTGCGCTAACCATAAACTTCAACCAATCTAGAAACTCAATGAAACAGGCATGTTAAACTTAAATTTATACGGTACACCACACTTCTGCTTCTTTAAGCTGATCATGGAATTAATGGAACGTTATCGTATTAGATGTAGTTGATTCACCCATATATACAATTTTAGTAAAATATATTAGAGAACATTTGGAATAACTAACACCGTTCAAAATTATACACTATTAACTATACTCATTTATCGCTTTAAAGCCTATAAATATTCAAACATACAGACTGACGTCACTAATTGTCCATTCGTTTGCATTTAATGGTCTCTTTAGAATTTGAATATTATCCAATATAGTTTTATTAATATTATTTTATATAACCATTTACATAATTATATTATTACCTTTAAATTTGACGTCGTTTTTGGGTAATGATAGCCACGGCTTAGCATTAAGATTGAAATAATGTAACGACTTGGAGCACAAAGTCCACTTATACATGTATTTCCTGGTATATATTTGATATTCAGAGTAAACTGTTCGTAGAAGGCACATTGCAAGTCAAAAGTGACGTCAGACGATTTAAAAGTACTCGTAAAAGACTGACTTTCATTGTTGGCATAATGACGTTATCACAGATTTTTCCATTAAATAATGCCTTGTACAAACACAACCCCGTTGCAGTTTTATGATAAGTGTAGAAGTCGTAAATTCATATCTCCGTAAGCAATGCTATAGGAAGTCGTAAAGACTGCCTCCACGAGTCGAGATTGAACTCCACACTACAGGGAAACGTACTTTATCCCTTGTGTATTGTATTACGTAAACATGTTATAGTATTTTTATAATGCCATTAAAATTTTATACGGTTTGGCTGAGTGACATGGATTATACGAGCAATGGTGTGACTTAAGTCAAATATAATCAATAAAAGGCCATTAAAAAAGGTTAAATAATATAAAAATATAATCGCTTAATAATATAAGTAGTAGTTAAAAAAAAAAAAAATCGAACAAGTGTGATCCAGCGTCATCTATCTCGATAAATTATGTATTCAAATTGGGTATATTTCTTACAACTAAGCCCTTTAATAGAGATTAGAAGACGATTCAAACCCGGGCAAGCACCACTGAAATTTTACGTGCGCTATTTGTGATTATATTTCTTCTTGTGCTCGATGGAAATGACCTGCAATTATTGAATGAAATGCTCCACTTAAGTTATTTCGTCAAATAGAGTTATTTCGTCCAATACAGCCTACGAATGTCAGAAAGTGATATAGTATATTGATTATAATACTTAAAATATCTCCGTTGGTTGGAACATATCACGAAAGAGATACGAAATAACCTTTTACAGAAGAGCACTGCACACTCGTATACAAAAGAAATGTATAGAAAGGATTATTCAATACAACAAATACAATACCGCATATCATTCGGCGAAGGTTTCATTCCTGAACTAAAGCACCCCAAGGAAATAAAGACCGTAACACTCAATATTACTTTCATATAATATATAATAATCTTATATGTCATTGATAAGAATAGCTTATGCTGTGAGATGTGAATGTGTTTGGAATATTGAGGTTAATAAATAATAAGGATTTTAATTTGGTCGCAATGTGATGTGTGATGTGTAATAAAATGAATAATATTAATTTGACATAACATAGAAAAACAGAATGTGGTATTATTAAATAGAAAAATTTTCTCATACAATCTTTATTATAACTATGTATAATGGTAAAACGTTGTATTTAAGTCTGACCTTGAAATTTTAGTGTCGTCGTAGACAACAGCGTTTGACTTCCAATATTTGAAATCTTGATTGCACAATTCCAAATATATAATTTAAAATATTCTTCAAAGAACAGTGTTTATTTTTGTATAATTAATTATATTTATCAATTTTTAATATAATAGATAAGCAGAATGTTTTTATTTTATCCATAATAATTCGAGTTTAAATATATAACTGATGCAGTCCATCATGCACGCACTTGCCTAGAATATGCCTATGTAATCTTGCCTTGGGGATACCCGGTTTGTTATGCTATAATAACGCAGACAAGAGTAGTGATTATTACTAATTGTGTAGCACCTATGTCATATAACTTATCTATACACTATCCAAACAATAATCTGTAGAAGACCTACAAGGACGCTTCTATGCGTCAATTTACCAAACTGTGAAAGACCTGAATCTGCGAAACATAATAAATATGAAAGCTTTTTTATTATTTGATGGAAGAGGCAGGGAAACAGATGGCCTGATGAAAAGTGACTAACGATGCCCATGGATATAATATGTAATAACAAACGACTTGTGCTTTAAGGAAGTAACGGAACATTGCACTTAAACTCCACCTTGCAATTTTACTCCCTTAGGGTGCAAAGGAGCTTCACATCAATGTGCTTCGTTTCACACATTCGCACATTCTTGAGTCATGACTACTTTGTATTTCTTCGCAATAAACCAATAAGATATGAAGTGTAGAAAAACAAGTTGTCTGCATTCGAGCCACGTATTTATTTACGAGAGCGATGGTGTCGTTATGGGCCGTTAAAATATCCGTGGCTATAATTCTAGCCATTCTATAAAAAATATTGCTATTGTAGAGATCGCAGACGCTTAATGTGTTTCTGTGGTCATACGATAAACATGAAACACAATAAAAATGTAATATTAAGTGTAAGTGTATACTATCAAATCCAATAATAAATTATATTACTAGGCGACATAGTGGTAAGACGAGTACAAAAACTTAAATTGAATAATGTGTTCTGTCCACTTTTGTTTACGAGACGTCGCATGACAATAAGATGTGATCACTCGTCGTATCACTAAGTAAAACTATAATGGATTTTCGTCTGAAACGTGTCACACAACTTTTACATTAAGGAAGGTTGGAAACAATTTCGACCTTGATATCTTATCCATGACGCCCAAGCAATTTTCGCTTCTGCTTTATAAAATCACTACTTTCTGAACTAAAACCAAAACCAGAAAAAAACTTAGTTCTATATAACTAAACTATCGTTTCTGCCAAAGCGAAAGTTAGTTTATGCGCTTGATAAAAATGCATTTACCATTCAGAAGTGTGGCCTAAAGGTTATTATTTTATTAACTGTGGTCAAATTACCACAACGTTCGTCATTCGACAGGCAAAAAGCTAAAGTGCACTTGAGTTGACTGTGATGTCTATTATGTATATATATAATATACATATATTTATGTCGTGCGATCTACGAATGTCGCTATACAGATAAATATAAACGGAATTTGGTGATATCGTAGCTATATATTAGGACGGCCGTAGACCTTGTTGAGAAACCTCCACTTTGCAATTGAAATTCTGCCGTTGAGTAGCGTGGTGACACATGTATTCAATTTCCTCAATAGAACGGGCGGTTTTTTATTCCAAATCTTCTCTTCATAAGGAGAGGGGGCCTTAGTCTAACTGTAATACATTTGTTTAGAGGTTATTATTATGTTTATGAATACATTGAATGTTATTTTATAATTAAATTTAAATCGCATTGAAGATTTGAGCAGAGAGATTACGGACTCAAATAAAAGTTTACTGAGGCACGGAAGCTTCTTTTATGACTATAATTAAATCTGTTCCGGGCGTTAATTAAATCATTACGTCTTATCTACAATTAAACCATCGTCCTCCGGATAAAACGGGAGACAATATGCATTATTTTATACTAAAAATAATCTTAGGTTTTTTAGCAAATACTTATAATACAAAATTCAATAAAATCTAAAGAGAAAATGGTCCGTCTGCGCACATTTCTTACGCAAAACATTGAACTGTTTTGATATTAGAAGTATTGTTATATTAAAATACATAATACGTTCGTTTAACGGCAGCTTCAGATGAATGATAGCAAGTGTAATGTCCATCTAAGTATATGATATCAAGAGAAATTCACTCAGTATTATTTTTAAGATTTACACAAAAATACATAAATCCTCATAGCAGAGGAAAAACCATACCTTCAAAATGTGTAAAGGCTTTATCGCTATCGCAATCTCATTTAGCCATACTTTCTGACAATAATTAAATTAATGGATTCAAAAATAGGGTAATTAAAAATTTGGCAAATGATAATGGTTGGTGTTAAATGAAATGATTATATTTTATTACTAAGAATTTAACTTAAAACAGAGATTTAGATTAGTACGTACCTCTAATAGAATAAGTCAATAACAGTGTTTTTTCTTTGTTCTTTATAAAATCGCTGCTATTTTTTTCCATAACCGAATCTGCGTTTTTGTATAATGTTAAGTAACTAATAAAAAGACCACATTTTTGCAATTGAATATATTCCCGAATTAGAAGTAAGTCTAAAAATATTTTCTTATAGGTACCTCGAACATTTTGTTTTTAGGGTTCCGTACTGCTCAAAAGTGTTTTGAAGTTTAAATGTATACTAAAAAAGGAGGCATAAATAATAAAGCGATAGTGAGCCTTCACCTTTGATCAAAGTTGAAAATATGTGACATTATTAACCTCGGGTTGAAATTCTGTGGTACCTTTGAGTATCATAATTAGAAACTGTACAATACTGCCGTAATTAACTGATAACAAACACTCATTTTTTCTTGACAAAATATTCATTTGTAGTTTATTTTATTATAAATATGTTCGCATTTACCGTAACATGTAAACAATATCTTGTATATCTCAATAAAATGTTTTTTTATATTTACTGTTGGAAATTTATTACGTTGAAAATTACATGACACAAGTGCACACAAGCCATTTTTCTATCTATCTATCTATCTATGAATTGACTACGATTATATAACATTTGATAATGATTACAATAATATTATTCAAAATAATCCGTTCTTGTTGCGCTGTTTTCGATTTGACATTTTATATACTGTTCGACTGGCCTTATCTGCATCGCTGAAATATAATACTTACATTGTACAGAACTCTTGGTAACGAGTGTAACACACGCTTAGTCGGTTTTCCCTCTCAATTTAGTGAGCACTCTCTGATGAAATACCACGTCATGCTACAAAGGACCCTAATGATTTTTCATCTACTTTAAAAGTACCCAAACGACATTGACGCTCAAAACTCGTTCGTTTATTTTTCATTTTCTAAATATATTTAAGCAAAGTTTGCTAAGTAATTTATTGATAAGTGAGTTTGTGCCCACGTCTCCGTTTGCGTTAACGTGGAATGTAAAGAAACGGTAATTCCACCGTTTCTTTAAGCTATTATTATAATCCAAAATGCTGTGCTAAGGAAGTACTTACATATTTTTATATACTTTTGAAAAACATTTAGACTTTTATTTTTGTTTCATATTATTTATTATTAACGAATATATCATGGACAGATATGACATTACATTACATACGTGAATACAATATGCTTTTTATTTATTTACATGTTAATTTTAAATTACAAGCAATATTAATATAATTATGCTCGGATTTTGTAAAATCATTTCAAAAAGCAAAATAAAGTACAATATTTAAAAAAGCAAATTTCCAAAAAAGATTTTGTGCTATTTTTTTGGTTCAGTGTTATAATATCAAATATAATATTTTATATTAGGTTTTGTCAACAGTACCTTCTTGTCTTTTAATATTTTGTTCAGCTTTTGCACGTAATAAGTTTCTCGTATATGATCAAGGTAGCAATCCTTTGAGTTACTAATGAAAATAATACGACGAGGATTAGTATTTAAAAAGCAGGTCAAATGGAAAACTTTAATTAGCTAACCCTTTCATCCATCTTTTTTTTAATTTTTTTTCTGGGAACTCTCTTAATGTATGCCACGTTCAAATAGTCCATCAGGAATTGATATACTATAATAAATGTAAACCACTTCATACACCGTCAATGTGCCACCAACCACAGGTTTTTATGTGATGTCTTGGTTCACTCTGATTGATTCAATCGCCCTTAAAACACCAAAATATAGAGTAATTTTTAGTGATAGAATTAAAATTGATTTTGTTAAGTAAGTAGTGCCTGTAAATTTCCACTACCAGATTTCCAGACCAAGACCCAGGGGGCTAGAAAATGTCTATTTATCGATTTGTTTTTAAAAAACATCTTATTGTAATTTAAAAAATATTGTGTCATTAATAAGATATAATGTCCTCATCGGAGCCATTTTGATGGCGGAAGCACTCTCTATTCCCTTATTCTTAAAAACTTAAAACTGGATACTAGACACAATATCAAAGAGTGCAGGAGCAGGACCAACGGCTTAACGTAATTTTTGAGGCCAGGTAATGAGCTCCTTTGCTCCTGTTACTGAGAAACTCAATAACTCTTTATTGACCTTACCCGTGGTTAGATCTCACGACTCTAGCCTGGTAATCTGTAAAACAGTTATCACTAGTATGGATACCAGTCTCTCACAAAGGAATGTGAACAATGTTAACGGTAAAACACTACTTATTAAACAAATGACCTGTATTTTCCTTTGTGATGAGAAAATAAATAATCATTTCATTCATTCATTTCACTTTGGGGTCAACGGCCTCATAAGCCAGTAGATCTACGAGGCGCTCAACATATATGTATATAACATATTAAAAAAAGTATTCATATTTTTTATTATTTATTAAATTTTTCATTATAAGAAAATGTTGCGTCAAAGACTAATTTGTTATAAAATGTTTCACATCGTGTCTGAATATAAAGAGTTACGTAGGATTTTCTGTATTTTTAATTAAATAACTTTTGACGTGGCTGTTAAATAGGGTTACTTGTTACGCGGAAGCTGTGTAATTTAAAAGATTTCTTGAAAACCCTGGTTAATATTCATCATTTTAGACTTGAATTATTTCAATATAATATTAACAAATATCAATACTTCGCATGTTCTCCCGTTTTAAATGCAATCTTGTTCTTCTATAACAGCGATATCGCTTATAAACATATTTCTTTAAGCAATTTGTGTTAATAATAAACAATCACCAGCTTCACACATGGCTATACACTGAACAAGCAATGGATGTAGGTTGTATCGTATTTGGTATTGTATCTATATTAACATAATATTATAAATAGGAAAGTTTTGATTTTTTGTTTGTTTGTTTGTTTGTTACGATTTAACTAAAAAACTATTACATCGATTTTAAAAAATCTTTTACCATTAGAAAGCTATATCTTTACCGAGTAACATAGGGTATAATATATTTTCAAAAAATTTTGAAATCCTTACCCACAACGAAACAATGTAAACAGAGTATCAAAACGTTGCCTATAAAAGTCATTATTTTGCTTGCGCTGCGAAAACTATTGATAATATATAAAATAGTGTTCTATACATTAATAGTACTCATGATTGCTTACAAAAAAGTCCACGATGGTATATGCCTAACTATTATAGTTAAGCCACAATAAAAGTTTTTGTTTAAATTATTAAGTTCAAATACGGGTGGAATCGAACAGTGCTGATATTCGAATCATGATATTAATCCTTATCCATTCAAATGGTTTGATGATTAAGGTTAATTATGTACGTATAAATTTCACTGTAAATTAGTTGGATCAGACTTTTCGTTTAGAAGTTATGACGGGTATAAAAATTATCTAAGTAATAAAAATGTCACGGTTTGAACAAACTGTAACTGACCTACGCAAACGTCTATTAATAAATTTACTTATTTATGTTAAATAATAGATTTAAAATGTTTGCGAACGAAGTCGTGGGCGAATTGCTTGTTTTTATTTTAAAATGATATGGCTTAGACAACGTACTTACGTGCTTTCCGAGGAGAGGAGTATATCACTGGCAAAGTTAATTCCAGCCTGCTTCTAATAAATTCTTGAAAGATAAACGCAAAAATATTTTTAATGACTCGGCCCGGTATTTGAACTCAGGACCACCAGATACAGAGAAAAGATAGAAATATAAACGAGGTAGGTATCTAGTGAAAATCAGCTGTTTTAACTTAATATAACTTAAGCTAGAAAAATCTCTGAAAATAGGATATTGTCGAGGGCGTAGGAAGGGAAAAGTTTTATGATTGAACCCGATAGGCTGCATTGGCATATTTTTACGGTCATCTATTTTACAGCTCAGTATAGAATGTCGATAATTGAATAGAATGGAGTTTTCCCTTTCAAAAATTGTACGTGCTTATGCTGGAGGGTACCATCAACTAATCTAATATTCCATACCTTTTATTCTTATTTGAAGGGTAAGAGCGTCGGTATATTTAGAAGCACCCGGGAAATAACATCTCGGATTACATGGGTAGCGGTAGCGCCGTATTTTCTGTTTAAGGAATAATTAATATTTCTTGCTTTGACAGTAACTATAGGCTAAGGACTTACTATAAGATGGTCTATTTGTTGGACTGTTTTGTTAAAATGTTACAAAAAAAAAACCCACAAATGCATTGGTTTTTTTGGCGAATTAATAATACATCCGGATAAGAAACAGCAGTATAATTACTTAGATGTAAAGCCAATGTTATGGAGATAAATAAAAGACAAGTCCGTAATTCTTACATAGTATTTAATCCAAGGTAAGTAATATATGGAATTTAAATGATATAAGCTTGTTACCCGAACTATAAAGGAAAAGGAAGTTGTCTCGAGCAAATACACGTTGTTTGATCCTGTCTAACCTTCCACTCATCGTGTCTACTCAGAACAAAACATGTGTTGGAATTGACATCAACTTTTAATAGGTTTTTTTTATATGATAAGGTACTTTTAGGTGGATGTTTTAATGGGCCACCTGATGGTAAGTAATCACTACCCATTGGCGCTGCATGATATATTAACCATTCTATACATCACCAATGCGCCACCAAGATGTTATGTCCGTTATGCCTGTAGTGTAATTACACTGGATCAATTGTACAGAGAGATTAAATTAAGATAATAAGATTAATATGCTTTTTATTATAAGTAAAAAAATATATTATAAGTTTTTTGTCTTGCAATTGTTCACAACGTTTCGATATGATTACATTTAATTAGAAAAAAACGTTTTGTTTTGTTATATGTATATACGTATGTCAAAATATTATATTCTTACCGCGTCTTCATTCCCTACTTAATATTGCCCTTCTTGAAGGATCCTTGAAGAATCGTCTAGACATCATGATAACGGAACATACCCATGTTTTGATCGTCTAATGTCTATTTGATATTAAGAAGAAACGTATATATATTTTTATACATTATATATATACATATCTTTCCTCAAAGACTTTCGTTCGTTCATATCTGTTAGTTTCTTTTTATATTATATATTGATATCTTATGTCTCCTGTATTTTACTCGGTGGTAGAGCTTTGTGCAAGCTCGTCTGGGTAGGTACCCACTCATCAGATATTCTACCGCAAAACAGCAATACTTGGTACTGTTGTGTTCCGGTTTGAAGGGTGAGTGAGCCAGTGTAATTACAGGCACAAGGGACATAACATCTTAGTTCCCAAGGTTGGTGGCGCATTGGCAATGTAAGCGATGGTTGACATTTCTTACACTGCCAATGTCTATGGGCGTTGGTGACCACTTACCATCAGGTGGCCCATATGCTCGTCCGCCAACCTATGCTATAAAAAAAAAATGCTATACAATTTTAATTTTGTTTAAATAAAATATAAAGGATTTTTCATTTGGAGCGGGTAGATGTTGGCAGCCTGTGACGATTATGTTGTTTTGGTGGCATATGTTTAATCGATTGTTTATTATTCAGTCACTTATACAAATTTATTAAAGAAAATTATAAGATTATGCAGCACATCGAAATAATAAAAAATATTCTGTGTACGCACGCTAAGTGGCGGTCAAGACTGATATGTTCTAGCAACTGAGTCATCTTTGGCTCTTAATTTATAAAAAAACAACATCGTTTTCAATTGTATATTTTATTTCAGAGAAATATAAATCTTATATAATTTAAATCTTATTGCACGATGTAAGTGCATAAAAGCGACCAACATCATTTCCACAGTCGATACCTACGATGTTAATATTAATGTTAAATGAAGGAACTGCGCATAAATCTGATTTTCAGAAACTATTAAGGAGCAATTTCTCTCCACACATGTAAGTGACAGATAAAATTGAATACGTAAAAAAGAAATTGACGGAATATTTTGGGCAAAACGATTTCGTGAATTTTATTATATGAATCAATTTAGATTTATTTTCATTTCGCTTCCAAACTTTGATTTACTAATTATTTATTAATGTGATGATTAATAGCTTCCGGTTCTGTAAGAATAATATATTGTTAGCGTTTAAGTGTACTTTTAAAGTTATAAGGAAGACGTACGATCAAGTCGAGCGACGGAGCCGAAGTGAAGTGATTCTGCAGTTTGCCGTGCTTTTTTATACACTCGACCATGTTGATTACTCTGGTGGGGAAGAGACGGCTAACAATATAGATATGTTACATTATTATTGTAAACTATTTTTAATTGTAAACCCTCGAATGTATTTCGTTTGTAAAATGATCTACCAGAAATAAGATCATGAACTCTTTGAGTGCATACTGAAAAAGGTTATCATTGATCTGAGCTTTCGTTTATTTATTTATTCTTTATTGCACACACTACGAAAACATAACAAATACAAAGAACAAGTTTTACATAATACAGTATGCAAAGGCGGCCTTATCACTTACAGTGATCTCTTCCAGACAACCTCTATCATAAAAACATATATTGTTGTTAGCCAGGAGAATTGATCAGGCATAGTAGTAGTGCGAACAATTTATACATAAAATTCATTAAATATTTATAAACTTAATAAAATATACAACATAATGACACAAATACTCTTTTGAACATCTTTTGGCACCATTGACCTAGCTTCGACACTAAAATTCAAGCTCCACTTTCACTAAATTAGTACATGGATATTTTATATAAACATCTCTTGTCAATAATTACACTGATTACATTTTATTTTATTTATTTTTTGTTCTTTAGGTATTATATATTATTACATATTTCATACATATATTATTGCATTTTATATAAGGAAATTTTATTTTATTTTTTTATGGGATTGTATATCGTCCGAGCTATTGGTTAAATGTGCGAAATTGTAACCGGTAGTTGGTACCCGCAAGACAGGCTTGCAATTGACCAATTGAAATTGATAATGTTAATAATTTTTTTTTTTTTTATATATATATTTTATCATTCATATACATAGATATATAAGTATATGTAGATATATATAGTAAATACATACTTATAGTGATAAATAATAATTATGTAAACGACTCTTAAAAGTATTCACGTATTCCGCGTGACGAATGTCACTAGGCAAGCAATACAGTAAATGAACTATTATATATTTTAGTGTGACTCAGCGGCATCTGAAATTTATTGTCTTGCTCGGAGCGTAGATTGATTGGTGTATGAGAGTCAAGAAAGGTGAACCGCTTTTTAAGGTAAGTTGGAGTTTGAGGATGGTAGAGTATGGTGTAAAGTAAGGACAGAACATACATATTTTGACGTAACCGTATTGGCAGCCACTTTAATGCTTTACGATGCTGGGAGATATGATCGTATTTGCGTAAACCAAATATGAAGCGAAAACACATGTTCTGCAAGCGTTCTAGTTTATCTAACAGCTCCTCAGAAAGATCCAGATAGACCAAGTCGGCATAGTCCGTTATTTTCGCTATGTTGGTAAACGTGCTTAAGCTGATGGAGTATGAAAGACGAAGATTACTTACATACCTCTTACATTACTACGTACATCTGACGGTATAGTGATCTTGGTGGAACTGCTTGATAACCTCAGTACCATGCTGAGAGACCTGAACCTCAATACGGATAGATCCGAAGAAAAAAATGTGCATGAAATTCATGTCATTGTCACACCAGTGGGATACAAAACATAAAAACGTGTTAAGCGTTGTTAGCTGTTTATTATGGATAAAGATATCATATATGATCTATGCATAAACCTTCCACTCTTAAGAATAATGCTTGAAGCTTATTTCACCTCGTTGCTCGTATATCGTTACACGACGCATTTCCTCACAATGTTTTCCTTCATTACCGAGCATAAGAATTTAGAGTTACTTATCCGATTACAAGCAACTTATTCTTTCGTCTCCTTTCTTCCTAAGTATTAAGGGTGGCTCACACCAAAAATTTTTTTTTCAGTTTTTGTACAATTTTTTATTATTTTATTATTTTATTATGTGCCATACAATCCTAAATTTTCACCCTTCTACCATCAACCCCTATATTTTAATAGTGATATTAGTAATTCAATCATTTTCAACCTCGGTCGATAATTGGATCAATTAACACTTAATAATTGATCAGTTATCCCCGTCAGGGGTCTATTGTTGTCACTTCTCACCATGTAAGCAGCACGGAGTAGGGATGGGAGCGTTCTCCTGTCTCTCTTGCAATAAGCTGTATCTCATTTTTTAAACACTTTTCGGAAAAAATCGGCCATTTTTATTGTTTGTACATCGATCGCAGTAGTGACGCTTACAATTATCATTTTATCATTTCCGTGCAATTTTCAACTAAATTTATTATAAATTTGTAGTGCTGTTATTATTATTATTATTAATTAATAATATTAAAAGTATTTCTACTGTATTATTCTTAAGGAAAAATATTGTGAAAGGTAAGTTAAATAACAAAAATGTGTGTGTTCTTATGTAAATGCGTTAGACCTATTATAATAAAAAAAAAACAAATAACGGGCCAACTTTTTCAAAAAGGTCTATATCATAGGGAGGGACCATTGTTCGTATTACAATATTAATGTTTATGCAATTAAATAGCTTTATATAGTAAAGGTTTAATATACATACATATGTAAAATCTTTAAATTATTCGAATTTGACCTTCTGTTCAGCAGTTAAGACTGGTAAAATCATGCAAAAAGTAAGAATAATGCAGTGTAAGCAAACCACGGATATCGGGAGCGAAAAGTACTACGCTTCTTTACAAATTTCTAGGTCTATATCATAGTGTGGGACCATTGTACGATGAGCATGAGCACATAGAAACCGTAGACAGAACCTAAAAATATAATAAAAAATGTTCGATCGGGGGACCCCGGGAGGAACGAAGTTCTTTAGGATATTCTTTTTAACTTAAAACGTGTTTTAAAATGTAGATTTTTAATGATTATATTTCTGTATATTTGTCACATACCCGTGCCACGAAAGTCACGTAAAGCCGTTAGTAAAGCCTCTTACCTGAAGTTTTACCGTTCGCGTAGGTTTACCGTCTTATCGGATTATGAGATTGCCCCTGTGTTTACGCACACACTTTTGCACTATAATACGTCTTGCGTAGTTGGCAAATCTTTCTTGAGATTGGCCATCGCGGTGAAAATCGGTCAGGAGGAAATTATTCTTCGAAGTGTGCTGCGTGGGGCCTCAGAGGCATACCCTGGCGGCGATAGTCGGTGATCTCTCGCTGCCGAGCGTGATTATCGCCATGCTGCAACCAGCACCATGCATGCAGCACGCATGGTGCTGGTTGCATGGAAATGGTCTTCTTCTGCGAGAGTGTCATGTCGCAAAAGGAGGCCGCGGAGCGGCAGCGCAAGGAAAATGCCTCCGCTGATTCGATCCGTCGAAGAAGACCGGAGAGATTCATGTCATTGTCACACCAGTTGGATACAAAACATAAAAACGTGTTAAGCGTTTTTAGCTGTTTATTATGGATAAAGATATCATATATGATCTATGCATAAACCTTCCACTCTTAAGAATAATGCTTGAAGCTTATTCCACCTCGTTGCTCGTATATCGTTACACGACGCATTTCCTCACAATGTTTTCCTTCATTACCGAGCATAAGAATTTAGAGTTACTTATCCGATTACAAGCAACTTATTCTTTCGTCTCCTTTCTTCCATACGCAGCATCATTTAACTTAACGAAATAATAAATCGGCAAAATACAATTTTTATAATACGCATTTAGTTCCTGCGATGCAATCAATATAAATTTTTCAATTCTCAATCACAATGAAATAAAACAATGAGTTTCATTAATTGGAAACGTCCACAACTAATCCCGTAAGTCTGTAAGAAGCATTTCAAGATAAATTGGCGTAAATTTGCACATTTCCGAACCAAGCTCGATCAATCTTTAACTAATTCGTAATAATTTGTTTAGTCCTATTTTCTTTCTTCTTGGAATACATTAATAATATATTTTATCTTAAGCCCGAATAGCTGTAGATACAGATCATTTATTGACAGAAAATCTGAGTAAAAGTTTTAAAAATAATATCAGAATATTTTGTTCCAACTTCATTATACTGAAACAATTCATTCAAAATTGAATTCATCTTTTCACTTATTTCGATTGAATCATAAAAATTCTTTACAGATAACACTACATTTGAAACGGCATTCGCTGTATTCAGTTATATTTTCATGTTCATGTGTTCACTAAACAAGCGATTTAAATAAATTTAATAAGTTAGATATTACTCGTTCATTATCAGCACGCATTGTTTGTTCAGCATATTAATTTAAAACTAATCACTACAAAACTGTATTGTTCATAATTTGCATAAATATCTCTTATTTTACATACTTTTAAAATTAAACTACCGTTTTGCCAGCGCTTTCACTCGCGTAGTTCCCGTTCCCGTCGGAATACGGGGAGCCTATGTTACTCGCTGATAATGTAGCTTTCCATCGGTGAACACGAATTTTTAAAACCGGATTAGTGGCTTAGGCGTGAAAGGGTAACACACAAACAAAGAAACAAACTCACATTCGCATTTATAATATTAATAAGGATTGAACAGAGCTAACTTAAGATACTTACTTATTATTTTTACGTCCTTGTAAAAATATTATAACAATGCTTTTAGGATGCTGATGGGACTGCCACGCTTTTGTAGTGCATCAGGGATGTTCGCAGAAACGCGGGTTGATTGTGTTTTTACTATAATGCGAAAGAGATGCGGCTCCCTGGTGCGCAGGCTGCAAGGCAGTACCAACAGTATCCTTAAAATGATTGCGAGTAGGCTGGACTGTACGTACGTGAGTCATTGCTGTGCCATTTCTTATGGAAGATCGCGGCAATGAATATACTATGTAATTAATGTAATTAATTGATACTATTAGCTTTTAATATACTAACATAGATAATAAGTAGATGTAAACTAACAAATTGAGTCCGCGTTACTTTCAATAAATGAATTATTATTATTATTATTATAAAAAGAATAAAAAGTTTTAAAAAAAACAGCTCTGAATTACTTGGCTCACAATAACAATTGACCAATTTCATATAAAATATTTTATCTGGTATATACGAGTATACATAATTATTAAATTTTAACTGCAATGTCTTATATTTTCAGATATAGATTGCTACTGAAATCATTAGCCTACTTGGTAATCCTTTTGGAAGTTATTTTAAATCAGTTTCCAGTTAAAATGTAGCAAGTAAAACGAATACATCTACATAATTTTAAGTTCGTATATTTCATTGGTATAGAAATATAAGCCGCTCAAATCCCCTCCGTTTCGCTAGAGAATTTATAATAAGCATTCGAACATTTTATAACTAATTCCAATAACGAGTGAGTGAAGGGTATTTAGATTGTATGTTATATTTTATACAGCTTCGGAAGTTAATATTAACTTTCATCAATAATTTTCCCTACCAAGTAAATCCTATATATATAAAAATCTCGTGTCACAGTTTTAGTGTTTATACTCCTCCGAAACGGCTTGACCGATTTTGATGAAATTGTATATGTATATTCTGTAGGTTTGAGAATAGGTTTATAACAAATTTTTATACCCCTAAGTATTAAGGGTGGCTCACACCAAAAATTTTTTTTTCAGTTTTTGTACAATTTTTTATTATTTTATTATTTTATTATGTGCCATTAAAAAATATATACAATCCTAAATTTTCACCCTTCTACCATCAACCCCTATATTTTAATAGTGATATTAGTAATTCAATCATTTTCAACCTCGGTCGATAATTGGATCAATTAACACTTAATAATTGATCAGTTATCCCCGTCAGGGGTCTATTGTTGTCACTTCTCACCATGTAAGCAGCACGGAGTAGGGATGGGAGCGTTCTCCTGTCTCTCTTGCAATAAGCTGTATCTCATTTTTTAAACACTTTTCGGAAAAAAATCGGCCATTTTTATTGTTTGTACATCGATCGCAGTAGTGACGCTTACAATTATCATTTTATCATTTCCGTGCAATTTTCAACTAAATTTATTATAAATTTGTAGTGCTGTTATTATTATTATTATTAATTAATAATATTAAAAGTATTTCTACTGTATTATTCTTAAGGAAAAATATTGTGAAAGGTAAGTTAAATAACAAAAATGTGTGTGTACTTATGTAAATGCGTTAGACCTATTATAATAAAAAAAAAACAAATAACGGGCCAACTTTTTCAAAAAGGTCTATATCATAGGGAGGGACCATTGTTCGTATTACAATATTAATGTTTATGCAATTAAATAGCTTTATATAGTAAAGGTTTAATATACATACATATGTAAAATCTTTAAATTATTCGAATTTGACCTTCTGTTCAGCAGTTAAGACTGGTAAAATCATGCAAAAAGTAAGAATAATGCAGTGTAAGCAAACCACGGATATCGGGAGCGAAAAGTACTACGCTTCTTTACAAATTTCTAGGTCTATATCATAGTGTGGGACCATTGTACGATGAGCATGAGCACATAGAAACCGTAGACAGAACCTAAAAATATAATAAAAAATGTTCGATCGGGGGACCCCGGGAGGAACGAAGTTCTTTAGGATATTCTTTTTAACTTAAAACGTGTTTTAAAATGTAGATTTTTAATGATTATATTTCTGTATATTTGTCACATACCCGTGCCACGAAAGTCACGTAAAGCCGTTAGTAAAGCCTCTTACCTGAAGTTTTACCGTTCGCGTAGGTTTACCGTCTTATCGGATTATGAGATTGCCCCTGTGTTTACGCACACACTTTTGCACTATAATACGTCTTGCGTAGTTGGCAAATCTTTCTTGAGATTGGCCATCGCGGTGAAAATCGGTCAGGAGGAAATTATTCTTCGAAGTGTGCTGCGTGGGGCCTCAGAGGCATACCCTGGCGGCGATAGTCGGTGATCTCTCGCTGCCGAGCGTGATTATCGCCATGCTGCAACCAGCACCATGCATGCAGCACGCATGGTGCTGGTTGCATGGAAATGGTCTTCTTCTGCGAGAGTGTCATGTCGCAAAAGGAGGCCGCGGAGCGGCAGCGCAAGGAAAATGCCTCCGCTGATTCGATCCGTCGAAGAAGACCGGAGAGATTCATGTCATTGTCACACCAGTTGGATACAAAACATAAAAACGTGTTAAGCGTTTTTAGCTGTTTATTATGGATAAAGATATCATATATGATCTATGCATAAACCTTCCACTCTTAAGAATAATGCTTGAAGCTTATTCCACCTCGTTGCTCGTATATCGTTACACGACGCATTTCCTCACAATGTTTTCCTTCATTACCGAGCATAAGAATTTAGAGTTACTTATCCGATTACAAGCAACTTATTCTTTCGTCTCCTTTCTTCCATACGCGGCATCATTTAACTTAACGAAATAATAAATCGGCAAAATACAATTTTTATAATACGCATTTAGTTCCTGCGATGCAATCAATATAAATTTTTCAATTCTCAATCACAATGAAATAAAACAATGAGTTTCATTAATTGGAAACGTCCACAACTAATCCCGTAAGTCTGTAAGAAGCATTTCAAGATAAATTGGCGTAAATTTGCACATTTCCGAACCAAGCTCGATCAATCTTTAACTAATTCGTAATAATTTGTTTAGTCCTATTTTCTTTCTTCTTGGAATACATTAATAATATATTTTATCTTAAGCCCGAATAGCTGTAGATACAGATCATTTATTGACAGAAAATCTGAGTAAAAGTTTTAAAAATAATATCAGAATATTTTGTTCCAACTTCATTATACTGAAACAATTCATTCAAAATTGAATTCATCTTTTCACTTATTTCGATTGAATCATAAAAATTCTTTACAGATAACACTACATTTGAAACGGCATTCGCTGTATTCAGTTATATTTTCATGTTCATGTGTTCACTAAACAAGCGATTTAAATAAATTTAATAAGTTAGATATTACTCGTTCATTATCAGCACGCATTGTTTGTTCAGCATATTAATTTAAAACTAATCACTACAAAACTGTATTGTTCATAATTTGCATAAATATCTCTTATTTTACATACTTTTAAAATTAAACTACCGTTTTGCCAGCGCTTTCACTCGCGTAGTTCCCGTTCCCGTCGGAATACGGGGAGCCTATGTTACTCGCTGATAATGTAGCTTTCCATCGGTGAACACGAATTTTTAAAACCGGATTAGTGGCTTAGGCGTGAAAGGGTAACACACAAACAAAGAAACAAACTCACATTCGCATTTATAATATTAATAAGGATTGAACAGAGCTAACTTAAGATACTTACTTATTATTTTTACGTCCTTGTAAAAATATTATAACAATGCTTTTAGGATGCTGATGGGACTGCCACGCTTTTGTAGTGCATCAGGGATGTTCGCAGAAACGCGGGTTGATTGTTTTTTTACTATAATGCGAAAGAGATGCGGCTCCCTGGTGCGCAGGCTGCAAGGCAGTACCAACAGTATCCCTAAAATGATTGCGAGTAGGCTGGACTGTACGTACGTGAGTCATTGCTGTGCCATTTCTTATGGAAGATCGCGGCAATGAATATACTATGTAATTAATGTAATTAATTGATACTATTAGCTTTTAAGGGTCTTCTTTGACGTTCCGCCGCACGAAGTTTTACGTTTTTAGCGCTACTGTCGCAACTATCGAGGCTCGGGCACGGCACGCACACATATACGTATGCAGAGTGGGGTCGTCGCACTTTTTTTTCCTAAACTAAATTTTAACTTTATTGTCACTGATTTTGAAATGTTGTCAAATACATATCTATAGCGTTGAGGTGAGTAGTTTGGTATAAATAAACTTCTTGATGTCGTAATGTGGAATAATAAAAAAAAAATTGACGAAAGACGAATGTGGAATGCTTTATTAAAAAACGGAACAAGTATATATACAAAAAGTGAAATAAAAATACATCAATAGGAATACAAGAAAAATATTATATAAACATTATTGAAACAAACATTTTATGCTAAAATAATAAAAACAATATTATTATTACTGTAAAAATAAATGTTTTATTTTTTTAATTACTCAATATAAAAAATATGTGAATAAATACATAAAATAATTAAACTTCTAAAGAAAAATATATAATTCCTGAATCGAAATATATATTTTACAACATTTATTCTACTATGAAATTCACTTTCTCTCTTTCTAACCAATTCGAATAAAGCGGAATAAAAAGGATGCGATTCGACTTTCGGTTTCTTGGTTCTGCTACGGAAATCTATTACACAATAATCGACCTTACTGATGAAGTACCTAAAGACTATATTTGCCTGAGCACGTTAGCTAATAAAATAAAACGATAGCTAAGTTCTCAGGCGATTTGATGAGGCTAGGCATTACCGAATTCAGATATCTAAAATCGGATTTTGAAATCGATTTGTAAGTCTGAAATCGGATAAATATCAATTTGCAAAACCAATGATGACGATGAAGCATGAAAACGTTTCGTATATCCTCACTAGATAGCGCTTTGACGTAACAAAAAACTAAAAGAAACATTTTATGCTAAAATAATAAGAACAATATTATTATTACTGTAATAATAAATGTTTTATTTCTTTAATTACTCAATATAAAAACAATATGTGAATAAATACATAAAATAATTAAACTTCTAAAGAAAAATGTTATAAAAATGTATAATCCCTGAATCGCGGTATTGAAGTTTTTAACGCAGCTTATTATATATACAAGCGTGGCGGTCTACCAATTGGAAGTGTGTTCTTTAGTGTGATGCCACTACTATTCTTAGATCACAATAACAAGGATTATGTACTTCGTTCGCATTTCCACTTGAGTACTATATTTCCCGTTGAGTTGAGAGTCAGTAATTTACTGACTAATGAGGGTTTGTTAGGTGGGCCATCACGCGTGTTTCGTTTTATGCATAAATGGGATTTGGTCATTTTTATTATTTAGTGTTCAAAACATTATTTATAAATACTTTGTTTAGTTTTACGTTATCAATGAAAATAAGAATAATTTGAATTTTTACGACAATAAATTTATTGCCTCAGTTGTTGTATTACTGACCAATATAACTAGGAAATGGACGAAATAAGTAATTATATACATAAATATTTCAAAAAATTATATTTATTTATAAAAAAATTGCAATGTATCATTATATATGAGTGTGTTATAATTATGTAACTAGTTAGAATTTCAACTCGAGTTATTTTTTGTTTTTTATCAAACTACAAAATATACAAAATATTATCAGTAAAAATATCGTATCAAATGATAAAACACTAAAAATACCAAAAAAAAAAAACAGAATACATAAGCCGGTGCGCGTCCTAAAATTTATGATGAACAGTCTCGGTGACAACTAAAACGTTCAAATACATACTAAATACGCTTTTTATGCACACATTGATTTTGTGTAAGTACACGGTTCGATCGCGATCTATCAATGCGGCGCAAACCGACGTGCTCTCACTTCGGAGGCGCGTGGCCGACTGGTCTGCGAGGGTTATCGGCGGCTCGCATAAGAAAACGCGTACAATTTCATTGTAATTTATAATAACAAAAAATAAGAAAATGTTTATTAAAAAATGAAGACTCCAGACGTTTCTTTATAGTTTTAACTTTATTATTTGATAAAATTCATTTCTAAATTCTCGACGATTACGATAATTTCGTCTCAATAAGGAAGTGCGATTTTACACGTTTTAGTGATTTTTCTGATTTTTTTTACACTTATCCATAAACATTATCTTAAATTCGAATGCTCTACACGTAAGTTAAATTCATTGGCTAACTGTGTGATTTATTTCAAGGTTGTGGAACATCGCTTTCTATATAATTCTATCGAAATCCCGACCTTCGAATTTCCACAAACGTCAAAGAAGACCCTTAATATACTAACATAGATAATAAGTAGATGTAAACTAACAAATTGAGTCCGCGTTACTTTCAATAAATGAATTATTATTATAAAAAGAATAAAAAGTTTAAAAAAAACACAGCTCTGAATTACTTGGCTCACAATAACAATTGACCAATTTCATATAAAATATTTTATCTGGTATATACGAGTATACATGATTATTAAATTTTAACTGCAATGTCTTATATTTTCAGATATAGATTGCTACTGAAATCATTAGCCTACTTGGTAATCCTTTTGGAAGTTATTTTAAATCAGTTTCCAGTTAAAATGTAGCAAGTAAAACGAATACATCTACATAATTTTAAGTTCGTATATTTCATTGGTATAGAAATATAAGCCGCTCAAATCCCCTCCGTTTCGCTAGAGAATTTATAATAAGCATTCGAACATTTTATAACTAATTCCAATAACGAGTGAGTGAAGGGTATTTAGATTGTATGTTATATTTTATACAGCTTCGGAAGTTAATATTAACTTTCATCAATAATTTTCCCTACCAAGTAAATCTATATATATAAAAATCTCGTGTCACAGTTTTAGTGTTTATACTCCTCCGAAACGGCTTGACCGATTTTAATGAAATTTTATATCTGTTATCTGTAGGTTTGAGAATAGGTTTATAACAATTTTTTATACCCCTAAGTATTAAGAGTGGCTCACCCCAAAAAATTTTTTTTCAGTTTTTGTACAATTTTTTTTTATTTTATTTTTTTATTATGTGCCATTAAAAATACATATAATCCTAAATTTTCACCCTTCTACCATCAACCCCTATATTTTAATAGTGATATTAGTAATTCAATCATTTTCAACCTCGGTCGATAATTGGATCAATTAACACTTGATAGTTGATCAGTTATCCCCGTCAGGGGTATATTATTGTCACTTCTCACCATGTAAGCAGCACGGAGTAGGGATGGGAGCGTTTTCCTGTCTCTCTTGCAATAAGCTGTATCTCATTTTTTAAACACTTTTCGGAAAAAAATCGGCCATTTTTATTGTTTGTTCATCGATCGCAGTAGTGACATTTACAATTATCATTTTATCATTTCCGTGTAATTTTCAACTAAATTTATTATAAATCTGTAGTGCTGTAATTATTATTATTATTAATTAATAATATTAAGAGTATTTCTACTGTATTATTCTTAAGGAAAATTGTGAAAGGTAAGTTAAATAACAAAAATGTGTGTGTACTTATGTAAATGCGTTAGACCTATTATAATAAAAAAAAAAAAACAAATAACGGGCCAACTTTTCCAAAAAGGTCTATATTATAGTGAGGGACCATTGTACGAGGAGCATTAGCACATAGAAACCGTAGACATAACCTAAAAATATAATAAAAAATGTGCGATCGGGGGACCCCGGGAGGAACGAAGTTCTTTGCGATATTTTTTTTAACTTAAAACGTGTTTTAAAATGTAGATTTTTAATGATTATATTTCTGTATATTTGTCACATACCCGTGCCACGAAAGGCACGTAAAGCCGTTGGTAAAGCCTCTTACCTGAAGTTTTACCGTTCGCGTAGGTTTACCGTCCTATCGGATTATGAGATTGCATCTGTGTTTACGCACATACTTTTGCACTATAATACGTCTTGCGTAGTTGGCAAATCTTTCTTGAGATTGGCCATCGCGGTTGAAATCGGTCAGGAGGAAATTATTCTTCGGAGTGTGCTGCGTGGGGCCTCAGAGGCATACCCTGGCTGCGATAGTCGGTGATCTCTCGCTGCCGAGCGTGATTAACGCCATGCTGCAACCAGCACCATGCATGCAGCACGCATGGTGCTGGTTGCATGGAAATTTAAAACATTTCTTCTGCGAGAGTGTCATGTCGCAAAAGGAGGCCGCGGAGCGGCAGCGCGAGGAAAATGCCTCCGCTGATTCGATCCGTCAGAGAAGACCGGGGAGAAGGCGTAGGCGCTATGCGCACCTTAACAACAACCGGGGCTAAGGGGGTTCCGTGATACCGCTGGTTTTTTAGTGGTATTCCGGCACCTTCAGCACTGGTGAGCCACACATACCCCTCACTTCATATTTTATTTTTATTTTATTTTATAGGTAGGCGGACGAGCATATGGGCCACCTGATGGTAAGTGGTCACCAACACCCATGGGCAATGGTATTGTAAGAGATGTTAACCATCGCCTACATTGCCAATGCGCCACCAACCTTAGGAACTAAGATGTTATCTCCCTTGTGCCTGCAATTACACTGGCTCACTCACCTTTCAAACCGGAAAACAACAATACCAAGTACTGCTGTTTTGCGGTAGAATATCTGATGAGTGGGTGGTACCTACCCAGACGAGCTTGAACAAAGCTCTACCACCGAGTAAAGATGTGGGGAAAACGCGTAAATGCATTTATCCAGCGAAAAAAAAAGGGGGAAATTGTACTTACTTTTTTATCACACCAAAAAGCGTTGCCCTTTCTAATCAATTCTCCCTTTCACACGTGTATATTTTATGTTTAGGAAAATAGTAATTTATTCAAAATTAAATATAAAATAGCGAATTATAAGTTAAAAAAAGAGTTCAAATCATATTTAAATTTGTATAGAATTGAGGTTATCTCATTGGCCGCACACAGTCCTTATTGTCAATTCTGAAAATTTGCACTCTTACACATACATACACATACAAAGGCGCTGAGAGGGGAAAGGTCGCTTGGAGGACAACGCTTTTTTGTTACATGACAATTTCTGCCACGTCACTCTACTTTGCAGTAGTAAAAGAACTTTGTTCCAATAAATGAATAAATATGTAGAGCATGTTGTACTTTACTTTATGCATTATTATTATATGCCCTGTACCGAACACACATACACTGTACTGTATGGGCGAATGTTTATATCTTATTGATTAAAACAAGCAAGGGATAAAATCCTTATTTTTCCCGTACGAAGTCAGGACGGGCAGCTAGTATATTATATTATAGAAATGGATAGAATTTATGTTGCGTCATCATTTTATTTTGTCTTTTAAGTATAAACTACAAATATCTTTTATCAATAATTTTGGCACTGTAGGAAAGATACTGACTGCTGCCTTTTTATGATGTCAACACAAATTATATATGGCGGCCGATATTTGTTTTCAACTCAAAGTCGACATTTCTATTTAATTCAAAATTGTAGCACTCTATTACCGTTAAAAAAACATTTTGAGACTGAATTTATTATCCATATAACTTTGGCAAATTCATTCTATCAAACCACTATGTACCTAAAATATTTAAATATAAAAAGTTCCATTTCAATGTTGGGTTTATTTAATATTTACCTTCATATTTTACAATGTATATAATTTATGCATAAATGGATATTGAAAATGGGCTTATTAAATAAATTCCAATCGCTCCCGCTCCGCCTGATGTCGTTAGGTGCGTCGGATGTATTAGGTAGGACTCGTGGCCACACCAGACAATGCCGGCGTAGTCGGAGCACGTAAGATGGGACTATTCACCTGCAATCTCGGGATGCAAATCGTATTAACGTCTATTGTGCTTACTCTCGTGTTTACTTGAATTTGTGAGTCGAATGATGCAGGTCTTTTGGTTATTTAATTAAGAACCGATTTTAAGACGGCCATTGGCTTCAAAATGAAAAGACAAACATATTACAAAAAATAAGAAACAATCTTGGTGTATATTTTCTAATATTTTTTTATCAGCCTTTTTAGAGGCGTTTCTCAATGGCCTAACTATTACAATACTAGACCAACCCTTATGGAAAAAGTCGACATAATCTCGCCTTGCCCTTAAGATCTGCGGCGTGGACCACTAAGGGAGACCTATTTGATTGTAGTTACTGATAATTTTAAAATAATATATTAATTAATAAGTATATATGAAATACCGAGATTATATACTTTTTTATTTAAGTAGTTAAACAAATATTGTTCACCTCCTCGCCATTTTACTTAGCTTCAAGTCCTCTACCCAAAGGTTGTCTTCCCGACAGCACGAGATCGCTTCTTAAGCGATAAGACCGTCTTTTGTTTGTCATACTTTTGTTACAACTTTCGGTATTATTCCCTGGTGTACAGTAAAGCATATTTGTATTGTATTTCATATAAATATGGCTAACAATATCAACTTCGTAAAAAAAATCTAATCATTATAACACTAGTTTCCACACGCGTCATCGCTCGTGTGTGAAGCAAGCAGGTGCTGGGTATACTGTGTGTTTCTGTAACGTGCCAACGTGTATGCAAAATTTCATGATAATCACTTAAGTAGTTATGACATGAAAGTGTAACAAGCAAGCAAATAAACAAAGATACCTTCGCATTTTAACTACTGATTTGAATTGCAAAGTGTCAATATATTTATCTTCATGACTATTATTATACTTATAACTATTTTGACTAGCCTGGTGGGAAACATGCATAGGAAACCACTGAAATTTCTCAAGTATTAAATTTTTTTAATAAACTGCATTTCCCATACTCTACGAATTCGTAGAGTACGTGTGACGGTACGATTGGCTATAATATAATATTGGCTTGATATGACTATTATTTTTATTTTTTTAGCTAACGGTTTCACCACAGACGTGTGCGTCGCGTCGTGTACGCTTTGGGTTGTTTGGTTTTTTCATTAAATTTTTGGTCGGAAAACACAAAACTAAATTAAATAGGATTAAATAATAATACGCTCGCCAGATAGCGAAAATTAGCAACTACATATTATATACCATCGTACTAATGCTTAATCACGAAATTTATTATAGTTTATTTCCTCGAACGAACGTACTTGACGATGTATGAATACTAAAGAGGTCTCAAAAGTTATACTATAATAAACAATATTTGATTTTAGAATTCTTCATCTTAAAAATTTCGCGATCAATGTAAGATAAGTAAGAGGTCTTGGACGAAATGCAGAGAACACATTGAAGGAAATAGAGAGCGCACCTGTTTTTATGCAACTGTGACGCATATAGACTGCACTCGCATCGGCCCCAATTCCATATCTACACAAGGGGATCCACGAGGCGCGGACCAAACACGCGTAACATTGATGGCTTCACTTGATCTTGTCACTAGATTGCAATTAATTATAAGTACCTAATTATTGTTATTTTAGTTAAAGTCTAAAATAATTTATTCTTTTATAATTCCCCGTTGTGACGACGTTATAACATAATAAAACAAACAAAACCCTACTCTTTATATGTAGATAAAAATAACAAGCTATTGTGTTGTTTTATTCAAATTACGTTGGCCCTATTCGTCTTGATAGTTATCTTAACAGTAACCTTAGATCAAGGTAAGAATATTATAATTCAACGTGCTAGTTGCCTGCAAGGGATACAGAGGCGAGATGAGAATCGCTGTATGAATGAATAAATTCGCTGATTTGATCAAGATACTGTTACGATTTGAACAAGATAATTTGAAAAAGATACATTTGATAAATGGAGGTCAGATGAAACAGAATGGATGCAGAAGGCAGAGATTTTAGAAGAAGTCTATGTCCAGCAGTGGAGCACGATTAAATAAATAATGATGAATAACCATTATAGAACAAATTATTATTGTGATTTAGGTACCAGCGTTGAGAATACTACTCGCTCTCGGTCAGGCAGATGCTGTACATCGTTAATTATATAAAGTTAATGACACGAACGATTTATTTTTATGTTACCTACAACGAATACAATGATTTAAAATTACTACAATGGGATGTTCTAACGCGAAGAACCTATTCGGCCTTTGAACCTAAAATATATAGCGATTATTATTATATGAAAGTCATTAATATCGTTATTACTACTTTATATTTCATTGTACACCACAAAGGAAAAAATAACAAGACATGGACACAACCTAAATGCCACTGATGGCATACACACATAGTATTAAACACGCTCAGCTCTGCTCAGTTTCTAGGGCTTGAGACGTTGACATGAACTTGTTATTTCAGAGTATTGGTACGGAAGTAACACAACAGCACGTAGTCCCGAAGCAGACGGGTAGCGTTTTATATCTTCAAAACTACTGATGAGCGAATCAATCGTCAGTTTCTTCAACGAGCTTCGAATTTCGAAACGAGTCACGTATTTGTATTTGTGACTACGTTAAGTTGCTAAGTTTTTGTTAGAAAAAATCTTGTAAGCGTATGTTTTACTGAAATATAGATTTGTGTGAGCTCCTCTGGATAGGTACCATCAGCTATACTACCGACGAAACGCATTACTTTATCTAGCAACCTGCGGAATCGCGACTAAAGGTATCGTAGCACGTACTATGCTATCTCGGTTCTGAAGATACAGTCAGTGCGACAGACAGATAGATATACTTTGTAGGATTAGTGATAAGCTACGATTCTTAATGTAGTCTTAAAGATGAATTCATAATAATCTATACATATAATAAATCTGTAACTGGTCGATGTCTGTACATGGAAGATAAATGAGTAAAACTTTTATCGGGGGTCTTTATAAACACAATAGAACCCAAAACAATGATTAATAAATTTTTTGTCTGTTTGTCTGTTTGTCTGTTTGTCTGTTTGTCTGTGCGTTTGTGCACGCTAATCTTAAAAACGGCTTAACGGATTTGAGTGCGGTTTTCACTAATGTATTGTGGCTAACTTCACTTAACATTTAGTGTTTGTTTTATTTCAATCGGTTCATAAATAATAAAGTTATGTCAATTTAAAGATACACGTAGAACATTTATTAAAAAATGGTTATGGTCAAACTGAAAAGAGATTAAATATTACATGTAATTTACACTTTTGCTTATGATTTATCCTATATTTTGTCCTATAATTTTTAATCTATTTATTAATTTATTATAAGTTTAGTATCCCTCCTAAAAATCAATAAATTATTATCTGTAGGAAAAGTACGCGCACCTGTTAGTTGTCAAAATCAAAAAGTTTTGTTAACAATTTCGTGTTTTCAGTAGCTTCGTGTGTTGTTTTTGCATAAAAACTAATATTGCATATATATTGTGTGTATCTTTATGATCTTATCTTATATCTTTCATAACAGTACGCTTTAAGACTGCGTGTGAGCAAGTCAGTTAACTCAGTGACAATAATTAATACGTAAATAGTATATAGGTGTATAAACAAAGCCTAAAAAACAACTATAACAATAATACATGGTTTTAGAAGTGCTTGCTTTAAACATAAACGTGGTATATCACTTCTTAAAACTTTAAATAGGTAAAATTTTTTCGTCAATTCGTGTTTCCTGTCAAAAGTTTTAAAACGGCAGATAAAAATTCAAACATTTTACCTACCGAAGGTTTTTCTAAACAACGAAATAAATAACAATTTAACGCGGAAAAAATGGCAACCATATTTTGAACTATATTTATTAGCCTCTGGATATATATAAGGAGTATTAGCCACTGGTTATGTATAAGAAGTGTAAATAGAGAGAAATAGCAATTTTGTTCAACATTAAAATAACAGAAATTACTTTAGAAGACCTCATTAATAAATGTAACAAGTATTTCAAACCGAGGAAAAATTTAACTATGGCCTGACATGTATTTTTTATGAGAAAACAAAGCAAACACGAAAATATAACCAACTTTATTACGAGTCTAGAAAATTTCAGTTTAAAATGCGATTTCATTGAATTAATAGTCATTGGTCAGTGATAAATTTACAGCGAATATGTGTTAGAGTAGCTCGCCAAACATCAAAGATTATTACAACGGTCTGATCTGTCACTAAAGAAAGCTATAGAGATAGCTAAAATAGTAGTGATCGAACAACAAAATACGGAGCACATAAATAAAAGCACTGAGACGTAGTCATCACCGTCATCATCTAATGAATATCAAGTGATGAAGGGGGAGTAAAAGGGTTAAACAACACACAGTACAGAATAGAGAAGATGTGCATATTCCTATGAAGACAGACGGGCAACTAATTAAGAAGAGAACAAAATTGTGAAACGTGGTTATATTTGCCTCATCCCAATATAAACCGAATAAAAGTATTTTGTAATCTCTCAGTTTAATTCAATTGGTCTTTGGCTACATCAAGCTTGCGACAGCATAATCATGAATAGGAAGAAGTAGATCTGTGCGAGCATATAATATATAATTAAGTGTACTCAGATATTGATATTATATATTTAAAAAAAAATCACTGCAAAAATAACATAAATAAGTTAAAAATAATAATGTATTAAATGTATTAATTTATATAAAATGAATGTACCAACCCATCTTAATATTCAATATTTAAGTTTGTTATAAATTTTGTACTGTAGTCATATTCTTGCTTGCCTTTTAATTGTATTTGGTTAAAAAATATATAAATAATATATATATCATTTATTTATTGCATTTTATTTGCCTTACTCAATGTAATAATGCTTAAGCTATGTGATTTCATTTATATTTTGTTTTTGTTAAATTTGTGTTTTCATTAAGTAATTAATTATATTTGATTATAAAAAAATATATATCTTACTACACCTTTACTGATTATGATGGTTTAGCTGTTTGATTTTATATATGTTTTGATTATTTTAATGATTGTGTAATTATTGTTGGTGGAAACTTAGCTAATGTATGTATATATTTATATATATATGCTATAAGTGTCATCTCATTTTTAACACTTAACCTACCAGAGCGGTCAAATAACTGCTTTTGAAACTTTAATTAAAATTGTTATATAGCTGCTTTTGTTTGTATATTATATATTTTTTCTACATAAAATGGCCGCTTAAGCAGCTTATTCAGATGTGTTTCAAGTTCAATGGAAAACATTTGTTTTAATTCCCTTTTTTTGTTTAATTAAATTAGTAGCCTTGGTTAAGTCTGATTTTATTTAGTCTCTGACAGAAGAAACTTTTCCTTTATACTTTATATTGTACACATAAAATAACATAAATCTATAACAAAAACGAATTAATTAATAAATTATCCATACATATAAATAAAATTGAAGTTTCTGTCTGTTATTTCAAAATAACTGCCTGTTTTACAGGTTATATGGCTATTTACGATTTACCAAAACCAAAGCAATCATTTTTTTAATTATTTTACTGTCTGCATGTCTGTATCTTTTAATCGTCTAAAAATTGAAAAAACCGAATTATTATAAGAACTATTTCAAGATTCCGTTTAGCCTTTATTTCATCAAAATTAGTTGAGTCTATCAAAAGTTATAAAAATACGTATTTTTGTTGATATCTATTCACATAATATTATTACTCTTCCTAACTGATTCATTAACGCAGAGCCTAAACTGCGGGGGTTAGAAACTTGAAATTTTGGCAGTTGATACATTTTATAATACCCACTAAGGTAGGATTTTTGGAAATTCTACCCCTAAAGAGTTGAACGATTGTTTAGAATTCAGTCATTTTTAAAGTTAGAAGCATGAAATTTAATGAACAAGCTTAAAAATAAATAAAAATGTATTTCAGCGTTTTTGAAAATCTAAATCTGAGAGGGTAAAAAAGGGGTTGAAAGTTTGTATGGGGATTCCGTCACTTTTGGTGTAAGAAGAATGATATTTAGTATTAAAGCTATGCATAGGTATTTCGTCGTTTTTAGAAATTTAACTCCAAACGGGAGAAACGGGGTAAAAGCATTAGTATAAAAATTAAAAAAAATAGAAATATACTATTTGAGTTTTTTGATTGAATTAATAAACATGAATTTCAAAGTTTTTAGAAACTTTTATTTTTGTTTGGAAGAGTTGGGTGCAAATAATGAAATTCAAAATACGCAATATCTTATATCAATATCTCTTAGGGAGAAATATACGAACTTCACTATGTTGGTGATGTTTGGATAAAAAAAACATATTCCATTATTGCCATATGTACCACTTAATTGGTATTCCCTAAGCTTATATTATTGTAAAGTTTCATTAAAATCCATTCAGTAGTTTATGCGTGAAAGAGTAACAAACGTCCATACATCCATACAAACTTTCGAGTTTATTATTTTAGTAAAAAGTAGGATTATTATATGCCCTATACTGAACACACATACACTATACTGGATGGGCGAATAAATCGATTGGTAAATGTTTATATCTTATTGATTAAAAAATGTACGAGATAAAATCCTTATTTTACCCGTACGAAGTCGGGACGGGCAGCTAATTACTCGCTGATAACGTATCTTTCTGTAGGTAAAAAAGGTTTTTAAAAACAGTACAGCAGTTTTTTAGTTTATTCGCTACAAACAAACATACAAAAAATCTATTTTTACTTATTTATAATATTAGTATAGATAAAGACCACGCGCGAGCGAAGCTGCGGGCAACAGCTAGTAATAATAATAAATAACTTTATTGCACACTCACAAGGAAAAAAAAACAAGTCAGATACAAATAAAAATAATAATAAAAAGATAAAAGCTTAGGAAGGATGATGCATGCAAGGGGCGGTCTTATCACTCAAGTAGTGATCTCTTCCAGACAACCCTGTTTTAAGATGCTAGCTGGACATAACGGGCGAGTGCATTATACATACATACATATATATAAATATACATAATACATATATATATATATATATACATTTATATAAAATACAACATATCAATACATAAATAAATAAATACAATAACTATTTTGTTGGGTTTTTCCGTCAGAAAATTCTCAGTAGCAGCCCGGAGTCTGGAAGTTGGAAGTGTGTACACTCCCGTGCCTCGGAAAGCACGTTAAGCCGTTGGTCCTGCGCCTGAACTCTTTCCGGTCGTGTCGGATTGCCGTCCCATCGGATTATGAGAGCTAAGGAAAAGAGAGTGCACCTGTGTTTGCGCACACACTTATGCACTATAATATCTCCTGCGCAGTTGGCTAATCTCTCTTGAGATTGGCCGCCGTGACCGAAATCGGTCTGGAAGACCTTATAAATAAATACAAGTTTATAAATAGTACAAAATAAATAACAGGTCACATTTATAATACTACAGTTACAGTGGCCAGAGTGAAGTGAAGGAATTAAGTAAGTAAGGTAAAAGCGATAGGTAATAGTTTTTAGTACGAAGTTTGAAGATGGAAATTGAAGAGGATTGACAGATATCGAATGGAAGTGCATTCCACAGTCTCACTGCCTTAGCCGTGAAGGACTTAGCATATAATTTGGAATGACATATGGGCACACTTAACTTATTATCACTTTGGGAGCGAAGATTAAGTTGAAGAGTTGATTTTGAACCAAGAAAACTAAGCCGTTCATTTAGATAGGGAGGTGTACAGGGGTGAAATATAGTAGGGGTTACATAAAATATAAATACTTTTATTAATGCAGTTCTTTTTTGACCAGTAGTCTCAAAGAAGGCTGTGACAGAAGGAAAGACAGACAGTGAGTGGTCCTATATATGTAAGTGTTCTGTTTTGTTTTATGTACGGACACTCAAAAATCAAATGAACTCAATACAATGATGACAATAACCATCCGCTATGAAAATAAATCGAACTAAAATAATAAAAGACTTGTGGTTTTAATAAAACGATGTTATTTCTTAACCGAAGCTCATATTTTTAACCCTTGACGTAGTTTTAGGAGCAATATTATCTCAAAGCTTGTTCGTTTCATTTCAACAATACAATTCAAATTCAATTTTTGTATTTTCTTCATAAATTTTCTTCTCACTAAATCTGACTTTTATATTAAATTACTAGCTGCCCGTCCCGACTTCGTACGGGATAAATAAGGATTTTATCCCGTGCATTTTTTTATCAATATGGTATAAATATTCGCCCATACAGTACAGTGTATGTGTGTTCGGTACAGGGCATATAATAATAATGCATAAAGTAAAGTACAACATGCTCTACATATTTTTTCATTTATTGGAACAAAGTTCTTTTACTACTGCAAAGTATAGTGACGTGGCAGAAATTGTCATGTAACAAAAAAGCGTTGTCCTCCAAGCGACCTTTCCCCTCTCCGCGCGATTGTATGTGTATGTATGTGTAAGTGTTCAAATTTTCAGATTTGACAATAAGGATTGTGTGCAGCTAATGAGATAACTAATGAGATAAATTCCGTGACGCCCCGGGGTTCCCAGATACAGGGAACCGCCTTAGCCCCGGTGGCTGTTAAGGTGCGCATAGCACCTACGCTTTTTCCCCGGTCTTCTTCGACGGATCGAATCAGCGGAGGCATTTTCCTCGCGCTGCCGCTCCGCGGCCTCCTTTTGCGACATGATACTCTCGCAGAAGGAGACCATTTCCACATGGTGCTGGTTGCAGCATGGCGTTAATCACGCTCGGCAGCGAGAGATCTCCACCAACTATCGCCACCAGGGAATGCGTCTGAGGCCCCCACACTCCGAAGAATAATTTCCTTGGCCAATCTTAAGAAAGATTTGCCAACTACGCAAGACCTATTATAGTGCAAAAGTGTGTGGGTAAACACAGATGTACTCTCATAATACGATAGGACGATAAACCGAAGTGAACAGTAAAAGTTCAGGTAAGAGGCTTTACCAACGGCTTTACGTGCCTTTCGTGGCACGGGTATGTGACAAATATACAGAAATATAATCATTAAAAGTCAACATTAAAAATTATTTTTTTAACTTAAAACGTTTAAAACACGTTTTAAGTTAAAAAAATATCGCAAAGAACTGCGTTCCTCCTGGGGGTCCCCCTATCGCACATTTTTTATTATATTTTTAGGTCTTTTTTTTTATTATAATAGGTTTAACGCATGTACATAAGACACACATTTTTGTTATTTAACTTAACAATACTTTTCCTTAAGAATAATACAGTAGAAATACTCTTAATATTAATAATTAATAATAATAATAATAATAATAACAGCACTGCAAATTTATAATAAATTTAGTTGAGAATTACACGGAAATGATAAAATGATAATTGTAAATGTCACTACTGCGATTGATGTACAAACAAAAAAAATGGCCTAAATTTTTCGGAAAAATGTTTAAGAAATGAGATACAGCTTATTGCAAGAGAGACAGGAGAACGCTCCCATCCCTACTCCGTGCTGCTTACATGGTGAGAAGTGACAATAATAGACCCCTGACGGGGATAACTGATCAACTATCAAGTGTTAATTGATCCAGTTATCAACCGAGGTTGAAAATGATTGAATTACTAATATCACTATAAAAAATAGGGGTTGATGGTAGAAGGGTGAAAATTTAGTGTTGTATGTATTTTTAATGGCACATAATAAAAAAAATTAAGAAAAATTGTCCCAAAAAATGTTTTCCTTAAAATAGACTAAGTGGGATATTTGCCTTTAGCTATATTTCTGTTTTCCTAACTTATTTTGTCAAAGTTCTTAAGTGATTCATATATTTGGTAGCAAATTCACCGAACTTCGGCTCACAAGTGAACTTTATCGCTTTCCGCCTTAGATATTATATTATGGTTAAACTTAATATGCGAATACTTTCTTCAGTTATAAGTGATGAATATGCTATCCAAGAGAAATAAAACACGACAAAAACAAATTATGTAATATAATAATATAATTATGTAATTATAGTGATTGATACACTTTACAATAAATGTTTTAATAAAATTAGCATTCCAGTCCAACTTGAAAATTAAAATATGATGATTTCTTTGTGGATGTGGACCACTGGATATTGACGGTAAGTAACTGTAAGAAATATAACCATCTCTGACATCGCCAATGCGTCATTGACCTTGCTAATTAAGGTGTGACGTCCCTAGTGCTTGTTGTTACATTGGCTTACTCACCCGTCAAACCGGAACACAACAATACTGATTATTCCTGTTTAGCGGTAGAATATCTGATGAACGGATGGTACCTACCACCTAGTAAAAAGAAGGTAAAGTAATTTTAAAACAATATTAGATTTACATGTTCCTCTTAAAAAAAATGACCCAAACTTGATATTCAATGCGAGCGTTTTAAATAACAAATACAAAGCTATTCAAATAACTGACGTATTTTTCAATGGCAGGACCACCGGAAAATTAAATAACGAATTGAAAAATGTAATTCTACATTACATGACGCAATTGATTTACTAATATTACATTGGTGATGTGTTTACTGCAAACGATGTACTAAATCCGTTTGATTTATACGATGGCTAATGATACTGTTTTCTAGGAAAAGTAACATCACATGCGGATTAATCTTTTAACCCGATGGATGATAATGAAGGATAAATATGTTTCAGTTAATTTCGTAATGCAAAATAATATTTATTTATATTTCAGGAAATAAACAGTACACAGTGTATTAAAAACAATTTAAATAACAAAACAAGTATAAAGAAAAAAAAAAAGTAAATAAACTTATTTTTGTAGTTTCAATATGAGATAAATTATTATTTTTGGGAAATGTTCACAATTTTTGATTGGAATTTATCGACCTTACAAATATAGGTGTAAAAATATTTCTGCTCGTAAAAGTTATAATTAAACTCAGTCAACGCTTCCGTGTGTTGCAGTTTTAATTGAATTCTGTTCAGTTCAAGTTAGTCCTAATAATAAGACTATAGATGCCGAGGGTTTTGGATTCTGGGTTTTTTGAAAAGAAGTTCTTATTAACAGCTCGTACCTCTCAAAGACGTTGGTCAGGTCAGGAGAAGGCCAGATGAAGAAGAATGTCAATGTAAAATTTTGAATATGTTCTGCGATGAGTTTTAAGCTCTACAAGAGGACGTTACAAATTTTTTATTCCTTGTTTTGTACAATAAAAGTATAAAAATAAATAAATATTTATATTTATATTAAGAAGTTTGTAATGTTTGCATAGAAAGGCGGACTCACCGAGTGAGTGATTTATTGTGTGTGGTGTGTATAGTGGTTACGTAGACATAACTTACTATAAACAGTGCTGTCTCTTCTTTTTTCGAATGTCAAATCAATTATGACAAAAAGGGCGAAATCAGTGTTTAACTAAACAGCCGCTGAGTTCATTATAAAATTGATAACAATTTAATAAACGTCAAGTATTTTATGTAGAGGTATATAAGGAATTTTACATTGTTTTTGATATTTTTCTAAAATATTATACCTGTGTTATGTTTTAATCTCAGTTAAAAAATACACGTATATAAAATTTGTTCAATTTTTATTACCATCGGTAGGTACAGCCGTTTTTCAGACACAAATGTTTTCTGTTGTATCGATTTTTTTATTTTACATAAAAATCATCAAATAAATTACATATATCATTGTAGAGATAACTCAATCAATATATCTATAAATACTTAATTGGTATTATTTATTGCTAGTTGTAACAAGGAAAACTAGAGGTATCTATCTATCGTATCGGGATGTTCTCTGATAATAACAAAGTTGTATTCTATCGCTCTCAATCCATTAATCCCGTAAACATTTACGAACTTCGCCAATGTTTATCATAAAACTATAACCATCTATCATTTTATTGGTGAACTAGCTCTATTACGTGGCTTTTCCGCCATGAAACTAATATTTTAAGCTATGACATATTTTTAAACTACGAGTATAAGAGTCATTGGTGCTTACATTAGTAACCATACTACTTAAAGTACTTGTGTAAGAAGACCGAGAGATTTTTATTATGAAATAAATTATGCATGATTATACATGTGAATAGCTGCCACGGCCACAATCGCTCGGGGGGACGAAGCACCCGAAAATGCCCTAGTGCCAGTTAGTGGATACAGATGACGTGACACAATATCCGACGTGCATGTTTTTCACGATATTTTCCTTCTCCGCTGAGCACGAGATGAATTATAAATAAGAAAACTCAATGCCGCTTGCAAAGATGCAAGTATTCTCTGTACTGGGCAAGAAAGATAACTTGAACAAATAAAATTAGTGGATGAAATTATCTATCGAAGCGAATGAATACTTTCATAGTCAGTTTATGAGTGATACACATTAAAATATTGGCTAAGTCCGCTATTGATGATATTGACAGTCAATATTGAACAAGTAAAAGCTATTAAGGAAAGTGAATTGTAAATGATTTGCAAGTATATTGCAAGTGTATTACATATTGAAATTGTTAACATTTTGAACAAAATAGACGAAACTAAAATTGAATAACGTATAACTACGAACAAAAATGTTTCAATAAAAAACAGTGAAAGTATGCCTTAACTGAAATGTATTTTTATAGTTGGTTCCTTCATACAATATTTTTCCCGTCCAAAAGGATGAACTCGAACGCTTAACTTATTTTATGGCAGCAAATAGGTCACGTGTAAAAATGAAGGACTTTTTTCGATCAAGTTATAGTCGAACTCGTCCGGGCCTCTTGTAATAACAAGAATTTGCGCCAATGTTTTTAAACAGTTACTTGTTGAAGTGACGAGGAAAAAGGTA
This sequence comes from Nymphalis polychloros, assembly GCA_905220585.2. NCBI lineage: Eukaryota > Metazoa > Arthropoda > Insecta > Lepidoptera > Nymphalidae > Nymphalis > Nymphalis polychloros. Next base: position 14,909,128 of record HG992247.1, read on the forward strand.
GTGTTTGATGTTCTTAAAGACGTCTTGAGAATACTTAATAGAAAGGAAAAAATGTACGACAGTAAAAATAAATATAAGGAAATAAAATTCATTACACAATTTTATAGTAAAAAGTTAGATGTGTAGCATTTCTGATAAAATTAGTTTACCCTTGTTATATCTTTTCAGAGTCAGCAAGATTTTTAATAAACAGAGTTACTTGTATTCGAGTGTTCAAATTGCAATAAAAAAGTAAATAAAACGACATTGTAAGAGAAAGATCACATCTTCGGTTTTAATTTGACTATTAAAATCGAAGATATGCGGCAGCAAATTAATTTAATTTTGGTAATAGTAAATGTAAATAATTTAAATAATCGTAAGAACAGCATAGCACAAGTTAAGATAACATCCTATTTTTCGAAATTTTTATTAAGGTTGAAAAATAATTAAAAGGACCTTGTCTGAAGCCAATATTTAATAATCTTGATATATGTATATGCAAACATAGCAGAATTAAGAATATTTTGTAACACATTTTAGCTTTTTAATTGCGTGCAACACGAAAAACGGCTCATTATATTATTGTCAATGAGGCAATTGTCATTGACAATAGCAATAAACTTTTACTATATATTTAAATACACTGAATTAGTAGTAGTGTAAGTATTAATGCCTCGCCGTAGTACATGTACTGTAAATTTGTTTTTAGTACCAATAAATCGAGTAGTCGACTTGCTTCGTGTACTCTTACTTACGTGTATTTAATCTCTATTTATTAGCACCAGATACGTAATTTTGCATAAATAAGACAACAATATTTTTTTAATAATAAAATTTCTGATCTTGGTTCTATATTTTTATATAAAGATAGATTAAAAGAATTATGTATTAAATGTTTTTTTATTAATATTTGAATTTCAATCTCTCTAGACTTGAATTTCCCACGTCCACACATATCAGACTTCCCTCGACTAACATCTTTGCCTTTTTGAGCTTACAGAATATTCAGCGACAGCATATTGTTATTTTTATAGATAACTCTCACTAACCATTTTTAACACACTTTTATTAGCTTGACCTGTTGTATGTATCTATGTAACGGAAACTTTCAACGCAATTTTCACCCACTTCAAAACGTCCAATTGATTTGAAAATTTGCAAACGTATTAAAGACCGATGACTATACAAAAATTTAACTGTCCCTCCACCCTGTGACCACTCGCCCAAGTGCGTTTTCGTGCAGCCGTGCCGAGGTCGTGCCGCGAGTGAGGCCGAAGGCCAAACTCCACGTAGGAGCATAATTCACAAGTGTCCCCCTGATTAACCCTCCACCACATAACCCTACTTCCCCCCATACATGTAAATTCTCCGATTGGGAAAAAAATCGATATCTGGCCTTGGCAGAGTATGGCAATTGCGATTTTCGAAAAACATTTTAGGTTCCGCCATTGTATATTAAATCCAGCCAATCTAATATATTGGTGAGCAACGTGCCGAGGGATGAATGGCAAGAGGGTGGCTAAAAATATCATGTCGCTAGCGTCAACTTCAGGGAACCGGGCAAACTCTGTTGTATAAGAGCCATACCCTTCTACCGGACCTCTGAGGGGGGGTTGACCGTTTAATTGAACATTTTTCAATTAAACGGTTTTTCGTGGGAATAAAAATAAAAAATGAAACTACAACATAAAGAAGAAGGTGATTGGAGAAAGAAAGGCATAAATTAATAGAGAAAAAAGCAGAACTAGCAACGAAATAATAGAGAAAAAGAACCAAAGGCTTTTCTTATATGAAAAAATATATAGCCTCACAATCAAATGAAGACAGAAAATTTTACAGAAGACTGAAAGCATTGACCAAGATTGATTACAAAATTCAAACAAACTTATTACGCTGTTAGATAACAACAAAGTGGCTGTGAGAAACGCTCCTACAGTTGTGAGAGTGCCAACTTTATCGCATCATCAGATCTAGAAAACGTTTTCTATAGCTTACTGATTCAATAATATGCCTTATCGATCAGAAATGCAAGAGATGCTTTCTTAGCTCGTGAAGATCAACTATAGGCAATAAGTAAATATATGAACAAGCATCGAGAGGTTGGTCACGACCAACAGCTCGAAAACGTATTTAATCAAGTGCATGCATTTGAAATTGGAGCAGCCAGAGATAATGAATCCTAAAGGTAAAAAAGAAGAATTGCCAAATATAAATACGAATAATGAAAAGTTCCAAAGAGCAGAACAGGCCATGAATACCAACCAAAAACAACTATTCAATTTTATCACAGTGAGTGTAATGAATCAACTTAATGGAGAGAAAAAAAAGGGAGAATTTTCGTAGTGGAGCAGGCCTAGTGGAGCAGGCACTGGGAAAACTTTTCTATTTAATTTATTGCAAAACCAAGTTAACCGATGTTACGGAAAATTAGTAATTAGGCTAAAGGTTAGTAAATGACAATATGGGTTTTATCACCGAAATTATCTGGCCACATTTTCGACATGATCAAGTATATGATACGGACATACCATCAGTCCGTATAGATTTTGGTCGTGACGGTATACTTGTAATTAAGCCAATATTGATACAATTTCCAGCAAAATACAGCTATGGTACAGCTGAACGACGAATGCTTAATCTTAGGTTGAGCATCGACCGTACACAAAATACAGTAGATTATGCTGTTATTTACCTATGTCCTCGGCTGTTCGCTGCCGGACAAGCATATGTAGCCCTGAGTCGTGGAAGGTCATTGAATGTATCCAAATATAAGAACAATCAAGTCCTTCTATTTGGTTAAAGTTAACAGGGACAGTTCCATGTAATGGTGATGCATTGAATAAAATGTCTAGGTTACCGGAATACGAATAATTTTTTTTTTAATTATATAATAAGTGATAAAAAGAAAATTAATTTCATTTTTGTGTGGGGTGCTTTGTATTGATTGTTGTAAATGTATCAGTATCTATTTATAAAAGTAGAGTTATTATAAAAATATAATAAAACACGCATTAACATTAGCACCACACGCAATTTTTACAATTATATACATGGCAATTTATTTTAAAACTGGGTCTTGGATTTCGATAAGACGAAGAGACTTGCACGTCCTGTGCTCATTATACGTTTAGTCGTTTGCTTCAACGTCATAAATGATAGGGTAGTATGGGGTGAGCTGCTTAAAATGTTTCTTACAAGAATGCATGTATTGTAAATATGTATTTAATCGGTTATTAATTTGATTTCTGTATATATTTGTGAGATTTTATATGTACTCTATTCATGTTTAACTACTGTAAAAGCTTTTTATTAAATTTAACTGACGTGACGTTTCGTTAGTTCCATTTGTCGTGGTGTAACCACCGACGAGCCGAGTATTGTAAAAAAGCTACGGTCTCGAATAATTTAAATCTGACAAAAATATATTACAATTATTTGAATCTGATAAGATAATATTAATGGTGGAAGATGTATGAAGATTTTTCAAACAGAATTAAATTGGTAATTCAAACAGAATTAAATGGTCTTAATTCAATTCAAAGACACTTTTTCCTGTTACTTCATTAACATATTTCAAAAACAAAGATTTTTGGTAAGATTAGTTTATGTTGTGTTTTATTTTCACATAGAATTTTATTTTCCAACTCAAAAACCAGTGGAGTTAACTTCAAATTCATTTAGATATGACCAGGAGTACATAACTGGTGTGTTAGTAACTTTTGTTCCAGAATTGAGCCAGCCAGATGTTACGGAGCCAACACGAGCCAACTTTTAAAGCACTTAATTCAACGAAATACGACAGTTTAACAGATAAATTTTACGTTTTACTTTACTTGGAATTTATAAAAGGCTAATGAAAACATAATCATTGCTTGTTAACAAGAAAAACTAAGTTATGTCACTTAATGTAAAAGCATGAGGACTTTTTTTAGTTAATTAGGATAGCAAACGAGCAATAGCAAACGAGCAAATATCGCCTTATTGTAAGTGATCACCTTTTTTCAAAAGATGTTACTGCAATATATAAATGCACTGCATAAAGTATTAGAAACCTTAGCCCATCAATGCGCTGCAAACATAGGATCTTATATGTTATGCCTTTAATTGCACACTACCTTTCATACTGCAACGCAGCAATACAGAGAAATTAGTATCCGTAAATGGTTGATTCCAAAATTCAATTTTTTTACTTCAACCGATTCAGAATGTAGATTATCGAAACTCAATATTTATTCTTTTTCATCAATAAAAAATGACCATGTAATTATTATGTACCGATAAATCAGCTGGGATACGTTTTTGTGTGCACACAGTGATTAAAACCAAAATAATCCAGTTTGCACTAGATACCACAAATACCTAAGTAGCTATAGAAGTGCAGCTTTATATTATTATTTTCTTACTAATTCGTTCATAATAAAAAAATATGTGTAAGAGATAAATTTACGTCGCCAAAAAAGCCCTCAATGAATATATGAATGCAATAATGACATTAGCTGAGGAAATATGTAATGTCATAGCGGTAGATGAATAAAGGAATATTTGTTTATACATATATTCTTTCGAAGAGGACAAATAATTTCAGGGCAGAGACAAGGCTTTAGATACGATATCAGAACATAATATTATAATTAAGATACGTGATTGATGAGATGAAAGCGAGGATAAGGATGACAATGACATTTCTGGAATTGAACAAATTCATGATGTTTAGTGTGTGTTAAATTATCTATATAAATATTTTTTTCTGCTGACGGTGAACTACTACGCAACGCAAAAACATCTCCAAGCCGATTTGATTGTAAAATTATATTTACGTATGCTGTAAGAACATCAACAAACATTCAATTACCAATAAAATGAGCTAAGACGGCCCCGCGATTACATTACTTGAAATTTACGTTACCGAAGATAGCAGTCTTTAACCTGGCCCAGCGCCATAGATACGTCATGATATTTAGCTCGTACTCGGCGAAGTAGGAAAACATCGTAAGGAAACATGCATATTCGAATTTAATTGACAATTGGGCACATTTGTATCTACCTATAATCTAGAACACAAATTAAACATTATATTCTTAAATATAATCTAAATGTGACTAGAGAGTTTGAAAATACAAAAAGTTAATCAATTTAATATTGCAGAAATATTTGACCAAAAATAACAAGTATAAGCATATTGCAAATAGTTTAAACATCAAAACCTAGACAAGCGCAAACAAAAGCTTACAGACATGTTTTAATTAATATATCATATTATTTAATATTTCAGTTTAATGAAATAAATAATATAAACAAAATAAATTAAACATAAAATCAAGAGTCACTAGTTCAACACCGAGTCGAACTCATAAATACACTCTAAATTTGACCAAAACAGAGCCACGGAGGAGCAAGCGCGTCTCAACGTTATCAATATAATGTAAAATTAAATGGAACTATTATTTATATTAATTATACAAATAAACATAAGTACGAGATAAAGGGGATCATGCCTCGGCAGACATCTTTCGATTATGACGTCAACGTCATAATCGATATGACGAGCGGACGTTAATGTTGCCACACATTATACCCCATATAATTATTTTTTAATTCGTATCAATTAAATATCTATATAAATAAAAATGAATGTTGCTAAGCGCATTACTCGAGAATGCCTGGACCAATTCGGCTAATTTTTTAATACTTAAAAAATAAAAAATAAACATTGCAAGGACAATAGTAAAAACAATACTTTTCTTCTTCACATAAAAAATATCTGTCAAACAGTTGACGTAATGATTAGACTGTTTGAATACAATTTTTTTTTTTTTTTTTTATAGTACCCGGGAGGGCAAATGTCTCTACTCCACCTGATGGTAAGTGATAGCAAAGTCCAAACGCGACGACGGCTAGTGCAGTCAGGAAGAATGACTTGCACTAGCCGCCCCCGCCTTGCCGGCCCGCAAGATGCCTCTTCACGCCTCGTTTGAAGGAACCCGGGTCATAAGAGGAGGGGAACACGTGTGCTGGTAACGAATTCCATGTTTTAGAGGTGCGACAAAGAAAAGAGTTGACAAATTTCTTCGTGCGCGATGGAATTGATGTCACAGTTAGTCGGTGACATCGAGAGCCAGCACGCGTAGATTTGTGAAGAAAAGGGGAAGCAGGAATGAGGGTGAATAGCTCCTCTGAGCACTCGCCGTGATACAGTCGATAGAAAGCGCTCAGTGCTAAATATTATGATGCATGTAAAAAAAATAATCAAGTACAATATTATAATAATAGGTCATCGCACCACGCGTGAACGGATGGAACGATTTCGCTAATTATTTTTTTGTTGTGTTTATTATTGTCAGGAGAAGGTTCTTATGAAAGAAAAACAAAAATAAGAAAGTTGAGCGGAACATATAAATAATCGATTCCCCACTCATCACGAGATCTCATAAACTACGAGCCAGATTGACTTGAAATTTGGTACAGATATTCTTTCCTATACGTAAACGCTCACTAAGAATGTATTTTGTTCATTGTCTATCCAAAGCGGAATAATCACATATTTTACATTCTTTCTATATGTAAGAGAGCCGATACAAAATAGTAAGTAGTTGCCAGCGGCTTCGCTCGCGCGTAGTCTATATCTATACTAATAATAGAAAATTTTGTATGTTTGTTTGCAATGAATGAACTCAAAAACTGCTGTACTGATTTTAAAAATTCTTTAACTTAAAAAAATTGCAATAAAGTAACCCAAGTGTATCATTTATTTTTCTGTAAAAGTAATTATTTGGCGTGCCCTATGAAAACTATTAAAGAAAGTTAAAACAATGTACTACATGTTTATAGTACTCATCATTAGCTACAAAAAAGTTCGCAAGGCTATATATCTTACTATTATTATGTAGTTAAATCACAATAACTGCTTTTTATGTAAATTAATCAATAAAAACATGGCAACAAACGATGATGACATTCGTATTACAATATTAATCTTTATGCAATTAAATAGTTTTATATAGTAAAGGTTTAATATACATACATATGTAAAATCTTCTTTAAATTATTCGAATTTGACCTTCTGTTTAGCAGTTAAGACTGGTAAAATCATGCAAAAAGTAAGAATAATGCAGTGTAAGCAAACCACGGATATCGGGAGCGAAAAGTACTACGCGTCTTTATAAATTTTATTAGTCAATATTTTTTTATTATTTAAAACTTCAAAACGCTATAAAAAAATTAAGCCGCCGGGATGCCTCTCGAACTTTGACTATAAGTTCCCTTAAGCTATATACAAAATGTAAATTATTAATAATAGGAGTAACGGCCAAATATAATTTTCTCGCACAAGAAAAAATATAAGGGTGCCGAACGATAGTGGCGCAGTAGCTGGCGCAAAGATTTCGTAGGCTCATTCGTATGTACCATGTTTACTGGTAATCATACAAGCCCGTCTGGAAGAATTTAATAATTGTCTCTACATACCTATAATAATAATAATAAAAAAAATAACAAATAACGGGCCAACTTTTTCAATAAGGTCTATATCATAGTGTGGGACCATTGTACGATCAGCATGAGCACATATAAACCGTAGATAGAACCTAAAAATATAATAAAAAATGTGCGATTGGGGGACACCCGGCAGGAACGAAGTTCCTTACGATATCTTTTCAACTTAAAACGTGTTTTAAAATGTAGATTTTTAATGATTATATTTCTGTATATTTGTCATACTCCCGTGTCACAAAAGGCACGCCGTTAAAGCCGTTGGTCCTACCTCTTACCTGAACTTTTATTGTTCGCTTCGGTTTATCGTCCTATCGTATTATGAGAGTACACCTGTGCTTACGCACACACTTTTGCACTATAATACGTCCTGCGTAGTTGGCAAATCTTTCTTAAGATTGGCCATCGCAGCCGAAATCGGTCAGGAGGAAATTATTCTTCGGAGTGTGCTGCGTGGGGCCTCAGAGGCATACCCTGGCGGCGATAGTCGGTGATCTTTCGCTCTAGATCTCTCTCTGCCGAGCGTGATTTACGCCCTGCTGCAACCAGCACCATGCATGCAGCACGCGTGGTGCTGGTTGGAAATGGTCTACTTCTGCGAGAGTGTCATGTCGCAGCGCGAGGAAAATGCCTCCGCTGATTCGATTCGTCAAAGAAGACCGGGGAGAAGGCGTAGGCGCTATACGTACCTTAACAGCCGCTGGGGCTAAGGGGGTTCCCTGTATCCGGGAACCCCGGGGCGTCACGGTAGCATGCGTAAGCGATCCCGTGGCACCGCCCGACCAGACCGCCGGTGAGCTCCACATACCCCCTCACTTCATGTGGGGGAAAAGCGTAAATGCATTTTTCCAGCGAAAAAAAAAGGAGACTTTTTTATCACCCCAAAAAGCGTTGTCCTTCTTAATCAACTCTCCCTTTCACATGTGTATATTTTATGTTATTTTTATTATTTTTGCAATGCAAAAATGTAAAGTAAGAATTAAAATTGATAAATTTCATTTAATACCTTAGGAAAATAGTAATCTGCTCAAAATTGAATATAAAATAGCGAATTATAAGTTAAAAAAAGAGTTCAAATTATATTTACATTTGTATAGAATTGAGATTAGCTCATTGGCTGCACATAATCCTTATTGTCTAAAAATTTGCTCACTTACACATACATAAACACATACAATCGCTAGAATAGAAAGAATCAGTAAGAAAGAAAGATAAAGGACCTTCGCTTCGAGGACAACGCATTTTTTTGTTACATGACAATTTCTGCCAGGTCACTCTACTGCAAGCCGCGTAAAAGAACTTTGTCCCAATAAATGAAAAAATATGCAGAGCGTGTTGTACTTTACTTTATGCGTTATTATTATGTTGCTCATACACACATACACTGTACTGTATGGGCGAATACATTGATTGGTGAATGTTTATATCTTATTGATTAAAAAATGCACGGGATAAAATCCTTATTTTACCCGTATGAAGTCGGGACGGGCAGCTAGTGTTTTAATAAAATATTTGTTTGGCTTCAGAATTATAAACAAAAGGTATTTTCAAGGACAATTTAGTTTAAAAATCAATTAGTAAGCTCATTATTATGGAGAATTCGAAATCGTATTTTTGTTGCCAATCTTCTCTTTTACTCCGGTGTCGTTGTCTCATTCTTGTTTTCACCTAAAACAAAGTTGTTAGACCCTTAACCGTAGCTATCCGTAGCGATATGCGATATATTTATAATATACCTACATTTAATTAAATATGAACTGCATATTATGTTGAAACCACAACAAATTAAGTTGAGCAAAGTTAAGTTAAGTAATACGCTAGATATAAACTACTTACATATTCAAAAGGGTGCTTGGACAGATTAACTGCGAGCTCCAACGTATGGTTGAAGCAGACACATTTTGTGGTATCAAGCTGAATGTTTAAAATATTGAGAGATAAATGGCAATCAACTAATTAATTTGTTTTGGTTTAGTCTAGTGGTTAGAACAGGTGAATTTTAGCGGAAAATTGCATGTTCAAACTTAGAAAATTACTACTTTTCATGATCTTTCATCATGAAACACCTTAATGTTCAGTAAACATACACATTAAATCACAACGGTGTTTATAAAAAACTGTAAATATATAAAAGCGTTATATTGAAAAAAAATATTTTGGCTTATATCCCGATTTAATCATAAACCTGCCTCAGGCAGTTAGTTCCCTGAGTAAATTGAAAAATGTACCGACAGAGAAGATTGAGGAAAAACCATTACTTAAAATAAAACATTCAATCTTAAATTATTGTCAGCCCACGTTGAAATTATTTTATCGTATCGATGAAATTAAACATAATGAATGTTTCAAAAACAGTGTTTATTTTTCAAGTATTCTACTGCTCCACGAATTTTAGCACCAAAAACGCGTTCGCTCCTCATAAAATCCCGCTACTCGATTTTTTGGTTGGATTATGTTATGTGCCCCCTAAGTATAAAACCGAGTTGTTGGGATCCTAGACCGCGAGCGTCAGCCGCCCTCTTAAAAAACGTCTCTTGGCAAATATCTCAAAAACGCTAGCTAGCTACAACTCAGCAACTATTGATTGACTATACGTAGAATTCTGGTTTTGCTAATCTGTGTTTTTTAAGAGTTATCATTAGAACCCAATTAGTCCTAACGATAACGCTTATACCGTAGGAGGAGTAGTACCGCAAAACAGCAGTACTCTGTATTGTTGTGTACCGGTTTGAATGCCAGTGCCTGTAATTACACTGCCTCACAGTGTAATTACAGGCATAAGGGACATAAAATCTTCGTTTCCAAGGTTGGTGGCGCATTATCGATGTAAGCGATGGTTAACATCTCTTACAATGCCATTTAACATTAGATGGCCCATTATACCCGTCCGCCAACCTAAGCTATAAAAAAAGGGAATCTTTCACTTTTAGAAAGCTGTCGCCATGGCGTACTTAATATTTCGTCGATATAATTTTTCTTATCGCAAAACATTTGACTTTAATCTTAATTAAATTCCGTGACGTGACTATTCCAATCTCTTAATAAATAAAAATTATTTCTCGAAATTAATGAACGTACTTGTTCTACTGTCCGGTACAATTTTGATTTCTAAGCGTTTATTTATATTCAGACTCAGAAAACGAAGGAGATTTTTCTTTCCAATCTATTTAATTGAAATTATTAATTTAATTGGGTATATTTTAATTAATTTTGTTCTACACTCAAAAGTGTAGTCAAAAGCTTTGAATAAATTATTTCAATGACGTGATTAATTTGATTTAAAATGACATAGTGCAACTGCTCATTTGAGTAGACACCCCCAAATCATTTATTTATTTATTTATTCTTTATTGCACACACTACGAAAACATAACAAATACAAAGAACAAGTTTTACATAATATAGTGTGCAAAGGCGGCCTTATCACTTACAGTGATCTCTTCCAGGCAACCTCTATAGTAAAAACATATTGTTGTTAGCCAGGAGAATTGATCGGGCATAGTGTGCGAACAATTTATACATAAAATTAATTAAATATTTATAAACTTAATAAAATATATAAGATGACACAAAAACTCCTATATATATAATCATACATATACACAAATCATTTGTTATTCTACCGCCAAACACAAATATATTTTATTGTTGTGTTTTGATTGCAAGAAGAGATTTAACATCTTAGTTGACTATGCAATAAAAAGTTATTATTTTTAACGATGCAAATCTATGCCAGTGAATGTATTAAAAAATAAAATCAAAATATTCTCTATACAAGGAGGCTCTTATGAGTACGTTTGGGGTTACTGGAAGAGCCAGCAAAGAACTCGGCAGTTACTATATTTCTCAATTATAAAACACAGTCAATTATATATATATATATATATATATATATATATATATATAATTATTATTATATATATAACATTTACAACTACGTATATGTATGTTGTGTCTTGTATATAAATCGACTAATATGAACTTAGCGTATCATTCATATATATATAAACGTTTTTTTTAAATTATTATATTTAAATTTATTTATAGGAAAATTATTTTAATACCAATGGTATCACATTATAGGAAAGAGTATCATGCTCCCTAGAGGTGTATGTATTGTGTCGAGTCGTACACTTAGTTAATTATAATAAATTAGTGGTATCTTATTCTATTTTATTATTCAACGTGTAACTTAATAGTATTAATGCGAAAGTGAGCGTGGTATGCTTTAACGTCTTAACAACTCAAGTTTGGGGTAAAAGGAGGTAGGATACCTAGCATCTTCCCCCCTCGTTAACACGCGGGCGACGCCGCGGGCGCTAACTAGTACATAATATCGTGACGCAACAGTAAGCATTTCTACTTTGTTGAAAACGTCCCGAAAAGTCTTGAGTTCCATTTTTATAAAAACTGCTTAACGTGATGAACATAAAAAAGCTAGTCTAGCGTGGTTACGTGTGTGTGATAACACGCAATGCACTTATATATATAACCTGCAAGATTTAACTACCAAGATCGTACAAATGTTTACAAAATTGAATAAAAGCAAGTCACGATTTACGAATTTAGCCAATTAAAAGTTTTCCTGCGATTTCAATTTGCCTCACAAGCAGTGTGATAACCAATCACTGGAGTGGAAATACTTATAACTTGAATATTACGAGCTGTCGGTTACACGAAGGCTTTGATTCGTTTTCTCATTATGTTCTATTTATGATTTTAAGTCGATTAGCTTGATTAATTGATCTTATTAATACAATCAACTTTATTTTATTTATTTAACACTTTATTGCACAACAATTTGTCGTCATGTCTTAATTATTTAGTGATTTAGTTATTGTATCGTTAGCTTATACGAATTTTTGGAACGAAGTTCTTTTACGCGGCTTACAGTAGAGTGAAATGGCAGTGGTCACGTCATATACATAAATAGCGTTCATAGCGTGCGTACTAAATGCTACTATATCCGATACGTTGGGCATTCGAATTCAGTACTGCGCGAGCGCTTCTGGAGGTAGGATTTATGCCGAATTTTTGAGCGCCAAACCACGTCAAACGATAGAGCGTGAACTGTATAGTGCGCCTACCATTTTATTATTAATTAAGTTAAATACTCAAATATATGCAAACTCAATCAAAATAAAAATTATTTAAACACACAAACAAACAAAACAATAAAAGGATCAATAGCGCTTCGGCTTGCATAGAGGAGGTTGAGGTGATTTTTGGTGTGACAAAAATACAGTAATATAATAAAATAGAAACTACATTTTAAAACACGGTTTTAGTCGAAATAATATCGCAAAGAACTTCGTTCCTGACGGGGCTCCCCCGACCGCACAAATTATTTCCAAATTTTACTTTTCTTCAAATTATTGTATCAATAAATCATTGTGTATAAAAAGGGTTGCTTTTCAAAAAATTAATTGACGTTAAATGATTAATTATTTATTTAATAAAAAAAAAATGATCATCATCTAACTTTGAGAACTGTTGAAGCTTATACGGTTTCACTGTGGGTTGATGGATACATATGTACCAGAATTTTAGTATACATACTAAATACGTACTTCATTACTTTACGCAAACGTAGCAAATATATTATTTATTAATTTGTTTATTTATCAACTTAATGAATTGATGTCTAATTTTTATATCGAATAAAAAATACCGGCTCTGTAATATGAAGATTAAAAAGCGTTTAAACGAGTTTATTTAAATAAAGAATATTTAGTTTTGGTAACATTAAACGTTTTAACTGATGTCATAGTCGATCGTTATAACAAAATTGTCCAATTTAGTGAACACGTTGTCCCAATCACAACTAATTGCCTACCGAATACTTACTAGTTAGTGACGTGTTGTTTAAACGATCTGGCCCAGCTCGTGAGGGTTACAATTTTCCTAATTTATCTTAATATGTGTTCTTATAAATGTTTTGGTTATTGTTCTTGCGTTCTATCCACTGGATCATTTTTTTTTTTGGAGTTTGATGATAATATTAAACTACATTTTATTAAAAACTCATCTTTATAAAAGACTGATATTAATCGTATGTAACAAAAAAGACATCAAAGTTTTTATCACGTAAAGGTAAAAAAAATTGTCTTGCGTTTTCTCAATCATAGTTATAGAAGTATCACGAGGTCAGGGCAGATATAAATCTGGCTCTAAAATACTGTTGTCTTAGTCGATGTGTTAGGAAACCAAAATTATTAAAAGATGAGTCATGGGATGGGGATGGGATAAAAATTTTGTATATCTAAAGTTCAAGTTATACTTAATTAAAGATTAAAAAAAAAACTATACATAATAGTGAATACAATATTTCCCCTCATTTGTCAAAGTAAAGCATGTAACCAAATATCTATACAATGGAATTGTAAAGTATGCAAATTATTCAGATAATGGATTAAATTCGGGGCTATGAACCTAATATACGAATAATATTTGTAATATAGGACACAAAACCTCGCCTCACCGCAATATCCTGATGGAATTGTATTACTATAGCTTAGTGGTCGGCTGTGACCCCGCCGGGCTCGACTCTATTCAGCTTATGTCGATGTACTCGTATTTGCGTATCCATCCACGCCGGCTGGCCTCTTCGTGTCTCCGCCTCTCCCTTCCTCGCTCCCTCGCCTTCTTACCTCCCAACTACATGTCGCCTCACTTGATTGATACTCTTTATGAGAGCTAATATTTTTTGACCGTGCCTTTTCTCAACTTTACGAACCACAATAAAAATCAGGGTATTCAAATAAGAAAATTTATTCATCACGAATCAAATTTTTATTATTACTGTGACACTGTGACAATTATGTGAATATTTACACGATATGTACATTTATACAATAAGGAAATATTAATGGTATACAAATTAACTATTCGCCTTGCGATAAACTACCTAAATATTAATAAATTCTTCGTTACAACCCTAGGCCAAATAACATCTTTTTATCCATCGATCGAACACTTTACAAGATACAATTTAAGACAATCACTTATAAACAATTTCCTACCAGAAACTTGTACTCGTATACGCAGGTCCACACATTACATTTATTTACGCATAATATAAACCATTAATAATTAAACCTTAATCTAAACTAAGTAAAACCGACAGGTGAGGAGACAGGGCTCGTGTCTCACGCAGCTGTCAGACACAATCACACAGCTATACCAGTCTTTATAATCCTAGTCTATAGAAACTATTAAAGTGTCCTCCTCTAGCAGAGTAGCGGAGGTCTCGCGTAGTCGCGAGGCCCGCACTCAAAGACGCGAATGCGAAACACCGTTTGGCGCTATGAGTGGCGCCAGGGTTGATGGTCTCGTTTCCATGTGAAGGGCATCGCTGGCAGCAATTGACCTCGAAGTCATTGCTGTAGATGCCTCAGATCTAGATCCACAAGCACCTTCTCTTGCACCTGCGAGTCCACGAGCTTCCGCTAGAGCACGTGATTGAGCGCGCGCTGCACTCCCTCCCTTCTTTCGGGGTATTACACTATTCTCGACATGCAAGGTAGCGTTGACGTCCTTTCCTGCTGCACACGTGCAAGCCTTTAAGAAACTCTTCTTAAAATTGTCCGATAGGAAGGCGTAGAGTATAGGATTCATTGCTGAGTTACTATAGCTGAAGCAGGCTGCCACAAGGAACACAGTAATTGTAATGCGGCTGGCACACTCTGTTGGTGGTGAATATATCAAAGCAACTTGAAAAGCCCAATACGGTAGCCAACAGAGGACATATACAGCTATGACTGTAAGTACTAATTTAGTCACTTTTCTGTGGGAGCGCTTTTTTTCTTTCGATTTGTTCTTAGGACCGACCGTTTTTAACTTTCTTATCACGAGGCAATAGAATACAAAGATAAGGGTTAACGGTGAAGCAAAGCCAAGTGCAAAAGAGTATAGAGTGAATATGGCCTGTCCTTTATTAAATTCTTTTTCTGGCCACACGATATTACATGATAGTCCATTTTCAGTTTGTACCAGCGTGGTATACATGAAAATGGGTGTCATAACTAATGCTGAAGCCGTCCATGCAGCTGCTGAAACTATGCGGGAGACAAAAGGTGTTCTTAGACGAGGCGCCGCTATAGGATGACACACTGCTATGTATCTATCAGCACTCATGATGCAAAGAAAGATACTGCTCGTGAATTGGTTGATTCCAGTAGATATCATATACGCCTTGCACATAAATCTTCCAAACGGCCAAGCTCGTAGAGACATCGTGACGATAAGGAAAGGTATTCCTATGAGGAAACATTCATCAGCGATTGCCAAGTTTACAATATACATGTTGGTCACAGTTTGCATTTTTGAATATCGAAGGACGACGTATATGACGAGTGTATTTCCAAGCAGGCCGACGATACACACAATAGCGTAGAGGATCTGTGTCACGACATACACGATTGGTAGGTTGATGTTTGGACAATTTTCATACGTGCCGTTTAAAGTTCCGTTGTGGTCGAACGAGTAATTCTCGTGTCCGTACATTTCCACGTCTTCTAGCTCCATGATTAGAATCAATTTTTATCCTCGCACGAAAACAATCTTGTCCGCAGGCAGATATTTACCTGCAAATATAACGACGATAGTCATTAGTTATTCACAAAATGGCGAAAGCATTCATAATATTTTTCATTGTAATTTTAATTGTAAATAAAAGACTACACAACCAAAACTTAGTTTGTTTTTATTTCGTGAGAAACATTGAGTATCGGTTGATTTTATAAACTTTTACTATTATTCGAGCGTTACTGAATATTTAAAATAAAATTAAAACTTACATATTGCTTAAACAATTACAGCCACAACAGCCCAGACATCTTATTGTTACGTATCTGAAACAAAGGAGAGAACAAACATTTAATATCACCAAACAACAAGAGAGTCTCAGTGAAAAGGTCAACGTTATTTACTTTAAATATATTTTCTAACATATGAACTTAACTTTATATTTTAACTGTAACTAGTTATAATATGAAATTGAATCAGTTGAAATGTAAAAATGTTGATGTGCCGACCCGCCATCTAATGGCGAGTTACAACAATGTTATCCACATTGTTGTAACTCGCCACAGTGTTGTTAAAGAAATCCTGTTTCATGAAAATACATATACTATTAATGAAACACTCGTTGAGTTTTTACAGACTAAACAGTTTTTATTTGAACGGAAGACACAATGACAGAACAAATAGGGTTGACATACCTAGAGACAGATGTTGCTAGTAGTAGTTAAATTATTATTTCGTTATATAAATCTAACACACTCCCTTAACGAAATAATACCATATTTATAGAGAACGAACATACTGTATGTAACATACATTACAATCATACAATGTTAAATAAATAAACATTAAATTTCTACAATACCAAATTGCTCAATAAACTTGTAATGTTTCTGAGGACATAAACTTTTAGTCAATATGTCAGCAGGCATATCATTTGAATTCAAATAATTAATTTGTACACTATTATTTTCTACAGCTGTTCTGACAAAATGATATCTTATGTCTATATGCTTACTTCTCTTATGGAATACAAAATTTTTGGTTAACTTCTGAGCACTCTGATTATCATTATATAAACATACAGGTAACTCATTCCTACACTTTAACTCACACAAAAGATTTTTCAAATATATGGCTTCTTTAGCTGCTTCACAGATGGCCATGTATTCTGCCTCTGTACCGCTTATAGCCTCTTCATATGTTATCTGGTCTCCATACAGATTAAAATCTGCTTCAACACACATATTACTGCAACCATATCTCTCTGGCTTCTTTCTTTGTCTTACTTCTGCCTTCGGTTTAGTCATCTGATTAAGGTCCTTCAATTCTCTCAATGGTACAGTATCGAAAAACTCTTCTGAGGAACTAGTAGATGGTTCTTCTTCTACATAAGTACTATCATCCTTTGATATTACTGTACTAGTAGATTCATCAGAGTCGGAGCTGGTTTGGTCTTCATGTTGCTCGGCAGGATTTGCTGGTGCGCTTGGATTCTCTTCAACTACTGCTTGTATTATTTCTGGGTTATCATTTGGTTCTATTATTGTAACATCTCGGCTTGTTATTACTTTGTTGGTCTTTGGGTTATATAGCCTATAGCCCTTCACCTTATCAGCGTATCCAACAAGATAATGTTTTTCTGCCTTTTTGTCCCACTTCAGGCGTTTCTCTTTAGGAACATGTGACATTACTATACTACCAAATACTCGTATGTGACTGATATTTGGTTTTCGACCATGCCAGTTCATAAGGAGTCTTCCGGTGCAGTCCTGAAGCTATTGATCGGTTTTTTAAATATACAGCTGTATGTACTGCTTCTGCCCAGAACTTTTTCTCTAATTTAGCATCATATAACAGACACCTTGCTTTTTCAACAATAGTTCGGTTAAAACGTTCACACATTCCATTCTGTTCTGGACTATAAGGATTAGTTCTCTGATGAATGATGCCGCTTTGTTTCAAAAAATCTCTCATTTCATTTGAACAAAATTATGTGCCATTATCAGTCCTTAAGGTCTTAATACTGGAATTTGTCTGTTTTTCAACCATATTCTTGAACTCTCTGAAAGTGGCAAAAACTTCACTTTTATTTTTCAAAAAATACACGACTGACATCCTGCTATAATCGTCAACAAATAGCAAGAAATATCTGGATGAACCAATTGATTTGTTCTCCATTGGGCCACACACATCTGCATGCACAATCTCGAGGACTCTTTCACTTCTGTGACTGCTCTGTGGAAAAGGTAACCTTGTCTGCTTGCCCTCACAGCACACTGTGCAGTTGAACTTGCCAATGTCAGCTTTGTTGCCATACATTAAACCTTCAACAGCACCATTTTTCATTGCATTCATGTCTGTACTATTAATATGACCGAGTCTTCTGTGCCATGTTACATCTGAGGTTGTTCTAGCTGAAGCTGCTAATGAATATGCTGGCCGAGTGTTAAGTCTGTATACTCCATTCACCAACTGTGCTATGCCAATCAACTCGTTCTGCCGATTTCTGATGTAACAATGTTCTTGTTGGAAACTTACTTTGTTGCCATGCTTTATCAACTGGCTGACCGACAAAAGGTTAGTAGTAAGATCTGGTATACATAACACATCCTTGACCAAAATATCATGTTCTGAATTCTCAACAACCGTCGTAATCTGTGTATCTCCTGAACACAACACTGGCATAGTTGTTTTATTAGCAACTATAATCTCCTTTGTTGTTAGGTTATGTGACGTATTTTTAATGTTTTCCTGACATATCATCATGTGATTGCTGGCTCCCGAATCGATATACCATTCTTGCTTACTGAAACTGCCATTGAGGAAAACTGCACTAAATGCATTTACTTGCTTTTCTTTATTTTGTGGGCACTGGTTTTTATAATGACCAATTTGTTTACATTTGTAACATTTAATAGGTTTGACAGGTCGATTTGACATTGACGTATCTCCAGTTTTGCCAATTTTTTTTCGTTGCCAGTTTTTAGCCGTTATAAATGCACTTTCTGTTTCAGTACTGCCAACATTATCACTCATGTCCATCAATTTTGTTTTTATCACGTCAGCGGAAATGGCGATACCTGAGTGCTCTATGGCCATTATCATTGGCGAAAATTTGTCGGGTAGTCCCGCCAATAACAATGAACCTACCCATTCTTCATTAATATCAAAGCCGGTTCCTTTCAATTTATGCGCCGTATCAATGAGCTGAGTTATGTACGCCGTCATTGAAGCGCAATTTTCGAGCCGTATAGAGATGAGAGTTCGCAACAAACTGATTCTGCGTGTAAAACCCGAATCATCAAACAGCGATTTTAGCTTTGTCCAAACACCGTGCACTGTTTTTTCACACTTTATATGCACATACAGGGATGAATCGATGGTCATTACTAATTTCGCTTTTGCCATTTGATCTTCGACGCTAGTTGCTGCTTCGCCATCTTTCTTGTTGATATCTACGCCTTCCAATATCATAAAATTCTCAACCGCGAACGCCCACTCGTCGTAGTTTTCGCGTCCCTTGAGTTTAGGAACATTTACGATGTAACTACCAGCCATTTCACTGCAGAAAACTAATACTTTTTACTGAATTGAGCGGGTCTGGGCCCATAACCTAATGAAACACTCGTTGAGTTTTTACAGACTAAACAGTTTTTATTTGAACGGAAGACACAATGACAGAACAAATAGGGTTGACATACCTAGAGACAGATGTTGCTAGTAGTAGTTAAATTATTATTTCGTTATATAAATCTAACAACTATGTACCAACTTCCATGGTGATCGGTCAAGCGGGCCAAATCATCCTTACTAATATTATAAATGCGATAGAATGTTTATTTGAGCGTTTAATTGTATGTTCGCTATGTTTTCACGTCTTAACTACTAATCATCATGAACTTTGCATACACGTTGACAAGAGTACAATATAGGGCAAAGGGACACACACATCACACTCGAGTGAAGCCACACGCGGAGACTAGAAACTAGTATATATATGTTCATCTTTATAATAAAGCCGCGAATTCCTCCAAGCTTGCCACACTTCCCACGGGTATCACTGAGTAGTCAGACAGTGTCGCGGACTTTTCTTTAGAACTATTTGAGCGGAACATTTTACTATACAATATTTTCATATAACTTTATCACTTTACACTGCGCATGTGCAAGATCTGAATGGCACGATGTAGATAACATTTATCAAAATATTATATTAGCATTAGATAATTGTTACAAAATATTCATAATTGGTATAAGCCTCGTGACTCAATCTGTCTACTTAGCGACTTTTGAGATTAGCGCGAATATACGTACATAGAGATGAGCACGGCGTTGCCTTTTCATTTCTAATAGTATATAAATATAATATATAAAGAATTATTTCACATTACGAAACTATTATATAATTTCACATATAGAGATGTTAGTTACTTTAAAAGGCTGCTGACAAGGAGCAGATACAACACGCTAATAGCATTCATAGTCGTCGTGTTTACATAAAGATGATGCGTCGGCGCCAGAATATAGAACAATGTATTGTCTTCAATTAACGTCACATGGTTCGTGTTATTATCGTAACGGATTTAGACTCGGTACGATTTCGTTTTGTAATTCCTCCCGTTTTGCTATCTCATAACACTATACTAAATGCAGATGACGATCTGATTACTCTACTGGATAGATTATAACGCTGGACCCAAGCATTTTAAAAGCCAGATCGGTCGAGTAAATTGATTGTTTCATTTCGATGGCATGTAAAGCCGTTGGTTCTAGGTCTAAGTTAGGATCTCATCGGATTATGAGAATTCATCTGTGCTTGTGCGTTCAGTGGGTTACTACGATATCTCCTGCGCAGCTGGTTAGTCTCCGTTGGTTACGGTTGGCATTACCTGAAATTTAGCAGTAAGGAAGTCATAAACAGTACCTAGTATTATTTTAAAATAATAACAGACATATTCTCGCTAAACTGTCTGGCACATTATTAGTCACGAGGTCAGCGAAACGTCCTAAATGATAAATATAAAAATTAACGAATCCCCGTTAAATAGTTTGATAAATACTAATGAATATTTGACTGGTTTGTAAGCTGAGAATAGTAACTTGAATTTTGTTCAATTTTTTTTTTAAATCGGGATAACAAACTGAATTTTTCTCTAATGCAATAAATTCTTATAATAGAAAATATTACTCTAGTAAAAACTTGTGAGATTACTTAGGTGTCAGTCAAACATTTTAACGAGTTGCGTTAATTTAATTTGGACATAATTCGCTTATATAATTTCTTACAATATATTTGTAAAAATTTATTTAAGATTAGCTGCCCACGTACATACAGTACATTTAATAAACATCACCCATACCTAAGTGTCCGCGAGCGTAATGACGCCACACGTTAAGTACGGAACGAAACGTATTGTTTGTTTACTAAACCAGGTAGGCAGACTCAGCGCACAAAATACTTAAGACAATATTGTCTTAATTCAAATTTTTATTTATAATTATCAGCACATAGGTCCTGAAAAATTACTGGAATTAAAGGCGTGCCTGGTTATTGAAAGGGTATATCTATACTAATATATAAAGCTGAAGAGTTTGATTGTTTGATCCGGCTAATCTCAGGAACTACTGGTTCGAATTTAAAAAATATTTTTATGTTGTATAGTCCTTTTATCGAGGAAGGTTCTAGGCTGATTTTTATTCATTACATTTTTATTAATTATACGCGGATGAAACCTCGGGCACAGCTAGTATATTATGATATATTCAGGTATATAACATTATACTTGTTATTATTATTATATATGATAAAATGTTGTATGTAATTATTCCAGTGAAATACATTGTCTTGCCCGTGACGCAAAGGATACCATCGTAAATCATTGTTGGGTTTTCCGTTTTTGGGATTGGGACAGAACACGGAGACATTGAATATATTTAAGTTTGTTTATTATTGTTGTGGGCTCTTATAAATACACATTTTTAATTTTACTGAATAAATATATAGCTTCCTTTTATATTATTTAGTATTGTGTTATTTATTATTTCATTCAATTACATGGTGTTAATATAATCTAAGTATGCAAAACCTGTTTGTCCTAAATAACCTTATTTATAATTTAATTGTAATTCTTAGAATTTTTGACGTTTTCGCTCTCAAATTGTGTAACTTTATAATTAAGGAAAGTTACTGTAGATATTAGAATTACACTCATATAACATATAGGATTATGTCAAATCGATCGACCCAATTTGCGGAGTAAACTTTAAGGGCTTAGCTTAGTCGCGATGTTACTACTAATCTCTGGTATAACCCTTTAAGCTATTATTACCAGCGAATATAATAGATCAATTTAACTAAAGGTCGCCAGATCACTTCAAGCCAGTACCACTGAATATCAAAGTACTAAATTGCTGTAATTAATTCATCTCGCGCTCGATAGAACCGGGAGAAGGATAGAAGGAAATTTGCACGAGTAGTAGTTATTTAATTATATCATATTTTACTTTGGAGAAATAAAAAACAGCTAATACGATTTGAATTTTACTATAGTTTTTAAAAATACAAGAAAGAAAAAATTAAAACAACGAAGTATGTCCTAAGCGCAACGTAAAAGTCGTCACTAATCATAATACACAGTACCATTACGAATTAAGTCTACTTTATGATAAACTGAAATGAAAAAAGAACATAGCAAATATACCAGCCTTAAAACCAGCCTTATCCATTCTATATACTTCTGACATATGGCGGCCGCTGAAAATCAGCGTCAACGTATCATCATACACGAGCCGTAACCAATTTCTTGCATTACATTACTTTGTACATACTACAAAAACTTTACATATGGTTTAATCTTATTAAATGTCGAATAAAAACTACTGTAAGAGCCAGAGCTAAGAGTATTTTTTATTTAATAATGTGATAATTTGGCCAGTTGCTAGTACGTAGCACGTGTGCGCATTACTCCCATAATCTTAAACACAGCGTTCGTGTTAACTAACAAACAGTTTGTTTATGTTTGTACCGAAATATTATTTGTTAGTACGGTAATGGTCATAAATACATGCTTGTGGGCGTATTGCTATAGCTTGCGTATTCTCAATATTATATTATATAGAATTCAAATAGATATTCATATAAACATGTAAACTGAACGGTTATTTTGGACTGTTTTCATGAACGTAGTATAAATATATTCTATATATATAATCGTTATTTATAATTGTAAGTTATACTTTTATAGTCCAGTGTCGTTCGACTTGTGATCGTATCCCACATGGACCCTAGATTATAAACGGGTTGCGAAATTAATTGAGGATTAATGAAAACTAATAATTGCAGTTTAATCCGTCGTAGTTTCTATATATAAAACCAGTCAAGTGTGGGTAGGACTCACTTGAAGAAGGTCTCGTACTATTACGATGGAGCATGAGAATGGGAAAACTATGGTCATTCTCAATTATAAACATAACGGCTGAAAAATGTAAAGATTGCAATATAAACGTAACAAATATGAAAATTTGAAAGATAACCCTTGGCGCGAATGTATGTAAGTGATTTTTAAAAAAAGTAGCTTAGACTTTCCTGTTAGTCATCAGCATCGCAAGTACCTTTCAACTCAGCTGCAAGATTTAACCAATACCTGCGAGATAAAACAAACTGTTTTTTATACTTAATTTATTTCTGGTTCGGTTAATATATTATATTATTGGTTCTATATATAACAACTCGCCATTTTCAAAGTATGTGTAAATAATACGCGGGAAATTTAGTCCTCACCGTTGCAAAAGCAATAACAATTAATGAATGATAATGCTCATTTGAAACGTCACTGTTTAGAAATCAAACATGACCCTAATATCATAATTAGTTATACAGGTCGACACATGAAAATTTAGCGTTTGAAAATAGTATTGTTTCCTCACAATAAACATAAAGTATCAATAATACATATAATTATATATCATATTAAAATCATAGTTCGTAGTTTTTTTTAATCATTGATGAAAATACTTTTAAATAGAACGAACGAATAAAATAGAATATTTTTTAGTCAATAAGCTCATGTTGATCGAAAACAATTTTATTTTTATTAATGCTCAGTTATTTAGTTAAAACAAATGAAATGTATAGTATGAAATATAACAAACAAATAGAAATAAAAATTAATGAGTTATATATAATTATGGTTACAAGAAAATTAATATATAATTTTGGTATCGAAATTAAAAAGCAAAAACTGTTTATATAAAATCTATCAATTATATACAAGTTCATATTTAACAAAGGCCAAAGACTAAAGTCACTAATGTATAAAAAGAGTTATGTTAATCATCAACCTCAAATATTTTAATTTACATGTGATGCAGTTCGCAGGTCAGACCCGGGACGTATTCGTACGCTTAGCTTCAGTCTAATATGTAAATTTACCACGTTTACGTTTCATTAATATCAATTTGCATAGACGGCGAGACACAATATTGTGAAATACTTATTAAAAAAATAATAAATTTTGTTGGTCACACTGCTGAAAAACCTCGACTATAATTGTTAAATATATAAGAGAGAGACCGGCCACGGCGGCCAATCTCTCTTGAGATTGGCCGCCGTGGCCGAAATCGGTCTGGAGGACCTTATAAATATATAAAAAGATGATTCATAAGTGTTTGTTAAAGCCTACTTACTTGATTTGATTTGACAAATTTTCTTTAAATAATGAAATCCCTACAGAAGTTCTTATTTCTCATATTAAGTGAATTGTATTCTTTTTATAAAATAAATGTCTTTGACCGTTACAAATTGAACTTCATATTTAAATTGAATCAGTTACCCTAAAGGATAAGGTTCACGTGCACTATCCACCTAATATCTTCACAATATATTATATATACAAACACGGTCTTATCAAAGATTTATAACGGATAGGTAAATCACGAAACAAGCAGACTCGGCCGAAAATAAATTCAGTTTTCGTGTCCATTGTCAAAGGGACATTACTTTTTTATGCCCTAATACCCTAAAAGCGAACGGGTAACCTAGGAGTGAACGGCGTAATATTTGGGACTTTTTTATGAGTCATCCTTTTTTACTTTAGTGTCGATTTTGTGTGGGCTTGAAACAATTATTTTATATTGACCCTTATATATTTACTTATTTATGTTTGTTTAGTTTATTTACGAAATAGGAGATACTTGTGTGAGAGTTGGTGTCGGTAAATATCACTTAATAGAATAAAGTATTTTGTTTTATTTGTAACACGAAAACGACTAAATATCTAAATAAGAAAGAAAAAATAAATATGGGATCTTATTATAGAAACGAATACCGCGCAACACCTATAGCGACTAGTGTTATAGAATTATTTTTACTTCTCGTGTTTATATAATGAGTCACCGTTTCTCTCTACATGATCTATTTTATTGTATTCACGATATGTATGTACATGTATATTCATATATAATATTGTTATAAATATATTTTTACGTAACTGTTTATTTAGGTATATTTTATTACTAAATTCTCAAAAATTTATAGGATGACAATCCTAGCCGACCAGAACTAAAAATGCACATGGAACGCTTAGTTTTAATCAGCCGTTAACAATTTTTCATTAATCACCAATAAGCTAATATATAATAAATAAAATGGTTTGTTTCTTAAAATGTTAATATAATATTAAAATTCCAAGCAAAACCTCTAAAGGTCGATATGAAGTCGACGCGAACATCAAATGCCTAATTCGTACGTGACTTAAAACATCTTATCATTTTCATTATCATTTGTCTCGGAGATTTGCCTTGCGTATTAAAATGTGCCGATTCGGCATCGAATATCTCATACAAAATAAAAAGTTGAACGTAAATATATATGGAACTTGAGAAAATATACGAAAGATATGACATTGTATGAATTTTAAAATTCGAGATTATTTTGTCTGCGAATGATTGTTAGTCCATATTTGGAGTCAGATTCATAATATCATTTTGTAGATATCAGAACACATAAATGCGCGATTCATCTGTTAATAGAACAAACCAAATAAACTGTAACAAACATTGTCTATTTTTATTATAATGGCTTGTCATATTATGTTATTATTAAATAATCCGTTTTAAATCGTATATTATTAGTAGGCTCTTTTTTAAATCGTCAATTTAGAATTAAACATAAAACTACAATTTCGCCAGATGAATTCAATCGAATGGAACTGGTAAGAAGTTTAGTGGCTTCTCCTTTTGTGGCTAATTTTATAAGGCCCACATTTGTTAGAAGAGTAAAATGAACATTTTGACTTCTATACAAGAACAGTCAAAACGTTAAGCTAATTAATTCCTTAAAAGAAATATCAATTAAAATGTATATTAATCAATGTAAATGTATATAATCCCGTATGCAAATCAACGTTCGTCAAATATTTATGTTTTTGATGCGTAGCAAACGTTTATACTTATACAAAGAACTACTAAATAACTCTTCATGGCGGTTAGTCCGGCTATCAAAAGTTTGCATAACGTACAAACTCAATTTGTTTCTAAATATGTTAATACAATAATTTTACAGCAGCCACGAGAATTTACAAACAAAACCCTTAAAAGTTCGATATGAAATCCAGGCGAAATATGCATTTAATGTGTAGCAAACGTTTATGCTGTTTATGCTACACTAGGGCGGACAACATTTTGACACATGCGTATCCAAAACCAACCCACATTGGAGCAGCATGGTGAAATAAGCACCAAATATTCGCTTCATAACGATGTCTTAGCCCAGCTGTGGGACATTTACAGACGGTTTACTTTATTAAAATATAATCGTGGACTTGGAATCTGTTTTCTTAGTTTACACGGTTTTAGTTTATTTCCTTTTATGTTCCGTAGAATTTCACCGCCGCGACTTTTAGTCTCTTATTCTTTATTTTTCACAGTTCTGTTACATTTGCATTATTAATTTGTGGGTTCCGCGACGAAGTTGGTTACACTAGGAAAGGTCTTTGTGTAACTTTGTTAAAATATTTCAAAGTGTCTAAATTAAACATAAGTATCAACGGAACGTAAATCTTCGTTCCAAGAATTTAGCGTAGGGTAGATACCGCTTGTTTATTAAATAGTCTGGAGGCCAAGCGTCACTTTTTCCGTCGTAAGATAATATAGCCTCCCGGGCTGTAGAGTAGTAGTCAAAGTAAAATTAATTGGTAATCGTATTTGTAATATTCAATAATTTCATATACTATTTGATAAATTAAGTAAAAGTATTTCATCTCTTGATTGAACTATGTCATTTATCATTGTCAGTTATCAAAGTTAAATGTTCAAGCCCAGAAGGTACAATTAAAAATCAGTGTTAGGTTTGGTTTTAAAAGTTGAATTGCAATATTCATGTGTATTTTTATATAATTTTTCGCAATGTATTTTGAATAAAATTAATCTTAGTTTATTTGAGTTTGTAAAAACAAACAATTTTGAAATATTTTTTTATTTCTTGATCAATAGTTAACTATATGTTTGTCATCTTAAATGTTCTACGTCACATAATTACATCAAGCACTAATGTAGTCATTCGTCAACTGACTTGTTAATTGTCGCTTGACGTGGACCGTATGACGCTGACGTACGTAATCATGTCATAACAAGCCTTCGACGTTATGAATATAAATGCGTCGAGTACATACAATAATGAACGTGACATTCATCAAGTTAAACTTTTAATGTAATCTTCGGGTTGAAAATTTAATATTGGAGTTATAATATGTTGCCCCTGAAATATTTGGCATATTATAAGTATAAACATAATACGATTTTAAAAAATAAAAAAAAGTGTTTACACTCCTGTGTCCCTGAGAAAGCAATTGGCCTTTAATCTGATCGCTCTCTCTCTCTCTCTCTCGTTTTTTCAGATTATGAGAGTGAGGGAATAGATAGTGCACCTGATTTAATGTAAAAACTTGTGTAGTACCATATCACCTGTGTATTTGAATTGGTTGTGTTGAGAATGGACATCGTGAACAATTGATAAAAAAGTCATGATTAAAATAGTGATATCCTTGTTTGCAATTCTTTAGAACGTCGCCAGTGACACGTTAATTTGTTTTTGTTGACGACTTACGGTGTTTATAGAATCTTTTGTCGCGTGTTATCTAAGCTAAAGTTGCTAATTTGCCTTTTGTGCAACCGTAACTTTAAATTGTTTTTTACTTGGTAGTAATATATTCGATATTGTTTCGGGAATGCTTTATAGAGTAGTTGAGTAATCTTACAAATATGTATTACGAGCCATGCCAAGTTCAGCGGTGGCTTTGATCAAGTCTGTTGCAAATAAAAAGTATTATAAATTTTGGAAAATAATCATACCTGTTTTGAAATTATGAAAAAATGCTTTATAAGGTAGAGCTATACATTACGAGTAATGTGTTTGTTTAATGCTATAAATGCAATGGCTAGTTAAAGCGTGCAAATAAATAATGAAATTTAATGTTAAAAATGTTTGTAATGCCACAAAACGTTTCTCCAAGACAACAATGTTTGTACCTGTTTATAGCAATACACGTCTTAATATAATATCCTGGTTCATACACCATTTTATTGTTGGTACTTATTAGTAGCTTATGAAGTAAATATACTAAGTATATAAATCATATTCTTTTTTTATTTAGCATTGGTAGGCACATTGGCACCCGATACTATATTATCACATTTACCCAAAACATTGGTTTTTATAATAAATATAAACCGCCACTGATACGCCAATGCACCGCAACTACGGAATCATAGATAATCTACGGAATCCCTTGTGTCTGTAACAACACTCTCTCGCTAGCCGGGATAAAACGATACAATATATTGCTGTTTGGCTTGAGAAAAACTTGTTAGAAGAGATAACCACTTTAAAAAAGAGTAGTTACCGCTTGTTTATTAAATAGTCTGGAGGCCAAACGACGACGACGGATTTGGTAAATAATGATACCTACTCGATTATTATTACTATTTCACGCAGTTACAATGAACATAAAGATATTAATACAACATAATATACTTTAATATAAGATTTTCTAAAGTTTTTTTACAATTGATTTGCGTTCATTGTGTAAAATTTTATGATAGTCCCTCCCGATTCTCATACTGCGCAAAGCTTCTTCTGCGCCGTACGGCAATGGACAACCTGTGCGCCAAGTAAGACCTGGAGCGATTGTATTATAAAATTAATAACAATCACTAAATAATCGAGGTAAATATTTCTTAACAATAATGGTAGCCTCAATAAAATTTGGGGCGCGGGAGTTCAACCTGGAACTCGAACCCAGGTCATCGAGACCACTATACCCACATGGCTATCAACTGGCAGTGACGTGTAATCTTTATATATGTTTAGTTAATAAACTGAAGAAATTACCGAAAGATAATATATACAAAAATAAACTGTATTTAAAAAAATCATATAACATGTAGACAGAAATATTAAAGCAATCTTTGTGTTCATTCCTACTAAATTGTCTATAAACCTTTTTTATTAGTTTGCCAAAACAGCGGCTAGAGGGCGACATAGGCGGTTGGCGACCCCAAGCGTGCGCTTAGAGCCAGACTGTGATTATTTAACTTGTTGCAAATCACTTGATACCGAGCACTGATCCACGCTTACCCTCGCTAATTTATTGTCAACTTTAAATAATCCTATTAAAGTTGACTTTACAACGATACAGCTTTTCGGTTTGTTTGCTCCGAAAATCCCAGCCTTATATTAACGTATTTTAAAATTGAATATCACAAAATGTTCGTACCATATCGGTTACGTTTTCAATAAAATTTCTCTCGTAATAGGAATATTGGCTGTGACGAACTCGCGTGCTTATTCAATGATGGAGGCGATCGCGCGTTTCGATTGAAAGAATTCGTTGCAACTCGAATTTCTGAGACAAATGCTGATAAAATGAAAAATGTCCCGATCAAATTTTACGATGCGAGAATATTGTGAAAAGTGATTTTGCATCTCTTATACTTTTAAACTTTGACTGTGTAGTTAGTTTTAGTACAACTAGTTTTCACCCGCAGTTTCGCCGACGTGTGATACGAAGGTTGTTAGGTGAGTTGCCATTTATGTGCTTTAGATGTACTAAACTGCCTCACTGCCTGTGAGATCGGCCTCTTTTTCTTAAAGTATTATCACGAGGTCTTTTGTCTAATCTTTAAAATCAAAACGTAAGCTTTAAAGTCAAAACTCACCTTCCAACTCTCAGATTACTATTCTTACGATACATGAGTACGTCTCGGAATTAAGAGTTCTGTAATTCCCAGATACAGACTTGATTGTCCTGATGTTTATCGCCTTACATTTCCTTTATACTGTTCTGGTAGATTTAACAGGGGTCGGCCTGGCCGGTGCTTTGTCTGCTAACAATGACTGCTTACAAATGGTTACATCGGAAAACCCCATACGTCATGTGAGACTATGAAAAGTTTTACTACGGAGATTTTAACAAAGGATCCTTATTTGGTAATCTTGAAGATTTTTTTTTTCAGAACCCACCCTTTCTAACAATTGATAGTCTTTTCCGGATTTCTAAAAAGGGAAGCAGAGCTGTCGATGGACCGTTTGATAGTCAGTGGGCTTTATCAGTCGATATTACAATGTTATAAATAGTAGTATGAAAATATAACTATACTAATTATCTCTGGTATGACTGTATGTAAATGTGAACATGGAATAGAGTCTTTCCCTTTTATAATAATATTTAGACTTTTGTTTCCAAAGTTTCATCCCAAAAATGGATGGAAGTTATATTAAAACAGCATGGTAATCATGATAAGATTTTTAAAAGTTGATAAATATACACCAGACTAGACTAGACTCTTAATATTGTCCTCCTGACCTGAAGGAAAAAATCCTGAGGAAACCTGCATGTGTCTAATTTAACTGAAATTCTGCCACATGTGTATTTCACCAACCTGCATTGGAGCAACGTGGTGGAATAAGCTCCAAACCTTCTCCTCAAAAAAGGAGAGGACGCCAATTTGAAAAGATTGAATTTGTACAACCCGAGGTTTGTACCCATAACGTCGAAATCTACAACCTAATTAGATAGCTACTTAACCATCGAGGCAGATTTTACCACTACTTAGTGACACTACCTACTATAAGCATTTAGACTAGTAACTAACTACCAAAATGCCACAATAATTTCCCTTCATCTTACTCTGTCCAAGAAATGGTTGAACATATTATTTGCGTAACTAAAACTTTCATTACGATAATGCATTCTGTAAACTATCGTATGTTAGTAGCCGCAACAAAGTTCAAAGAGAACACAATGTTGCTTTTATATTACGCTATTATTAGCATTTATGCAAATAAAGCCACTCTAAGTTGAATCTATTTTATCTGAAACTTAGGTTTTAGTTTTTAACTCACACATACATTTTAAGTAAATCGTTACGATGCCCTTATGCTTTTAAAGATTTTAAAGTGCATATAATGGAGACGTTGTACTAAGTTTATCAATTAATAATAACTCTTCGGTTAAACTTTACGAAGTACTGTGGAGAGCAGTAAACAATAAGCAGTAAATTTTTCACCACAGGCTATCTCTCCTCTCTAGGAGAAGGTTTAAAGCATATTTCACCTCTCCTTTGGCGAGTTGGTGGTTGATTTTATCCATGGCAGAATTTCATCCAAGTCATAAAGGCTTTCTCACTGTGTTGCACAGTGGAAACAAGATATGAGCTATGAACACAAATCAAGCATAGAAAAAAGGGTAGTGTAATTATTCGGTTAACAACAACGAATCCAGTGTTTCATCTCATCATCTTTCTGTTATTTTATAAAAACTATTTATGTCGTAAGTAAATACTATATTTTTTTAACTCAGCTCTTTTATTTGAAATAATTTACTTATTATTATTACAAGCATGTAAGTATTATTAGTTGCATATTTGCTTTATGCGACAGATATACGTTACTAAGCAGTAAGAAGAATTACGACGAATAAATAAAGATAGACAAATCTTTTCTTTTTATAGTATAAGTAGGTGGACGAGCATATGGGCCACCTGATAGTAAGACACCAACGCCCATAGACAGTAGCAAAGTACATTCCTTAAAAAAAAAAACACCGCCAGTGCGCCACCAACCTTGGGAACTAAGATGTTATGTCCCTTGTGCCTGTAATTATACTGGCTCACTCACCCTTCAAACAGGAAAACAACAATACAAAGTTACTGCTGTTTTGCGGTAGAATATCTGATGAGTGGGTGGTACCTACCCAGATGAGCTTGCACAAAGCTCTACCACCGAGTGAATTCTAAATTGCAGTGAAACTCGGATAATCATAATCTCAGTTATATTTCCTTATAATATATAACAAGTAAATGCGTACTTACTACTAATACCTATACTAATATAACGTATTATACGAACATACATACATACATACGAGCAAATAGTTCATCGTATACCAGAAAAAGATATTTCAACTGTTTCTTAAAAATAAAAATAGGCTTTCTAGTGGGAATAGAGTGCGGCAACGAGTTCCATAGTCTCGCAGCATTAACAGTAAAGGAGTACATGAAAACATACAACAACATACAATTTTTTATTTTTCTTAAACTGTTCTATATAAATGAAACATAATATGAAATCAAAATAATATAATATATAGTAAGGCTTTCGCGAGATATCTTCAAAGCTTCATATCTTCTGCTTTATCCCCTTAGGATACCTTATCCGTCACACAATGTAATTTAATTAATTACCAATAGATGATTCGTCGACAACAAAGCGTGTTTGATGTGAACTAATAGGCGTTAATTAATTCCACGTGTATCAATTTGTAAGTCTTCATACAACATAAAATTAACTGTTTTTATTTACTTTTATCTCCCATTCTTTTCAATTTATATTCAGAATCCATAATATCAGAAGCATTGGAGGGCCTGGAATGTGGCGTAAAGGTCAATGGTCGTTTGATTAATAACATCAGATATGCAGACGACACAGTCTTAATAGCCTCTACAGAATCAGAAATGCAACGTATGGTTGATCGAGTGAATGGATGTAGCATCAAAGCTGGTCTATAACTCATTCACTATCACTCATTGTCTAAATAATAATACAAAGACAAAAATAATGATTGTCTCGAAAAACAGCATTGCAAGTCCTGTAATAACGGTATATGGCCATACACTAGAGCGAGTATGCAAATACAAATATTTAGGCACTTGGCTAACAGAGAAATGGGACAGCGATATTGAGATTAAGACTCGTATCGAGATTGCTCGAAGTGCATTTAACAACATGAAAAAGGTGTTATGCAATCACAACATCAAAATCCCATTGCGTACTCGACTTCTACACTGCTATATATGGCCCATACTCCTGTATGGATGTGAGGCATGGACAATCAAGGAGGATCTAAGAATTGAGGCATTTGAGATGTGGTGTTATAGGCGGATGATGGTCATCAGTTGGACTCAAAAGATCACCAACCGGGAAGTCCTACGGCAAGTCGGCAAAGAACGAGAAATCTTGCAAACACTAAAAAGAAGGAAAGTCTCGTATCTGGGACACGTCTTAAGACATACCAGATATGAGTTATTACAACTTATAATGATGGGCAAGATTTTAGGAAAATGAAGTGTTGGGCGTAGGATGAAATCGTGGCTACGTAACATCAGAGAGTGGACAGGGATCGCAAATGCGTCAAAATTGTTCCGGCTAGCAAGAGACAGAGCGGAGTGTGCGAAGCTGACAGCCAACCTTCACTAGTTGGAGAGGCACTGGAAGAGAGAGAGAGAGAGAGATTTACTTTTATAACTTCTATTCGTATCCACGTACACTTATAATAAGTAAGAATTTATTTTGAATGATCAAACAACATGACCTTGTATTTATTTGTACTTATTGCAACGAACAAATACAAATTCATTTTATCTTTAAATAAGCAATATCAATCAAGTTGTCGAGTTCAAGCCGTTAACAAAAGATTGTGTGCTAAAGTTTGTTATACAATCAATGACTTGGGAATAAAAAGATAACCTTCTGGTAAATTACCAAAAGAGATAGATTTTTTAGGTACCACCCACTCATCAGATATTCTACCGCAAAACAGCAGTACTTTGTATTGTTGTGTTCCGGTTTGAAGGGTGAGTGAGCCAGTGTAATTACAGGCACAAGGGACATAACATCTTAGTTCCCAAGGTTGGTGGCGCATTGGCAATGTAGGCGATGGTTAACAATGCCATTGTCTATGGGCGTTGGTGGAAATATACCATCAGGTGGCCCATATACTCGTCCGCCTACCTATTCCATAAAAAAAATCTCCTCTGACCTGAGATATACCACGAACCTATTACGGGTTTCCATCTCTTCCGACAATCTATACTAAATAAACCCATAAAACTATACCAAAAGATGCAGAGCGCTTCGATGAAGGTTTAAGTATATATTGTTATTATACAAATAGCGTTTTTCACTTACACGCTATTGAAATTTAGAATATTCGTGACAAGCTTGATTAAAATTTGAGGAATGTTTTTGTATTTAAAACAGATTTGGATTCGTTTAGTCGAGCTTAAGTTACGATTTCACAAGCTTTGTATAAAAATAATCCGAATGAAGCGTTAATTATTCTCCTTCAGTCGGTCGAGGCTCGTATTAAATACTATAAATAAAAATACGCGAAAATATACTAAAGACACAATTAACCTATTTTCCCTTTCTACACTTCGCTTCAAACACGAAACTTAATTGAAAATTTTTCGACACAAAAATATATACGTTTTATTATAGTTCTAAAATGGACGTTGTACAATTTTACTTTGCCTGATATATATTTGTTATTCTGATTATATAAACACGTTTGTAGCGTAATAACTTGAATTTAAAAAATATTAATTATTTTGAGACATTCGGTAATAACAATACAATATGTTATGTGCCTATGTTGAAAATAATTTGATTATGAATATTACTGATCTTGAAACTGTTAACTCACCTAAATTTTTGAGTTATTCTTTCTTTTCAAAGCTCTAGTTGAGCCTCTATTCGTCATCTGTAGGTAGGCTCCGCGGTTTTTTTCTTTAAGTAAAGTTTTTCATTGAACTGATATCGATACTGCCAGATAATCATACGGCATCTTATTTTGGGTTAAAGTAGTTCAATGTGAAACGATTTTCAGTATTCAAAATTTAGATAATAGTCTTCGAAATCAATCGTTGGACTACAAACTCGAGGTATATTATTTATAATTACTAATTACTCCCTTACTCGATTGCATAGAGTCAGTAACTCTTTTGTGGGGCAATGTATACCGTTCTACAACAGGATGCCAGAAACAGCTCAAAATGCCTGAGAGGCTTAATTTAAAAAAAATGTAAAGCAACGCTTGTGTGCCAAAGGTTCCATACAATTAATGATTTCATGGATGATAGCACACCTTGGGAATGACACGATCGCCACATGGCTATTTAATTATTATTTTTTTTGTAAACTGTACATGATACAATAAAAAAAAGGAAAAATTACAACCCGCTGAGTTTCTTTCGCCGGTTCTTCTCAGGGCTGGCTATTTCTTTTCCGAACCGGTGGTAGAATCTAGATTGACTATCAATAAGAAAATGTATTACTTCAATATTGAATAATGTATTTTGAATTTGAATATATTATATACATACAATTGTACAATGAATAAATAAAATTTTTATCTAAAAACATTTAATTAAAACCATTTGCATAAAACTGGAACGAAGTTTTTTAAAATTCTGCGTATGAATAAGGTCTATGCAGACACCATTTAGCTTAACCTACTTTTTAACGTGAAATAAAACTATCAATAAATGTCATAAGCTCCATACATTTGTGGACGTTTGTGGCTTTAAGCCTAAATATATATTATATTCTCTTGTATAAAATAAAGCAACTAAAAAATCTGCAAACAAATACCCACTCGTACAAAAATATCTGTCGTGCAAACGTCTCCCTTGTTAATGAGAAGGATTCAGCGCTTAATCCACTAAGCTGAACGTCTGCTTTTGTTTGCAATATATATTTATATGGAGTTTATTTTAGAATACGTAGGTTTTCTCCCACCAAAATAAATTATTTACATTATTATATCGCTTGAAGATTACAGTGTTAATACTTAAAATTTGCAAATTATGTTAGCGCTTAATATCATAAAGACAAACTTAGTAACAGATACTTACTTCTTTTTCTACAGACCTTCTCGTCCAGTTTTTGCTCTGTTATGGCTCCGTTATGTTATGGCTAATTATTATTTGGATATATTACACAAATAATAGGTGTATTTGTGTGTGTGTATTTCATACATACACAAACTCATGTATGAGTTATAACTAAGATATTGATATTTTGTTAAAAAAAGTTACTATATTATAATTTTTTATTCTGGCAAAATTATCCTCGTAATATTTCTTATAAAGTATAATCATTTTTTGGGATGGCAATGGAAGGTCTATAATAAAATACGGATTTACCTAAAGGAAATTCTATGTGTGATTGAATTGCAATTATGATTTTTTATTATTATTTTTATAGTATAAAGCCGGTGGGTCGATTCTAAAGAAAAAAAAACATACACAAGGGAACTGGTTCACTGTTTGGAATATTAAATTGACTTTAAGCTATCGAATATGTTTTATGCGAATTTAAACACCGAAATATTTGAATTCTATGAAAATGTATTTCCGTTGTTCAGGCGACAATCCCCAATTTCGTTCAAATTGCATAGACTGGTAACATGCAAATTATAGATTCAAAATATTCCGCTTTTGTATATATTTATTAACCAAAATACGAAAAATAATTTCGACACGTAAATGCAAACTGAGTTTGTGGGCACTATTGAGAGCTCGCACGAGGACCGTTTAAATTAACTTTTAAGACCAGCGGGTGTTGGAGAGGACTCTGAAATTCGAACGTCAACAAGCTAGTCTGGTGATAGCGGCTTTCTACTCGTAATTGCTTCGTTTCCTGCCAATAAACTTAAACTTGACAATAAAATGTCTATTTATTAAACAAATATTTTTACAAGTTGTGAATTCGTTACATTTTCAACAATTCTTTAACTTCTTCACACTTCAAAAAAGGAGGAGGCGCTCAATTTTTCTGTACATATGTATGTATTTGAATATATTAGTGTGTAACTATTTCATGTATAAACAGATTTTTAGTAATTTTTCTTTTAGGTCTCAAATGTATCTCGATTTCATTGTAATTGTATAATATTTGTTTTATATAAAGTATAGTTAAGCATTTTACTTCTTTTGGACACAATCTTTCAGGTTTTGAAACCTTTGACTCTATTTCTCATATGTCAATGTTGTGTATTATTTTTATATTTATTCTAAAGAAAGAAATTATTTGTTATAAGAGCTGCAGTCGAAAGACGAGTTTTGTACCCAACAGTTTAATATTATAACACTTTTCTTTTCTTTAGCAATTACTCCATATTATTAAATATATGATAAGATAAAAAGGCACAGTCGAGTGTACTTACCTAACCTACATCGTAAAAAAATACTTAATATGTTATCAATTTGGCATAAATTTTATGTAAGGGTGTTTGTGAACAATAATTTCATGTGTAAAATTACCATGTAAAATTTCTCAGTGCAATAAAGAGTATTATATTTGTTACCCGATAGCTTCGCTAATTGTAAATGAATTTTAATGAATTTGTTATACTTTATCGATGTTCCCGTGTTAATTAGAGATAAAACTCCAAAAAGGTAGAAAACTAATATATCCAATTTTTAAAGTTATTTCATAATTATTTAAATCAATATATACGAGCCGGTTGGCGTGACTGGTAGACACTTGCCTTTCGCGCCGCAGGTCCTGGGTTCGATTCCCACCCAGGACAGACATTTGTGTGCATGAACATGTTTGTTTGTCTTGAGTCTGGATTTAATTATCTATATAAGTATGCATTTACAAAATAAAAGTAGTATATAGTATATCAGTTGTCTGGTTTCCATAGTACGAGCTCTGCTTAGTTTGGGATCAGATGGCCGCGAGTGAATAATATCAGTGACATTTTATGTACATATCACTGTTATTTATTTATTTTTTAATAGTATGCGTGTGAAATAACTTTCGTCACTAATTGTTCTATTATATACTTATGAATACAATGCTATTACTATATTTCAATATAACCAAGTTATATCTGTACTTTTTAAATAAAATAATTACTTTAATACTACTAAAATACTTTTTAAAAATGCACACGATCACTTAGACCATTTTTTACTGTGTCCATCAAACGAGAACAATATTATATTTCAAAAATAATGAAACTCACTGAAAACAAAGTCGAGCTTAAATTGATTTTATACAAAATATTTGAGGTAAACAGCTTATCGAATACCAATATACTTCTTGGTTTTCATTCTAATTATAAATCTAAGTAATATTTTTAAATGTACATTGAGTTAGAAATATATAGGTTCTTATATTATATATATGAAAACTCCTGTTCTAATCTTGTTTTAGTCAAAAACAGTAATGATTGCCTTTATATCCTAGATAACATTTTTGATTATTACAATCAGGCATTACCTACGTTTAGTTATTACGTAAGCCAATAATAAATACTCTAATTTATAGTATGATTTAAATTTTTAGGTCAAACTATTGAACCCACAGTATATTAATCAACAACTTAAGTCTCATTTATATATAAAAAAACACAACATGTGAACAGTTGAACAAATATCCTTTCCTGTAGATGAGGAGATTTGGAACTTACGCCACTCCATTATGTATTGGATATTGACGTGACAGATGCGCGTGTATGTGTCAAAATTTATTCTTCCGACACAAATCAGTCGTGGCGATGTTTTCCTTCACCGCCAATCACGAAATGCATTACATCTTACCGCCTATTATCATATCAAATCAATTTTTTTTTATTCAAATATTATTTTACGCGTACTTATGAATCGCTAACGTAACGCTTTAGCGTTACCTTTTAAATATAGTATAATTTTTAAAATGTAATATTTTACTTGTATAACCTGCGGACGGACCTGACCTTATTTTACGGAAATACGTTTCGTAATTCACTGAAATACTGTTAAAAAAACAAGCCTTTAAGCTAAATTTGTATAAAGAATTCAAAAATGGAATTGATTATAAAAAAAATATTTCATAAATTCTCACAGTTCCATGTAACTTAGCTTTGTGTGGCGCCTTTTTTTTCGGCTTGACTCATCGAAATACATTTCTCATTTACAGACGTTGTATGATTTCGAAAACTGTGTAAAATATACTCCACATCGTCTTATGATTAAAAATGACCAGTGCCCAGCAGTACATTTTCGAAAAGGTACTTTATTTAATTACTTTCATTTATCTCTTGTTTAAGAAAGAAAACATTGATCAAGTATTTTTAAATTACGCACGCTTTATTACGAACTCAATAACAGAACCTTAGGTAATATATTGAATCAATATTGTCGCTGACTGGACGTAGACAGACGATGGTGCTCAGGTATGGAAATTTCACGCTGAGACTCGAAAACCGAACGTTGCTGACGAGGTGCAACCTTTAGCACCCACTTGCGGAAACATTTGTTAAGTGGGTAAATGGAATCAAATATACTATGACGAGAAGATGGTTGAATTGATATCATGTTGATTGTTTAATGAAAACGAAATGTATGTCAGTTAATAATTCAAAAAATTTTAATACCAATGCCTAAAGATTAATTAATATACGTCACGAAAGCTTAGTGTACAAAAATATGATCGTGATTATGTTTATATATCAGATCAAGTATTTAAACAAGGACAAATAAAATAAATCCTAAATGTATATCATTTTTAAAACCATTCTGATTTCTTTAACTAACGTTCTAAGAACTCTCAATAATGTCAAAGTAAGCTATTTAGAAACAGAAGCAAGGGTTGTTTCATCTCAGATAACTTTACAATTTATAACGAAATACTTGAATAAAACATAACCATTGTTCTACTTACATTGAAGTCATTCTGAAGCTTTCATATCTCGCTTGTTAATAAATTATTTTAACTTATGTTTTATCATGACAGATATTAAGGACATGTTTAAATAAATTCGCAGTTTTCTTTGCAAGTTCATCATGTATATTATATAAAATACATCAGATATATCAGACTTTATATTATACAAACAAGAACTGCACAATAAACAATTAATTCAAACTTGTTTCAGAGTACATATATCAACGACTTTTAGTTAATTTGTGAAATGAAATGAAATAAAACGTGTTAAGTGAACATGACAATATAATGATACCAGGGATAGAAGATCTTTCTTCTCTCTCATTTAACGAAATGTGGTTAAACGTAACGTGTCCTTAAAACTTTACTCTCAACACTCGTCTACCTGTCGACTATTAAATCAAAATCTGATAAGTTTTA
The DNA here is from genome assembly GCA_905220585.2 of Nymphalis polychloros. NCBI lineage: Eukaryota > Metazoa > Arthropoda > Insecta > Lepidoptera > Nymphalidae > Nymphalis > Nymphalis polychloros. The sequence continues at coordinate 14,949,536 of HG992247.1, forward strand.
CTTCAGAAAAGAATTTAAAATGTTTTTTTTTTATGTAATGACAGTATTTTTATTTATTTTAGCAAGCAGATATACCGGTAAGTACCGGGCTAGATTAATGTAAGTGATCATATCCGTCCTTAGAAATTGAAATTGACAGAAAAAATTGCCATTCCATTCACCGTCAATGATGCAGCAACCTGGTTCATTGACCTTTCCAACACAACAATACAAATTAAACGAGTGGACGGTACCCTACCTGGGATTGAACAAAGCTTTTACGCGTGCCAATAAATAATAGAACGAAAACTTAGAAGTACTTTACATCATTTATTAATGTTTTAATTTTTTACGGGCTGCAAAAACTTTTTAAAGTTTTTTATTTAATTACATTATTTGTTTTTATTTAATTCTGATTAAATTCAAAAATGCACAATATTTCCTTTATCTATGTAATGAGATATTTTCGTATAACACAAGTACGTTTACGTTTTACAAGTAAATAAAATAACCTAATCTATATTATAATACTAGCAGCTGCCCGCGGCTTCGCTCGCGCTAAAGTATAAATAAGTAAAGGATAAACGATTATTTGAAATTTGGATTGGTGTGATTTTAAAGTAAGAAGCATGAACATGTCTTCTGGTCTACGATTTTGTTGCTTAAATACCTCGGTCATCTATCCACGACGTTAGGTATAGTTACTAATGTAAATGAGCAAGCGTACGAATATATTTTTTTATTTTATCAAACTTAGATTAAACAAAACTAACTCTTTAGGGTTTAAGGGTCAGGTTGAGGTAAAGCTTAGGGACTACCAATTAAGTGGCACACATGGCAATAATGGAATATATTTTCTTTATCCAAACTTCACTATCAGTTCGTATAAAAATATATATATCTCCCTAGAAGATATTGATATCAGATATTGTATATTTTTAATTTCGAAACCGAAACTCTTCAAAACAAAAATAAATGTTTCTAAAACTTCGAAATACATGTTTATTAATTCAATTAAAAAACACAATTAGTAAATATCTATTTTATTTTTTTTAATTTTTATACTAATGCTTTCACCCCATTTCTCCCGTTTGAGGTTGAATTTCTAAAAACGACGAAATACATATGCGTAGGTTTAATATTAAATATCATTCTTCTTACATCAAAAATTACGGAATCCCCATACAAACTTTCAACCCCTTCTTTACCCTCTTAGGGGGTAGATTTGAAATAAATTTTTATTAGCTTGTATATTAATTTTTATGCTTCTAACTTTAAAAATGACAGATTTCTAAACAATCGTTCAACTCCTTAAGAATCGTTCAACTCCTTAAGTGTAATTTCCAGAAATCCTACTTTAGTGGGTGTTTACATTATAAAATGTATCAACTGCCAAAATTTTACGTTTCTAACCCCCGTGGTTTATTAAGCTTTGCGTTAATGAATCATTTAACTAAACAAAAAAATAAGGGGATTTAAAACAAATGTTGTGTATTGAACTTGACACACATATCTCAATGAGCTACTTAAGCGGTCATTTCATATAGAAAAAGTACAAAAAAGCACCTATATAACAATTTTGATTAAAGGTTCAAAGGCAGTTATTTGACCGCTCTGGTAGGTTAAGTGTTCATTAATTATTTTTAACAAACAAAAATGAGATGACACTTATATTATATATATAAAATAACACATAACATTGAGTAAGACCAATAAAGTGTAGTAAATAAATGATTTATATATTGTTTTTATTATATATATTTTTAACCAAACACAATTAAAAGGCAAGCAAGTAAGAATATGACTACAGTAGCAAATTTATAACAAACTAAAATATTGAATATTAAGAAGGCTGGTATTCATATTATATAAATTAATACATTATATTAATACATTATTATTTTTATCATTTCTAATATTTCTATCATTATTAATTTTGCATTAATTTTTTTTAAATATATGATATCAATATCTCAATAGACTTAATTATAATTTTGTCACCTATGGCTATCGCAAGGATGAATAATGACTTCAATATCATTCTTGAGTAGTCTTTAGCTCTTAATGTCAACCCTAGTAGATCTCAAGCCATAATTATTGGCAGGCGGAACCAAATATCATATTAGATAATATTGTCATCCCTTATTGTGATTATGTTAAAAACCTGGGAGTTTTCTTCGAATATATATACTTTAAGCTGGACTCCCCATGTGAATAAAATAACCAGGAAAGTGTTTGCCGTATTGAGGTCATTCGATCATCTTCAACATACTTCTTCCTATTCATGATTATGCTGTTGCAAGCTTGACGTACCCAAAGACCAATTGAATTAAACTAAGAGATTTCAAAATACTTTTATTCGGTTTATATTGGGATTAGGTAAATAGAACCATGTTTCACAATTTTGTTCTCTTCTTAATTAGTTGCCCGTCTGACTTCGAAGGAATATGCACATCTTCTCTATTCCGTACTGTGTGTTGTTTAACCCTTTTACTCCCCCTTCATCACTTGATATTCATTAGATGATGACGGTGATGGCAACATCTCAGTGCTTTTATTTATGTGCTCCGTATTTTGTTGCTCGATCACTACTATTTTAGCTATCTCTATAGCTTTCTCTAGTGACAGACCGTTGTAATAATCTTTGATGTTTGGGCGAGCTACTCTAACACATATTTGCTATAAATTTATCACTGACCAATGACTCTTAATTCAACGAAATCGCATTTTAAACTGAAATTTTCTAGACTCGTAATAAAGTTGGTTATATTTTCGTATTTGCTTTGTTTTATTATAAAAAATGCATGTCAGGCCATAGTTGAATTTTTCTTCGGTTCGAAATACTTGTTACATTTATTAATGAGGACTTCTAAAGTAATTTCTGTTAATTTAATGTTAAATGAATAGAACATTTCGACACCTTTTCCACTAATCGAGTGTAGCAAAATTGCTATTTTTCTCTATTTACACTTCTTATATATAAGCAGTGGCTAATACTCCTTATATATATCCAGTGGCTAATAAATATAGTTCAAAATATGGTTGCCATTTTTTCCACGATAATCAATTGTTATTTATTTCGTTGTTTAGAAAAAACTTCGGTAGGTAAGTTTGAATTTTTATCTGCCGTTTTAAAACTTTTGACAAGAAACACGAATTTAGGACAAAATTATACCTATTTAAAGTTTTAAGAAGTGATATACCACGTTGATATTTAAAGCAAGCACTTCTAAAACCATGTATTATTGTTATAGTTGTTTTTTAGGCTTTGTTTGTACACCTATATACTATTCACGTATTAATTATTGTCACTAAGTTAACTGACTTGCTCACACGCAGACTTAAGGCGTACTGTTATGAAAGATAGATACACACAATATATATGCAATATTAGTTTTTATGCAAAAACAACACACGAAGCTACTGAAAACACGAAATTGTTAACAAAACTTTTTGACAATTAACAGTGCGCGTACTTTTCCTACAGATAATAATTTATTGATTTTTAGTAGTGATACTAAATTTTTAAAAAATAAATAAAGAGATTAAAAATTATAGGACAAAATATAGGATAAAACATAAGCAAAAGAGTATATTACATGTAATATTTAATCTCTTCTCAGTTTGACCATAACTATTACCCTTTTTAATAAATGTTCTACGTGTATCTTTAAATTGACATAACTTTATTATTTATGAACCGATTGAAATAAAACAAGTGTTAAGTGAAGTTAGCCACAATACATTAGTGAAAACCGCACTCAAATCCTTTAAGCCGTTTTTAAGATTAGCGTGCACAAACGCACAGACAAACAGATAAACAGACAAAATTCTATTAATCATTGTTTTGGTTTTCTATTAGGCTTATAAAGACCCCCGATAAAAGTTTTACTCATATATCTTCCATGTACAGACATCGACCAGTTACAGATTTATTATATAAAAGGAACAATCTTAAAAATGCAAACAATTATGTAACGTTACTGTTTTTCTTACCGTAAAGAGTGAAAACAGAGATGTCGATAATGTGCGAACGAGATGGCACTAGATATTAGGTCATTTATTAATCTTTTAGTTATATAGGCACGGGATTAAGAGATTGTTCAGTTCAGTCAGTGACTATATTATGTATGTTTCAAATAGGCTTTTGCTATTTATTAACTTGCGAATTTAATCAATATTTTGAAAGAGCCATAAACGTCTGGAGCGGTCTCTATTTGAAACAAGAAAGGATTAATCGTTGATAGATATAACGACGGTGGGCACTGTTTAAACTCAATACAAACTATAAATTAGTTAGCAGCTGGTCGAGGACACTGATTGATTGCGCATCGGAGTTGGTGCGGCTCGTAACGCTGCGTCTACACTTGATGAGCAATGTATCGATTTTTTGTTATTTTTTTTTTATTTTTTTTTATTGTATAGGTAGGCGGACGATCATATGGGCCACCTGATGATAAGTGGTCACCAAAGCCCATAGGCAAAGGCATTGTAAGAAATGTTAACCATCGCTTACATCGCCAATGCGCCACCAACCTTGGGAACTAAGATGTTATGTCCCTTGTGCCTGTAATTACACTGGCTCACTCACCTTTCAAACCGGAACACAACAATACCAAGTACTGCTGTTTTGCGATAGAATATCTGATGAGTGGGTGGTACCTACCCAGACGAGCTTGCACAAAGCCCTACCACCAAGTAAATTGAATTCACATCCATTGAGGATACCCAGAAAATTATTACAAAAGAGAGCAAATGTTTATAGTGGTCTAATCGTATGCTTGCTTACCTGATTTATCAAACATAAATGGATACATCTCTGCTTTTAAAATAATTAGATATCAATCGAGTGAACTGAAATTTTGGTGTAGTTGACATATGCGTGTAGTTTTCTGATACTAACAATGTATTTATCTTTTATAATTGATGACGAGTGGGTCGTACGAGATAATTATTTACAAAGCATTAAAAAACGGCAATAGCCATTGATTAAAATATTTTAATTATGTGAATAATGTTTAGCTAAATTCGCTCCTCTTGTGTAGCGCCGGCTTTACTTAATAGCGTGTTGTCAGAGATAGCGGTACAAGATTGATCCATTTGTTTGCACTTATTTTCACACTGTTAATCATGCTTATTGCAAAGCTGGGTAATAGCTATTCTAAAGTATTAGTGAACTTTCTTTTATAATTCTATTTAAACGTACACTTTAACTTATCGCAATGTATCTGTTTTTTGTCCGACCCTTTGATACACTCGGTACGACAAAAAAATTAAAACCCCGTCAATTTTCCACTACCGGACAGTTGGTGATTTGTAAATAGCCTTATATGTGCCTAGTAGAGCTTTGCTTATTCGATAGGGTTGACGTTAAAGAAGAAGAAGCTGCATTATTTAACTAATCACAGATAAAGCCGTTTATTATTTGTCTAAGAATTAATATTGTTATAACTTATAAATCTACGGATATTAAATACTTCTGTCAAAAGTTATTTAATATTGTATTTTCGTTCAGAACTTTTAAGTAGATAAAACGAATAAGCACAAAAGTATGTAACAATTTTTAAGAATCTTTAAAGAATAATGTTTTAAACAATTTTTTAATTAGAAAATGACATTTTTTTATCAGGCCTGTTATATAAAATATCAAAGGACTTAACAAAAAAACCATAATAGCTTATAATTCTTACATTCGTAATAATGTATAAATTATACTAATTATACAGTTTCAGCATTCTCGTAATACTTTTTTATTTATTTTTTCTGTTACAGCGATATATTGGGATATAAATATAAATTTCTATAATTATTTCATATTATATCGATATGGTGTTAGCGATTAATTGGATTCTCTCGGGAATATTTTATAAGCGTTTGCGACGGAATTGTTCACCTGTCTAGACGGCTAACTCAAGCCGCCGATGGTCAATTAGTAGACCTATAATGCTGTATAGAATAAGACTATGTACAATTTTTATTTAATTACTTAATTATTTAGTATATTTTTATCATAATCAATGTATTTTGAAGATAATAATTTATTTACTATTTCTAAGAAAATAGTAAAGTTAATGTTCCACGGTTGGGCTAAAGCTAATATATAAAATCTGGTATCTAGCGATGAAGGAAAACATCTTAAGGAAATCTGCACGTCTCCGAAAAAATCTCTGTCACATGTGTATCCACTAACCTGATTTGAAACAGCTTTGTGGATTAACCCTTTTATGAAAAGGTACCTTTGCTCAGGACTGGGCATATGACACTATCGGCTCACTTAATATTGTTATAGAGAAATAAAGGTGGTCTATTTTCAGCGACATCATATTTGTTTTATTATACTACAACTTCTGAATGGGCATGTGCGCTCGTGCCTTGGTTTATTTGGTTAAATAAGTATGGTAAAAATTAATAGAGAACTTATTTTCATCACTTTAAATTTATATTCATTGTATGTTATTATTTTTTCTAATTTTCTTTGCATCTTTGACGGCCAATTTGGATACCGCGTCGACAAGTTATAGGCGGAGTACAATTAAACTAAGATACGTGAACCTCGGTTTTATTGGCCTTCTTGAAAACCGCTATACTTGTAATTTAGAACCTTCGTGTTGAAATACGAGCTTACAAGCAGGAAAACCAAACTCATTTTAACGTTCAAATTATTACAACAACAAAAACTAAAATGTACTTATTTTAAGTCCATTTTGCTCTACAACAAATACTATCTTCAAGTCTTTCCACAAAGCAATTAGTAGAACGAACCGCCATTTTGTTCTTCCGGCCACGCACGCCTCACTGAGTGCAACACAATAGCGCTATACCATTGTCAATATGTTGCCAACTGGTTCCTTACAAAAGGATAATCAGATTTTTCCAATTCTAATAGACAAGCGGAGTCTTCGTTAGAGAAAAGTTTAATCACACCGGTGTCCTTATTAGCGACAGTAGCGTCGACTAGTTTTAATTACTTTATATTGTTAGACGTTACTAAAAATATTTTGAACCTTTTCTCTTTACATTTACCAGATAAAATTTATTTCTCATAGACGTTGTTGTTTGAATTCTCTCATAATTATATAAATCACCAGCGATATCTGATACAGCAGGTTGAACTAAACATGGAGGATCTAATTAAATATTAATTAGTATATTTAAAAAAAAATGTACAAATCATGACCACGTAGACTGTTACAATAATTCTAGCAGAATTTATCTGCTTAATGAGATTTTCTTTTTTGAGTTTTACCACGAGAAATTGAGTTTGGAATAATAGCGAAAACAAAACAGTAAAAAAAGTGTTATGAAAAATCTTTGTATCTTTATACAATATGAAGTAATTTGATATAATATGGGGTTAGGGTGCTCGCGGAGGAGGAGGTTTCTCGGGGTGGGGTATTGGTGGCAGTGTCGCTGAATATCTCCAACGCTTTCAATACCCTGCCCTGGGAGGTCATACTCGAGGGTTTGAGGTACCACGGTGTCCCGGCCTACCTGCGTCGAACCATCGCCGACTACTTCGTGGGCCGAGCGGTCGTTTACCCGACGAGGGATGGTTCGAGCAGGAGGATCGTGACGTGCGGTGTTCCACAGGGCTCGGTGTTGGGGCCGCTACTGTGCAACATCGGTTACGATTGGGTGCTGCGTGGGGCCACTTTGCGGGGGGTCAGCGTCCACCGCATCCGCGCGCTAGGCCTCGAGGTGGCCTTACACAAATCCGAGGCCCTAGTCTTTCATGGGCCTCGGAATGCCCCACCTCGGGGGCTAGCAATCGTTGTCGGCGGAACTTCCATCACCATCGGGTCGACGATGAAGTACCTGGGACTCGTCCTCGATGGTAGTTGGAAGTTCGAGGAGCACTTCCGGTGCTTGGCCCCAAGACTGGTGGATGCAGCCGGAGCGCTCGGACGACTGCTGGCTCGAGCGTACCGCACGGTGTCCTTCACGGCGGCCACCTTGCTTTCCGGAAGCCCGCCATGAGACCTCGAGGCCGAGATCTACTCGAGTGTCTACTGGCGGGTCAAGGAAGCAAGAGCGGAGGGAAACCGGCCCCACCCTCGTGAGGTCCGGCAGTGGCGGGAGGAGGCCCTTGATAAACTCATTGTTAAATGGGCGGAAAGGCTACGAGTTCCGGGAGCGAGTGCGGAACTCGTAGCGGCCATTCGGCCAATTTTGAAGGAGTGGGTCGAGCGCAAGCACGGCCCACCTACATACCACCTTACACAGCTTTTGACAGGCCACGGCTGCTTTGGCAGGTACCTGTGTGAGGTGGTGGGTAGGGAACCCTCGCCGATGGGCCACCACTGTGGCGATGGAACCGTGGACACGGCCGAGCAAGAGCGCGCAGAGTGCCCAGCTTGGGCGGAGCCTCGCGCAGCCCTGTCCACGGTTTTCGGAGCCGATCTTTCGCTTCCTGTCATCATCAGGAGAATGACCGAAAGCCAAGAGGCCTGGGTGACTATTCGTTCCTTGTGCGACATTACGGCGTCGCACGGCAGCGGGAGGACGACACCAACTCCCTCCCGCTGCGCCGAAGGTGGCCTGGTCGGCGGCGGCGTGCGTTCGCAGGTCGCACGTTGTCGCATTGACCTGGCCTTGAGTGTGGTTGGCGGCGGAGCCAGTCATCTGATCCGCCGCGGGGCGTCGGCCCCTGACCCCGGCCTCCAGTGGCGGACTCGGAGGAGTCCGTCACGGCACAGACGGAGGCGGAGTAGGAAGGCGCGCCCTAACATCCTGGCGCGCTTCCGAGGTGGGTCGCCCTTTTAGCGACTGCCGCTGGCAGGGTCCGGGAGTCTGCCCCGGGAGTCCCACATACCCGTCCCGGTCCCCCGACCGGGCGGCAGGCGTAAATGCCTATCCTCCTCGTAAAACAAAAAAAAAAAAAGGGTTGCCATTTCAATTAAAAACTACGAAAAGATGAACAATTAATTCGTTGAAAAACCAAAAGCCATAATAATTATTTAAGAAGCAAATAGTTAATTTTCTAATACCTTACGTTAATATCTAATGTTTTAGTTGGATATTAAAAAAAACCATTACAGACCGTAGTATATATAAAATAATTATTCAGGGTTCTCAATTTGTTGAATGTTCTAACTTCAAAATAAATAAAATAATTGATACGTTAAAATATAATTACATACATTAGTGTACTTTGTCAAAGAAATAAATAATTTGCATTAGTTGTTTTGATGTGGAACTATTGACGTGTCTTGGGGGTAAGGCCGACTTGTATGCCGTGACGGCAAAGGGCATGGTGCTCTCTTATTCCGTTGTAGCATAATTATGTATTTTCATAAGATAAAAAATATAAAAATTACAAAAAATATGTTATTATAAAAAATAGGTAATTTGTAAAAATAAATAAATATAAAAAATATATTGTAAAATAATATTATTTATTTGTATGTAAAGCGGTCACGCAAACATAATTATTAGTAGTTAATAAATAGATCGGCCGCTGCCCGGTCCCATTGTCTCGAACGACTACGTCACAGAGGGGCAGCGCTTGCGCCGCGCCGATGGACGATGCACCGGCCGATCGGGCAGTCAGCTGTACGCTTACACGCTATTAACTCAATTCGAAATTCTAAGTAAATTGTATCCGCCGCGTCCTATTTTTATAATTTATAATTTGTAACTGTCTCTGTGTAATTCTGTGCCTCTTCTAAACTTATTCTTCTTCTTCTGACTTTTAGTGTGTGTGTGCTTGTGACTTTCAATAAACTGTCTTTTCTATCTATAAACTCTTTCTCTTCAACTTTTACTCGCTCAACACTCCTTCTTAATTGTACATACCACTACAACTGGTGACCCCGAAGAACACAAGCAAGATGAGCGAGCATAAAGCACGCATCGAAATGCTACTGAACGTTCCGGAACATGCGGGTGAGACCACGTGTGAATCATTTCGGGTTGGTGTAAGAATCCCACCATTTTCCAAAACCAGAGAAACCAGCTCTTTGGTTCTCCCAGATGGAAGCACAATTTGCTCTGTCAAATATAAAAACTGACGAGACCAAGTTTTATTATGTAACGGGGAATTTGGACCCTCAATATGCTTGCGAGGTGGAGGACATAATCACCTACCCCCCAACTACTAATAAATACGAAAGGCTAAAAAGCGAGTTGATAAAAAGATTATCTGCTTCCAAGGAGAAGAAATTAAAGCAGCTCCTCATGCACGAGGAATTAGGAGACAGAAAACCTTCACAGTTCTACAGGCATCTTACGAACTTAGCTGGACCTGGAGTACCAGAAGACTTCCTGCGCACTATATGGGCAAGTCGACTCCCACATAATATGCAAGCAATTATTGCCTCGCAATCGAAAAGCACGATGGACGATCTGGCGGAATTAGCTGACCGAATTAGCGACGTGGTCGGACCTCAAATGGCGTCAACATCAGCCGTCACGAGTAATAGCAGTGAAAATACCGAAATTGCAGCCCTGGCTAAACAAGTCGCTAGTTTAACCGAAAAAATAGAAAGGATGTCGAGAGAGCGCGGACGGTCTAGATACCGGAACCGCAGTCGTCATCGCTCGAGTTCTACGCGATCAAAATCTTCATCGCACTGCTGGTACCATCGACATTTCGGCGAACGTGCTAAAAAGTGTATACCCCCATGTGACTACCGAGCATCGGGAAACGCAAAGGGCGATCAGTAATGGCGGCCAGTGATTGCCCGAGTACCGGCCGCTTATTCGTGACCGATCGCAGAACCAAAAACCAATTTCTAGTGGACACCGGCAGCGATCTATGCGTTTTCCCCCGATCAGCCTTATCAGGACGACGTGAGAAAACGAAGTTCGAGTTAAGTGCGGCAAACGGTACACAAATTTATACTTACGGGTTTATTCATTTAAATTTAAACTTAGGGTTACGCCGTGACTTTACTTGGAGATTTATTGTTGCGGACGTTACGAAGGCGATAATAGGCGCGGATTTTTTGTCTTATTACAATTTAATTGTTGATTGCAGAAACCAGCGTCTTATCGACAACACAACTACGCTTACGTCCCCGGCTTCGTCTGCCCATTCAGCAGACGTAATATCATCGGTAAAGGTAATCTCTGGTAATTCTGCATACCACGACATACTACGACAGTACCCCGATATTACTCGCCCACCTGGCATACACCGTACACACTCACACAATACGATGCACTTCATTAAAACAACACCTGGACCACCAGTATTTTGTACACCTCGCCGGCTAGCACCAGACAAGCTTAAAATTGCGAAGGCTGAATTTGAAACCATGCTGCAAAGTGGTATCTGTCGTCCTTCCGAATCACCATGGGCATCGCCTTTACACCTAGCGCCAAAGAAAAATGACGGCTGGCGACCTTGTGGCGACTATAGGATGCTCAACGCTCGCACGATTCCAGACAGGTATCCCATCCGTCACATACAGGACTTCACCCACAGCCTCTCCGGCTGTACTGTATTCTCCACAATAGATCTGGAAAAGGTGTACAACCAAATCAGGGTGAATCCAGAGGATATTCCGAAGACCGCTATTACAACGCCGTTCGGACTTTATGAATTTCCATACATGACGTTTGGACTTCGTAACGCCGGACAGACGTTTCAGCGTTTTGTCGATGAAATGCTCAGAGGTCTTGACTTCACATATGCTTTCCTGGACGATTTCCTCGTATTTTCAAGAGACCAACAGACCCACGAGATGCACCTCCACCAGCTCTTCACCAGACTCCGAGAATACGGTATGGTTATAAACAGCTCTAAGTGTATCTTCGGTGTATCCGAGGTCACGTTCTTAGGTCATCGCATCACAGCTCAGGGAACAACACCACTGCCGTCTAAGGTAGATGCCATTAAGGAATTTCCCATTCCAACGACGGTAAGACAATTACGTCGTTTCTTAGGCATGGTGAATTTTTACCGTAGGTTTATTCCCGGCGCAGCGACTTACCAGGCACCTTTAAACGAACTACTATCTGGTTCTGTCAAGGGTTCCAGTCCAGTTAACTTGACAGCACGGGAAGTTGAGGCTTTTGAAAGCTGCAAAAACAGCCTTTGTCAAGCCGCCATGTTAGCACATCCAGACTGCGACGCAAAGCTGGCCCTGGTCACTGATGCATCGGATAGAGCTGTTGGCGCGGTCGTTCAGCAGCTGAAGGAGGGGGCATGGCAGCCTCTTGCATTCTTCTCTCGTAAGTTAAGCCCAGCTCAGATCAAGTATTCGCCTTACGATCGTGAACTGCTTGCCATCTACGAGAGCATCAAATATTTCAGGCACATGTTAGAAGCTCGCGACTTCGTAGTCTACACAGACCACAAACCTCTCACCTTCGCTTTTCATAATCGTAAGAACAATTGTTCTCCTAGGCAGTTTCGCCACCTCGATCTGATAGCTCAATTTACCACCGATATCAGACATATATCTGGTAAAAACAACGTGGTGGCAGATACTTTGTCGCGTATTGAGGAAATCACCCAACCTGTTGACCCTGAGAGAATAGCTTTAGCTCAAAGTTCTGATACTGAGTTATCAGAGCTGTTAAAAGGCAACACATCTCTGCAACTCCAGCAAATAAAAATTCCTGGATCTCGGGATAAGCTGTACTGCGATGTCAGTAGCACCACCCCGAGACTTTTGTTCCCAGATACTTTTGTTCCCAGAGACTTACGCAGGCAGGTATACGAAAGTCTACACTGCTTGAGTCATCCTGGTGCCAATGCTACTGCCAAGTTGGTTTCAGAACGCTACGTGTGGCCTGGAGTAAGGAAAGACTGCCGGAGCTGGGTACGCAATTGCCTCGCTTGCCAACGCAGTAAGGTGACCAGGCATGTCTTTGCTCCAGTGGAAAATTTTAAACTGCCACAATTGAGATTCGCGTTTGTCCACATCGATTTGATAGGACCCTTGCCGTTATGTCACGGGTACCGATACTGCCTTACGGCCGTAGACCGCTTTACGCGATGGCCTGAGGCAATCCCTCTAATGGACATAACCGCAGAAACTGTGGCAAAGGCCTTATTAAGCGAATGGATATCTCGATTTGGTTGTCCCACAGATATAGTTACCGATAGGGGCAGACAATTCGAATCAGCCCTATTTAAAAATTTGTCTGTCTGTGCTGGTTTTCAGCATCGGAGAACCACGGCTTATCACCCAGCGTGCAACGGACTCGTGGAGAGGTTTCACCGGCAGCTCAAGGCTGCAATAACCTGCCACGGTAATGGACCTTGGGTTGAGTCCCTTCCTCTTGTCTTACTGGGAATTCGCAGCGCATACAAGGAAGACATACAAGCCTCACCGGCTGAACTTGTTTACGGCCAACCTCTGCGACTACCTGGCGACTTCTTTGATCCTCGTAGCGAAGAAACGGCAGACATGACGGACTACCTGTCTTGGTTGCGTAGTTTTGTGCGGAACTTGCATCCATCGCCAAGCTCACACCACAGTGGTAAGGTCAAAAGTTTCATTTATAAGGACTTACCCACATCATCTCACGTTTTTCTCAGAGACGACACCACTAAACGATCCCTAACACCAGCATACTCCGGACCTCACTTAGTTATTTCACGTAGCGACAAGGTGTACAAAATCATGGTAAATGGTAAACAGGTTACAGTATCGATAGATCGCTTAAAACCGGCCTACATACTTAGTGATCCAATAAACACACTACCATCCTACACTCTCACACACCATCACAATACACCACCATCCAATGTTCACACTCATCATCACAACACACGAGAGAAACATCAGAGGTTATCTTTTGCCGGTGATAATATTAAGAAAACACACTCGGGCCGCATTGTAAAATTTCCCGACTATTATCGCCCGTAACCCGGTCTCTGAAGGGGGGTGATGTAGCATAATTATGTATTTTCATAAGATAAAAAATATAAAAATTACAAAAAATATGTTATTATAAAAAATAGGTAATTTGTAAAAATAAATAAATATAAAAAATATATTGTAAAATAATATTATTTATTTGTATGTAAAGCGGTCACGCAAACATAATTATTAGTAGTTAATAAATAGATCGGCCGCTGCCCGGTCCCATTGTCTCGAACGACTACGTCACAGAGGGGCAGCGCTTGCGCCGCGCCGATGGACGATGCACCGGCCGATCGGGCAGTCAGCTGTACGCTTACACGCTATTAACTCAATTCGAAATTCTAAGTAAATTGTATCCGCCGCGTCCTATTTTTATAATTTATAATTTGTAACTGTCTCTGTGTAATTCTGTGCCTCTTCTAAACTTATTCTTCTTCTTCTGACTTTTAGTGTGTGTGTGCTTGTGACTTTCAATAAACTGTCTTTTCTATCTATAAACTCTTTCTCTTCAACTTTTACTCGCTCAACACTCCTTCTTAATTGTACATACCACTACACCGTAATGCCACCTCTTCGCCGTAGCTATCTATTATCTAATGAGTGCCTGGTGCGTGTACTGTATTATATGTAGTTCATTGTTATAATGAAAATAAAAATATATTTATGTCATTAACGAATCTTTATGATTTTATTTATTATGTTTCATATTTATTTATTGGTTTTCTTTGTTTATAAGTTGTTTCAAATATCAACAACTCATTTCGATGTTGCCGGCTCCTCGTGGCGGCTAAATTTTTAATAATATATTTTGTTGTGTCTATTACCTTTCAGATTTCTTAAATTATTATTTTTATTTACCTGCCTATTTAATAATAATTATTGTAAGAAGTAATTCATTTAAGTGTTTATAATACGGTCACGATTTCACCAAAGATTTTTACTTTAAGGAAGATTGATTGAAATCCTTACGACGGAACATGTGTTTAGAAAATTAGTGAGGTGATAGCCCTAAACCTAACAGATTGTTCGGCTGAATTGACTCGCTTCCCGGACGGTGTTAAACAAATAATGTTGTTGCCCGTAAGTAGAATATTTATTTTTCATTTTACACGAGAATGCTTGTTTATTTTTGCTTTGTTAGAGAATTGTATATTTAAATTTTAAATAATACAAATCGTGCTTCAAAATCAGAATTGAATCGTAACTACGTTATACTTTAGGGACATACATATTCATGTTATATAATAGGTAGAAAATAGTGAATACTGAATTTTTATTATTTATTTTAACTCGAAGTAATAAAACATTTTATTTTAAATCAAATATTGGCATTGAGACTATCGAAACATTTTATCTCCTAATCTAAAAATAACGCAAGTATTAATAACGTTTTTAATATAAAATCCACGATTATCGTTTGTTATCCCATAGGCCAATTAACATCAGAACGGGAACTTGGACGGCGAAAATTTAATCTACTTTGAAAGTAGTACCGTGCCTTATCAACTGGAGCTAAAGAAATTTATTGTTTCTTGTTTAAAGATCCAATACTTACTGCTTATAAAATGTTCGGTAAATATTGTTAAATTAAAATATACAATAAAATATTACAAGCAAAAGTGTTTTTTACAATGCCACAAATTTTGTTAATTTGTATTTTTATATTAAACTTATTTATTTAGTTATTTAATACTTATTGCACAACAAAAGAAAAAAAAACAAACATATAAGTAATAGGACATAATCAAACTACAAATGGTGCGCAAATGCGGTCTTATCGCTTATAGCGATCTCTCACAGACAACCTTTGGTGAATGAAGCTTTGCAAGAGAACAGGTAGATGCATTTAAATATTCAAGGGAGAAACTAAATAACACATAAAAGCAATTAGAGTATAACAATAAACTACACATAACTACATTCTAATAAAACACTTATAATATATATTATATAAATATAGAGTATAAAATTATATATAGATAACTTATCTATAAAAATATATATAAAAATACTTGTCCTGACTGACTCATCAACGCAGAGCCTAAACCACTGGGGTTAGAGACTTGAAATTTTGACAGTTGATGCATTTTATGATAAAAACGCGTACTAAGAAAGAGTTTTTGGAAATTCCACCTCTAAGGAGGTGAAATAAGGGAAGAACCGTTGTATGGAAATCCATCATTTTCAAAGTTAAAAGCATGATATTTCGTATACAAGCATCTGGTTGGAAATAAATAAGTACGCAAATCAGAGTTTTCCAAAATTCACCACCTAAGAGGGTGAAATAGGGGTTGAAAGTTTATATGGGGAGTTAGTCATTTTTGATGTAAGAAGCATGAAAATTTATATACAAGTTTTTGGTTAGATATAAATAAATATATAATTCAAGGTTTTCGATAATTTACCCCCCAAGAGGGTGAAATAGGGGTTGAAAATTTTCATGGGAACTCCGTAATTTCTGAAGTAAGAAGCATGAAATTTTGTATACAAGCCTCTGGTTGGAAATAAATTAATACATATTTCAGGGTTTTCGAAAATCTACCCCCCAAGAGGGTGAAATGGGGGTTGAAAGTTTGTATCGTGGGTCTGTCATTTTTCATATAAGAATCATAAAATTTTATATACTAGCTTCTGTTTAGAAATAAATAAATACGTATATGAGGATTCCCCGCAAGAAAGTAAAATACGGGAAAAATACGGGGAGTTTGTATGGCGGGTACGTCATTTTTTATGTAAGAATCATGAAATTTAATTTTAAAGTTTCTGAGTAAAAATAAACGAATACGTATTTTGTCATTTTTAAAAATTCAAACCCAAACGAGAGAAAATGTTTGAAAAATTCGTATAAAAATTGGTCTGATCTGCTTGAAATGTTCTGTTTTCACAGCTTAAATAGACCATAATTAACATATTTTAATATTTTTGCTACTGCTAGTACTACATACAATTTCATACTTATTTAACAATATTCAATTTCACAATATTGATTTTCTTAGTCAGTTGTTTTGCTCATAGCAAACATAATATATTTAAAAGTAAATATTAACCAGGCAATTTAAACACGTGAATCTAAATCGATGAGTACATGTTGAACCTCCGACGAACACTACGTATATATATGATTAATATTTTGTATTGTGTATTTTTAACGATACATAAAATGAGATATGCTCAGATCTCATTTTATGTATCATTAAAAAAATGTCTTAATATTTTTTTTCGAAAAATTAACCCACACTACTAAAAGACAGATTTTCTTATATAATACAACTTGAGTAGATTCGTAATTTGAACTTTAAATTATCGTAATTATAATAATAATAATATCCCGGAACATTATTCACACACGGCCATCTGATCCCAAACTAAGCAGAGCTTGTACTATGGAAACCAGACAACTGATATACTACATACACTACTTTTTCTTTTGTAAATACATACTTATATAGATAATTACACCCAGACTCAAGATAAACAGATATGTTCATTCACACAAATCTTTGTCCTGTTTGGGAATCGAACCCACGACCTGCGGCGCGAAAGGCAGGCATCTACCAACCACGCCAACCGGCTCGTCAAATATTATGAATAAGCATGAGCTTTTAAACATGAGAAATAAAACGCTTTACTGTAAGCAATACAAGGTGTATTGTAGCTGCTATATATACTTAATCAGCAAGTCATATCACTGAACTAATTATCTTGTAATAGTAATTACGTTTAATTTCTCAATTTAACTGGATTCCCGATGGTGCACTTCTTAATTATATTCGTAGTATAAATTTCTTCCGATATAAATATACAAATTAATACAGTTACAAAAATTATCAAGCTATAAAGAATTAACAGGACTTTGGTAGTAATAAAGAAGAATTAATTAATTCTATATAATATATTCATAAGAATAAAATCATACAAATAAACATCGAGTAACTACTCGGATGTTAAAGCGGCTAGATGTAAAAAACAAACATCATGATTCAAGCAGCTAAAATGATGAGAATACAAAAACAGCTGGCACAAAGTAAGATTTAAATTACTTAGATTGTCGTATATATCAAAAATAATAAGCGCTCTATAATCCGCTAAACACAGACATTCGCTGAAAATATTAAAAACTAGGGTCATATATTTGGACAATCTAAAATTAAAGCTGTCGGTGGCGCCCGCTTCGTTACACAAAGGTGAAAACTGTGAGGAATAATGGAGAACGTAGTCTGTTAATAAAAACAAAATTACCGGCTGTAAGCAGTTTTTATGTGTCGCTATTTCTGTTATGAATTTTTGCAAGGCGTCGCATAAAGGAGAAATATTTTCGTGTGTATTTTACTTTTTTTACTTTAAAATATATGAAAATATGTGTCGTAACATTTGTATTTTCGTGTTGGCTAAAACATACTATTAAACACCCCCTCAAATACAAAGCAATTTATATGAATTACATTTTTTACCTGTCTCTACGTAAATAAATTATAAAAAAGTATTTTTCTAATATAATAAACGTTTATCATAGAGTTTTATTAGCATATTTATAATAAAAATTCTGTAATACGTACTTCACAAATAAAATATGGGTTTCGTTATCGTTATTTAAGGATTTAATAATGAAATTTCAAATATATTGCGTTAAGAATGTTTGAAGCGATTAGTCGCGTGGTATAAGACTATACTTCTACTACTATTTACAGTACAATAGGTATTCCTTAAGTTAACAAGCCCTTAATATCCCACAGCCAAGCTAAGGTCTCATCTCCTCTCGAGGAAATGATATGGAGCTTATTCTACACACGTGGCTAATTAACAGTGCAGGTTTCCTCGCGATGATTTTCAACATAAAAAAGATATAGACTATCCTAAAAAGCCCCTAGAGAAAACTGGTATTTATATATTTTATCAATTTCATATATTTAAACAGAACTAAACTAAAATAAATGCGAAAGTAACTCTGTCTGTTAGTTACATCATCACGACTAAACCATTAAACCGTTAAAATTTGATAAAGATCTAGCTGGGATATGGTTAAGGACATAATATATATATCTGAGGAGAATAATTTAACTGACTTTTTGCTTATAGAAAGTAAGCAAGCTAGACGTACAACAGTCACAGACAGATACGACACACCATAAGGTCACCTCTATATTACGTACATCAAACACTGTAGTTCTCATGAAGCATATAACTGTGTGTTATTTTTGCAGAGGGGTTTAATAATGACTATAATAAAATTAAAAATTATATCAACTGTTTATGTTTCTTGAAAATTTAAAATGTCGTCGCTCGTCATATAGTTCCAGCGTTACGTTGGCTTGAGTCGATAATACCTCACGTTCTCGACGCGCATACTTTTACCTCATTCATCTGACGAGCAGACGATTTTATTTTAAGCTACGCGTGTCTCTTAAATATAAATAAACAACGATAATTAGATAACGCCTTTAATATCACTAGTCTGATAAACTTAACCACAACAACTATATTTTAAAATAAATAAAACTCTACGGGAGAAATTTTGGCGTGAAGCAGAAATAGCTATTAAAAAATTTCAACTGCATTAAGTTCCAAGATTTATTTTTGTCGACAGCTGAGATTAGGTACAAAAACACCAGAAAACATTATTAAACTTTTTTCATATATTTTTAAAGGAAGTAAAATTAATGCGGCAACATCAAAGAAAACTTTTAATATTAACTTAGACACATGGAATCAGAATAAATGTTTATGCGTTTGTTTTTTAAATAAACATTAGGACATTCAGGTGATTCTAGAAGACGTTTATTTGAAGTATAACCTTTTTAAATGAAATAACACTTAAATTTTAAGTTCCGGATCGGAGTGTAACATTTCTGGGGCATGAAGGTCGGCTGCCGCGTGTGTAAGTTGCACGCGCTTATTTCTGCTGCTGTCCGTGTCCTTGTTTAATGTAACTGCGAAATGCGAAGACGGTACGTATAGCCAGTTGTACATATTATAATTACGAGTGTTATGTGAATGTGCGTATTCCGTGGTCAGCGGCATGGACCTCGTCTCAATGTTTAAACTGGCACAAGCTCCGTCGGCCGCGGTTACAATGGACATACGTAAACACATCATGAATATTTAATGGTCTAATAATAGCATTCAGCAAAACGCTATTAATAAATTCATACATAAGTGTATATATACATATTACTCTAACTCGTTTTTGTTAGCGATGCACGTATTAACATTGTTATTTATAAGTTAAGATGTGTGTTTTTATTGTTTTATTGTTTGTATGTTCTCAGTTTTATTATATACTAACCGCCTTATTCATAAACTTTATTTAACTGGTGATTAGTTAAACAATATTTTGTCTTCTTCTTTCGTATGTCAAATCAATAATGACAGAAAGAGGCAAATCAGTGTTTAGCTAAACAGTAACTAAGCAACGTTTATGAATAAGGCCGTAAGATTATTAGATTTTTATGTTACATATAATGGTATTTTCTATCACATCTAAATACCAGTATTAAAAGTAAAATTATAAATAAAATATTTCATTTTAACATGATTAGATGAAAAAAGCGTGGGTTTGAAAAAGTAACTACAGAGTTTATTATTGGTTCTTCTAGACATCATTTACATTTCGAAGCTGTGGTAACATTATATTAAATCCTTTAACAAGACGTTCAAAGTACTTATAAG